>OV743719.1:112825618-113496590 GCA_928272305.1 Volucella inflata
GATTTACAGACAGCTTGGATTCCTAAGACATTATCAAACTATTATCAACATGAGAACCCAGCAGGAGACTTAAACAGTCGGGGAATAAAAAAGAGCTGCTCGAAAGGAGTCAGAGCATATCACGTTAACAATGGAAGAGCTCGTATACGGTCCAGAATTGCAGATTGAAAGTAATTTTTTCAAGCTGATGTACAAAATCTCAAGACCTACTGCTTTTGTTAAACTTTCCAAGATGTGTTCTGTTTCTTTGAGGTTTATAAAAAAAACACTGTTCAATAGTTTTCAACGATTCTTGCTCTATTTAAAATACTTCCGACTTATTATGGAATATTTTTTTTCACCCAAATGGAAGCCTCGACTGTCTTGGTGGAAGTACATCTTATCAACCGAATTTTTCAATACATATTCGATAGTTTCACGCATAGCTTGACCAATCTTGTTCGTAAGCCCTTAAATTGTTATTACGGGCGATTTCAGTATTCACAATTCTGGGTGGTTTCGACATTCTGGACAAACAATACCCGACGAATCGAGTATTGAGAGCTTCGCTGCGGAAAACAACTTGACCCAACTTGTAAATGAGAACACGCGAATACCAGACGTTGATAGTAATACCGCCAACACTATGGACTTCTTTCTAACTTCTCACCCTAATAAGTACACCGTTGAGGTGCTCTCCTCTCTAGCCTCGTTGGACCGTTGTGTCATATAAGCTGAATTTTCGTACACAGTTAGAGAAAAAAAATCCTAAAAGAACCGTATAGCAATACGAGATAGCCAATTGGAGCGGACCAAACAACTTCTTTAGGAATTTTAACTGGTCGTTATGAATCTTCGACAATGACGTGGATGCTGCTGCTAATTATGATCAGAGGCAATGGATTGAGATCCTTTAACCCTCACCAGATAAAGAGTATTAGACCAATGGAAAAGGCATGGTGTGACTCGAGCTGTAAAGAGGCTATTAGGGTGAGAGAAACGTTTTTTCGGTCCTAAAAAGGAGGAAGAGGAAAACCGAAAAAAATTTAAACAGGCCAGGAATGACTGCAACGCTTTTCTTATACATGTGAAATTTTTATACGACCAAAAACTGAGGCAAAAAATATTACAATGTTCCAAAGGAAGTAAAAGTTGTTGGTCATTCCTCAAAAATATAAGAAATTCTGCCTCAAAATATTAAAAATTGCAGTGAACACAATCCCGAAGTGTTCGGCCAAGCATCTATGCATCCACGAAGATTGACTTTTGTGTGCAGTTTATGGAAAGACGGGTGATGGCGATGGCGCGATAGTTAGCTCGTTGGACTATCACGCAGACAGTCTGGGTTCGATTCCTGGCTGGGTCACCAACAATTTTTCAAATTGCCATCCCCTTTCGGCGGCAACGGCAAACTCCCGAAAGTAAAATTGCCTACGAAAAAGCTTTTAAAGAGTGCCGTTCGGACTCGGCGATAAACAGAAGAAAACATGAGCAACACAAATGAGTGTCAAGAAGATAGGCCATGGCCCATACCGGGTTGCCAGCGCCACAGTGATTTTTTTTATTTTTATGGAATGACGCCACCATCGTTATCGAAACTGTCAACTCTGCTGATTGTAATAACCTTTCTGTGTTCAGAGCTCGGCAACATCGATATATCTGAACTGTGGGTCCAAAAAGACGGCGCTATATGCCACATGCCAGGAGAAATATGGCGACTGGATCATCTCACCGCAAGCGTTTATCAATTGGGTGCCGCGTTCATGCAATGATTATTTTCTCTGGGGCTACGTCAAGTCCTTAGTCTTTGCTAACAAGGCAACCACTTTGGAGGAGCTTGAGATCAACATTCGACACGCTATTGCCGGAACAACGCCGCACATATTGAACCGAGTCATCAAAATTTGGACCGACCGCTTGAAACACTGCCACCAAAGCCGAGGCGGCCATTTGAATGATTTGGTATTTCACACACAATGGCATGAACGTAGCTTCAACATAAAGCCAGAATTAATTTTATATCTCACTCCGTTACGGGGCTACTAAGGAATATATGGGTGCCATATGTACTTTCGCTTCTTTAAAACATTTAATCTTTTTTTCGGTGGCGAATACGTAACGTTTTTTCCCCTCCTATTAATTCAAGGATTCATGAAAACTCTGTCGGAGTTACTTGGAATAGAAGCTTTTTACATTGTTTTTTAATTAAAAAAAAGCTGCAGGTAGGAATAAGAATCCATTTAAGGATCTCGACTACGGTCAAGAGTCATTGCATTTAGCTAATAAGAGATAAAGTAATACTAGGTTAAAGTTACAATCAGAAAATGCATGATCTTACATAATTGAATTCAGGAAATTCAACGCCGAAATCACTAAGGAAAACATCTTCAGCGAAATACTCGTAGTTGAAAAGGCGGGTCTTCACGAATATATTATACAATAACCTTCGAACAATACTCTTTATAATAGTTCCCGATACTCTAAATCCAAAATGGAACCTGATTTAGATCTCTCATTCAAACAGCACTAATGTCGTCAGCCAACGAATTCAGTGTTCGGTGTTGTGATATTAATTGCAAATACCGCAAAGCGATGACGATAAATGCGCATCAGTTTGCTAGCTAAGCAAGACAGCTGTCAACTGGCCTATACACGGAAAAAGTTTAAGAAACCCAGTCACCCAGGCAAAGATAATTTCAGATATATTCGAACAGATTTCCAAAATTCTTTAATGAACATAATGTCCAAAGTGTGGTCATGCATGCCTTATATATAGACACCGGCCTTGTAGAAATTTTTATTGAGCCATGTGTCAGAAACCGTCAATCATGAACGGCAGCGTTGATAATAGATACCAATAAACACATACTTTCTTAAGATCAAGCTACAGTTGAGGGTCATTTAGGAGCGGATTCGAAGACTTTTCAGAGCTGAGCATTGGTGTGCATCGGCTCATTAAGACTCAGTTATCCCAGTCGTTGGACCTTTACTATTCTGACTATGTTATATCTGTTGAGAGTGGCGTTCTATTCAAGACGTTTGCGTTTGTCTGCTGACCAGTAAAGAAATCGCTTGCCAGCGAATCGCTTTATCCTGATTTAGTATGAAAGGTCTCGGTGAAATCTTTACCTTTTCTGATGCAGCAATGTGCATTCCCCATCGTCATGCTGGACAGACGGCTAAGCGAGGATGACAAAACGAGACGTTTGTTTGTATTGCTCGTCTCTATAGACGCTGTCATTCGCGGCCTTACAATCGCTGAATAAGTGGTGTGTATCGATTCCGATCTTTCGTAGTGTTAATATTTAGTTGATGGTGAAGGTTTCTGGTCTGAATTCACACTGATATGGACCAATTGGGTTGTTGATAAATGGCCTCAGGCGTCCACACAAAACGGGGGATAAGAACTCGTATGCAATGTTGTGAAGAATGATTCCTCTGTAGTTGGCGCAGTTCAGATGATCTCCTTTCTTAAGGATTAGATAAACATCGGGCACAACCACGTTTTACAGATGAATTGGTATCTGTTCTTGCCAAGTCATTGCCTGCCACTTAAAAGAGGTCGACAGTCAGGCCGTCAGGTCATCAGCTCCAGCAGGTTTCAAATGGCCATTTTGCTTGACAGCGGTATTTGGTTCGTAATTGCCATTATACAGTTGGCTTCTTGCTACGTTCGGATTTTTATAATACTGGAGGAGTGTCTTACATCGATCACAATGTAGTTTATCCAAGTTAATGTTGACGAATTTAGCCTTGATACGAAAACTCAAGGCATCTTGCATAAGTCTGGCTACAACAACAAATCGGCGTTCAAATAGGCTTTGTCTTTGAGGTCGATAAAAGTTGCTAGACTAGATATCGTAATTTCTCATTCTCATTTTGTTCGGCCCATACTAAAATGGAAGTACTATCTGCTTTTCAGCTATCCAGGGCCACCATCAGTTATTCGGCTGCAGGTGGCCTCCACAGGAACCTAATATTCCACGTGTATGTACGTCCGAAGTTCGTGATTCATGTTTTATTTGCAAGGGTTCTTTACAGTAAATCCTTTACTATTAAACACTTTTCGCTGCATAGTAATTTCGCAGCACAACCCCCAACCCGAAAAACCAGTTGCATTATAGATGCCCCTAGGACGAGAGGTCGTTTAAACTGAAACCAGTAGCCCGTTCGGGAATGTGAGTGCAGCCGTTGGTCCACCAAGGGCTCATCCCTCACCATCTCTTTTCCCAGACCCTGACTTAGTCACGGGATACTAACCTAAGCTGTTTATATATCGGAATAGCCCGGAGAAGGTTTCATTTGAGTGCTGGTAAGCATTCGCGCTTATAAATTTGACAATTCAACTCCAGATGGACATCGACCAGCGCCCGATGGTAACCACTTGGAGGTAAAATAAGCACAAACAGTTGCAATCCTGGACATCGTCAGGTTGACACCTCTCGGGCCTACCCTATTTCTGCAGTATCCAAACAAAATCGGTTCGCTAAAGTTTTTTTCAGTTGTTTTCAATTCAAGAATGTACTCATATACATCGTTATTTGTATTTGTATAAGAGGAGATAAGCCACACTGTTTTTTCTTACCTTGACCAAAACTTTCAAGTTTAACCGGTCAGGCTGTATGTGGTTTGCATCTATTTTTCTATTTAATTGTCGTCATGTTACTTCTATTCGGTTCTCTACCTTTTTTTAAAGTAAATATTACAACGAGTGTAACAGGCCTATGTGTATCTATGTACGAGTGAATCTGTAACTAAGGTATCTGCCCTTTTGGTTTTTGGAATTCGCAAAGCTGATCGATCATTCTGTTGATAAATTTGCGAAATTGGATGTTACTTCAGTTAGGAACACCTTTGGGAACATTCGATCTTACTGGCAGCGGTTTCAGATTGGTTCCACTTCTTTATGAAAGTAAGTGCTTAGGTATCAGGGTGTTACTTAGTGATTTTCCTATTTATTCGATGTAAGGTGTTGTGCTGTGCATTTTACTTACATATGTATGTCTATATCACATGTTAAGTCCTTTATGGATGTTTACTTTATGTTTTATTTTAAAATCCAAATTAATCATTTACCCCCATCAATGTTTTCATTACAACATATGAGCCAGCAGCCACAAGGGTGAGCGAGCAGCTAATGTGAAAGTTTTCATTGAACAATATACACATTTATTGCATAATCAATGTAGAATTTCTTTGATTAAGTTCGGTCTATGGCAATTATGAATGGAATACAAAATCGCTCATATGACCACCACGGCGTCTGTGGCAAGCGACCATTGGAAGTTCAAAATTATCGGTGACTTTTTGAAGAATAAGTAGTTCAATGGCCGCAATTTCAGTTTGGATGTTATATCATATTTAAAATCCAGAATTGACGCTGGGTTATTGGCATAGACCTTAGTCTTCAAGCAATCCCACAGGAAGAAGTCTAAAGGTCAATCAGCCTCTCCTCTAACCGAAATAATGCGATCTTCAAATTTCGTATGCAATAAATTGATTAATTGATGGCTTCTGTGGTCGGTAGCACCATCCTGTTGAAACCAGAGATCGGCCAGACCCGATTCATTCAATTTTTGGAAAAAATAGCCGGTCAACATGTTGCGGTAACGTTCTTCACTCACTGTATCTGCCTCTCTGGCCTCAGTTTCGAATAATTACGAACCAATGATACCGCCAACCAATAAACCGCACCATAAAGTGACTTTTTTGGACTGCAAGGCAATTGTGTTTATTTACGAACCCATCCATCCAAAAATGGGCTTCATCGGAAAAGATCAAATCCGATTAAAATATTGTCCTGCGGATCCAACATCCAGTTAAAAAATCAGCGACATCGTTGATGGTCTAAAGGCTTGTTGTGTTGTTGAGGTTAAACGACTCCATGACTAAGAGTGCCATAGATCAAAGATCTGTAGCCCAAGCCACAAAACTACATTTTAAAAGGGCCGAAAAATCAAGGGACTCTGCATCTCAAGTATTTTCCATTATACTCGCGCATCTTGAGCAGCAAAACAAAGTAAATGAACTTTTTTTCAAAAAGTTAACAAAGATTGAAAATTGGTTCAATAAAAAACCAACTCATCCGAAAAAATAAAGAAAGGAAAACTAAAATTACTTACTTGGAACGCTAATGACGTTTTAGACAAACTCAATGAATAAGTGCTATTCCTTAATGTCAGTGATATTGACGTTTGTTTAATTTCCGAAATCCATTTGAAAAATGGGTCGCGCGCAAGAATAAGGGGTTTTAAGGATTATCACCCATCGGGAAATGCTAGAGGCGGATGCTCCTTATATATCAAAGAGTCGATCGAGCATAGCGAAGATATAAAAATAGAGCTCGAGCTTGTGCAACTAGTTGCCGTACGCCTAAAAACCGAACGCAATTCCTTTACCATTCGAGCCATTTACTTGCCTCCGCGATCCAAGGTCACAAAAGGATCTTTTTTAATTGGCGATGACTTTAATGCTTAACACACTTTTTGGGGCTCAAGATGTGTTTTCCAAAAGTTGGTCTATGAAGCTGGTACGGAACACAACTGTGAATTCCATTCGATGGGTAAGCCGACTTATTGGCCGACAGACACAATGAAAATACCCGATCTTGTCGATTTTTTTCATTTTTAAAGGAATCTACAACAATTATATAAAAGTTGATGAAAGCTTCGATATTTCCTCCGACCATTCTCCAGTCATACTGAAAATGAGTGACATGCTGATTAAGAGACATGTACCGCTTCGACTAACTGGAAGAAATACTAATTGGTAAGGATTCAGGAAAGAAATCGAAGACAACGTGGAATTAAACGTATCAATAAGATCACAACTTGAACTCCTTCGTGGAAATCGTTCAATGTGCTGCGTGGAACAACACACCTCATCATCGACAAAAAGCGGCAAAAAAAAGCACAAATTACTCACCGGAGATAAAAGAAATAGTAAGGGAAAAGCGGAAAACATGCAAGAAATGGCAACTTACTCGAGCTCCGCAGGATAAAATACGTCTAAATAAACTTTGTAGTCTGCTCAAGGAGACTCTTAAAAACCACAAAAATTGCATAGTAAATACGTCGTAAATCTGACGGCAGGTAAAGAAACAAATCACTCGCTTTGGAAAGCATTTAAAGGCTTTAAAAGGCCCAAAACCCCAGCACCACCAATTAGAATGGATAACAACAAATGGGCGAAGGAGGAGAGAGAGAAAGCGGAACTCTTCGCGGACTATCTAGAAGAAACTTTTAAGCCCTTTGATGGGCAAACACTAGTACGCCCCACAAAATGGATGCGACCAATCGGAAAAAGATAAATTTTGGTCGGTAATTTGCTTAGAAATATACCTATCGATGAGATGCACTTCGTAGGCGGAGATTTAAATGGTCACGTCGGAGAAACAAATGTTGATTGTGAGGACTGCCACGGCGGTAAAGGCTTTGGAACCAGAAATTCAGCTGGCGAAGACATCCTTGTAGCGTGTAGGGCTTACGGCTTAACCATCTTAAATACAATGTTTATTAAACATCAACGACATCTTATCACCTAAAGCAGTGGAGGCCACGAAACGCAAATAGATTATCACCTCTGCAAAATGTCGATGAGAAACCGTGTTAGAGACTGTAAAGTTATACTTGGAGAATCGCTAGTAAGCCAACACCGTCTGCTCATTACAGAATTTTTCACACCGGAACCACCGAAAACACGGGCATTGTTTGGAAAGCCAAAAATCCGGTGGTATAATCTATCGAAGGAACGAAGCGCAAGATTTATCGCACTGGCTAAAGAAGTACTTCAAAATATAAATGGTATAGCAGACTCACTTAGCCCGCAAGAAATGTGGAACAGCATGCACGAGGAATGCATAACACTCGCAAAGTCCCATCTGGGGACTATATCAAAATACCATCACGTCGGCAAAGAAACATGGTGGTGACGAAACGAAACCAAACGAGCTGTGGCCGACAAGAAGAGTGCATTCCAAGCGTGGACAAAATGCGATCGAAGCGACGATATCGAAAAAACGATCGCAAAGAAAGTCCTGGCTCGAACTCGAGCGGCAGCAGCGGAAAACCTGTACCAGGAATTGGAACAAATATCCTCACGATCGGCAGATAGAAGTCAAGCCATCCAAGAAGTTCAAACGTCGTACAATACTAAAATGCCAAATATTTTTAAGCTCGCTGCACAGAGGCGTAAAAATTCAATGGAAATAACCTCGCCGAAATACATCAAAAACGCAGACGGTCGTTTACTAACAAATGAAAAGGAAATTTGTGATGGGTGGCCTGAATACTGCAAGAAGTTGCTTAACAAACAGTTTCCACGTGATATCGTGCCGACAGCTGGTCTATTCGAGGAGGGAGTTTCGGACTTTTCAATCGAAGAGATAAGTATAGCAATCTCAAAACGTACCGGAAACGTATGTTAGAATAATACAAGACATGTACGGAAACGCGAAAACTGCGGTTAAAAGCTCTGCTGGACTAACGAGAGAATTTCCAGTTAATGTCGGAGTGCATCAAGGAAGCGTACTTAGCCCTTTCCTCTTTAACGTAGTATTCGATTATCTTTTAAAAGACTGCATGCGCGAAGCAAATGTAACGCCAATTCTCTTCGCTGACGACGCAGTTATACTTAGCGATAACGTCGAAGATTTACAGAACGCCTTAGATTCATGGAGAAATGCGCTAGAGAGAAACGGGTTTAAAATAAGTCGTTCAAAGACGGAGCATTTGACGTGCCCATTTGCGCATCCGTTGCGACCTGTTCCGGATATAATGTTAGACGAAATAGTTCTTCCAAAAAGCACTATCTTTAAGTACTTCGGATTAATTGTTAACATGGAAGCAAAATGTGACGACGACGTAAACCACAGAGTGAGTGTAGGGTGGATGAAATGGCGGGAAAATTCGGGAATCTTTTGCGACCGAAAATTTCCACTTAAATTAAAGGGGAAACTCTACACCACGGTTGTTAGACCAGCTCTTATATACGGTTCACAGTGCTGGACAATGTACGAAGCGTTTAAAAACAAAATGACGGCAGCGGAAATGAAAATGTTAAGGATGTCTAGTGGAGTCACTAAACGGGATTGCATTAGATCTACGCGTATAAAGAATTCGGTATCCGAACAGCTTGAGGCGAATAGAATAGTATTGCCGCGTTCAAAGAAGATCTGCGGAAAATCTGGTTAAGAAGGCACTATCAACTACGGTCACTCCAACTGTAAGAAAACGGGGTCGGAATAAAAATTCCTAGATTTCTCAGATGGCAAATGTGCAACAACGCCTGGGGCTAACCACTGAAGCGATCTAGGACCGAGCATTATGTAGACGCGTTATGCGGTCTGCGACATTAGCCAGCCCCATAAGTGGAGTAGCAGCGATGCAGTAAAAATGGGAAACTCGTTACGCATAAGTTCGTATAACGAGGAAAGGGTTAATAAAAGGATAAGAAGATGGGCAAACACCAGTACACTATACTAGTATATCAGAAAGGGTATCTGATAACTTTACAATGGCAAACGCAACTCTTCCTGAATTAAGGAATATTATAATGAACGTAAAAGCGAAAAAAGCTCCCGGATACGACCTGATAACCGAGGAAGCCGAGGTGCTAAAACCAGGTAGACCTTCGATTGATAAAAAATCGTATAGATCGATATCTCTCCTTCCGATTCTGTCAATAAATTGAAGACAAAAATCTTATCCCCAACCATCAGTTTGGATTTCGGATTAAGCATTCGACTCGATTCGAGGTGCATAGAATTGACGACGTAATTGAAACAGCTCTGAAAGAAAAAAAGATTTGCTTAAGCGGATTTCTTGACGTCTCCAAAGCTTTTGACAAGGTTTGGCATGAAGGTTTAAAATTAAAATTACGGCAAATTTTGGCGTCGAAACTTTGCAATATATTGACTAAGTATCTTGAAAATAGAATTTTTCGTGGTAGATACGGAAATGACGTATCGTAGTTTAATGATATATTGGCCGGTGTACCGCAGGGAAGTGTTGTATACATGAGATATACCACAAGTCGAGGCGACTGTTATTGCCACCTTTGCCGACGACACTGTCGGAAAAACAATAGAATCAACAGCAAAACTGCAAAGCGCTCTAAATAAGGTATATGACTGGACAAAGATCTGGCGGATCGCTCTCAAAGAGACCAAACTTTACTTACAGAAAAATAAGTCACCTGCCCATACATACAAATTCGGTCTGTATTCCGTTTGCTAATGAGTCTAAATATTTGGGCATGACACTCGATGCAAAGCTCAAATGGAAGACGCACGTGATAAAGAAACGAAAAGAACTAGAATCTACAATAAATACAAAGAAATGTCCTGGCTTCTTGGTAAAAATTCCAAGCTTAACGTAGAATACAAGCAGGTGCTAAAACCGATGTGGACTTATGGTATACAACTCTGGGGTTGTACCAAGAAAATAAGTATTAATATTTAACAAACTTTGACATTAAAGTCCTACTATACATCGTACATGCACCGTGGTTTATAAGAAATAATGACCTGCATCGTGACCTTGGAGTTACTTCTGTCGAAGATAAAGCAAGAAACTTCGCAAGAAAACATAAGTTCTTCAAAGAACTAAGCCTCTGGACCTGGCACGATAAATTGAAACGCGTTGAAAAAGCGGAACATGTAGGATCTTTCAATAGAAAGTTACCTACCAAACGAGATTATATTGTGTTGAAAAAGCTGCTTGATACATTTTTTCTTAGTTGCGGTGTCAAACATAACTATCGAAGGGAGGTGTTTTTAGTGAGTGAGTAAGAATCTCCCACTACTATAGATAAGCACGCGCTCGCGATCCTCACAGTGCCTGATGGAAGATTTTCACCTGCCCTCGCCGGGGAAAAAAGCATCGATCAGACTATGAAAAGCATCATGAAATCGGCTACATCCAACGAACGAAAAGAATAATCAAACAAGAATCTAAACTAAATATCTGTTCAAGACTTAAATTATTTACACTAAAACCTATCCAGATTGCTCAGGGGGCTCATACTTTATTGCAGTATTCTGCTGAATACTTTTCGAGCAATTTATACTCGTATTAACGGCCTTAAAAGCGGCTGTAAATTGAAAACCGTAACAAATCCATGCATTTCCATGAAAAAACCTTTGAAATCAGAACCGACCCGTACTAACACAATTTTCCGTACCATAGCCATAACCATAGAATCACCTGCGAAACCCGGCTGGCGTGAGTTTAATTAAAATAGTTTCATTTAAATGGTTTCGATAAACTTTTTTCCACAAAACCGTTCGCATGTTAGAAATTGAATAATAAAATTGGAAATATTGCAATCGGGATAGATGGTTGATGGAGCAAAAAACTGCAATTTCTCTCTACTCAATCATAAAGTTTTATATTCATATACCATACATACATGTCCGTGTATAAAAACTGAACACAAAAAGAGCCATTTTCCTTTTATATCAAAATTGCCAGCGGAAATTATAAATGAGGTGAGATTGGATTAAAAATTATTCCATTATTCCATAACTCTTTTTTATTGCGCGTTGCTCGGTTGGTGATGAAGTTAAATTGACCTTAGAAAGGTGAATGAAAATGTTATGTCTATTCTCTACGGAAATGAGTTCGATGAAATCGATAACCCGGTGCTGGGAAAAACGCATTATTTCGTTGCACTGTCACTTTTTAGGGCAGGCATACATGAATAATTTGCGATATAACGAGATGCAATCACTAAATTCATACAAGGTGGCGCAAAATTAAACACCCTATCGGATGATGTTATAATTACGAGTATTACAAATGGTGTCGTACGTCAATCATATTTGACATTTGTGAACTAGACAGCTGCAGAATACAAACAGATAAGCAATGGAGCGCTATGCCTCGCTGTCAAGCCATCCTCAATCTCAACAACGAAGAATACGATTTTGTGTCGAAAATCATTATTAGCGACGAGGCGCATTTCCACTTAAGCGGTTACGTCAGTAAGAAAAATCCTCGTTTCCGAAAATTTCACTGAAAATCCGAGTGTAACGTAACAAGAACCATAACATCCACTCAAAGTCACTGTGTGGTGCGGCGTTCACGCGGGAGGAGTGATTGGACCCTTTTTTTTTGTGAGAACGCCATCAGCAATACGGTCACTGTTACTGAATATGTGGTTTCAACAAGACGGTGCAAGCGCACACGCAGCATGACCCACAATGGATACTGTGAAGGAAACGTTTCCTGGTCGAGTAATCTCCCGTTTTGGCGATTTGGCATGGCCAGTAAGATCGCCCAATATAACCATCCCAGACTTCTTTCTTTGGGGCTACTTTGAATTATCAAACAATCGCAACCCTTATGGAGAACATTCGACAGGAATGCGAGCAGTTATCACCGGAAATCTTGCGGAAAGTCATGGAAAATGCGATAAAATGGGTACAAATGTGTATCAACACTGGCGGGAGCCACCTGACGGAAATCATGTTTTCCACCTAACAGAAGCAATTGTAAGGATCCAAATAAAGATTTCGCCGCCTTGTAGTAAATATGTATTCATAGTGTTGCACGATTGAGTGCTGTAGAAATAGGGTAAGCGCTGAGAGGTGTCAACCCAGAGATAGCCAACTGTTTCTGCACATGAATTGTTCATCTTTTACCCGCCGGTCTATCCAAAAACGACTTGCTAATCTACGGAGAAGTAAAATCCCAGAACACAACAAATGAGACATTATCCGGGCTACTTCGACATATTTGAACCGTGGGCCGGTAGGATTTCCATGACTTTGTCTTCAATAGAGATGGCGGCGTATGGACCAACAACAGCGCTCACCTTCCCGAACGGGTAACTGGCATGGCTCTAACCGACCCCACGTTCATACGTCCAAGAGGTATCAAAAATGGAACCTAACCATCCAAGTTTGTGATTGTGCCTCTAGGGTAACTACCCGGCTATGGAAAAATGACGAACAATACTAAGGCGATTGTTATCGACGCCAAAATCGGCGCCCATTTGGATGTGGATTTGTTTTTTGAAAACAGACTTAGGAAAGAAGTCGTGAGATACCGGCATAAAAATAAGCATCTCGTATTAGTCCGTATTAAGGCTAAATTTGCTTTGATGACGACTTCAAAGATAGCTTTTACGAGATATTGGACAAGACCTACGAGCAATGCCCTAGCTATGACTTAGTTCACTGTATCTTGTCGGGTTTCCAGGTCACTATCGGGTGAAGGAACATGAACTCGCATTAATAAAAACACTCAAACTATATGCGCATTTCAGTTCAGTCAGGCTCTTCCAGTGGAAATTTTTGATTATCTGATACATTTGCCTGAACATTAGTTTATGTTGTCCTTGATTTTAATATTCGACTACCGCCTCGATAGCTTTTCTTTTCAGCCCCATACAGAGAATTTCTTTTGAATCAGGACATCAATTCCGTGAAATCTTGCCATCTATCCAGTCATAACCCACTCAAAAACCATAAATAAAACTGAGTCCTCATTTGGAAAACACCTAAATCCCATGTTCAATTCAAGTCAATGAAATCCATCAATTGCCTTGACTTGCCTTCATGGATCAGAACAATTGTAAATTTCTGTTTGCGTGTTAGAATCACCGGATAGCATTTTGATAAATTGTTCTTGCCTACCACAATAACCAAAGCCAATAATTGCGATAATTTTCTCCTCAAACATTCAACCCAAACTCTGAGTATTTCGTTTGCCAATGCGTGAGCTCCAGATCGGAAATTGTGAGTAATCGATAGGCAATTCGATTGGATACGATTTGATTAATCTGGAGCGTGGCTAAAGCCACTGGAACGTGTTTGAGGTTAAATGGGATTTTCATGGCGTGGCAGGAAATAGTAATCGAAACTATGCAACTTGGTGAAGTCTGATTTTAATTTGGAGCAGTATGTTGAATGTATTCCAATATTTACCAATGAAACGTTGTTGCTGATATGATTTTTGGAATCACCCTCGCAGTGTTTATTTTTGAGTTTAGCATTTGTATCGATTGCACTGGAACTAGGAACTTGAACATGCACGAAGGGGATTTGCTTAGGGAACATATCCTCTGGATGAGTTGACTATCAGTTTTGGGACTTGAACGAAAGATATGGATTTCATACAAAATGTGGACTAGGCAGACAAGGAAGAGGATAAAATTTCAGTATAATCAGGCCAAGTAAGCGTTTCTCAAACTATTTATCATACCGTCTATTCCTGCGGAAAAAATGGCACTACAGTTTCATTATTGACGAAGACCCGGAAAACCTAATTTAGAGAAATGCTTTCGGGACAGTTAGCTTAGTAAATACTAATGATACAATTCAGTCCACAGCAAAATAGGATGACAGTTAATCTCTGAAAACAATAAATGCCACGTTTAGGAGATGGGACATCGAGCTTTCGAATTTTCTCATTAACTAATAAAAGGTCGGGAACCTTTAGTAATCTGCTCGTCTTGCCCCACAACACGGCGCTCTCTAAGATACAAAAGTAAGATTATATGATTTCAATAGTATCTGAAGAAGTTAAAAAGCTTCTGTCTTACCAGGTTATTGACAAAGGAAAGCAGAGGCATGTACAATAGTATTTCATTTGGCAGATATATCACCTTGATCAAAAAGTTTCCGGAAAGTTACTATTTTTCAGAAAATTAAAAATACAAGTTTATTCATCTAAATCTATATTGTCCCCTTCAAAGTAATCCCATCGACTGGAACACACTTATGCCAGCGCTTGATCGAATCCTCGAAACATTTTTTATATTCGGTTTTCGGTATGTCCATCAGCGCTTCTTGCGATTTTTCCATTACTTCATCTCGGCTGCTAAACGCGTTCCCCGTATCGGTTTTTTTTAACTCGAACAGAAGGAAGTCACAGGGAGCCAAATCAGGTGAATTCGGTGGCTGTTAGATGGTATTTGTTGCATTTTTCGTCAAAAAATTAGGAATAATGATGGCAGTGTGCGACGGTGCGTTATCATGGTGCAAAATCCACGAGTTTTCTGCCCACAATTTTTGTCCCTTTCGGCGAATTGCTTCACGCAAACGTCGGATAACGCCCAAATAATACTTTTTGTTTACTGTCTGTTGGTTATTAACCAACATTTATTTTACTTCATCTACGTCTGCCACTGCGTCCATCATCTTCGATTGACTCACGACCACTCTTGAACCGTTCGTGCCACTGGTAAACGAGCTTTTCTTTAGAGAATCGTTACCGAAACACTTTTCAAACGTTCGCGCACCATTAAATCCGTTTTTTACGCAAAATTTAATACAAGTTCGTTGTTGCAAATTTAAATTAATTTCTTAAATTGTAAAAAATCGTCAACACACACAAAGATAGATGTACTCTTGGCTACGTAACTTTTGCAAATGTCAAACTATGACGCTAGGATTTAGAGAGAATATCAACAACAGATGTAGCATCTTAAGAACAACAGAACTTAAATCGGAACAATGGGAGCGCCACACGGGGTTATTCCGGTTTGATCAAGGTGGTATTTCGATTTCACGTCAATAAACAACTAAACTGGCTATTTTACCAGCTCTCACAGAAATGACTAAAGGCCGTCAATGAGCTATCAATTTCAATGAACACTGGAATATGGCACTAATCTTAACGCTTATTTGGCAACCTAAAGCAAACAGTTTCTGGAGGTGGAGGTGGATCCAAGGAAAACAGCGAGGAATTGCACACGTTAGCCAAATTCCTGCAGTTTCTGGATACTAGATTTCTGAATTTGAAGACAGGCAACCATCAGCAATTCAGAGGACCAGCAGACTCTTCAAAAAGCCCATGCGAAATTCCATTCGCATACCAACACTCTCACATCCACTTCGCTTAGTATTGACAATTTTAGGCGGGACGATGAATACTTTAAATCTAATTTTCGACACTTTTTCCTGCCACATTATGTTGATTTAATGTTAGATAGCTAAACTACGAGTATCAATCTGAGGGTAATTTTCGATGCGTTGTTAAGCAAAACTGGTTCCGGTATCTTCTCGGAGGACCCGGTACTGAGAGTGTCCATAAGGCTACCGGACACTAGTAGTGTCTTCCAATCAGAGGTTCTATCTGTCGTCAGGGCGGCTGGGCTGATGCAGATGAGATCGGTATCCGGTAGAGATATCGCTTTCTATATCAAGAGCCAGGCCACTCTTAAGGCAATGGAGTCAACCAACATCAACTCTGAAACAGTCAGGGGCTGTCGCACAATGCTCAAAGCATTATGCATTCAGAACAGGGTGAGACTGTGCTGGGTGCCAGGACACTACGGTATAGAAGGAAATGAACAAGTAGACGAACTTGCAAAAAAAGGAGAGCTACTCGACAATAGTGAGGTTGCTGATGTCAAACCATCCCTCTGCACGATAAGGGGCACTTTTGAAGGAAAAACCATAAAGGCCGCCAGCATAAGGTGGAAGAAGATAGGGTATCAAAGGCTCTTTGGCCACTTCGCGACGGTAACAGGTCTAGGACCCTATTAAGCTGAATAGGGATAAGCTTAGGACGCTAATAGGAATACTTACAGGACACTGTCTACTGCTGAAACACGCAAATAGACTAAAACTGACAAATACAGACACTTGTAGATTCTGCGGGGATCTACAAACGGTCGAGGACATCACACACATACTGAGTGAATGTGAGGCAATATCGCGTAGCCGAAGGAAATTCTTAGGAAAATATTTCTTTGAAAACTTAGAGGAAATAGACATGGATAGGCATAGATTTCAAAGGCCTTCTTAGCTTTTGTAAAGAAATTAGGGGTTTTAATAGGGAGATTGTTTAGGTTTTTGCAAATTGGAGTTGGTTTTAACTGCACCCACAGGGGATCGCGATGGTCCCGTTTTGGTGCCTATTGTCTGTGTCTTATGGCACACCCTGTTTTGCCTACCCCAACCTAAGCAAAACTGATGGAGTTTCTTTAGATGGTAACTTAAGCTGAAGTGAATCCTTTACCCGGGAAGCTTCTCAGCACCGGCTTTTCTTCACAGAAAACCTATATATTCAGCATCAGTAGGGAAAACAATCTGAAACTATTTCAATAATGCAAGGGCTGTGGTTCCAAAATTATTGGAAGGCCTAAGTAGCTAGAGCACGTGCAATAGGAATTCAACAAACAAATGAGAAAGAAATTGAATTACCAAAACATGTTGAAAACGAGCAGAGTCGTCTCTGCTAAAGAATAAGCGACAGAATTAACAGAAGCCAAAGACACATATTCTTCAAGTTTCCAGAAGACTTTATGGATGGCGATACGATCTCAAAGTTTATCTAATTTGTATGAATGATCTATAAGAACTAAGCATGATATGTACGACGACGTTAGGACGAAAGTTGGCTTCAGTTGGACTCAACTCCACAGATAAAAAATGTCGTCTTTCGTTCCTTAATGGCGCTTTCGCTAGTATTGAGACGGAAGCGGTGAAAATGGGTTTAGCGGTCAGTGAGGGCAAGACCAAGTATATGCTGTCAAGCAAAAAGGACAACCAACACCGACGTCTCGGGCAGAACGTCACCCTCGGCAGATATAACTTTGAGGTAGTTAAGGATTTTGTCTACCTAGGCTCTGCTATAAACACAGACAACGACAGCAGCGCTTAGATCAAGCGAACAATAAGTCACCCTTTATAAGACCTTAATAATCCCGGTCCTGCTCTATGGCGCAGAGGCATGGTCATTATCAAGAATGGATGAGGGTGTTCTTGGTTGCTTGGTTGCTTCGAGATTCAATTATTCGGGCGATCTTCGGACCCGTCTGCATTGACGGTGAGTGGAGGAGGAGATACAACGACGAACTGTATGGACTGTACAGCGACATGGACTTAGCCAGAAGAGTGATGATCCAAAGACTGGGATGGCTGGGTCATGTAGAGCGCATGGACACCAATGCTCCTCTCCGAAAAGTCTTCGAATCCGCTCCCGAAGGACAGCGCAGTAGAGGAAGGCCAAGACTCAGGTGGCGCACGCAAGTGGAAGAAGACCTCAGCCAACTTAGCGGGCGAGACTGGAGGCAGCTAGCCAGGGATCGAGCTGGCTGGAGAAGCTTGTTGACTGAGGCCCAGGTCTACCCCGGAATGTAGCGCCACTTAAAGTAAGCAATGTAAAAAACCTCGCAATGGACTTGGACCTCCAGATAACATGCACACATATACAAGCACAATTGAAATTGATTCATTTCAGTCGGGAGACTAGTCCTCTGTTTTCGAAATTACCTCGTTATTCGTAGTTTAGGATAGTTTGCCGAAAGACGATTTGAGATTGATACATATATACGCACAAATAGCCACAACCTACAAACGTGTTCGAGCTTTCTGTGCAAAGTTAATAACCATATTCCTTTCTTTAAGTAAATAAAGGCAGAATTACCTTTCAAGAAGAAAGCGAGATAATCTCAAATTGAACGATTTAAACTGGCCTCTAGAATATTCAAGGAGAGACTAACGTTTACAAGAACATCTCAACCAGGATTCGTGTATCGTATATTTGTATTAATACGTTTGTTGGTTTTAAATGTTACTTTCTGCTTTTGAAATTTGAGAATTTCACAAAACTATATATATCTCTGTTGCTGATTAGTTCCATTGAATGGTAGAAACTTCCTCTTTTGTAAAAAGCATCTCAATATCGAAAAAAAATCTCTTCATCATATGAAATCGAACAAGGATGCTTAAATCCGAAGTCATGAGCTATAACCCTGCAGTTACTAAGTCCAGAGAAAGTAAATATTGGCATCACGAGACCTTATTGTACTCATATCACAGAAGTTCATCCTTGCTACAGCTAATTCTAAAATTTTTAAAAATAATTTCAAATCGATTGGCACTGGATCATGCGTGTGTAGTTCTAGTGTCAAATATGCTTGAATTCATGGGATAAGTCATTGAGTTCGCACTTATACGAGGTTCTCCAACAAGAAATATACACGAGGCTACCATTTCGCCATGGTTCAAAACTGTAACGAGCAACGTTTACAAATTATTAAAATTGATTACCACAATTCTGAGCCGCCAACCTCAACCTGAAGTGAGCTGACGGCAATTTCCTCTTATTATTATCGCATCACCCGACTCGCGATTGGGAATTTGGTGCAAAAATTTGAGTCGACATTTTCTCAGCCTAATGTTTCTGTGCCAGTAAGATGTATAGCACCAGTTCCAGGCCGTTCGCAGAAATTTGGCATCGCTTAAACAACACTGTGGCGAATTTTACGAAAGGCTCCTGGCCAACACCCATATAACATCAAAGACTAAAAACCTAAGGCCAGATGACCATTTGAAGCATCGAACTTTCTCATATCAGTCTCTGGAAATGGTTACAACTGACTCAGGATTTCATCGCAAAATTATCTCTAGCGATGAAACTCTTTTCTAGCTTAATGACAATATATGCGCTATTGAAAGGCTACAAGCCTATGCCGAATGAGGGGACTTGGGGGTATTTCTGCTTGTTGCTCAACATTCTCAACGCCCCTAATGTCAACTCTCAGACAGATAAGGTACTGTACTCTCTATAGAAACATATCTAACTACTGCTTTCTCTAAAGGACAGGCAGTCAACGTGGATCAGTGCACAAGAAAAAGGATTTCAGATTTCTTTACAAGAATGAGCAAATAGACTGGTTTATCTCATCTATTGGTAAAAGGTATCAATATTTTGTTGCCATCCTAGATAGGTAATTTCTTTGAACATGCCTCGTGCAAAAATTCTAATGTGCTAGGATACACACTCCTCTAGATCTACATACCTTGTATCATCAATATTTGTTATTCAAAGAACGATCCTCTCCTTCATATTCGTTTTATTGACTTCACTCTGAAAGCTATATTGTGCTTCAAAAGATGTTGTACTTGGTACAACTCCCACTTGGATTTCGAAGAACTGTGCCGACTCTCTTTTGGCACAGTTTGGTTTGAAGTCATGGCACTACGAGAATAATAAGTCGACTTTTCCTAAGCTTACTTCAAGCAGAAACCAAAAAACAAAACAAGGATGGAACGACCATGGTAAGTTACCCGGCGGCCCCTGTACCTTTGACTTCACTGCTCGTTAGTAAAACATGTGTTTGACCTCCTAGAATGATATATACACTATTCAGATGGCAATGAATTTTATTGCGACCAACTGTTGCACAAGTCAAGTTAAAGAGCTACTTCCAAGTTTCATTTCATGATGCTCTGTACAATCCGTCGATGTTGTGTGTTTCTTCGTGCTGGCAACATACACTTAACTATAGAATCTGCAATAAAAGTTTTTCCGTATACTTAGAACTAACTGTGATTCGTGGTTTCTTTCTTTTTCTTCTCTACAGGCTCCTGTAAGAGCCTTTTTTATCTGCTGGGGAGACGTCCGTATGTTATTCCTGGAGTACAACCTCTTAATATCTTCGATCGAACGCTTCTCATGCTCTTTTTTCTTCTCCTGAAGACGATGATGTTCATCCCGACATTTTTGATAGTAGAACTTTCGAGCGCCTCTTATCCTTAACTGTAGCTCGGCTTTATATCCTTATTGTTAAGCTGCATATGGTTGTCGGTGTTGGCACATCAATTGTGGCTCCTCTGATGGCACGTTAGCATTAAATCGGTACGTGATGCTGCTGGTATAGTAGTGATTGGGAAATTTCGAGATATGCAGATGCTGGGGATCTTTTGCAGTTTTAGCTAATCTATCTTAAACCTTCTTACAGTTTTTCTTATTTGGTCTACCGCTACTGCTAAGAGGTCTTGATTGGAATCAATGCTGGCGAGGTCCGGCGCATATTAGACTTATGTTAGCGAATTTAGCTTTAATGCGGATCGTCCATAATACGCTCGCTTAGTTGTCGGAAGCTCAAGACTTCATGCCAAAGTCTACTGCATATGCAAAATCCTTATCCAAATAAGCGCTGTTTCTTACAATCACTATAGTAAAGCTTTTCAGCGTCCTTATTTCGGGCCCATTTCATCACACTTCCTAAATGGCTGTGATATATGCTAAATGCTCTGCTGCACGCGAGCTGTCCGAAAATTCCACGTGAAGATCCGAAAGTCCTTGTCAACAGTTAATCTAGTTAAATCCGAGGCCATTAGTTGGTTCGTTGCACTGATAATCTCTTAGGTATAGACTTGTGAGCTCTATTATGGAGTAGGCTATTCTTCCGCTACTGGCCGAGCACGCCCTTGCCATATTGCCCTGCATGAGTAAGGGTTTACTTTTGCAGTTACCCGGGACCACCACTATAAGGTAATGCCACCACTTCAATACGAACTTGATTGTTGCGCTGCTGTCGAAATCCATGTTGTACGATTTCAGTCAACAGTTTCCGATGAATCCTTGCGAAGGTCGTGAGATTTCATGTGAAGAGTAGAAAAATGTTCAGAGCGTGTCTGAAATTCTATCCTGCTAGATATTCAAAAACAAAAAAAATTAAAAAAAAATTGAAGAAGCTCTTTTTGTTATTATATCCATAGAGCATTCACATTTTATTCCGACACAATCGATTGTGCTATCCATAACTTTCTAAGGATACATTTTAATCTGAAAATCATCCACATGTTAGGGACAAACAACATTCCCAACGTTAATTCAAAAAGGTTTATCGGATAAAATCTGAATGACATTCCATTCCTCAGTTGAATTCCTTTTGAATGCTCACAAAGGATTTATGTATAATTGAAGATTCAAATTCCTCATAGATACAATTTCTACATCTGAAAGTATGGTCTGCTGCTGAAGAGTTTCCACAAAAATCTTCAAACAGTTCCGTGACTAGTAACAAAACCCTTACCATCCGCACCTTCCCATTTAATCGTTCCTTTCCATTCAGTAGAATCTCAGAATTTTTGTTTTTGTGTTCACAGATTGGTGGATTTGAGATGTAGAACAATTATGTAATGCGGCTTTTTACATTTCGTCTTGGCTTGTCAGCTCCGGGAACTTTTCAAACAAAACGCATTTCAAGCACATGGGTTGCGTTTCATTTGTTAAGGACAATACGTACCTACACAAATTTGTATGGATACACGCGGTGCAGCAATAAAATTTTAAAGCGAATTTCCTCTATCTTGCACGCGAGTTTTATTGCCCAAAGCGAATGAGGTTTTCGAGTTTCCCGGGGGACAAATTGTACAATATTTTGTCTTAATATTGTTGCGGCATGAGCAGATTTGACAGGGAGTCCTAGTCATTTAACTTGAATCACTTTATGCATAAATTTCTGTTGTAAGATTGATGTAATGTTTTGTAATAAATTTGGGAAAAGGTTAAATTGACGAGGAAACTCTTAAGTGTTGTAATTTGAGGAAAGTTTTTCATACAGTGGCAACGGAAACTGCCTATGTTTTGTGCTCAGAAATTCCTTACAGAGTTCTATTGCTTTGTGTGGGTGGTTTTCTTTTATATCAATCTTAAAGGGAGAAAGATTAAAACACGTGTCGAGATCGTTTATTGGTGTACAATTAGGGTATTCACAAAGCGACAGTCAGCTGGCGATGATCGACGATGTGACTACGAATACGCTGATTTTACCTCCCCCATAGTCCATACTGATTTGTCTTATTGAACTTAGCAGCGGGAGTATTTAGCAGCACTGGAGGATATATGAATTTTCCCGGTGGAATCAGTGATTGCTGGTATGAGCCGTGAAGTCAGAGACAGATACATATCGTCAAGACTACTCAGGATGCTGAAATAAAGGTGATAGCAAATGAGCTTCTAATGGATCTCCAGCGTGTCTCAAATAGCAAGAAAAGCTCAGCCTTGATTTGAAATAAAGAAAAGATGGTGAACTGTGGCATATAATGTGACTGCGGAGAACAGAAGCAACGTGGTGATTTATTGTATGACTTCTAGTGGTAAAAGCCTTGAATCCTCAAATCGAGTTCATGGATAATGCCTGAGGATTTGAATTTCGCCTTCACAGTACCGGACACCATTGAAGCAATAAATTCTGCTTTGTTGGTGGCTCTACAAGTAGCTATGCTGTTGAAACTAATTGTAGTTAACCCATTCTGTAGCCAAATAGCAAGAACAACAAGTAACAAGATGCCATTTGTAAAGATTACAAAGAATATTGGAAAAATAACGGAGCCCTGTGGCACACTAGCATTTATTTTGTAAATATCAGACTTGAAAATGCGAAAGATAACTTAAGTTTCGAAAGATAATGTACTTATGTATCTATGACAAAGGGATCTAATGCAAAACTCTAAAAATATGAATCGTCTACACCTAAGAAAGATGTTGCATTTATTCCTGGTTCAAATAGAAGTCCAGGGTGTAGGCGTCATATATCTAACAACGTCTATCAGCGTAAGATATTAACTTAAGATCGAGTTGTTTCTCGTCACAAAGCTCTCATCACACCGTCCTTTGGTTGTTGTCTTCCAGAAAGCCAAAGCCACCTAAAATTCTGTAAATTTAAATCGATGATTTCAACATGATACAGATATACAATTCTTCGATACTCCAATAAGTCTGTAAAGGACCCAGACGCTAAATCGATTTTCCTAGGATAGTTTCTTCGACTCTCTAATCTGCCACATGAATCTTTCTATCAACACAAGGGATAAGTCTTCCAATTCTTTCGATATGGTATTCCTGAGGCAGGAAATTGTCATCGCCAATCAATACTACGAGTACTATACCAGTGGTAGCATTCTCAAAAGCCGTATTCGACTTCGTCCGCCATTCTAATTTCTCTGACAGGTATTCGTAGAATCATCTTTCCAGATGTTGTCCTGGAGTCAAGAAATGTTCATCATTTTGACTTAGACCTAGGACGCAAGATGGATAAGATTTTATGATTACTTCTAATCTCATGAGTCCTGTAGAAATGAGTTTTTTTTTTCAAATTTGAACTCAACTTCCAATAAGCCACCAAAGTATGGCACTTGAAGTACTACAGTATATGTACAAATTTGAAACGATGGAAAGCGCACCAGGATGAGATAATATTCTCCTTCTGCTGATTCGAGACCAGAACCATGCTTTTGATGAATTCTGAAGCATTTGAGTCTTGGAATACTTTATCCACTGATTTGGACTTCGAACTTACATGCCTCCAGGTCATATTCAAACTGCATTTCTGAAACCCTATTTCCAAGAAATGTTTGATTTATGAAAGGTATATAGAAATCCAGCGCAACATAATCTCTCACTTAGATTTGGTAAAATCGTTTGTATCAAGCTGACCAGTAGTATTGCTGTAATACTGCCTCAGCTAGTGCGTTAAAATGTTTTCGGATTAATACTTAAATAATCGCTGCTGTCTGGGTAATGCATATATTTTTAAAATTTCAAAAATTTTGAAATAGATGTTTTATTTATTACTCTCAAACCTTCATGGCTTGTGGGTAGAATTGTGAAAAATCCCTCCTACGTGTCATATTGCAAGTATGTGGGCTTCTTAGCTATAAAGATTTCATGGTAAGGGGGTGGTATACCACGCATTTTGCTCTTACGTACGTATATTGACACGTTGCTCAGTCGTTGCGGGTTTATAATAAAAATGGAATTTTCTCGTCACAAGCTGCCGTTTTAGCAAATGTCTTCCGGGGAGAAAAACATGTGTTTACGAACAAAATACTTTATCCAAACGAAAAGTTAAATACAAACACAAGTTCTGGCATGAAAATACAGAAGCAAATCGAATAACCCCGGATGCAGCACTTATTTACTTCCGCGCTACATGTTTGTTGAAATTTTATCACATGTACCCTTTGGCTTTGGTTGTTGCTCCTATGACCTTTAGGAAAAATGAAACTGGCTTACATGGAGACCCATTAAAACAGAATAGATCGATGGCAAGTATGGAAAGGAATTACTATTTCAGGGTATAGGAAGTGAAACATCAGATACTAGAAAGAACCTAGTTATTGCTTAAATTATAGTGGGGTACATTGGATGACACTGAGATCATCGATCAAAACCTTCTCAGCAGAAGATAATCACAGAATGTCTACGCGTCACATAAGATGAGCCCGTCTCCTACTGTGCTCTACCTCCGGGTCTTGTTCGACGACTCTGCGGGCTGAATAATTCATGTCCATTCGCTTTGCATATCCTAGCTATCAAAGATGACTGGTGCGCAGTTTTCTGATTAGGTCCATGTCGATGTAGAGCTCACATAGTTCTTCTCTCCCAAAATCGACAAACGAAAATTTGTCAAAGCATGATTTACTCGAATCCGCTTTGGATAGAGTCCACGCCTCAGCACCATCCCTTATTAGTCCCTTATTTTTTGGGATAGAGCCTTACTACTTAATTGCCCTCTTGAACTAATGAAACAATAATTGGCAAGAGTGATTTTCTACTCATAAGGCATACACTTGGTTTTGCCCAATTACCCGATTTTGATGAGCAGCGGACGTTTTTAATCGTCATTCTGCCCAAATGGACCAGTTTTGCTGAAAAGCCAAACTAAACATGGCTCTATAAAGGTGGCACATGAGGCCTTAAAATCGATGAAAAGATGTAGGTCATCGATTCGGGCTCTTTAAGTTCTTTCCAGGATCTGTCGAACTGTGAAGATTTGATTGATTGTGAACTTTTCTGATCTTAAATCGCACTGATAAGGTCCAATCAAGTTATTAATGAAGGATGTGACCTTAAGGAGACTTATACATCTTAATACAGTTGAAGTGGTCTCTTGTTCTGTGGACATGCAAACAATAATGAGATCCCATTCATCAGGTATACACTCTCCTCATCAAATATGAGAAATGAGTTGATGTATACTTTTTACAAAGTCATTGGTAGCAACTTTAAATGTCAGGGCTGGTAAGCCGTCTGGTTTCAATTTGGATATCGCTAACCTTAATTTATTTTGGTCATGTGGATGAGCAATGATGACCACCATTTTAAAGTAGTCTCTATTGCAAGCAATGTACATACCATATTCCAACGCTTCCTCCAATCTTCGAAAAAACTTTTTATTGGCAGATTTTGGAATTACCTTTGGCCCCTTCTACGAATAAGCCTCAATCGTCTTAAAATACTTCCCGCGAAGTGGTAACTTGACTCTTAGGAATAGGAAGCAGTTACAAGAATCTATGTTAGGTGAATACGGAGCTTGCGGAACGGCATGGATGGTGTTTTTGAATAAATAGTCGCGTACAAATGAGATGTGTGAGCCGGTGCTCACGAGTTGTTTCCTCAAAACTCTGGCCTTTTGCGACGAACTTTTCCCTCAAACGCTTTAATACGTCCAAGTTATACTCCTAATATATACTATACCTTGATTTTGGATCGACTCTATCGTGGTGTTTTGAGTTTTGACTCATATGAGAAGTGCCATTCCGATGATTGTTGGTTCGTTTCGATGTCATATTCATAGACCCATATCTCGTCAGCGGTAATGATGCCATCAATAAGATGTTGGCCCAAAGAGAGCATTTCCTTAGCGACATAAATCCGATGCTGTTTCTGCAAAAAATTCAGCACTCACAGCACATTCGCGCAGATTACACGCGGCATGCCGTTCGTTCATCACAATGTGATCAATTTGATTTAGCATTCCATGATCTGGATACTACCGCGCCTCCTTGTTTATATTAAAATGAGGAAAATGTGTGCTGACATGTCGAACCATCGCAAAGTCAGCAAGCATAAGTCCATTGGCAAATATGGTAGCTCATAGACAATGCTTGCCAATGGGTCAGGGCAACCGTATCCAAGGAAGCAGTATATAACGTGTTTGCTACATTTTTTTGTATCTATTAGTTTAATCCATGCTACCCAGGATATGCCGCCAGAAAAGGCGTTTGTTCTTAAGAATACGCGAAACAACAATAGTCAATACTATTTTGAGTAAAATATATGCGTTCCTCAGCAGGCATAGGGAAACAATAACCATATGCTGCCATAATCCACCAGCAACACAACAACAAAAAAAAAGCCAATTTTGCATATTTCATTTCTTTTTATAATTTTTTGATAAGGCTGCCACTTGAAACCGATTTGCTTGTCATGATTTTGATTGAAAATACCACACTGTCATATCATTTGGCACACACCTGATATAAATACAATTCTGAGACGAACTCTTAGTCATCCCTATATAGGTTCCTAAAGAAGCAATTTTTTATTAAAAAAAAAACGAAAAACAAATGGCCAAGTCGTCCTTCTGGAATAAATTTTGCCTCAGGCAGGCGCCCACAGAGTATACATTTGTACATAAGTCTCCCTAACAGATGTATTCTGGCATGTTAACTTGACTTTTAAATTTGCTTGCTCGCTTTTTTTTAGAGGGGAGAGCGAAAGTATAAAATTTCCATTTATTTGGCGGTCCTCTTGATATTCAACCAATGTCTTAGACATTGAGAAATGCTTGGGGGAATGGATTTCTTTTACCCTTTTAACGCAATTGATTCTGCCAATGTTATCTATCACTTCAAAGAGCATTAATTATTCAATTTCTATGTATACTGCTTACTTTATGTATAGGCTCCGGAAACTCTATAAAATATTTCTTTAAATTTTAACAGGGCAAAGGTGTACTCTATATTGTGATTATTAGTAACAAAGGCCGGTTTCCTTCAAAAAAAAACTTTCAACTTTTACTATAGCACTTTCACTTGTCTTAATGATGGTATTCTTCGTATCCCTGTCGTAGTTTACTATACAAAGTGATACCTTAGCGAAAACCTAAGGAATTATAAGATGTGAGCCGTCTAGTGATTTCTTTTTAAATTGCATGTTATAATATTTTGATATTGTAGTTCTTCTTTGTGAGATGAAATGCAAAAATACGGCCTGAAATGATTGAAAATCCGCTGTAAAATGAGCTAGAGCCAAGCTTTCCATACTGCTATTGGATGTCTGTTTTCTTATATCGAATTCACTTTCACAACGCTACGTAAAGAACAATAAATTACACAAAATTCTTGGTCACGACAGTGTTCTTTTGCCTTGACTCGGTACTACCGCCAACACCAAAGGCAGATGCAGATATTGTTGATTCAAAAAAGGTGGAATTTTTTTTATGCTCAGATCCAATAACCATCTGATCCTGTATTCATCTGTCTGCCGGATCATGACTTGTGACTATCTGCTCTAAAGTGTAGGAAGCGGCTAACGTATTTGACAATTGGTAAGCTCGAAATTATCTCTCGGTCAATCCGATGAAAATTGACTATTCCGGCATCTTAAAGTCATCCACTTCTCCAATGGAACTATGTACTAAGGACCATCCTTGATAGCATACTTATATAGACCAAACATGACGCGTCGGCTTTGTACAGTGTAAGCGCGACTTCGGACCGGCTGCCCAGCTCTCATGAAAATAAGTCACTACTGGCCTTACCAGACTCAGAAGAACCACCTGTCTTGGAATTCACTTTCATATAAGATATACTGGGGTCGTTCCCACTATCTTTGGACTATGGTCTGTTCAGTGACACCCGAACTCACGTACTGTGAAAGTTAAAACTATACTTTCCCTGTGCCAATGAATGGTTTCACCCAGAATCTCAGGCCGGAAAGAAAAGTAGTCGGACGGAGTAGTCGTTAGATCTTACTGTTTATTGAGAAAACTTGAGTCTATCTATCATACGCAATCCTGATGATGGTGGAATATATTGCAAAAAATAATGGTAGGGGGTAAGTATCTGCACCTATTACGGCAAACCTTGTTTGATCTTATCGCCACTTTCAAGCTATTTGAAGAGTGTTAGACCCAATTGGAAGGCTGAATTTTCTAATTCTTTTTTGTGTCCCATGTGACAATGGTATCGTCTTCATATGCAAGGCTTCAAGAAGGCTTTTAGGCCTCTCTTCTATTGACTTTTGTTCATGTAAAATGTGACACAGGTTCTTGCTAATGAGAGTAATGATGGCAGCGTGGAACATTTTCTCTAAGTTAGGTACTCGTAGATTTATACAGATACTTTGCGATGGTGCTGGTATTGCTACTTAATCACTGATGCGTTTATTGTTATTTTTTTCTTCTACAAATTGCGCAACATATAGGCGAATCAGTGTCCTTATCATTGACTAGATTTTCGCATTGTAGTATATTTTCAAACCATCTTAAGGACGAGCTTAATACGGTGATGTCAAAGGCTTTTTGGCACCACATCGAAGCAGAGGCAGCAAGGATGAGCTTAGAAAGTGGGAGTAAAAACTAATATTAACGAAATTTGAAGAGAAAAAAACTATCATAATAGGTTATACATACTTGTATAGCAAATTTAGCTTGGTAGGAAGTGCATAAATTCATCGAATTCGATGGCTAGATGTCCTAGTCAACATATCGGAATGTGGAAACGAAGACATCGTCTTAAATGATGTTGTCAAATAGAATGGTACTTCAACCAAGCCAGTAGGCACAACTGCAGGCGATGAGTGCAAGATCTCTTGATTGAGGTCAAGGTCCTCTCCATAGCGCCACGTGAAGTTATAAATTAAGAAAAGTCGTACTGTTACAGATAGAGTCCCTACTGTCTTTTGCATCTACAGCAGCAAATTTAAATATAAAAATTAAAGATAAAAATTATTATCCCAGAGCACCGTAGGCCTATACTGGATGTATTTCAATAACAAATTACGACGAGGAAAGTAACAAATAATGTATGCCACTACAAGTCCAAAGTATACTATATTTTTCGCGCTTTAAAATTAAATTTCAGGTATGTGTCGTGATGACTAAGGCAATTTTGTCGTAAATCCGACTTGGTGAGTTGCCACCAATATAGCTCTTGATTAGCGACCTTTTCTGAAAAGCAAGAAAACCTGAAAAGGATGTTTGTGTCTTATAACTAAATTTGTGACTTCTTAATTACAACTTGCCTCATACAGGTACGTGAATCCTTTGCATGGGTTCATATTCCTATTTTTTGCTGTATCTATTTAAAAATCTGTTTAATCATAATCAGCCTTTCTCATTTAGTAATGGAAGTTTCCCTACTAATTAACAGATACACAAAGTGGTTTCCACTGAATCAGGAAGCCTCGAAAAGGGTAATGAGTTGACAAATTGAAGGCAAGTACTCGTATTTTCAATTTTGTGTAATAATTGCTCAAAAATCAACAATGCACAGTAAAACCGCAAGACATGTATGTGTACAAGGGCAGCATACTTATGTATGGGACATCTGATGTAATTGATCAGTCAATTTAGTGTTTTTTACCTGAGAAATATTAACCCGAACACACATTAGGCTATAAAATGACATTCGACCAACCATTTACTCTAGTCCACTAAACAAATTTCTAGTTTCAGTTTCAGTTCTAAGGTCATTCGTTCAAAGAATTCTACTTCAATATGATCAGAAAATTTAAGAAGAAAAGTGCTAATCCAGAAGTACCCCTCGCCTATCACATTTTTCTTTATCAATTTGAATTACGGCGACGCAGACCTAAATTCTTCAAAAAAACAAAAGCTAAGCATCAGCTTACTAGCTGCTTGGTGGATAGCAAGTGGGGAAACATTAAAAACTGTACCAAGGACGAACATAAGGATCTTGTCAACAGTATGATTTACACGAAAAAACTCGAACGGAAGATTGCCAAAAGGACAGCTAAAAAACAGAACTCACCAACAATCACGGAGAAGTTTTTCAAAATTTCACAATTTGTCTTAAAGTTTTCGAAGAAATTTAAAGTACGTCCACCTTCATGTGTAAGTTGTTAATTAATGTATATTTAAATATTTCCTTGTAACACTTGTACTTAATGTTAAGAGCATACAAATGTAAATAAATGGACATAAGCTGTAAATTTGGTATTTTTTTAAAACCTGTTCACAATCCATCTACAGTCTCGATGGTTATTTAAAAACACATTAATTTGAGGCCATACTATCAATGCGACAGTCAGAATCCTTAGAAAATGTTGACATTACTTTTTGTATCAGTAAGTTCCTTTTACCTTGCGTGGTCTACTGCCCATCTAGAGAGCCATGGCGTCTGCAGTTATGGCAGTATGGATCTCAACTCTAATGAAACCCTACAGAGAACACAGACAGTCCTAACCAAGGTTTGAATCCCAAAAAACTCTCCACACTGATCTTTTCTGTTTTTTTTTTTTAAACAATTTTTTTGACCCAATTTTAACATAGAAGCCAAACAAGGCCTTTTCAATTCAGCCATTCGACCGCGTTGTGAGAAATCTTACCTTTGCCAACTATTTTGAAACTCTTAAGAGGCTTCAGCCAGGCTTAAATAAGATTTGGACTGTGGCTATAGATGTAAATGCTTTGCCCGATTAATCAATTCTTCACAATATCACAATAGTTTGTTGCCATCAGAAATGGGTATTATGTGTTTAATTGTCCTCCAGAAAGACACCAACGCCAGCTCTTAAATGTGTTTGATCCCGCCGTTAAAGACCAGATTACAGTTCTTTTCTGCCTTAGATTCTGACCGAAATTAATCCAAAAGACAGAAAGGGAAGTTTTGGTGTTTTTCCGGCAACAGGAGTTCTGTTGTCATTACATTAAATGATGTCAATAAGGCCAAAGTCAACTGATCGTCGGCATAAAAGATCATCCAAATTCCAATGCCTGTTGTACCAAATCGGTAACAAGCATATCGAGAGCTCCTTTGTACTGGCTGAAGGTCAGTGCCAAGGAACTTCATTAAGCTTTCTTCTTTTAAAGAGAGAAACCTTAGTCGTTGATCACGTATAGGGCTGGATGGCCTTTGTTGCAAACAACGCATATTCCGTATCATTGGTTTCGCCGTCAATCTTGCCTACAAGATTCTAAAGCACACACTTACAGGATCTCACGCACATAGAGCTCGATCGTTTTCTTCATGCTCATCAACATGAAGGAACTCAGACTTATAAGTCTAATAGTCAGACGTGTTTCCTAATTTTCAGTATAAGTCTACTTTCACTGTTCACTAGGGCTTCGTTATTTTTCCCTGTACCAAGCCAACAGGATATATCGAATCGTCACCAGCTGACTCAAAGCTGTCAACGAAAGTAATCAGCCCAGGTGCAACTTCGTTAATAAGACCTGCTGGTGAATTGAAATGATAACCCAAAATGGAATGTGAGTCTCCAGGATGAGATAAAGTGTCCTTGTTTCCTAATCAGTATTGATGCCGTCAGATTTTATGTTTGATTCCAGCCCCGCTGATCCCTCCTACTGGTTTCACCCACTGTTTAAATATTCTTGTTGAAGTCTTTATAAGAGACATCCTTCGTGATCCGAATAACCTTCTTTTCTTTAGCTTTAACTTTTTGAAATGTCAATCTTCCCCAAACTGGTCTCTACTGACTTACACTTAAGGAGTCAGCTTACGGCACTTAGTTCAGGACCGTTCAGGTTCTGAAAAGCTATCTCTTGTTGTTTTTTTTATTCTTACATAGTTTATAACGTGCATAGGGATGAGCTATTCCAAGCCATGTCTAGTGTTGACATCCCAACAAGGTTATTGCTGACTCATGCTCTGCCAAACGCACGTAAGCTTTAACCTAGGATAGGATTGTCTAGTAAGGGGATTTTTGAAGCAGATCTTGCTAACAGTTTTACGAAATCAGGGATTATGGTTGCCTATGTGTATATATCGAAGATAAAGAGTGAAAAGGTATTCTTTTTCTCATTTCACTTATACGGACAATCTAACCAAGCCATTCTCAACAATTCTCGAAAATGTATATTGCTTAGCCAAAAATGTGCAAATAGAATGAAGCGTTTGCCAAAAATATATTTACCATGAGAGAAAAACAATTGTTTGATTATTACATTTCAATCTGATCACGCTGTACTCTGTAATTAGTAACAACACCATCAACACCCCTGGTTTTTCAAAACCATAAAACACAACAAAGGAATGTTAGGGAAATGGGTTAACCCAGTGTCAACATTTATTGTCAAACACTTGTAATTTTATATGATACATTTTATTGCACCTGAAAAACCAACAAAATAAATCACCGGAAAGACCCTATACGTAAAGAAGAACAGCAAGGTATCCATAGTATAAAAGTCACTACAAATAGATCTTATGTCAACAGTTAGCATTTAACATCCCTCAAGACTACTCGTTTTTATAGCGAAAATTAAAACTTAAAAATATTTTATTCGAGTAAGATGCCTTTAAAACATCAAATTCATTTGACCAACCCAGATTCAACGAGGACATCAGTTGCATTCAACGTATTTGTCTACCGAAACGAACTACTTCGCCGGAAGCGCCGGTATTTGCCTCTTACAAAAGCAAAACTAATTCTAACCGAAGGATTAGTCTCACAGACCGTGGCGAAAGAAACAAGGGATTGCAATAAGGACGAACTTGCTTGTTTAACTCACGGATCCAAATACAAACAGAAGCTTCAAAAGATGCTAGCCATGTTCAACATGTGGCTGGAAAGAAAGTTGCTTGCACAGATCGCGAAAAAACCTGAAAATAATTTTCAAAATGTCAATATATAATTTTTTATGAAGTAACTCATATTTATTATTTATGTTAAGATTAAGAAAACAAAATTATACATAGCGAATTAAATCAATGTAAGGAACAGATGGTTACTGAAATAAACAAATATTCCCAGCGGAACTGCTTAAAACAATTTTTAAATAATTTTTCGAGTTCTCAACAGTTGGGCTCTTCTTTTACGTCGGTTTCAAAGCATTTTTCTTTTAAATGATCTGCTAAGCAACTTCAATGACGCGCCAAATAAGTTCACAACTGATCGGTATAAAATATGGAAATAACGAAAATTGGCCGAGCGTCGATGATCTACCAAAGCTGGATAAGCTACAGCTAGAAGACTAAGAGCGATAATCTTTGGTTTGGCACTATTCGATACCGCCTCTTAATTTAGCCTAGCTAAAGTCTTCATATTTCGACAAGTCATGAGATTTACGATAGCGTTCATGGAACTCTTTAATTCTCTGTTGCATGGAATAAGCGATCCAAAAAAAACTAATTTTACGAAAGATGTTTATTTACTTATTATGTACAAGACTTAGAAAGAATATCCTATTATTCCGCCCCCCAACATTTTTTTTTCGGGACAATATTCAGCTCTGTTTGCTTACAAGGAGCATTTGTGAGAAGTGAATGTACAAATTTGTTTTGTCCATAGGACTTAATGGATCCTTTCTAAATTTACAAAGAGGAATTATTTCGGTTTCTGAGAAAAACATGCTCACTGTATACAAAACCATACATAGCTTATCAAATCAAAGGACTCTAAATCTTATTACGAGTATTATTTGCTTTTTTATTATTTACAAATAAATGCTAAATGTTTTTGAACTGTATATGTTTTATAAGCAATATCTGACTTTTGTCAATATTCTTTTTTATTTGAAATCGGAAGATTTCATCTAATAAACAGCATCAGAGAGTCGCACAAAAAAAGCGTTAACAGCTGCAAAGGAACAATCCGTTGTGTACAGAAAAACAAACATAAAAAAAAACAGTCAGATAATAAAAAGTTGTAAATATGAAATTTGATAGAGAAAATTTAGATTTATTAAAAGTTTGACCTCAGCTTGCCGTTCTTAAAAGTATAATGTTATATTTACCATGAGTAAACTACATTGTTTCAATCAATTTAGAAAATTCTTCGAATCTCTCCCCGATTTGAAGCGCTGAAACAGGTTGATTGCCTGATTCATCCACCAAACTGTCGCCAATCTTAGAAAATTTGGTGTAATAACTAAAATATGGGTGCAGGCAATAGCAATGATATAGAGGTATGTATCCATATAATGCACATCCCTATTCAAAAACATGTACCTATGAATAGTATTTAGAAGACTTAACGTCTGGCTATCTAAATGATAGCTTTGATTTGGAGATTTTTTTGAAGCATAAAGTACCTAGCCTAGGTATAATATTGAATCATCCACAACCACCTCGAATGTTCTAGGCAAGATTTTTTTATTTTCCGTAAAATCGTCTGGTATTACCGATTTTATTACCCACAACCTTCCTGTCATAATCAAAAGTCAATACAGGGTATACAAAATTGCAAAAAATTGTCTGTTTAGTTTGCGGGAAAAACATAATTGCCCCTAATTAAAAACAAAGGCAATAAATAGGAAAGGATCATACATATTGTTTTGCAAATGGAGAGGTGGAAAGCCTACCACGAACCCTTCTGCACAGTCCTCGAGTATAAATATGCGCTAAGGCCAGTGATCTCATCCGTTCACAAGAATCATTTCAATCGTATCTTCTCTAGAACAAAAAAGGAAAAATGGAGCGTGAGATCGTTTCTAAATATAGGGATGGAAGAGTGCTTGTTGGATACCATCTATTTCGATACCGGCAAGAATTACGTCGTTGTAAACCTAAAAGCCTCAAATTGACGAAAGCAAAATACCTGCTTACAACTGACCTTGTGGCTACAACATGGAACAACATTTTGTGCTACAATAAGGACGAACGAGAATATCTTATAGACAGTTTGGTTTACAAAAAGATACTGGAAAAGAGGATCGAGAAAAAAATCAAAAGTCGGAAGGCCGTAGCCTCATAAGAACAACCTTAAAAATATCTACACCCAAAAGTGGGATTTTCCATATTTATAACTTACATAGATTAAGGTATAAGTCATTATTTTTGTAATTTAGTTAAACTCTTAAATAAATTTTAGAGCAAAGTAAATAAACATGTATATTTCTGAATTCTTCCAAAATCTCCTGTGAGTGGTAATTATGGCCTTAAGCGCTTTCACAACCTTTGTGCGCCATTGGGTATGGGCTTCTATGCCATTCAATTCGCGCCAAACTGCTTTATAAATGCAGTGACAGCCATTCGGCAATAAGTGAGCTAGCATTCGACTATTAAACGTTTGCGTTAGGCAATAGAGATTTATGATTTGTAAGTTAAACGTATGATATCGATGTTTCTTTGGCACCTTTATGTCCCAAATAGTATGGCAAATTGGTGCTAGATTTTGTACTCTCTTATGACTGAAAGAGAAATCCTTTTCGTCCCTAGTGGGAAATTTTGACGAAGCATAATTGTGACCATAACTATTTTAGACTGTAAAGCATGGTGTATATCGAGTAATAATTTCTTCCAAGTATTGGTATTTAGAGCTACCACATATATGCGTTGTTCCCAGCAGTGCTCAAGAAAGGTGCGGAAACCAGCAATTCGGGCCAGTCGATGTTTTCAATAAATTAAATCACACAGAAAATAAATAAAATCCACAGAATTATGTGGGAATGTTTTAAATGAACATACAGTCTCAGAAGTGCATAACGCTAATCTGACTGAAACATAGCATCATTCACAAGAAATTGGGGATTGAGGGCGGGAGAGAGGATTAATAAGAATTCGCATGTGACCAATAGCAAATGTGATTGACGAAAAACAAATTATATTATAAAATAAATTATACATTACAAACATTTAGTAAATGTAAAAATGTGAAAATATTGCTTTTGGTGGACTTAATCTATATCTTGATACAGCTCGTAGGGCTCGCTTTCGAAATTTCACCTCCATTCGCCACCCTCGCAACCTGTTTTAAATATTCGACAAGAAGTATTTGCTCTGTTTTCTGTTTATTTTCCTTACTCCTTTATCATTTTAAGAGTAATTATAATAATTTCACGGAGTAATATATAGGAATTCACCAACATCAATCATTTGCTGTGTCGTATTTGGGCGCTATTGACATCACCGTTGCATTTTTCTTTTGCCGCTTGTTCTGACTTTTATCCATTTACGAAGGGTAATATAGTTGCAACCTGACTTACTTCAAAAGTTTTGAAACATTAAAATTCTCTATATGGTAACCTATTTCCGCCGAATTCATCATGTGACGCGATCGCGATGTAAGCCATTTGTTTCCCTCATGCAAGCAGATTGCCATAAATATGAATGCCTGAACACCTGAATGTTATAGAACGAAGCCCAGAATGTGAATTGCGGAATTAAGAGTTAATTAGCAATAAAATGGGGAAACTATTTCGACAATCTTCTAAATAACAGCAGAATTACTGTTGGAAAATATTTCATTGATGCAAATTTAACCCATCTATTGCAGATTTGTGGACTCCTCCATCAGATGCGAAAATAATCATCCCAACCTTCACCTAATAAAGCATACCACACGAAGTGAAATTGTGAAAATAAAATAGTGAAATAGTTTCTAACAATTTTGTCTTTTTATTTAAATAAATAATTAACTAAATACAATAATATGTAATGTGTCTCAAAAAATATTTAAGAATTTGTAAAATTTAACTAATAGCTAGTTTGTGCAATTTTTTTTGTAGTGCAGCGAATTTTTTCTTCTCGTTCTTCATTTCGATTTTCTGCTTGAGCTTCTTCTTGTAGAGTACGCTGTCTACTAAGTGATCACGTGCCTCCTCACTATAGCTCATTAGGTTCTTCCACGTCTTCACAACTAGGTCGGTTGTAAGTCGGTATTTCGCCTTGGAGAGTTTTAAGTTGTCGGTGGTCTTTGATCGACGAAGTTGCTCTCGGTATAGGTAGAGATGATATCCAAGTGGCTTTTCTCCAGCAACAGTTTTTCCTTTGCGCTTGGTGTCCATTTTCAATTTCCTCTTGCGGGTCTTCGGTCAGCGAGCTTAGAGGGATAACAAACGAATGAGAAAGCTGACGGAAGTCGTCCATATATATACTGGCTACTGGCTACAAAACTCTCTGATCATCTGTTAACCATATTGCGTTGCCGAGTCATAAAGATTTGCGAAATATTAATTGGGGCAATAAAACAGCTGCAAACATACTCGTAGTATACATATGTTATGTAACCTGATAGATCATAATATTTGTGTAATTTGGTTACAGGTGGGAACATCAACAAAAAAGGGCGTCAATGCACAGGTAGTCCATTTCCCTGTAATGCCGCTAAAGGAAAAACAAGAAAAAAAACATTAGAAAGGGTAACAAATTTTTTGAGAAAAAGTCCGTGTTGCTTTGGGAATATTCTAGAAACTTTATACCGAAATCCGATTCAACAAAATATAATAAATATAAACAAGCACTGTGTTATAATAAACAGTTTTAGTTGAGAGGGTTCGTTCTAAGACCACGAGCGCATTCCATTGACAGTTTGCGAAACCGTTTTTAAAATGACTAAGAAACCTAAGGCAAAAACGAAAAATGGAAAAGAGTTTGTTGGCCATCGGCTATTTCTTTATAGGCTAGAACTCCGCCGTTCGACTCCTAGGCCTTATAGGAGATCCAAATTAAAATTACTCTTGACTATTGATTTAATTCACATTACATGGGACAACATCAATTGGTATGGGTACGAGGAGCGTTATCTGTTCATTGACAGCATAGTTTACAGGAAGAAACTTATGCTGGAAGTGTCAACCCTATCAAATCAAAGGAAAGTGGAAAACAAAAACAAAATAGCCGACATTCGTGACTCCATGAAAAATTTAAAAATATAAAGTAGGCAACACTATATTGTTGCGAGTATATTCCATTTAATTGTTACAACTTGCTGTAGTGTGAAAGTAAAATCGTGAGATTTCACTTAAATTTTGACTTGTGAATGGGATGGTGCTATCTTCATGGATCATGAGGATGGATTAAAAATTATTTTGTAAAAGAAAATGAATGATGTAAGCATATTTTCATTGAATATATTTTATTTAATATGTTTATACACTGTGGTTAAATCTTTTATCGTCGTCGTAGTATTTGAAATTGAAGTTCAATTGAGTCCTCTAGGGAGAGTATCATGATCATTGCGAGCTGACAAAATTGCTCGTTTTCCTCAAAGTTGTTATCTTGTGATTGAAAGCAAAACTGTAGAAACGACCATATATTTCCAATGGTTTTCCTCCAAAAATAATTCTGAAGGAGAATACGACTATAAAATAGAATATATTTTGCAACACTAAGAAGCTCAGGACATTTTGACAGGAAAATCTTCAAAAGAGACTTTGTTGATTATCTCACTGGCACCATAGAGGAAAGGTAAACCCACAGGTGTGGATAAGGCAGTTAGGGATCGCTGAAAACCGTGTCAAGTTGAGAAATACAGAGGTTAATTCTAAAAAACTATTTCGGACCCCTCTTGAACACTCTCAGCCTAGTTGCTGTATGATGTATCAAGGTTGGCCTTAATGTCAATCAAAAATCCAGCAAAACGTCAAATCCAAGAGAATTTTGCAAATCTATCACACTGTAATGTTTAACAGGAAAATAAATAAACGGATCCCTACATTCTTTATAACAACTACACAGCAAAATTTGAAGGCCAATTATGAAACATTGTGATATTTTACCCTGAACTTCTAACTTCAACTACAAATAACTTCGATTTTATAGTGATTTAAGGTGATCCTCTCGGTTGAACGCTGAAACAGTGCAGTGGAGCAAGTTTCTATCTACCTGTTACTAAACTTCATAGGTAATAAGAGCATTAAATACATAAGATCTTTCAGTTCTTAAATATTCCAGGAAAACACGACATATTGAGAATCTGCATATCAGAACAAATGAATCTTAAAGACTTGAATACCAGGTATGAAACCTACAAAACTTACTAAGCTTTCGAAAGGGGTTAGGCTTTTACAAGAATATACCTGCAGGTAGATTTTCCGATAATTGCGACAATAATTTTCCGATATAAATAGGACGATAGTTAGACACTCAGGTTTAGTTAGAAGTTATCCTTTGAAGCTGTTATAATTTACACTTTTTGCAATGGAACTGTTCAACGAGAAGCCAACCGTGCCATACTTGGTCTTTTTATATCAAGAAGAAATACGGGGACGTCGACGGACCCTGCAATACACCGAGTACAAATACGAAATCAAGTACTCGCTTACCGATGAATTAGTCCACACGAATTACAAACACACAAGGAAGTTTACTCCCGTAGAAGTGGGCCACTTACAAGACAGCGTCATCTACAAGAAGCGATTACGCCTAACAATTGCAAAGCTGAAGAGGGAACAAGAATCCAGAGACCGGGCAAGATACCCCTGAAAGACTTTCCTTGTAGATCTAACAATCTGCCAAGTGTATGAGGCTAATCCGACTGAAATAAAGGGTCATTCACAAGAAGCCGAGGTTTGAGAGAGAGATTGACGAAAAACAAATTGTCGTTTGAAATTATAAAATAAATTATTTATAGTTAAATGTTTGTAAATGTTAAAATGTTGTTTTTTTGGTTTTTGCTCCTCTAATTTGACGTTTAGAAATTCTTTCTATGCATGTTCTGTTTGGTGGATTATATCTGCAAACATGTTGGTTTTTCTGATTCTAAAGTTTAATTTTCTGGATTCCCTTGATTCCCTATATACAGCTCGTAGGTTTCGCTCCAGAATTTTCCTTTAATCATGTAATAATAACAATTATTTCTCGGTGTAATATACAGGATTTCACCGATATCAATCATTTGCTGTGTAGTATTTGGGAGCTATCGACAGATTTTTGCACATCTCTGTCAGATGCGGAATGGTATGGCCACCATTTTTTCTATGTCTATAGCCTCAGCTATAAGATTTTCATATGCAGCTGGTTTTTGCTGTACAAAACGTTCTATCGTTTGGCAGATTTTTCGCGTTCACTACCTATTATTCTTTTGTTGTCATTTCTTCAGCACCATTACCAATATTTTTTCTAATGTAATTCCGCACAAGGGTGTCCTCTTCGTTCGGACCTGTTCTTCATTCCTTCACAATAAAAATAAAAGACTGATTGTCGATATGCAAAACTCATATAACCATAGTTGACGTAGATGAAAACTTTCCTGTGGGAGGATTTTTGCATGTAATCGAATACAATCCCATATATCTTTGGATTATTCTTGCATTTAGCCTCCAATTCCTGTAAGATTACTTCGATTATCTTTGGTGTGTCTCAGTTTCAGCTTGATGGTTAGTATGTGGACTTTTTAGTTTAATCTTTGACTCTTCACACAAAGCGCAAACATCAATTTAATTTCTACCAAATTATAAATTAAAATTTCTTCTTGGAAATATTTTAAGTAAAACTTACATGTTACTGGGTGATCTGGAGAGTTTTGTGCTCATTATTTTCGCATTGAGTAGAACGATGTTTATAATTTTTGTTTTTATTTATAATCTGGATGTATAGCTTCCATATATTTTAAATAACATCTGTAAATAAAGGAAACTATGAAAATTATTTGAGACTAGTAATAATTATATGTGGTAAAACATCATGAGTAAATAAACAAAATATTTTAAACGCTTAAGGGACAGTAAAATAACCTGAAATAGTCTCCCGTTTGCCTTGGTGGCAAATTTTCCCCTTTACGGATTATATGATGACATTTATTCTATAGGTCTAACAGTATTTCTGACAAACTCCGGATTCTGCAATTTCGAATCACATAAAGTTAGGCTGAAAGCCGCATTTCTGTTCACTTATAAAGGGGCATAAGTCCAGGGCTCGTGCCTTTCTGAAACAGACTTTAGTTTGGAATTGCCTTTTAAGTAAGCTTTTCTGCCGGGAATATTTAAATGGCGACAGAGAGTGAATTTTAGAAATGACGTGTGGAGTTGTCAACTAATTTTATTTTAAATCTATTATATGGGCAAGAAGTCGAACGGCGTAGCTCTAGCCTATTTAACCCTTTCTTTGTTTTCTTTCTTGTTTTAGCGGCATTACAGGCCAATGGACTGATTACCTGTGCTTTGACGTAATTTTTTGGAGGTGTTCCCATCTATAACCGAATAACACAAATGTTATGATCTATGAGCCTGCAGGTTACATACATATGTATACTACGAGTATGTTTGCAGCTGTTTTATTGCCCCAATTAATATTTCGCAAATCTTTATGACTCGGCAGCGCATTATGGGTAACAGGTGGTCAGAGAGTCTTGGAGGCAGGTAGCCAGTCAAAGGATTTTATGAAGTTGAGTTACCAGCCAGATAGTATTACAGTATATATATGGACGACTCCTGCCCGCTTTTTCATTCGTTTGTTATCCTTCTTAGCTCGCTGACCGAAGACCCGCAAGAGCAAATTGAAAATGGACACTAAGCGCAAAGGAAATACTGTTGCTGGAGAAAAGCCACTTGGATATCATCTCTACCTATACCGAGAGCAACTTCGTCGATCAAAGACCACCGACAACTTAAAACTCTCCAAGGCGAAATACCGACTTACAACCGACCTAGTTGTGAAGACGTGGAAGAACCTAATGAGCTATAGTGAGGAGGCACGTGATCACTTAGTAGACAGCGTACTCTACAAGAAGAAGCTCAAGCAGAAAATCGAAATGAAGAACGAGAAGAAAAAATTCGCTGCACTACAAAAAAAATTGGACAAACTAGCTATTAGTTAAATTTTATAAATTCTTAAATATTTTTTGAGACACATTACATATTATTGTATTTAGTTAATTATTTATTTAAATAAAAAGACAAAATTGTTAGAAACTATTTCACTATTTTATTTTCACAATTTCATTTCGTGTGGTATGCTATATTAGGTAAAGGTTGGGATGATTAATTTCGCATCTGATGGAGGAGTCCACAAATCTGCAATAGATGAGATAGAATGGGTTAAATTTGCATCAATGAAATATTCCCCAACAGTAATCCTGCTATTATTTAGAAGATTGTCGAAATAGTTTCCCATTTTATTGCTAATTAACTCTTAATTCCGCAGTTCACATTCTGGGCTTCGTTCTATAACATTCAGGTGTTACGACTGCATTCATATATTTATGGGAAACAGATGGCTTACAACGCGATCGCGTCACATGATGAATTCGGCGGAAATAGAGAATTTTAATGTTTCAAAACTTTTAAATTAAGTCAGGTTGCAACTATATTTGCCTTCTTAAATGGATATAAGTCAGAAAAGCGGCAAAAGAAAAATGCAACATTGATGTCGATAGCGCCCAAAAACGACACAGCAAATGATTGAGTTCGGTGAATTTGTATATATTACACCGAGAAATTACCCAATATACATAGAATTTTCAACATTTTGATTCAAACAAACTACACTGGGGGCCAGGAACTGGAAAATACACAGAAAGCAGAGCAAATACTCGAAGATATATATTCTTGTCGAATATTTGAAAACATACGAGGTGTATACAGATTAAGTCCACGTCGACTAGAATAGCTCGACCTTACCGAGGTGCAGAAAACTAATTTTAGAACCTCGCGGCTACAAACCGCCTGCACAAGACTTTATGCTTCGATAAAGGGTTCTCCACGGAGATCCCCAGCAAAGAAGCAAGGGGCAGTATATACCCAACAATCGGCACAAAGTGGTATACGGATGGTTCTAAAATGGAAACAGGAGTGGGAGCTGGAATACACGGACCAAACACAAGCATATAAATAGCTCTGGGTAGGAGTCCTTGTGTATTCCTAGCCGAAATATGGTAGACGCCATACAAGAATGCGCCAATCTGATGTTCAACTCTAGTGTCAAAGGTGCAAGCAAACATAATATTCACGGACAGTTAAGCAGCTATAAATGTCCTTAGCTCGCACATCATTGACTCCAAATCAGTCATGTACTGCTTCAATACCCTTCAAAAACTAAGCTCAAGAAACAATACAACGCTATGGTAGGTTCCTGGGCATGAGGGCATTGACGTTAACGAGCTGGCCAGAAAAAGGTTCAAAAACCCCTCTCAGCGGACCTGAACCCTTATGCTGCACCTCTAAAACAGCAGTAATCCAGCCATTAAGCGCTGGGAACATACGAAGTGCATCTCGTACTGGGAGTAGACTCTATGGTAAGACAGGCTGAACGAGTCGTCCTACCCTTCAACAAAAATGACAACAGCTGTTTGAATTAAAATCGGCATGATATCAGAAACCTAGTAGAGCACCTTACACAACTGTACGGTTTAAGATATCACCTCTGCAAAATGGGACTTGCCGATTCACCGGAGTTCCGACTTTGTCTTGAAGATAAAGAATGGAATCAGACGGAATACCTTCTTCAAGGGACAATTCGACATCTCTGAACTATAGGATTCCCCTGCTGGTTCAGTTGCTAACTTCATTCGGAAGGCAGAAACCCTACTAGCCTAAGCTCAATTCTGACAAATCAGCACAAACGATCTTCTTCGGTCGAAGTGTTTCTATATCGCTACTAGCGAGTCAAGAATTAAAAAATAAAAATAGTGCGAGTAAGTCCACTTAATCGTGAATGCCACTAATATGCATTCAATTACTTACTGTAATTCAATTATTGGGAAAACCCGAGGAATACCGGTATTTTTCCCGGTTTTACGTCATTTCGGCTTTTTTTTCGGTTTCAGTATTGAGCTGTCTATGGTAATACCGGTAATTACTCCCTGCACTAGCCAACAATGGACTACGAGAGAATGAAAGAGAGTTACGTTGAATCCAACACTAAACTGCTCAGTTTTGCTACTCAAATTCCCGTTTGTTCGTTGAAATTTGTTTATGTTCTTCTTTTTGCGTTGCATGAAAGTACATACGAGTATTCTGGTTGCCTGCAACAGTAAGTGTAGTGCGCGAATTAATTTGAGTGGTGTACAATTTATAATTAATATCTAGTTCAGGTGGGTAAATTATTAAATTCATTAAATTGAATTTGATTTAGTATCGTTTGTTTCAAGTTCGTTTTTGTGAGCTGCACTTGCATTTGCTGTGGCTATGCATGGAGTGCGTGAAAGTCTCAGAGTTTACGCGGAGTATGTATATACTTATATGAATGACTCGTGCTATGTTGTTAATTAAGTGGAGTGAGTATGCGATGTACCACATGTACGGACTGTGTATGGAGAGATTTTGTTTTTTGGTTTTATTGTGATGTCCCCCATTCAAAGCTCGTCTATGAAGCCCCAATTTGTGAGAAAGGCGGCTAACTCTTTAGGTGCGTTGGCAGCTATGTCCGCTAAATTCTGTGTTCCCTAAAATTGACCTAGGCCACGTTGACGTAATTTGATTAAAACGTTGCAGTCACATAATATGTGTTATCCTGTTTCTACTTCATCGTTGCACAATTTGCATATATTGTCTTGTGCTATAGCCATGGTCATCAGGCGATTTTTCACTCGGCAGTGCCTTGTGAGAAAACCTGCGATCAATCGAATCTGACTGTTGCTTAACTGTCGTAGTTGTTTCGTTTCGTTTCCTTGGGGTTCCCTCTAAAAATATGGCTTTTTTCTCCTCTAGCCAGGTTTTAATGCTGCCTTTATGGTATTTATTGGTAGCCAACATCGGATCCTCTTCTGCTTAGTTCGTCTGCTTTTTCATTGCCACTATGTGCTGGCACCCAAATTAGATAGACTTTGTTTGTGTAAGCCAGCAGCTTTAGGAGTTGAAGGCAATTCTAGATCAGTTTTGATTTTATTTAAAAGACATTAATTACAAGTAGGGCTGCCCTGCTATCGGAGAGAATGTAAATGTTTTCGTTTGTTATATTTCTGTTGAAACTGTCTCGAATGCTAAGCTCTATTGCGTGGATTTCTGCCTGAAATACGGAGCTGCTTTTATCCATGCTGGCATAAAGAGATATTTTAGTGTGAAGACCGTATACCTCGGCTCCAACTCCTTCATTTGTTTTGAACACGCCTGTGTAACATATATGTCCTTGGCAAATTGTAACCTTAAGGTTATGTCGGAAGTTATATCGTGGTGGACAGTTGTCTTTTATAGTAAGTGTATTCCAAGTAGTTCGTTTTTTCTGAATTCCTATAGGGTTGCTAGCTTGGAATTTGTTTTATCTTTTGTGATGATCGTGTAGGCATTGCCATTGCTTCTTGCATGAGTTCTAGATGAAGTAGTGGGATGTTAAGAATAACTTCGAGTGCAGTTGTTGATGCGGTTTTTAATACACCATTTGCACAGACACAGGCTAGACTCTGTATTGAACTGTGCGTTGCTTAATTCCACCAAAATAGAGGCAGTATACGTGATGAAAGGTCTCGTTATTGCCGTGTACATCCACAGTGTCATTTTAATTTTGTTTGATTAAAAGCAACGATGCTTCAAAAATGGTCGTACATTAAGTAGATTTAATAATCTTGAATAGCAGACCAGTTCATCTTGCCATTTGAAATTATAATAATTCTATAGATTGTGGGAAATCGTATAACATCTATAAATTTTCATTTACTTCTCTTCCTCAAAGGGCTTCTGTGAAGAGATATTTTCCCCAATTGAAAGCGTTCATTATGGTCAAGTGGTTTCTCTACGGCTTGTCATTGACAGCTTGAAATTCATTTTCCAGGCAAGTCGACGGAAACAATTGGATTCTCGAACATTTATCCTACTTGGGTCTGAGATCCGTTTTTAAAAATGCAAATATCTCTTGTAAATTACATGCAGATGCCTGCTTTTTTAAAAAAAACCCTATCCTTAGAGAAGCAAAAGCAAATAGAAAGTCCTGCATTGAATGAAAAAACTGTTTCATGCCATATGGCGGAAAGGAGAATAAATCGATTGCATGCAGAGGCAACCGATTTGCTATGCGGAACACGAATTTATTTTAGCTAATATGACTAACATTCCTACAAATTTCAAATTCCATATTTTGCTCAAACCTCTATACTGGCAAATAGTTTTTGTATCGAAACGCTGAATGAGGTTATTTTTCGGTAAATGATTATTAAGAAGCCTTTCCAGAAATTTACGCTTGTTTTGGAAAAACACAAATAATTACGTTGCCTTGAATAGAGAGGAGTATTTTCTACTCTGATCCATTGCTCAACAGGATGCCATTTAAGTTTTCTTTTTGAACGTAAGAACTTAAAAGTTCAATTTTTCCACTTTTGTCTTTGCTAAATCATTTTGTACAGTGTTCATCTTAACAAACGGTCACAATGTTGGCGCACAGTAATCGGAACTAAAGTATTTGAATTATTCCCAATTTCAAGACTGTCTAATAAATAAAGACTTAACACGAGGGTTGTCTGAAAAGTTTCCGACCAAAAAATGATACAAGAAATTTTTTCTCAAAAACTTTTTTTATTTTTCTACATAGTCTCCTTGTAACTCTACACACTTCTCCTAGCGATGCTCTCATCTCTCTAACCCGTCCAAATAGTTCTTTGCGTTTTTCGCTGCAAAATAATTGTTCACGAAGATGATAGCCTCCTCCTTTGGCGAAAATTTCTGTCTCCCGAGCGCAGTTTTTAGATAAGGGAACAAAAAGAAGTCGCTTGGGGCTAGATTTGGTGAATAATCGTAATGTGAAGATATACTCTTTGATGACATTTACAAATCATTAAAACTGAACTGGGACTATTAAGGTCTTATGAAGGGCCACTTTTGTTGTTCAAAAGAGGCCTTCTTAGCCCAAAGAAGCAGCGATTGGCAGGAGTTACTCTTCGTTTGATCTCAGCGCTGGTGTCGTTGTCCTTAACAAAGTCCTTAACTACCTCAAGTTTATACCTGTCGAAAGTGACATTCTGTCCAAGACGTCGGTGTTGAGTGTACTTTTTGCCTGAGAGCATATTCTCGTACTTGGTCTTGTCCGCGTTGACCACTAAACCCATTTTCACCGCTTCCGCTGCTGGCAAAAGCGTCACTGACATCACGATGTTTTCTTACGCTTATGCCAATGTCATCGGCCAAAGAGGATCTCTTCAGGAATTAAGGGAGACTCGATCGGAAAAGTTGACTTTTTCACAGCATTAGTTCGGAATATCCTTAATCTTAAAGGCTAAAGGCCAGAGTCGGTACTGGAAGTGTATCATACGTTGATTGCGGTGATTGATCAGGGATTCTCCAAGTCCTCTTGTGAGTATCTAAGTGTGGTAGACGCGCTAGCTACGACAAAGTTCCGCTCAGCGTTTCTCAACAAAACATCTAATAAAACACGTCAATATGACCTTTAATAAGCAATAGATGGAATACTTCACCGAATCGGCGTTTCACGTGATTTTGAGCGAATGAGCATTTTAATTTCCAGAAGGTCAAGTTTTATGATTTGTCAATGGAAGTGTCTAATCCTTGACTACATGATAATAAATCATTATGCAAAACTTTCTGTAATTATATGACATTTGTTGCACGGAATATTACTATTCTACTGCTTTGGGAACGTGGTCAACAATGATTTCCAAACAATGAGCAGCTGTTTCGTTTTCATCATTACAATTTTGTATAGTCAGCAAGAATAGAATTGGAACTGCTTGGAGAGTAAACACCTTCAGGTCGATGTAACCTTAAGGGTAGTCCATCAAAATTTTTATTTTTTAAATTTCAAATGTCTGTACATTTGCTTGATACAACTTTTGACAAAGACAGACATGTTGTCAGGTGCCCTACCACCAACCCTTGTTTTATCCGCCTTTTTGCCTGTTTTACAAGGTTTTGCGGTAACTCTTTGTCATTCTGTTGCATTCAAGAAACAGCTGCAAATAAACAGCAGATTACTCTAAGGGTATGAAGAAAGTAACTTTCTTAAATTAATGTATGCTGGGGCAGTGGCATTGTGCACTTTCAATAGCCCCAACAGAGTAGAGATGCTGTATATTGTATGCATTCCCCAAAAATAACTACTTGCGAGCGTTTTTTGAGTCTGACTTTCAATAGAATTTTATTTGTTCTGTGTTTGATGAACCTGTGTTCGAAGGTTTTTCCACCGTTCATTGGCCTTGCTTATATCGTTTGCATCACTTGCACTTCAGAGTGCAGAGTGGAGGTTCGTTAATTTGATATGTTAGCTTCATTTATAAGGAAGCTCCTTTTCGAGATTGCCTGTCTGTATGTTCATTGCCTGCCACTCCTTTGTGGCCAAGGACCCAGCCTAACCATATGCTTAACTTGTAGTGCCTACAATTCTTTGCGGTAGAGCTTGACAAGTCTTTCCCGAGCGCTGCGATAGAGTTAGTGGTAGCTTGGCTACCAAACAAACAAAGAAACATGCCGCAAACATCGTAAGTTTGGTTAATCAGCAGAGATCCCAGAATCTTTCCCTATCTCCATCTTTGATACAACCATGTAGATGTATATTGTGTCTTATACCATTTGATTCTTATCCCATGACTTTCTGCTTATAAAAATACTGGAGAATGGAGATGGAATATTATACACAGCACATACTATATAATACGTATTGAAGTATAAATCCAGTCCACCTGATAAGTTTTATAATACTTGGCTTTACTCTTTGGCATTCTTTATGCCAATTTAATCTTGGAGCACTACGGCTGGTTATAATTGCATATGTCGATTTGCGTGTATTGATCTAGGCGTTCTCATGGCATTAGTTATTCCAGTACATGCAATTCTCTGTACTTTTGCTTTTACTTTCAGGTGGCTCGTATACTAAGCTATCACGGATTAATATGGATCTGATACGATGATAGCCATGTTTGACCATGAGATAGTAATATAATACTCGTATTTAGGTATTTAGCACCGTCTGACAGTTATGAAGGGATGGTCTTATTGTCGAGTTCTCCCTTTCTAAGTGAATAGGTCGAGCTTTGTTCTTTAAGGATAGATTTTCAGCCCACCGCCGACTATAAGAGTATAATTTCGAATTTTACTGCTTGTGGGGAGGAACTAGAACAGCAATGTGATTTTGCAAACTAGACGTGTAAAATGTCGACTTCCCAAAAGGTAAATAATAGAGGCTTATACTGCCCCAAATCGGGGCAACGGATTACACTTCAGAAGTACTGCCAAGAGCTAACAATTATCACATTAGAGCATCACAGAGAAGTACGGTTGGTATGTAAATAAATCATAAATGTTTCGACATTGTTGCTTTTAAAAATCATATTTCAAAGGACTTTGTGAGACTCACAGCCAATGATATCTTTCTGCCCATTTAACTAAAGTTACATAAGACTCACAATAATCAGGAATCACCTAGTTCGCCACAATCACAAGATAACAACTTTGAGGAAAACGAGCAATTTTGTCAGCTCGCTGTTAGCTCAGACATGATCATGATACTCTCCCTAGAGGACTCAATTGCACAAACTAGCTATTAGTTAAATTTTATAAATTCTTAAATATTTTTTGAGACACATTACATATTATTGTATTTAGTTAATTATTTATTTAAATAAAAAGACAAAATTGTTAGAAACTATTTCACTATTTTATTTTCACAATTTCACTTCGTGTGGTATGCTTTATTAGGTGAAGGTTGGGATGATTAATTTCGCATCTGATGGAGGAGTCCACAAATCTGCAATAGATGGGTTAAATTTGCATCAATGAAATATTTTCCAACAGTAATTCTGCTGTTATTTAGAAGATTGTCGAAATAGTTTCCCCATTTTATTGCTAATTAACTCTTAATTCCGCAATTCACATTCTGGGCTTCGTTCTATAACATTCAGGTGTTCAGGCATTCATATTTGTAGTATCTATGGCAATCTGCTTAGATGAGGGAAACAAATGACTTATATCGCGATCGCGTCACATGATGAATTCGGCGGAAATAGGTTACCATATAGAGAATTTTAATGTTTCAAAACTTTTGAAGTACTCGTAAGTCAGGTTGCAACTATATTACCCTTCGTAAATGGATAAAAGTCAGAACAAGCGGCAAAAGAAAAATGCAACGGTGATGTCAATAGCGCCCAAATACGACACAGCAAATGATTGATGTTGGTGAATTCCTATATATTACTCCGTGAAATTATTATAATTACTCTTAAAATGATAAAGGAGTAAGGAAAATAAACAGAAAACAATAAAACAATAAAACAATAAACTTGTCGAATATTTAAAACAGGTTGCGAGGGTGGCGAATGGAGGTGAAATTTCGAAAGCGAGCCCTACGAGCTGTATCAAGATATAGATTAAGTCCACCAAAAGCAATATTTTCACATTTTTACATTTACTAAATGTTTGTAATGTATAATTTATTTTATAATATAATTTGTTTTTCGTCAATCACATTTGCTATTGGTCACATGCGAATTCTTATTAATCCTCTCTCCCGCCCTCAATCCCCAATTTCTTGTGAATGATGCTATGTTTCAGTCAGATTAGCGTTATGCACTTCTGAGACTGTATGTTCATTTAAAACATTCCCACATAATTCTGTGGATTTTATTTATTTTCTGTGTGATTTAATTTATTGAAAACATCGACTGGCCCGAATTGCTGGTTTCCGCACCTTTCTTGAGCACTGCTGGGAACAACGCATATATGTGGTAGCTCTAAATACCAATACTTGGAAGAAATTATTACTCGATATACACCATGCTTTACAGTCTAAAATAGTTATGGTCACAATTATGCTTCGTCAAAATTTCCCACTAGGGACGAAAAGGATTTCTCTTTCAGTCATAAGAGAGTACAAAATCTAGCACCAATTTGCCATACTATTTGGGACATAAAGGTGCCAAAGAAACATCGATATCATACGTTTAACTTACAAATCATAAATCTCTATTGCCTAACGCAAACGTTTAATAGTCGAATGCTAGCTCACTTATTGCCGAATGGCTGTCACTGCATTTATAAAGCAGTTTGGCGCGAATTGAATGGCATAGAAGCCCATACCCAATGGCGCACAAAGGTTGTGAAAGCGCTTAAGGCCATAATTACCACTCACAGGAGATTTTGGAAGAATTCAGAAATAAACATGTTTATTTACTTTGCTCTAAAATTTATTTAAGAGTTTAACTAAATTACAAAAATAATGACTTATACCTTAATCTATGTAAGTTATAAATATGGAAAATCCCACTTTTGGGTGTAGATATTTTTAAGGTTGTTCTTATGAGGCTACGGCCTTCCGACTTTTGATTTTTTTCTCGATCCTCTTTTCCAGTATCTTTTTGTAAACCAAACTGTCTATAAGATATTCTCGTTCGTCCTTATTGTAGCACAAAATGTTGTTCCATGTTGTAGCCACAAGGTCAGTTGTAAGCAGGTATTTTGCTTTCGTCAATTTGAGGCTTTTAGGTTTACAACGACGTAATTCTTGCCGGTATCGAAATAGATGGTATCCAACAAGCACTCTTCCATCCCTATATTTAGAAACGATCTCACGCTCCATTTTTCCTTTTTTGTTGTAGAGAAGATACGATTGAAATGATTCTTGTGAACTGAAGAGATCACTGGCCTTAGCGCATATTTATACTCGAGGACTGTGCAGAAGGGTTCGTGGTAGGCTTTCCACCTCTCCATTTGCAAAACAATATGTATGATCCTTTCCTATTTATTGCCTTTGTTTTTAATTAGGGGCAATTATGTTTTTCCCACAAATTAAACAGACAATTTTTTGCAATTTTGTATACCCTGTATTGACTTTTGATTATGACAGGAAGGTTGTGGGTAATAAAATCGGTAATACCAGACGATTTTACGGAAAATAAGAAAATCTTGCCTAGAACATTCGAGGTGGTTGTGGATGATTCAATATTATACCTAGGCTAGGTACTTTATGCTTCAAAAAAATCTCCAGATCAAAGCTAGATAGCCAGATGTTAAGTCTTCTAAATACAATTCGTAGGTACATTTGATTTGAAGTTCTAACGAAAATTAACTTTGCCTCCTAGAAATTGTTGCGTGGTGAAGGTTGACGCCTTAAATATTGATATGTTGAACATTAAGGTGTCAATGGGTGTTTTACTATTGCCTGCACCTATATTTTAGTTACTACACCAAATTTTCAATAGTTGGCAATAGTTTGGTGGATGAATCTGGCAATCAACCTATTTAAGCGCTTCAAATCGGGAAGATATAACTTCCTCATGGTGCCACACTCTACCTTAATCTAAATTTTCTTGCTATTTTGTCTTTTCATTAAATGAAAATTTCCGATTTTAAATTAAAAAAAAACTTTGACAAAAGTCAGATATTGCCTATGAAACATATACTCGTACATATGTTCAAAAATATTCGGCATTTATTTGTAAATAATAAAAAACCAAGTAATGCGATCTATGTCACTTTGGGAACATTCTTTTAATAAGCCATATATGGTTCTGTAAGCAGTGGGCATGTTTTTCTTAGAAACCGAAATAGTTCCTCTTTGTACTCGTAATTTTAGAACGGATCCATTAAGTTCTAGGGATAAAACAAATTTGTACATTCACTTCTCACAAATGCTCCCTGTAAGCATACAGAGCTGAATACTGCCCCGAAAAAAAAAATTTGGGGAGCGGAATGATAGGATTTTTTTTCTAAATCTTGTACGTAATAAGTAGGTAAACATCTTTCGTAAAAGTAGTTTTTTTGGATCGCTTGGGCCATGCACTAGAGAATTAAAGAGTTCCATGAACGCTACTATGAACGCTATTGTAAGTGTCATGACTTGTGGAAATATGAAGACTTTATCTAGCCTAAATTAAGAGGCGGTATCGAATAGTGCCAAACCAAAGGTTATCGCTCTTAGTGTTTTAGCGTAGGCTGTAGCTTATCCAGGTTTGGTAGATCGTCGACGCTCGGCCAATTTTAATTCCTTTCGTTTTATTTTATATCGATCAGTTGGTGCGTCATTCATGTTGCCTAGTGGATCATTTAAAAAAAAATGCTTTAAAATTTAAAACCATGTTGTGTGAAGCTGTAATAATTTGTTAAAATTTTGGTCGATCTATGGTAAGATTAGCGACTGTCTTTTACTGCGCGCCAAGAAGAGCCGTATTGTCTAAATAGCAAAATGTTGTCAACGGTCATTAGCGGCTTCATTGATCCACAGGGTTTGGATATCGAATTTCAAGTCTACTTGATGTTTACCGACGTAAAAGAAGAGCCCAAACTGTTGAGAACTTGGAAAATTATTTAAAAAATTGGTTTAAGCAGTTCCGCTGAGAATATTTGTTTATTTCGGAAACCATCTGTTCCTTATATTGATTTACTTTTTTATAAAATTGGTATGTATAATTTTGTTTTCTTATTCTTAACATAAATAATAAATATGAGTTACTTCATAAAAGACTGATCAATTTATTTATTAACAATTTGCAAATTATTTTCAGGTTTTTTCACAATTTGAGCAAGCAACTTCCTTTCCAGCCACACGTTGAACATGGCTAACATCTTTTGAAGCTTCTGTTTGTATTTGGATCCGTGAGTTAAACAAGCAAGTTCGTCCTTATTGCAATCCCTTGTTTCTTTTGCCACGGTCTGTGAGACTAATCCTTCGGTTAGAATTAGTTTTGCTTTTGTTAGAGGCAAATACCGGCGCTTCAGGCGAAGTAGTTCCTTTCTGTAGACAAATACGTTGAATGCAACTGATGTCCTTGTTGGATCTGGGCTGGTTAAATGATTTTGATGTTTTAAAGGCATCTTTTTCGATTAAAATATTTTTTTGTTTTAATTTTCGCTATGAAAACGAGTAGTCTTGAGGGATGTTAATTGCTAACTGTTGACATATGATGTATTTGTAGTGACTTTTATACTGTGGAACCTACATGTATACCTCGTCGATCTTCTCTATGAATAGGGACTTTCCAGTGATTTATTTTATTGGCTTTTGGCGCGTCATGAAAACCTTGTGATTGATGAAATATCCCAGCAGGGGTAATACATATAAAGACGAAGTGGAAGATATCTTTTTCTAAAACCATCTAGAATGAACAGCTAATATCCACTTACTCAGGAATGCTGATACGTATACAAAAAATATTCTATTATAGTCATATAATAGAAGTCTATAAAAATGAGACAGTCAATATGCGATCACAAATGTGTTGTTAATATTGAAAGTAAGGAGCTCACCGAGCAAAACAAGTCTAATCTTAGATTAAGTTAAACATATGCAAGTATGTATAGTCTAAAATATTTGTAATACAATAATTTTAAGAGTGCAATTGTAGAAAGTATATTAGATATCGTAGGTCAAACCGAAAATATTGTATTATTTTTCATTAAGCCTTCCAAGGTTATACTAGTATGAAATACATAAGATACTTCGATATTTTTCAAGAAAATAGGAATCGATTTATTATATGTTGCATTTTAACTAATCTGATAACCAGGTGGATGATAAGCTTACACGTGTCCCGAAATTGCGTAAGGTAAAAACATAATTAAGTTTCAGAAAGGGGTTATGCTTTTACAAAAATCTACCTGAAGGTAGGTAGATTTTCCGGTAATTCGGACAATAATTTTCCGATATAAATAGGACGATATTTTGACAATCAAGTTTAGTTAGAAGTTATCCTTTGAAGCTGTTATAATTTACACTTTTTGCAATGGAACTGTTCAACGAGAAGCCAACCGTGCCATACTTGGTCTTTTTATATCAAGAAGAAATACGGGGACGTCGACGGACCCTGCAATACGCCGAGTACAAATACGAAATCAAGTACTCGCTTACCGATGAATTAGTCCACACGAATTACAAACACACAAGGAAGTTTACTCCCGTAGAAGTGGGCCACTTACAAGACAGCGTCATCTACAAGAAGCGATTACGCCTAACAATTGCAAAGCTGAAGAGGGAACAAGAATCCAGAGACCGGGCAAGATACTCCTGAAAGACTTTCCTTGTAGATCTAACAATCTGCCAAGTGTATGAGGCTAATCCGACTGAAATAAAGGGTCATTCACAAGAAGCCGAGGTTTGAGAGAGAGATTGACGAAAAACAAATTGTCGTTTGAAATTATAAAATAAATTATTTATAGTTAAATGTTTGTAAATGTTAAAATGTTGTTTTTTTGGTTTTTGCTCCTCTAATTTGACGTTTAGAAATTCTTTCTATGCATGTTCTGTTTGGTGGATTATATCTGCAAATATGTTGGTTTTTCTGATTCTAAAGTTTAATTTTCTGGATTCCCTTGATTCCCTATATACAGCTCGTAGGTTTCGCTATAGAATTTTCCTTTAAACAATTATTTCTCGGTGTAATATACAGGATTTCACCGATATCAATCATTTGCTGTGTAGTATTTGGGAGCTATCGACAGATTTTTGCACATCTCTGTCAGATGCGGAATGGTATGGTCACCATTTTTTCTATGTCTATAGCCTCAGCTATAAGATTTTCATATGCAGCTGGTTTTTGCTGTACAAAACGTTCTATCGTTTGGCAGATTTTTCGCGTTCACTACCTATTATTCTTTTGTTGTCATTTCTTCAGCACCATTACCAATATTTTTTCTAATGTAATTCCGCACAAGGGTGTCCTCTCCGTTGGGACCTGTGTTACCATTCCTTCACGAAAAAAATAAAAGACTGATTGTCGATATGCAAAACTCATATAACCATAGTTGACGTAGATGAAAACTTTCCTGTGGGAGGATTTTTGCATGTAATCGAATACAATCCCATATATCTTTGGATTATTCTTGCATTTAGCCTCCAATTCCTGTAAGATTACTTCGATTATCTTTAGTGTGTCTCAGTTTCAGCTTGATGGTTAGTATGTGGACTTTTTAGTTTAATCTTTGACTCTTCACACAAAGCGCAAACATCAATTTAATTTCTACCAAATTATAAATTAAAATTTCTTCTTGGAAATATTTTAAGTAAAACTTACATGTTACTGGATGATCTGGAGAGTTTTGTGCTCAATATTTTCGCATTGAGTAGAACGATGTTTATAATTTTTGTTTTTATTTATAATCTGGATGTATAGCTTCCATATATTTTAAATAACATCTGTAAATAAAGGAAACTATGAAAATTATTTGAGACTAGTAATAATTATATGTGGTAAAACATCATGAGTAAATAAACAAAATATTTTAAACGCTTAAGGGACAGTAAAATAACCTGAAATAGTCTCCCGTTTGCCTTGGTGGCAAATTTTCCCCTTTACGGATTATATGATGACATTTATTCTATAGGTCTAACAGTATTTCTGACAAACTCCGGATTCTGCAATTTCGAATCACATAAAGTTAGGCTGAAAGCCGCATTTCTGTTCACTTATAAAGGGGCATAAGTCCAGGGCTCGTGCCTTTCTGAAACAGACTTTAGTTTGGAATTGCCTTTTAAGTAAGCTTTTCTGCCGGGAATATTTAAATGGCGACAGAGAGTGAATTTTAGAAATGACGTGTGGAGTTGTCAACTAATTTTATTTTAAATCTATTATATGGGCAAGAAGTCGAACGGCGTAGCTCTAGCCTATTTAACCCTTTCTTTGTTTTCTTTCTTGTTTTAGCGGCATTACAGGCCAATTGACTGACTACCTGTGCTTTGACGTAATTTTTTGGAGGTGTTCCCATCTTTAACCGAATAACACAAATATTATGATCTATGAGCCTGCAGGTTACATATGTACGAGTATACTACGAGTATGTTTGCAGCTGTTTTATTGCCCCAATTAATATTTCGCAAATCTTTATGACTCGGCAGCGCATTATGGGTAACAGGTGGTCAGAGAGTCTTGGAGGCAGGTAGCCAGTCAAAGGATTTTATGAAGTTGAGTTACCAGCCAGATAGTATTACAGTATATATATGGACGACTCCTGCCCGCTTTTTCATTCGTTTGTTATCCTTCTTAGCTCGCTGACCGAAGACCCGCAAGAGCAAATTGAAAATGGACACTAAGCGCAAAGGAAATACTGTTGCTGGAGAAAAGCCACTTGGATATCATCTCTACCTATACCGAGAGCAACTTCGTCGATCAAAGACCACCGACAACTTAAAACTCTCCAAGGCGAAATACCGACTTACAACCGACCTAGTTGTGAAGACGTGGAAGAACCTAATGAGCTATAGTGAGGAGGCACGTGATCACTTAGTAGACAGCGTACTCTACAAGAAGAAGCTCAAGCAGAAAATCGAAATGAAGAACGAGAAGAAAAAATTCGCTGCACTACAAAAAAAATTGGACAAACTAGCTATTAGTTAAATTTTATAAATTCTTAAATATTTTTTGAGACACATTACATATTATTGTATTAAGTTAATTATTTATTTAAATAAAAAGACAGAAATGTTAGAAACTATCTCACTATTTTATTTTCACAATTTCATTTCGTGTGGTATGCTATATTAGGTAAAGGTTGGGATGATTAATTTCGCATCTGATGGAGGAGTCCACAAATCTGCAATAGATGAGATAGAATGGGTTAAATTTGCATCAATGAAATATTCCCCAACAGTAATCCTGCTATTATTTAGAAGATTGTCGAAATAGTTTCCCATTTTATTGCTAATTAACTCTTAATTCCGCAGTTCACATTCTGGGCTTCGTTCTATAACATTCAGGTGTTCAGGCATTCATATTTGTGGTATCTATGGCAATCTGCTTGCATGAGGGAAACAAATGGCTTACATCGCGATCGCGTCACATGATGAATTCGGCGGAAATAATAGGTGAGGTGAAAAGTAACCTCCTTGGGAATGAACTTTTTTTTTTTTAATGTTTTTTTTTATTTTATTCAATATAGTTCCCTTTTGGCTTGATATACTTATTCCAGCGATTTTCCAACTCCTTCATTCCGTCCGAAAAGTAATTTTCCGGAAGGGCTGCATAATACTCCTCCGTGGCGTGAATGATTTCCTCGAGTGAACTGAATTTTTTATTGATGAGCCATCTTTTGAGGTTTGGGAAGAGATAATAGTCCGAGGGAGCCAGATCGGGCGAATACGGTGGAGGCGTAAGTCATTGATTTTAGCCATTAGCCATTGATGCTCTTATGCACAAGCGCATTGTCTCGCAAAAACAAATTTTTTTTTCGCTTCATGTGAGGCCGTTTTGCAGCGATTTCGGCCTTCAATCGCTCCAATAATGCACGGTAATACTCGCTGTTGATGGTTTTCCTTTTTCGAGGTAATTCACGAAGAGAATGCCATGACAATCCCAGAAAGCCTCCATCGGCCGCTTCGCCGGGCACTCATTCTGTTCTCTGGTGTGTAATAGGGGATCCAAGTTTCATTAACAGTTACCAATCGACGCCAAAAGTCCGCCCGATTCCGCATTAGCAAGTCCAAACTTTGTTCTGTTTTTGGTCAGGAGTGAGCATGCGCGGTACCCAGCGGCAGGATAACTTTTCCATATGCTGGATATTGCCCAAAATATGTCGTGTGCGCTCAGTACTAATCTTTGTGGTATCTGCTAGCTCGCGCACCTTCATTTTCTGGTCGGCCAACACCATTTCATGTATTTTTTTTGACATTGTCCTCTGTAACCGCATCGGAGGGTCTGCCGCTAAGGACTTGATCGGTAGTGGAATTGCGGCCACCACGAAACTTTCGAAACCCATATTTGACGGTGTAATCTGACAAAGCAACGGATGGCAACGGTTAGTATAAGGCTTCAAAGAAGTAGCATCTTCCGACAGGTGCTGGTTCTTTAAATGACGAGAATGAGCCTCTCCAGCCGAACATCTAGCAGCTCTGCTCATAAGCCCTACTTCACGCCTCCCCGTGGCGCCATCAGGTTGTCTCACTGGAGATTGCCAAGTGAAGGGGGCAAATGGCGGGCTTCCCGGGCCATAAATCAGGATAAGTGTCGGAAAAACAAAACAAGACCTTACCCGGGCTACTCCGACATATTTGGAGCACAGGCCGGTAAGGATTTCCAGGACTTAGTCAGGGTCTTGGAATAGAAATGGTGGCTAACGAACCCTATATGGGCCAACAGCAGCGATCACATCCCGGAACGGGTTACTGGCTTCGGTGTAACCGACCCCTCGTCCTAGGGGCATTAAAAATGGAACTGGTCCTCCAGGTTGGGGGTTGTGCCGCCGGGGTAACTGCGCGGCCATTTAAAAAGAACATAAGTTACGAAGCATCAACTAGCCTCGGATATGGACGGATCTACTGTTGACAACCCACGCAAACGATTTAAACACAATGAGCTTCGGATATGCACACGGAATTTTAGATGCCGTAATAGACCACGTGCAGCCGAGCAACTAGCGGAGGTCCTAGACTGCTGTAAAGCAGACATAACCGCCATTCAAGAAATGCGATGGGACCGGACAAAAAGAAGATGAAAAACTGCGATATCTACTACGGCAATTGCTATCGACGGCAAAAGCAGCGCTTATTTGAATGCGGATTTGTTGTCGGAGGCAGACTAAGACAAGAAATCTTCAGCTTCCGGCATGTGAGCGAGCGCCTCGTAGCAATCCGCATCAAGGCTTAATTCGCCAACACTAGCCTCATATGCGCGCATGCCCCCACAGAGGAGAAAGATGGCGACACCAAGGATGCCTTCTACGAGCTCCTTAACAAGACCTACGAGCAATGCCCTAGCTATGAGATTAAAATTGTCCTCGGTGATTTTAATGCAAAGCTAGGAAGAGAGGGTATCTTTAGTGGAACAATCGGAAAATATAGCATGCACAACACCACCTCCAATAATGGATTCAGGCTAATCGACTTTGCGGCGGGGCGAAACATTGTCGTGGCTAGCACGCGGTTCCCAAATCTCGACATACACAAGGGGACTTGGAGAACTCCTGATCAATCAACAGTCAACCAGATTGATCACATTGCGATCGAAGCAAGACACTCCTCCAGTATTATGGATGTCCGTACGTTCTAAGGATCCAACATCGACTCGGACCATTACCTTGTTGTAGCCAAGGTATGGTTGCGGATATCCTAAACTAAGCCAAGACAAGCTAATGTTGTGAGGAAATTCGATCGCAGTAGCCATAGCTTAAGTCCAACAAAGCTGCTGGGGCGGATGGCCTGACTGCCGAGCTCTTCAAAGCGGCAGGCGATGACTTGGTAAGGAGCTTACACCAACTCACCTGTAAAATATGGTCGGACGAGAGTATGCCCGATGAATGGAACCTCAGCATTGTTTGTCCGATTCTCAAGAAAGGAGACCCTCTGAACTGCGCCAACTACAGAGGCATCAGTCTCCTTAACATCGCATACAAGATCTTATCTGCCATATTGTGTGATGCTTGAAGCCGTTCGTCAACAACCAGATAGGAGAATGCACGCTGCTCCATCAAGGTCGGTAAAGATCTCACCGAAAACTTTGATGTCCAGAAAGGATTTAGACAAGGCGATGCGCTGTCATGCGATTTTTTCAACATCGTACTTGAAAGAATAGTGCAAAACTCACGAGCAAACACAAGAGGCACTATCTTTCAAAACTCCGTCCAACCACTCGCATACGCCGACGATATTGACATTATCGGGTGAAAGCAGCGTGATGACAGTGGCGCTCATGCGAGTATTGAGACGGAAGCGGCGAAAATGGGCTTAGCGGTCAATGAGGGCAAGACCAGGTATATGCTGTCAAGCAAAAAGGACAACCAACACCGACGTCTCGGACAGAACGTCACCCTCGACAGATATAACTTTGAGGTAGTTAAGAACTTTGTCTACCTAGGCTCCGCTATAAATACAGACAACGACACGACAACGACATTATCAAAAATGGATGAGGGTGTTCTTGGTTGCTTCGAGAGAAAAATTCTTCGGGCGATCTTCGGTCCCGTCTGCATTGACGGTGAGTGGATGAGGAGATACAACGACGAACTGTATGGACTGTACAGCGACATGGACCTAGCCAGAAGAGCGAAGATCCAAAGACTGAGATGGCTGGGTCATGTAGAGCGCATGGACACCAATTCTCCGGTCCGAAAAGTCTTCGAAACCGTTCCCAAGGGACAGCGCAGTAGAGGAATGCCAAGACTCAGGTGGCGCACGCAAGTGGAAGAGGACCTCAGCCAACTTAGCGTGCGAAACTGGAGGCAGCTAGCCAGGGATCGAGCTGGCTGGAGAAGCTTGTTGACTGAGCCCCAGGTCCACCCCGGATTGTAGCGCCACCTAAAGTAAAGGAAAATCACACAGTACGTTCCAGTGTTTTTTTGACGCTTGTGCTGTCTTTTATCAATTTAAGGCAGCAAGTATACTTGCAACTTCATTTTCTTAGAAAGTTTTGAAATATCGAAATCACCTGTGTGATATATCTACAATATTTCCACCAAGATTCATGATTATGTTTCGCTTAACCATCAATAACTGTGAATGCAATCGAATATGAATTGCGAAATTTAAATTAAGTTGCTCTTGTTGTATGCATTTAAAAATAAAATACTAGCGTTTTCTTCATCCCAACCTTTACCTAATATAGCATACCACACGAAATTAAATTGTGAAAATAAAATAGTGAGATAGTTTCTAACATTTCTGTCTTTTTATTTAAATAAATAATTAACTTAATACAATAATATTTTAAATGTAAATATGTTTTAAAAAATATTTAAGAATTTATAAAATTAAACTAATTGCTAGTTTGTCCAATTTTTTTTGTAGTGCAGCGAATTTTTTCTTCTCGTTCTTCATTTCGATTTTCTGCTTGAGCTTCTTCTTGTAGAGTACGCTGTTTACTAAGTGATCACGTGCCTCCTCACTATAGCTCATTAGGTTCTTCCACGTCTCCACAACTAGGTCGGTTGTAAGTCGATATTTCGCCTTGTAGAGTTTTAAGTTGTCGGTGGTCTTTGATCGACGAAGTTGCTCTCGGTATTTAGAGATGATATCCAAGTGGCTTTTCTGTAGCAACAGTATTTCCTTTGCGCTTAGTGTCCATTTTCAATTTGCTCTTGCGGGTCTTCGGTCAGCGAGCTAAGAAGGATAACAAACGAATGAAAAAGCGGGCAGGAGTCGTCCATATATATACTGTAATACTATCTGGCTGGTAACTCAACTTCATAAAATCCTTTGACTGGCTACCTGCCTCCAAGACTCTCTGACCACCTGTTACCCATAATGCGCTGCCGAGTCATAAAGATTTGCGAAATATTAATTGGGGCAATAAAACAGCTGCAAACATACTCGTAGTATACTCGTACATATGTAACCTGCAGGCTCATAGATCATAATATTTGTGTTATTCGGTTAAAGATGGGAACACCTCCAAAAAATTACGTCAAAGCACAGGTAGTCAGTCAATTGGCCTGTAATGCCGCTAAAACAAGAAAGAAAACAAAGAAAGGGTTAAATAGGCTAGAGCTACGCCGTTTGACTTCTTGCCCATATAATAGATTTAAAATAAAATTAGTTGACAACTCCACACGTCATTTCTAAAATTCACTCTCTGTCGCCATTTAAATATTCCCGGCAGAAAAGCTTACTTAAAAGGCAATTCCAAACTAAAGTCTGTTTCAGAAAGGCACGAGCCCTGGACTTATGCCCCTTTATAAGTGAACAGAAATGCGGCTTTCAGCCTAACTTTATGTGATTCGAAATTGCAGAATCCGGAGTTTGTCAGAAATACTGTTAGACCTATAGAATAAATGTCATCATATAATCCGTAAAGGGGAAAATTTGCCACCAAGGCAAACGGGAGACTATTTCAGGTTATTTTACTGTCCCTTAAGCGTTTAAAATATTTTGTTTATTTACTCATGATGTTTTACCACATATAATTATTACTAGTCTCAAATAATTTTCATAGTTTCCTTTATTTACAGATGTTATTTAAAATATATGGAAGCTATACATCCAGATTATAAATAAAAACAAAAATTATAAACATCGTTCTACTCAATGCGAAAATATTGAGCACAAAACTCTCCAGATCATCCAGTAACATGTAAGTTTTACTTAAAATATTTCCAAGAAGAAATTTTAATTTATAATTTGGTAGAAATTAAATTGATGTTTGCGCTTTGTGTGAAGAGTCAAAGATTAAACTAAAAAGTCCACATACTAACCATCAAGCTGAAACTGAGACACACCAAAGATAATCGAAGTAATCTTACAGGAATTGGAGGCTAAATGCAAGAATAATCCAAAGATATATGGGATTGTTTTCGATTACATGCAAAAATCCTCCCACAGGAAAGTTTTCATCTACGTCAACTATGGTTATATGAGTTTTGCATATCGACAATCAGTCTTTTATTTTTTTCGTGAAGGAATGGTAACACAGGTCCCAACGGAGAGGACACCCTTGTGCGGAATTACATTAGAAAAAATATTGGTAATGGTGCTGAAGAAATGACAACAAAAGAATAATAGGTAGTGAACGCGAAAAATCTGCCAAACGATAGAACGTTTTGTACAGCAAAAACCAGCTGCATATGAAAATCTTATAGCTGAGGCTATAGACATAGAAAAAATGGTGACCATACCATTCCGCATCTGACAGAGATGTGCAAAAATCTGTCGATAGCTCCCAAATACTACACAGCAAATGATTGATATCGGTGAAATCCTGTATATTACACCGAGAAATAATTGTTTAAACGAAAATTCTATAGCGAAACCTACGAGCTGTATATAGGGAATCAAGGGAATCCAGAAAATTAAACTTTAGAATCAGAAAAACCAACATATTTGCAGATATAATCCACCAAACAGAACATGCATAGAAAGAATTTCTAAACGTCAAATTAGAGGAGCAAAAACCAAAAAAACAACATTTTAACATTTACAAACATTTAACTATAAATAATTTATTTTATAATTTCAAACGACAATTTGTTTTTCGTCAATCTCTCTCTCAAACCTCGGCTTCTTGTGAATGACCCTTTATTTCAGTCGGATCAGCCTCATACACTTGGCAGATTGTTAGATCTACAAGGAAAGTCTTTCAGGAGTATCTTGCCCGGTCTCTGGATTCTTGTTCCCTCTTCAGCTTTGCAATTGTTAGGCGTAATCGCTTCTTGTAGATGACGCTGTCTTGTAAGTGGCCCACTTCTACGGGAGAAAACTTCCTTGTGTGTTTGTAATTCGTGTGGACCAACTCGTCGGTAAGCGAGTACTTGATTTCGTATTTGTACTCGGTGTATTGCAGGGTCTGTCGACGTCCCCGTATTTCTTCTTGATATAAAAAGACCAAGTATGGCACGGTTGGCTTCTCGTTGAACAGTTCCATTGCAAAAAGTGTAAATTATAACAGCTTCAAAGGATAACTTCTAACTAAACTTGATTGTCAAAATATCGTCCTATTTATATCGGAAAATTATTGTCCGAATTACCGGAAAATCTACCTACCTTCAGGTAGATTTTTGTAAAAGCATAACCCCTTTCTGAAACTTAATTATGTTTTTACCTTACGCAATTTCGGGACACGTGTAAGCTTATCATCCACCTGGTTATCAGATTAGTTAAAATGCAACATATAATAAATCGATTCCTATTTTCTTGAAAAATATCGAAGTATCTTATGTATTTCATACTAGTATAACCTTGGAAGGCTTAATGAAAAATAATACAATATTTTCGGTTTGACCTACGATATCTACTATACTTTCTACAATTGCACTCTTAAAATTATTGTATTACAAATATTTTAGACTATACATACTTGCATATGTTTAACTTAATCTAAGATTAGACTTGTTTTGCTCGGTGAGCTCCTTACTTTCAATATTAACAACACATTTGTGATCGCATATTGACTGTCTCATTTTTAAAGACTTCTATTATATGACTATAATAGAATATTTTTTGTATACGTATCAGCATTCCTGAGTAAGTGGATATTAGCTGTTCATTCTAGATGGTTTTAGAAAAAGATATCTTCCACTTCGTCTTTATATGTATTACCCCTGCTGGGATATTTCATCAATCACAAGGTTTTCATGACGCGCCAAAAGCCAATAAAATAAGTCACTGGAAAGTCCCTATTCATAGAGAAGATCGACGAGGTATACATGTAGGTTCCACAGTATAAAAGTCACTACAAATACATCATATGTCAACAGTTAGCAATTAACATCCCTCAAGACTACTCGTTTTCATAGCGAAAATTAAAACAAAAAAATATTTTAATCGAAAAAGATGCCTTTAAAACATCAAAATCATTTAACCAGCCCAGATCCAACAAGGACATCAGTTGCATTCAACGTATTTGTCTGCAGAAAGGAACTACTTCGCCGGAAGCGCCGGTATTTGCCTCTTACAAAAGCAAAACTAATTCTAACCGAAGGATGAGTCTCACAGACCGTGGCAAAAGAAACAAGGGATTGCAATAAGGACGAACTTGCTTGTTTAACTCACGGATCCAAATACAAACAGAAGCTTCAAAAGATGTTAGCCATGTTCAACGTGTGGCTGGAAAGGAAGTTGCTTGCTCAAATTGTGAAAAAACCTGAAAATAATTTGCAAATTGTTAATAAATAAATTGATCAGTCTTTTATGAAGTAACTCATATTTATTATTTATGTTAAGAATAAGAAAACAAAATTATACATACCAATTTTATAAAAAAGTAAATCAATATAAGGAACAGATGGTTTCCGAAATAAACAAATATTCTCAGCGGAACTGCTTAAACCAATTTTTTAAATAATTTTCCAAGTTCTCAACAGTTTGGGCTCTTCTTTTACGTCGGTAAACATCAAGTAGACTTGAAATTCGATATCCAAACCCTGTGGATCAATGAAGCCGCTAATGACCGTTGACAACATTTTGCTATTTAGACAATACGGCTCTTCTTGGCGCGCAGTAAAAGACAGTCGCTAATCTTACCATAGATCGACCACATTTTTAACAAATTATTACAGCTTCACACAACATGGTTTTAAATTTTAAAGCATTTTTTTTTAAATGATCCACTAGGCAACATGAATGACGCACCAACTGATCGATATAAAATAAAACGAAAGGAATTAAAATTGGCCGAGCGTCGACGATCTACCAAACCTGGATAAGCTACAGCCTACGCTAAAACACTAAGAGCGATAACCTTTGGTTTGGCACTATTCGATACCGCCTCTTAATTTAGGCTAGATAAAGTCTTCATATTTCCACAAGTCATGACACTTACAATAGCGTTCATAGTAGCGTTCATGGAACTCTTTAATTCTCTAGTGCATGGCCCAAGCGATCCAAAAAAACTACTTTTACGAAAGATGTTTACCTACTTATTACGTACAAGATTTAGAAAAAAAATCCTATCATTCCGCTCCCCAAATTTTTTTTTTCGGGGCAGTATTCAGCTCTGTATGCTTACAGGGAGCATTTGTGAGAAGTGAATGTACAAATTTGTTTTATCCCTAGAACTTAATGGATCCGTTCTAAAATTACAAAGAGGAACTATTTCGGTTTCTAAGAAAAACATGCCCACTGCTTACAGAACCATATATGGCTTATTAAAAGAATGTTCCCAAAGTGACATAGATCGCATTACTTGGTTTTTTATTATTTACAAATAAATGCCGAATATTTTTGAACATATGTACGAGTATATGTTTCATAGGCAATATCTGACTTTTGTCAAATTTTTTTTTTAATTTAAAATCGGAAATTTTCATTTAATGAAAAGACAAAATAGCAAGAAAATTTAGATTAAGGTAGAGTGTGGCACCATGAGGAAGTTATATCTTCCCGATTTGAAGCGCTTAAATAGGTTGATTGCCAGATTCATCCACCAAACTATTGCCAACTATTGAAAATTTGGTGTAGTAACTAAAATATAGGTGCAGGCAATAGTAAAACACCCATTAACACCTTAATGTTCAACATATCAATATTTAAGGCGTCAACCTTCACCACGCAACAATTTCTAGGAGGCAAAGTTAATTTTCGTTAGAACTTCAAATCAAATGTACCTACGAATTGTATTTAGAAGACTTAACATCTGGCTATCTAGCTTTGATCTGGAGATTTTTTTGAAGCATAAAGTACCTAGCCTAGGTATAATATTGAATCATCCACAACCACCTCGAATGTTCTAGGCAAGATTTTCTTATTTTCCGTAAAATCGTCTGGTATTACCGATTTTATTACCCACAACCTTCCTGTCATAATCAAAAGTCAATACAGGGTATACAAAATTGCAAAAAATTGTCTGTTTAATTTGTGGGAAAAACATAATTGCCCCTAATTAAAAACAAAGGCAATAAATAGGAAAGGATCATACATATTGTTTTGCAAATGGAGAGGTGGAAAGCCTACCACGAACCCTTCTGCACAGTCTTCGAGTATAAATATGCGCTAAGGCCAGTGATCTCTTCAGTTCACAAGAATCATTTCAATCGTATCTTCTCTACAACAAAAAAGGAAAAATGGAGCGTGAGATCGTTTCTAAATATAGGGATGGAAGAGTGCTTGTTGGATACCATCTATTTCGATACCGGCAAGAATTACGTCGTTGTAAACCTAAAAGCCTCAAATTGACGAAAGCAAAATACCTGCTTACAACTGACCTTGTGGCTACAACATGGAACAACATTTTGTGCTACAATAAGGACGAACGAGAATATCTTATAGACAGTTTGGTTTACAAAAAGATACTGGAAAAGAGGATCGAGAAAAAAATCAAAAGTCGGAAGGCCGTAGCCTCATAAGAACAACCTTAAAAATATCTACACCCAAAAGTGGGATTTTCCATATTTATAACTTACATAGATTAAGGTATAAGTCATTATTTTTGTAATTTAGTTAAACTCTTAAATAAATTTTAGAGCAAAGTAAATAAACATGTATATTTCTGAATTCTTCCAAAATCTCCTGTGAGTGGTAATTATGGCCTTAAGCGCTTTCACAACCTTTGTGCGCCATTGGGTATGGGCTTCTATGCCATTCAATTCGCGCCAAACTGCTTTATAAATGCAGTGACAGCCATTCGGCAATAAGTGAGCTAGCATTCGACTATTAAACGTTTGCGTTAGGCAATAGAGATTTATGATTTGTAAGTTAAACGTATGATATCGATGTTTCTTTGGCACCTTTATGTCCCAAATAGTATGGCAAATTGGTGCTAGATTTTGTACTCTCTTATGACTGAAAGAGAAATCCTTTTCGTCCCTAGTGGGAAATTTTGACGAAGCATAATTGTGACCATAACTATTTTAGACTGTAAAGCATGGTGTATATCGAGTAATAATTTCTTCCAAGTATTGGTATTTAGAGCTACCACATATATGCGTTGTTCCCAGCAGTGCTCAAGAAAGGTGCGGAAACCAGCAATTCGGGCCAGTCGATGTTTTCAATAAATTAAATCACACAGAAAATAAATAAAATCCACAGAATTATGTGGGAATGTTTTAAATGAACATACAGTCTCAGAAGTGCATAACGCTAATCTGACTGAAACATAGCATCATTCACAAGAAATTGGGGATTGAGGGCGGGAGAGAGGATTAATAAGAATTCGCATGTGACCAATAGCAAATGTGATTGACGAAAAACAAATTATATTATAAAATAAATTATACATTACAAACATTTAGTAAATGTAAAAATGTGAAAATATTGCTTTTGGTGGACTTAATCTATATCTTGATACAGCTCGTAGGGCTCGCTTTCGAAATTTCACCTCCATTCGCCACCCTCGCAACCTGTTTTAAATATTCGACAAGAAGTATTTGCTCTGTTTTCTGTTTATTTTCCTTACTCCTTTATCATTTTAAGAGTAATTATAATAATTTCACGGAGTAATATATAGGAATTCACCAACATCAATCATTTGCTGTGTCGTATTTGGGCGCTATTGACATCACCGTTGCATTTTTCTTTTGCCGCTTGTTCTGACTTTTATCCATTTACGAAGGGTAATATAGTTGCAACCTGACTTACTTCAAAAGTTTTGAAACATTAAAATTCTCTATATGGTAACCTATTTCCGCCGAATTCATCATGTGACGCGATCGCGATGTAAGCCATTTGTTTCCCTCATGCAAGCAGATTGCCATAAATATGAATGCCTGAACACCTGAATGTTATAGAACGAAGCCCAGAATGTGAATTGCGGAATTAAGAGTTAATTAGCAATAAAATGGGGAAACTATTTCGACAATCTTCTAAATAACAGCAGAATTACTGTTGGAAAATATTTCATTGATGCAAATTTAACCCATCTATTGCAGATTTGTGGACTCCTCCATCAGATGCGAAAATAATCATCCCAACCTTCACCTAATAAAGCATACCACACGAAGTGAAATTGTGAAAATAAAATAGTGAAATAGTTTCTAACAATTTTGTCTTTTTATTTAAATAAATAATTAACTAAATACAATAATATGTAATGTGTCTCAAAAAATATTTAAGAATTTGTAAAATTTAACTAATAGCTAGTTTGTGCAATTTTTTTTGTAGTGCAGCGAATTTTTTCTTCTCGTTCTTCATTTCGATTTTCTGCTTGAGCTTCTTCTTGTAGAGTACGCTGTCTACTAAGTGATCACGTGCCTCCTCACTATAGCTCATTAGGTTCTTCCACGTCTTCACAACTAGGTCGGTTGTAAGTCGGTATTTCGCCTTGGAGAGTTTTAAGTTGTCGGTGGTCTTTGATCGACGAAGTTGCTCTCGGTATAGGTAGAGATGATATCCAAGCGGCTTTTCTCCAGCAACAGTTTTTCCCTTGCGCTTGGTGTCCATTTTCAATTTCCTCTTGCGGGTCTTCGGTCAGCGAGCTTAGAGGGATAACAAACGAATGAGAAAGCTGACGGAAGTCGTCCATATATATACTGGCTACTGGCTACAAAACTCTCTGATCATCTGTTAACCATATTGCGTTGCCGAGTCATAAAGATTTGCGAAATATTAATTGGGGCAATAAAACAGCTGCAAACATACTCGTAGTATACATATGTTATGTAACCTGATAGATCATAATATTTGTGTAATTTGGTTACAGGTGGGAACATCAACAAAAAAGGGCGTCAATGCACAGGTAGTCCATTTCCCTGTAATGCCGCTAAAGGAAAAACAAGAAAAAAAACATTAGAAAGGGTAACAAATTTTTTGAGAAAAAGTCCGTGTTGCTTTGGGAATATTCTAGAAACTTTATACCGAAATCCGATTCAACAAAATATAATAAATATAAACAAGCACTGTGTTATAATAAACAGTTTTAGTTGAGAGGGTTCGTTCTAAGACCACGAGCGCATTCCATTGACAGTTTGCGTAACCGTTTTTAAAATGACTAAGAAACCTAAGGCAAAAACGAAAAATGGAAAAGAGTTTGTTGGCCATCGGCTATTTCTTTATAGGCTAGAACTCCGCCGTTCGACTCCTAGGCCTTATAGGAGATCCAAATTAAAATTACTCTTGACAACTGATTTCATTCACATTACATGGGACAACATCAATTGGTATGGGTACGAGGAGCGTTATCTGTTCATTGACAGCATAGTTTACAGGAAGAAACTTATGCTGGAAGTGTCAACCCTATCAAATCAAAGGAAAGTGGAAAACAAAAACAAAATAGCCGACATTCGTGACTCCATGAAAAATTTAAAAATATAAAGTAGGCAACACTATATTGTTGCGAGTATATTCCATTTAATTGTTACAACTTGCTGTAGTGTGAAAGTAAAATCGTGAGATTTCACTTAAATTTTGACTTGTGAATGGGATGGTGCTATCTTCATGGATCATGAGGATGGATTAAAAATTATTTTGTAAAAGAAAATGAATGATGTAAGCATATTTTCATTGAATATATTTTATTTAATATGTTTATACACTGTGGTTAAATCTTTTATCGTCGTCGTAGTATTTGAAATTGAAGTTCAATTGAGTCCTCTAGGGAGAGTATCATGATCATGTCTGAGCTAACAGCGAGCTGACAAAATTGCTCGTTTTCCTCAAAGTTGTTATCTTGTGATTGTGACGAACTAGGTGATTCCTGATTATTGTGAGTCTTATGTAACTTTAGTTAAATGGGCAGAAAGATATCATTGGCTGTGAGTCTCACAAAGTCCTTTGAAATATGATTTTTAAAAGCAACAATGTCGAAACATTTATGATTTATTTACATACCAACCGTACTTCTCTGTGATGCTCTAATGTGATAATTGTTAGCTCTTGGCAGTACTTCTGAAGTGTAATCCGTTGCCCCGATTTGGGGCAGTATAAGCCTCTATTATTTACCTTTTGGGAAGTCGACATTTTACACGTCTAGTTTGCAAAATCACATTGCTGTTCTAGTTCCTCCCCACAAGCAGTAAAATTCGAAATTATACTCTTATAGTCGGCGGTGGGCTGAAAATCTATCCTTAAAGAACAAAGCTCGACCTATTCACTTAGAAAGGGAGAACTCGACAATAAGACCATCCCTTCATAACTGTCAGACGGTGCTAAATACCTAAATACGAGTATTATATTACTATCTCATGGTCAAACATGGCTATCATCGTATCAGATCCATATTAATCCGTGATAGCTTAGTATACGAGCCACCTGAAAGTAAAAGCAAAAGTACAGAGAATTGCATGTACTGGAATAACTAATGCCATGAGAACGCCTAGATCAATACACGCAAATCGACATATGCAATTATAACCAGCCGTAGTGCTCCAAGATTAAATTGGCATAAAGAATGCCAAAGAGTAAAGCCAAGTATTATAAAACTTATCAGGTGGACTGGATTTATACTTCAATACGTATTATATAGTATGTGCTGTGTATAATATTCCATCTCCATTCTCCAGTATTTTTATAAGCAGAAAGTCATGGGATAAGAATCAAATGGTATAAGACACAATATACATCTACATGGTTGTATCAAAGATGGAGATAGGGAAAGATTCTGGGATCTCTGCTGATTAACCAAACTTACGATGTTTGCGGCATGTTTCTTTGTTTGTTTGGTAGCCAAGCTACCACTAACTCTATCGCAGCGCTCGGGAAAGACTTGTCAAGCTCTACCGCAAAGAATTGTAGGCACTACAAGTTAAGCATATGGTTAGGCTGGGTCCTTGGCCACAAAGGAGTGGCAGGCAATGAACATACAGACAGGCAATCTCGAAAAGGAGCTTCCTTATAAATGAAGCTAACATATCAAATTAACGAACCTCCACTCTGCACTCTGAAGTGCAAGTGATGCAAACGATATAAGCAAGGCCAATGAACGGTGGAAAAACCTTCGAACACAGGTTCATCAAACACAGAACAAATAAAATTCTATTGAAAGTCAGACTCAAAAAACGCTCGCAAGTAGTTATTTTTGGGGAATACATACAATATACAGCATCTCTACTCTGTTGGGGCTATAGGAAATGGACTGCACTTTCAATGCCACTGCCCCAGCATACATTAATTTAAGAAAGTTACTTTCTTCATACCCTTAGAGTAATCTGCTGTTTATTTGCAGCTGTTTCTTGAATGCAACAGAATGACGAGGAGTAACCGCAAAACATTTGTAATTTGCTCCCAATTTCTCCGCCCGAGCATTAGACCTATGTGCGGACCTATGAAGGTTCCTCAGGCTTCAGAACAACATCACTCCCCACATCTAATCTGCTAACATGTAAAGCAATTCTTCTTATGTCAGTGTACCGTCGACGATGAAAAAGGTATGTACTCGTACATCAGTTGAAAGGCAATTGAAATAAGACCAAGGAAAGCATTCTTAATTAATTTCTTATATCTTATTGAAAATTTTTATTACAAATTGATTTCCCCATATTCTACTTTACTACAAATTTTTTTTTTTGTAATCCGCCAAGACCTTGCCCACCTACAAGTAAGTTACTTGTCTTCGAGTTGGTTTCCTTGATGTGGCTTCGTCTATTTCATTTTTAAGTTGTTCATTGTAAACAATTGTGTCCATAAAGATGCCCAGTTCGTTCTTGTCGTAATTGGTGATGTTCTCCCACGTGTAAGCCACCAGGCCATTGGTGAGATTATGTTTGACTCGGTATAATCTAGTGGTGGGAACTTTTCGACGACGCAATTGCTCGCGGTATACAAATAAATAGTAACCAACGGAGGCTTCCTTGTTCATGGTGCCAAGAGTTCTTTTGTGATTGGAGCGTTTCAACAAACTGATGAGAAGTAGACAAATTCCCTGGCTTATATAGCTAAATTTGTTAATCTGGGTTCAGGTGGATGATGATGATGATGTGGTCACAGTAAAGTGACACTAATGTTATTAAAACTGGGTTTAACCCAAAGTGTTTTATGACTGCAAATATTTGCATAGGATGTGTTAGTTAAAAAAAGGACTAATCACTATCCATACCTTTGAACTACTGAATTGCGAGGGGTTAATTAGGTAAATTGAAGCATGAGGCCAATGATGATGACTTGCTTCTTTAAATTTTCCAAAGTTAAGTTTTAATTGACACTAATCTTGAATTGCGCACCAGTTTCAAAGGAGTTGCAGATTACATACAGGCCTTACAGATATTCAATAAATAATAGTGCATTAATGTCATAGTCATTCGTTTCACTGAGCTCTGCTAATTTGAAATTATCGCGATGCTCTGGTCCCAGGGACACGAAAATAAATCTCCCCTAGGCTGCCAAAACTGGCTATATATTGATGGTATGTGCAGGCACTATTGTAATGATGACTTACAAGGTAATAAGGTTATAGACACGTAGTGATCTTATGGCGCTGTACTAACTCAATATTACCACAACAAGTTAAAAACGGCTATTTCTCCGAATGCTACTTGAAACATAACTATTTTGTACAATACATGAAGAACCTTGTGAAACAGGCAAAAAGGCGGATAAAACAGGAGTTGGCGGTTGAGCATTTGACAACATGTCTGTATTTGTCAAAAGCTGTATCAAGCATATTCACATGCTCAACAAACTTTTGAAAGGGCATTCTGAAGCGAATCTGTGCTTAACTGTGTACGGATATTTGAAATTTAAAAAATAAAATTTTGATGGACTACCATTAAGGTTCATCGACCTGAAGGTGTTTACTCTCCAAGCAGTTCTAATTCTTTTCTTGCTGACTATACAAAATTGTAATGATGAAAACGAAACAGCTGCTCATTGTTTGGAAATCATTGTTGACCACGTTCCCAAAGCAGTAGAATAGTAATATTCCGTGCAACAAATGTCACATAATTACAGAAAGTTTTGCATAATGATTTATGTATCATGTAGTCAAGGATTAGACACTTCCATTGACAAATCATAAAACTTGACCTTCTGGAAATTAAAATGCTCATTCGCTCAAAATCACGTGAAACGCCGATTCGGTGAAGTATTCCATCTATTGCTTATTAAAGGTCATATTGACGTGTTTTATTAGATGTTTTGTTGAGAAACGCTGAGCGGAACTTTGTCGTAGCTAGCGCGTCTACCACACTTAGATACTCACAAGAGGACTTGGAGAATCCCTGATCAATCGCCGCAATCAACGTATGATTCCCTTTAAGAGTAGGGATATTCCGAACTAATGCTGTGCGGAGCTCAACTTCTCCGATCGAGCCTCCCTTAATTCCTGAAGAGATCCTGTTTGGCCGATGACATTGACATAAGCATAAGAAAACATCATGATCTCAGCGGCGCTTTTGCCAGCAGCGGAAGCGGTGAAAATGGGTTTAGTGGTCAACGCGGACAAGACCAAGTACGAGAATATGCTTTCAGGCAAAAGGTACACTCAACACCGACGTCTTGGACAGAATGTCACTTTCGACAGGTATAAACTTGAGGTAGTTAAGGACTTTGTTAAGGACAACGACACCAGCGCTGAGATCAAACGAAGAGTAACTCCTGCCAATCGCTGCTTCTTTGGGCTAAGAAGGCCTCTTTTGAACAACAAAAGTGGCCCTTCATAAGACCTTAATAGTCCCAGTTCAGTTTTAATGATTTGTAAATGTCATCAAAGAGTATATCTTCACATTACGATTATTCACCAAATCTAGCCCCAAGCGACTTCTTTTTGTTCCCTTATCTAAAAACTGCGCTCGGGAGACAGAAATTTTCGCCAAAGGAGGAGGCTATCATCTTCGTGAACAATTATTTTGCAGCGAAAAACGCAAAGAACTATTTGGACGGGTTAGAGAGATGAGAGCATCGCTAGGAGAAGTGTGTAGAGTTACAAGGAGACTATGTAGAAAAATAAAAAAAAATTTTGAGAAAAATTTCTAAATTTCTTGTATCATTTTTGGGTCGGAAACTTTTCAGACCCTCGTATTAAGTCTTCATTTATTATATAGTCTTAAAAAATTGGGAATAATTCAAATACTTTAGTTCCGATTACTGTGCGCCAACATTGTGACCGTTTGTTAAGATGAACACTGTACAAAATGATTTAGCAAAGACAAAAGTGGAAAAATTGAACTTTTAAGTTCTAACGTTCAAAAAGAAAACTTAAATGGCATCCTGTTGAGCAATGGATCAGAGTAGAAAATACTCCTCTCTATTCAAGGCAACGTAATTATTTGTGTTTTTCCAAAACAAGCGTAAATTTCTGGAAAGGCTTCTTAATAATCATTTACCGAAAAATAACCTCATTCAGCGTCTCGATACAAAAACTATTTGCCAGTATAGAGGTTTGAGCAAAATATGGAATTTGAAATTTGTAGGAATGTTAGTCATATTAGCTAAAATAAATTCGTGTTCCGCATAGCAAATCGGTTGCCTCTGCATGCAATCGATTTATTCTCCTTTCCGCCATATGGCATGAAACAGTTTTTTCATTCAATGGAGGGCTTTCTATTTGCTTTTGCTTCTCTAAGGATAGGATTTTTTTTAAAAAAGCAGGCATCTGCATGTAATTTACAAGAGATATTTGCATTTTTAAAAACGGATCTCAGACCCAAGTAGGATAAATGTTCGAGAATCCAATTGTTTCCGTCGACTTGCCTGGAAAATGAATTTCAAGCTGTCAATGACAAGCCGTAGAGAAACCACTTGACCATAATGAACGCTTTCAATTGGGGAAAATATCTCTTCACAGAAGCCCTTTGAGGAAGAGAAGTAAATGAAAATTTATAGATGTTATACGATTTCCCACAATCTATAGAATTATTATAATTTCAAATGGCAAGATGAACTGGTCTGCTATTCAAGATTATTAAATCTACTTAATGTACGACCATTTTTGAAGCATCGTTGCTTTTAATCAAACAAAATTAAAATGACACTGTGGATGTACACGGCAATAACGAGACCTTTCATCACGTATACTGCCTCTATTTTGGTGGAATTAAGCAACGCACAGTTCAATACAGAGTCTAGCCTGTGTCTGTGCAAATGGTGTATTAAAAACCGCATCAACAACTGCACTCGAAGTTATTCTTAACATCCCACTACTTCATCTAGAACTCATGCAAGAAGCAATGGCAATGCCTACACGATCATCACAAAAGATAAAACAAATTCCAAGCTAGCAACCCTATAGGAATTCAGAAAAAACGAACTACTTGGAATACACTTACTATAAAAGACAACTGTCCACCACGATATAACTTCCGACATAACCTTAAGGTTACAATTTGCAGACCGTCTAAGCTGGAAACAGAACAAACCAACATTTGCCAAGGACATATATGTTACACAGGCGTGTCCAAAACAAATGAAGGAGTTGGAGCCGAGGTATACGGTCTTCACACTAAAATATCTCTTTATGCCAGCATGGATAAAAGCAGCTCCGTATTTCAGGCAGAAATCCACGCAATAGAGCTTAGCATTCGAGACAGTTTCAACAGAAATATAACAAACGAAAACATTTACATTCTCTCCGATAGCAGGGCAGCCCTACTTGTAATTAATGTCTTTTAAATAAAATCAAAACTGATCTAGAATTGCCTTCAACTCCTAAAGCTGCTGGCTTACACAAACAAAGTCTATCTAATTTGGGTGCCAGCACATAGTGGCAATGAAAAAGCAGACGAACTAAGCAGAAGAGGATCCGATGTTGGCTACCAATAAATACCATAAAGGCAGCATTAAAACCTGGCTAGAGGAGAAAAAAGCCATATTTTTAGAGGGAACCCCAAGGAAACGAAACGAAACAACTACGACAGTTAAGCAACAGTCAGATTCGATTGATCGCAGGTTTTCTCACAAGGCACTGCCGAGTGAAAAATCGCCTGATGACCATGGCTATAGCACAAGACAATATATGCAAATTGTGCAACGATGAAGTAGAAACAGGATAACACATATTATGTGACTGCAACGTTTTAATCAAATTACGTCAACGTGGCCTAGGTCAATTTTAGGGAACACAGAATTTAGCGGACATAGCTGCCAACGCACCTAAAGAGTTAGCCGCCTTTCTCACAAATTGGGGCTTCATAGACGAGCTTTGAATGGGGGACATCACAATAAAACCAAAAAACAAAATCTCTCCATACACAGTCCGTACATGTGGTACATCGCATACTCACTCCACTTAATTAACAACATAGCACGAGTCATTCATATATGTATACTCGTATACATACTCCGCGTAAACTTTGAGACTTTCACGCACTCCATGCATAGCCACAGCAAATGCAAGTGCAGCTCACAAAAACGAACTTGAAACAAACGATACTAAATCAAATTCAATTTAATGAATTTAGTAATTTACCCACCTGAACTAGATATTAATTATAAATTGTACACCACTCAAATTAATTCGCGCACTACACTTACTGTTGCAGGCAACCAGAATACTCGTATGTACTTTCATGCAACGCAAAAAGAAGAACATAAACAAATTTCAACGAACAAACGGGAATTTGAGTAGCAAAACTGAGCAGTTTAGTGTTGGATTCAACGTAACTCTCTTTCATTCTCTCGTAGTCCATTGTTGGCTAGTGCAGGGAGTAATTACCGGTATTACCATAGACAGCTCAATACTGAAACCGAAAAAAAAGCCGAAATGACGTAAAACCGGGAAAAATACCGGTATTCCTCGGGTTTTCCCAATAATTGAATTACAGTAAGTAATTGAATGCATATTAGTGGCATTCACGATTAAGTGGACTTACTCGCACTATTTTTATTTTTTAATTCTTGACTCGCTAGTAGCGATATAGAAACACTTCGACCGAAGAAGATCGTTTGTGCTGATTTGTCAGAATTGAGCTTAGGCTAGTAGGGTTTCTGCCTTCCGAATGAAGTTAGCAACTGAACCAGCAGGGGAATCCTATAGTTCAGAGATGTCGAATTGTCCCTTGAAGAAGGTATTCCGTCTGATTCCATTCTTTATCTTCAAGACAAAGTCGGAACTCCGGTGAATCGGCAAGTCCCATTTTGCAGAGGTGATATCTTAAACCGTACAGTTGTGTAAGGTGCTCTACTAGGTTTCTGATATCATGCCGATTTAAATTCAAACAGCTGTTGTCATTTTTGTTGAAGGGTAGGACGACTCGTTCAGCCTGTCTTACCCTAGAGTCTACTCCCAGTACGAGATGCACTTCGTATGTTCCCAGCGCTTAATGGCTGGATTACTGCTGTTTTAGAGGTGCAGCATAAGGGTTCAGGTCCGCTGAGAGGGGTTTTTGAACCTTTTTCTGGCCAGCTCGTTAACGTCAATGCCCTCATGCCCAGGAACCTACCATAGCGTTGTATTGTTTCTTGAGCTTAGTTTTTGGAGGGTATTGAAGTAGTACATGACTGATTTGGAGTCAATGATGTGCGAGCTAAGGACATTTATAGCTGCTTAACTGTCCGTGAATATTATGTTTGCTTGCACCTGTGACACTAGAGTTGAACATCAGATTGGCGCATTCTTGTATGGCGTCTACCATATTTCGGCTAGGAATACACAAGGACTCCTACCCAGAGCTATTTATATGCTTGTGTTTGGTCCGTGTATTCCAGCTCCCACTCCTGGGGATCTCCGTGGAGAACCCTTTATCGAAGCATAAAGTCTTGTGCAGGCGGTTTGTAGCCGCGAGGTTCTAAAATTAGTTTTCTGCAGCCCTCGGTAAGGTCGAGCTATTCTAGTCGACGTAGACTTAATCTGTATACACCTCGTATGTTTTCAAATATTCGACAAGAATATATATCTTCGAGTATTTGCTCTGCTTTCTGTGTATTTTCCAGTTCCTGGCCCCCAGTGTAGTTTGTTTGAATCAAAATGTTGAAAATTCTATGTATATTGGGTAATTTCTCGGTGTAATATATACAAATTCACCGAACTCAATCATTTGCTGTGTCGTTTTTGGGCGCTATCGACATCAATGTTGCATTTTACTTTTGCCGCTTTTCTGACTTATATCCATTTAAGAAGGCAAATATAGTTGCAACCTGACTTAATTTAAAAGTTTTGAAACATTAAAATTCTCTATTTCCGCCGAATTCATCATGTGACGCGATCGCGATGTAAGCCATCTGTTTCCCATAAATATATGAATGCAGTCGTAACACCTGAATGTTATAGAACGAAGCCCAGAATGTGAACTGCGGAATTAAGAGTTAATTAGCAATAAAATGGGAAACTATTTCGACAATCTTCTAAATAATAGCAGGATTACTGTTGGGGAATATTTCATTGATGCAAATTTAACCCATTCTATCTCATCTATTGCAGATTTGTGGACTCCTCCATCAGATGCGAAATTAATCATCCCAACCTTTACCTAATATAGCATACCACACGAAATGAAATTGTGAAAATAAAATAGTGAGATAGTTTCTAACATTTCTGTCTTTTTATTTAAATAAATAATTAACTTAATACAATAATATGTAATGTGTCTCAAAAAATATTTAAGAATTTATAAAATTTAACTAATAGCTAGTTTGTCCAATTTTTTTTGTAGTGCAGCGAATTTTTTCTTCTCGTTCTTCATTTCGATTTTCTGCTTGAGCTTCTTCTTGTAGAGTACGCTGTCTACTAAGTGATCACGTGCCTCCTCACTATAGCTCATTAGGTTCTTCCACGTCTTCACAACTAGGTCGGTTGTAAGTCGGTATTTCGCCTTGGAGAGTTTTAAGTTGTCGGTGGTCTTTGATCGACGAAGTTGCTCTCGGTATAGGTAGAGATGATATCCAAGTGGCTTTTCTCCAGCAACAGTATTTCCTTTGCGCTTAGTGTCCATTTTCAATTTGCTCTTGCGGGTCTTCGGTCAGCGAGCTAAGAAGGATAACAAACGAATGAAAAAGCGGGCAGGAGTCGTCCATATATATACTGTAATACTATCTGGCTGGTAACTCAACTTCATAAAATCCTTTGACTGGCTACCTGCCTCCAAGACTCTCTGACCACCTGTTACCCATAATGCGCTGCCGAGTCATAAAGATTTGCGAAATATTAATTGGGGCAATAAAACAGCTGCAAACATACTCGTAGTATACATATGTATGTAACCTGCAGGCTCATAGATCATAACATTTGTGTTATTCGGTTATAGATGGGAACACCTCCAAAAAATTACGTCAAAGCACAGGTAATCAGTCCATTGGCCTGTAATGCCGCTAAAACAAGAAAGAAAACAAAGAAAGGGTTAAATAGGCTAGAGCTACGCCGTTCGACTTCTTGCCCATATAATAGATTTAAAATAAAATTAGTTGACAACTCCACACGTCATTTCTAAAATTCACTCTCTGTCGCCATTTAAATATTCCCGGCAGAAAAGCTTACTTAAAAGGCAATTCCAAACTAAGGTCTGTTTCAGAAAGGCACGAGCCCTGGACTTATGCCCCTTTATAAGTGAACAGAAATGCGGCTTTCAGCCTAACTTTATGTGATTCGAAATTGCAGAATCCGGAGTTTGTCAGAAATACTGTTAGACCTATAGAATAAATGTCATCATATAATCCGTAAAGGGGAAAATTTGCCACCAAGGCAAACGGGAGACTATTTCAGGTTATTTTACTGTCCCTTAAGCGTTTAAAATATTTTGTTTATTTACTCATGATGTTTTACCACATATAATTATTACTAGTCTCAAATAATTTTCATAGTTTCCTTTATTTACAGATGTTATTTAAAATATATGGAAGCTATACATCCAGATTATAAATAAAAACAAAAATTATAAACATCGTTCTACTCAATGCGAAAATAATGAGCACAAAACTCTCCAGATCATCCAGTAACATGTAAGTTTTACTTAAAATATTTCCAAGAAGAAATTTTAATTTATAATTTGGTAGAAATTAAATTGATGTTTGCGCTTTGTGTGAAGAGTCAAAGATTAAACTAAAAAGTCCACATACTAACCATCAAGCTGAAACTGAGACACACTAAAGATAATCGAAGTAATCTTACAGGAATTGGAGGCTAAATGCAAGAATAATCCAAAGATATATGGGATTGTATTCGATTACATGCAAAAATCCTCCCACAGGAAAGTTTTCATCTACGTCAACTATGGTTATATGAGTTTTGCATATCGACAATCAGTCTTTTATTTTTTTCGTGAAGGAATGGTAACACAGGTCCCAACGGAGAGGACACCCTTGTGCGGAATTACATTAGAAAAAATATTGGTAATGGTGCTGAAGAAATGACAACAAAAGAATAATAGGTAGTGAACGCGAAAAATCTGCCAAACGATAGAACGTTTTGTACAGCAAAAACCAGCTGCATATGAAAATCTTATAGCTGAGGCTATAGACATAGAAAAAATGGTGACCATACCATTCCGCATCTGACAGAGATGTGCAAAAATCTGTCGATAGCTCCCAAATACTACACAGCAAATGATTGATATCGGTGAAATCCTGTATATTACACCGAGAAATAATTGTTTAAACGAAAATTCTATAGCGAAACCTACGAGCTGTATATAGGGAATCAAGGGAATCCAGAAAATTAAACTTTAGAATCAGAAAAACCAACATATTTGCAGATATAATCCACCAAACAGAACATGCATAGAAAGAATTTCTAAACGTCAAATTAGAGGAGCAAAAACCAAAAAAACAACATTTTAACATTTACAAACATTTAACTATAAATAATTTATTTTATAATTTCAAACGACAATTTGTTTTTCGTCAATCTCTCTCTCAAACCTCGGCTTCTTGTGAATGACCCTTTATTTCAGTCGGATTAGCCTCATACACTTGGCAGATTGTTAGATCTACAAGGAAAGTCTTTCAGGAGTATCTTGCCCGGTCTCTGGATTCTTGTTCCCTCTTCAGCTTTGCAATTGTTAGGCGTAATCGCTTCTTGTAGATGACGCTGTCTTGTAAGTGGCCCACTTCTACGGGAGTAAACTTCCTTGTGTGTTTGTAATTCGTGTGGACTAATTCATCGGTAAGCGAGTACTTGATTTCGTATTTGTACTCGGCGTATTGCAGGGTCCGTCGACGTCCCCGTATTTCTTCTTGATATAAAAAGACCAAGTATGGCACGGTTGGCTTCTCGTTGAACAGTTCCATTGCAAAAAGTGTAAATTATAACAGCTTCAAAGGATAACTTCTAACTAAACTTGATTGTCAAAATATCGTCCTATTTATATCGGAAAATTATTGTCCGAATTACCGGAAAATCTACCTACCTTCAGGTAGATTTTTGTAAAAGCATAACCCCTTTCTGAAACTTAATTATGTTTTTACCTTACGCAATTTCGGGACACGTGTAAGCTTATCATCCACCTGGTTATCAGATTAGTTAAAATGCAACATATAATAAATCGATTCCTATTTTCTTGAAAAATATCGAAGGATCTTATGTATTTCATACTAGTATAACCTTGGAAGGCTTAATGAAAAATAATACAATATTTTCGGTTTGACCTACGATATCTACTATACTTTCTACAATTGCACTCTTAAAATTATTGTATTACAAATATTTTAGACTATACATACTTGCATATGTTTAACTTAATCTAAGATTAGACTTGTTTTGCTCGGTGAGCTCCTTACTTTCAATATTAACAACACATTTGTGATCGCATATTGACTGTCTCATTTTTAAAGACTTCTATTATATGACTATAATAGAATATTTTTTGTATACGTATCAGCATTCCTGAGTAAGTGGATATTAGCTGTTCATTCTAGATGGTTTTAGAAAAAGATATCTTCCACTTCGTCTTTATATGTATTACCCCTGCTGGGATATTTCATCAATCACAAGGTTTTCATGACGCGCCAAAAGCCAATAAAATAAATCACTGGAAAGTCCCTATTCATAGAGAAGATCGACGAGGTATACATGTAGGTTCCACAGTATAAAAGTCACTACAAATACATCATATGTCAACAGTTAGCAATTAACATCCCTCAAGACTACTCGTTTTCATAGCGAAAATTAAAACAAAAAAATATTTTAATCGAAAAATATGCCTTTAAAACATCAAAATCATTTAACCAACCCAGATCCAACAAGGACATCAGTTGCATTCAACGTATTTGTCTACAGAAAGGAACTACTTCGCCGGAAGCGCCGGTATTTGCCTCTTAAAAAAGCAAAACTAATTCTAACCGAAGGATTAGTCTCACAGACCGTGGCAAAAGAAACAAGGGATTGCAATAAGGACGAACTTGCTTGTTTAACTCACGGATCCAAATACAAACAGAAGCTTCAAAAGATGTAAGCCATGTTCAACGTGTGGCTGGAAAGGAAGTTGCTTGCTCAAATTGTGAAAAAACCTGAAAATAATTTGCAAATTGTTAATAAATAAATTGATCAGTCTTTTATGAAGTAACTCATATTTATTATTTATGTTAAGAATAAGAAAACAAAATTATACATAGCAATTTTATAAAAAAGTAAATCAATATAAGGAACAGATGGTTTCCGAAATAAACAAATATTCTCAGCGGAACTGCTTAAACCAATTTTTTAAATAATTTTCCAAGTTCTCAACAGTTTGGGCTCTTCTTTTACGTCGGTAAACATCAAGTAGACTTGAAATTCGATATCCAAACCCTGTGGATCAATGAAGCCGCTAATGACCGTTGACAACATTTTGCTATTTAGACAATACGGCTCTTCTTGGCGCGCAGTAAAAGACAGTCGCTAATCTTACCATAGATCGACCAAAATTTTAACAAATTATTACAGCTTCACACAACATGGTTTTTAATTTTAAAGCATTTTTTTTTAAATGATCCACTAGGCAACATGAATGACGCACCAACTGATCGATATAAAATAAAACGAAAGGAATTAAAATTGGCCGAGCGTCGACGATCTACCAAACCTGGATAAGCTACAGCCTACGCTAAAATACTAAGAGCGATAACCTTTGGTTTGGCACTATTCGATACCGCCTCTTAATTTAGGCTAGATAAAGTCTTCATATTTCCACAAGTCATGACACTTACAATAGCGTTCATAGTAGCGTTCATGGAACTCTTTAATTCTCTAGTGCATGGCCCAAGCGATCCAAAAAAACTACTTTTACGAAAGATGTTTACCTACTTATTACGTACAAGATTTAGAAAAAAAATCCTATCATTCCGCTCCCCAAATTTTTTTTTTCGGGGCAGTATTCAGCTCTGTATGCTTACAGGGAGCATTTGTGAGAAGTGAATGTACAAATTTGTTTTATCCCTAGAACTTAATGGATCCGTTCTAAAATTACAAAGAGGAACTATTTCGGTTTCTAAGAAAAACATGCCCACTGCTTACAGAACCATATATGGCTTATTAAAAGAATGTTCCCAAAGTGACATAGATCGCATTACTTGGTTTTTTATTATTTACAAATAAATGCCGAATATTTTTGAACATATGTACGAGTATATGTTTCATAGGCAATATCTGACTTTTGTCAAATTTTTTTTTTAATTTAAAATCGGAAATTTTCATTTAATGAAAAGACAAAATAGCAAGAAAATTTAGATTAAGGTAGAGTGTGGCACCAAGAAAATTTAGATTAAGGTAGAGTGTGGCACCATGAGGAAGTTATATCTTCCCGATTTGAAGCGCTTAAATAGGTTGATTGCCAGATTCATCCACCAAACTATTGCCAACTATTGAAAATTTGGTGTAGTAACTAAAATATAGGTGCAGGCAATAGTAAAACACCCATTAACACCTTAATGTTCAACATATCAATATTTAAGGCGTCAACCTTCACCACGCAACAATTTCTAGGAGGCAAAGTTAATTTTCGTTAGAACTTCAAATCAAATGTACCTATGAATTGTATTTAGAAGACTTAACATCTGGCTATCTAGCTTTGATTTGGAGATTTTTTTGAAGCAGAAAGTACCTAGCCTTGGTATAATATTGAATCATCCACAACCACCTCGAATGTTCTAGGCAAGATTTTCTTATTTTCCGTAAAATCCTCTGATATTACCGATTTTATTACCCACAGCCTTCCTGTCATAATCAAAAGTCAATACAGGGTATACAAAATTGCAAAAAATTGTCTGTTTAATTTGTGGGAAAAACATAATTGCCCCTAATTAAAAACAAAGGCAATAAATAGGAAAGGATCATACATATTGTTTTGCAAATGGAGAGGTGGAAAGCCTACCACGAACCCTTCTGCACAGTCTTCGAGTATAAATATGCGCTAAGGCCAGTGATCTCTTCAGTTCACAAGAATCATTTCAATCGTATCTTCTCTACAACAAAAAAGGAAAAATGGAGCGTGAGATCGTTTCTAAATATAGGGATGGAAGAGTGCTTGTTGGATACCATCTATTTCGATACCGGCAAGAATTACGTCGTTGTAAACCTAAAAGCCTCAAATTGACGAAAGCAAAATACCTGCTTACAACTGACCTTGTGGCTACAACATGGAACAACATTTTGTGCTACAATAAGGACGAACGAGAATATCTTATAGACAGTTTGGTTTACAAAAAGATACTGGAAAAGAGGATCGAGAAAAAAACCAAAAGTCGGAAGGCAGTAGCCTCATAAGAACAACCTTAAAAATATCTACACCCAAAAGTGGGATTTTCCATATTTATAACTTACATAGATTAAGGTATAAGTCGTTATTTTTGTAATTTAGTTAAACTCTTAAATAAATTTTAGAGCAAAGTAAATAAACATGTATATTTCTGAATTCTTCCAAAATCTCCTGTGAGTGGTAATTATGGCCTTAAGCGCTTTCACAACCTTTGTGCGCCATTGGGTATGGGCTTCTATGCCATTCAATTCGCGCCAAAATGCTTTATAAATGCAGTGACAGCCATTCGGGAATAAGTGAGGCAGCATTCGACTATTAAACGTTTGCGTTAGGCAATAGAGATTTATGATTTGTAAGTTAAACGTATGATATCGATGTTTCTTTGGCACCTTTATGTCCCAAATAGTATGGCAAATTGGTGCTAGATTTTGTACTCTCTTATGACTGAAAGAGAAATCCTTTTCGTCCCTAGTGGGAAATTTTGACGAAGCATAATTGTGACCATAACTATTTTAGACTGTAAAGCCTGGTGTATACCGAGTAATAATTTCCTCCAAGTATTAGTATTTAGAGCTGCAACATACATACGTTGTTCCCCACAGAGCTCAAGAAAGGTGCGGAAACCAGCAATTCGGGCCAGTCGATGTTTTCAATAAATTGAGTCACACAGAAAATAAATAAAATCCACAGAATTGTGTGGAAAGGTTTTAAATGAGCATACAGTCTCAGAAGTGCATAACGCTAATCTGACTGAAACATAGCATCATTCACAAGAAATTGGGGATTGAGGGCGGGAGAGAGGATTAATAAGAATTCGCATGTGACCAATAGCAAATGTGATTGACGAAAAACAAATTATATTATAAAATAAATTATACATTACAAACATTTAGTAAATGTAAAAATGTGAAAATATTGCTTTTGGTGGACTTAATCTATATCTTGATACAGCTCGTAGGGCTCGCTTTCGAAATTTCACCTCCATTCGCAACCTGTTTTAAATATTCGACAAGAAGTATTTGCTCTGTTTTCTGTTTATTTTCCTTACTCCTTTATCATTTTAAGAGTAATTATAATAATTTCACGGAGTAATATATAGGAATTCACCAACATCAATCATTTGCTGTGTCGTATTTGGGCGCTATTGACATCACCGTTGCATTTTTCTTTTGCCGCTTGTTCTGACTTTTATCCATTTACGAAGGGTAATATAGTTGCAACCTGACTTACTTCAAAAGTTTTGAAACATTAAAATTCTCTATATGGTAACCTATTTCCGCCGAATTCATCATGTGACGCGATCGCGATGTAAGCCATTTGTTTCCCTCATGCAAGCAGATTGCCATAAATATGAATGCCTGAACACCTGAATGTTATAGAACGAAGCCCAGAATGTGAATTGCGGAATTAAGAGTTAATTAGCAATAAAATGGGGAAACTATTTCGACAATCTTCTAAATAACAGCAGAATTACTGTTGGAAAATATTTCATTGATGCAAATTTAACCCATCTATTGCAGATTTGTGGACTCCTCCATCAGATGCGAAAATAATCATCCCAACCTTCACCTAATAAAGCATACCACACGAAGTGAAATTGTGAAAATAAAATAGTGAAATAGTTTCTAACAATTTTGTCTTTTTATTTAAATAAATAATTAACTAAATACAATAATATGTAATGTGTCTCAAAAAATATTTAAGAATTTGTAAAATTTAACTAATAGCTAGTTTGTGCAATTTTTTTTGTAGTGCAGCGAATTTTTTCTTCTCGTTCTTCATTTCGATTTTCTGCTTGAGCTTCTTCTTGTAGAGTACGCTGTCTACTAAGTGATCACGTGCCTCCTCACTATAGCTCATTAGGTTCTTCCACGTCTTCACAACTAGGTCGGTTGTAAGTCGGTATTTCGCCTTGGAGAGTTTTAAGTTGTCGGTGGTCTTTGATCGACGAAGTTGCTCTCGGTATAGGTAGAGATGATATCCAAGCGGCTTTTCTCCAGCAACAGTTTTTCCTTTGCGCTTGGTGTCCATTTTCAATTTCCTCTTGCGGGTCTTCGGTCAGCGAGCTTAGAGGGATAACAAACGAATGAAAAAGCGGACAGGAGTCGTCCATATATATACAATAATATTATGGTGACAGGTAACTCAACTTCATAAAAGCCCTTGACTGGCTACCTGCCTACAAGACTCTCTGACCACCTGTTAACCATAATGCGTTGCCGAGTCATAAAGATTTGCGAAATATTAATTGGGGCAATAAAACAGCTGCAAACATACTCGTAGTATACATATGTATGTAACCTGCAGGCTCATAGATCATAACATTTGTGTTATTCGGTTATAGATGGGAACACCTCCAAAAAATTACGTCAAAGCACAGGTAATCAGTCCATTGGCCTGTAATGCCGCTAAAACAAGAAAGAAAACAAAGAAAGGGTTAAATAGGCTAGAGCTACGCCGTTCGACTTCTTGCCCATATAATAGATTTAAAATAAAATTAGTTGACAACTCCACACGTCATTTCTAAAATTCACTCTCTGTCGCCATTTAAATATTCCCGGCAGAAAAGCTTACTTAAAAGGCAATTCCAAACTAAGGTCTGTTTCAGAAAGGCACGAGCCCTGGACTTATGCCCCTTTATAAGTGAACAGAAATGCGGCTTTCAGCCTAACTTTATGTGATTCGAAATTGCAGAATCCGGAGTTTGTCAGAAATACTGTTAGACCTATAGAATAAATGTCATCATATAATCCGTAAAGGGGAAAATTTGCCACCAAGGCAAACGGGAGACTATTTCAGGTTATTTTACTGTCCCTTAAGCGTTTAAAATATTTTGTTTATTTACTCATGATGTTTTACCACATATAATTATTACTAGTCTCAAATAATTTTCATAGTTTCCTTTATTTACAGATGTTATTTAAAATATATGGAAGCTATACATCCAGATTATAAATAAAAACAAAAATTATAAACATCGTTCTACTCAATGCGAAAATAATGAGCACAAAACTCTCCAGATCATCCAGTAACATGTAAGTTTTACTTAAAATATTTCCAAGAAGAAATTTTAATTTATAATTTGGTAGAAATTAAATTGATGTTTGCGCTTTGTGTGAAGAGTCAAAGATTAAACTAAAAAGTCCACATACTAACCATCAAGCTGAAACTGAGACACACTAAAGATAATCGAAGTAATCTTACAGGAATTGGAGGCTAAATGCAAGAATAATCCAAAGATATATGGGATTGTATTCGATTACATGCAAAAATCCTCCCACAGGAAAGTTTTCATCTACGTCAACTATGGTTATATGAGTTTTGCATATCGACAATCAGTCTTTTATTTTTTTCGTGAAGGAATGGTAACACAGGTCCCAACGGAGAGGACACCCTTGTGCGGAATTACATTAGAAAAAATATTGGTAATGGTGCTGAAGAAATGACAACAAAAGAATAATAGGTAGTGAACGCGAAAAATCTGCCAAACGATAGAACGTTTTGTACAGCAAAAACCAGCTGCATATGAAAATCTTATAGCTGAGGCTATAGACATAGAAAAAATGGTGACCATACCATTCCGCATCTGACAGAGATGTGCAAAAATCTGTCGATAGCTCCCAAATACTACACAGCAAATGATTGATATCGGTGAAATCCTGTATATTACACCGAGAAATAATTGTTTAAACGAAAATTCTATAGCGAAACCTACGAGCTGTATATAGGGAATCAAGGGAATCCAGAAAATTAAACTTTAGAATCAGAAAAACCAACATATTTGCAGATATAATCCACCAAACAGAACATGCATAGAAAGAATTTCTAAACGTCAAATTAGAGGAGCAAAAACCAAAAAAACAACATTTTAACATTTACAAACATTTAACTATAAATAATTTATTTTATAATTTCAAACGACAATTTGTTTTTCGTCAATCTCTCTCTCAAACCTCGGCTTCTTGTGAATGACCCTTTATTTCAGTCGGATTAGCCTCATACACTTGGCAGATTGTTAGATCTACAAGGAAAGTCTTTCAGGAGTATCTTGCCCGGTCTCTGGATTCTTGTTCCCTCTTCAGCTTTGCAATTGTTAGGCGTAATCGCTTCTTGTAGATGACGCTGTCTTGTAAGTGGCCCACTTCTACGGGAGTAAACTTCCTTGTGTGTTTGTAATTCGTGTGGACTAATTCATCGGTAAGCGAGTACTTGATTTCGTATTTGTACTCGGCGTATTGCAGGGTCCGTCGACGTCCCCGTATTTCTTCTTGATATAAAAAGACCAAGTATGGCACGGTTGGCTTCTCGTTGAACAGTTCCATTGCAAAAAGTGTAAATTATAACAGCTTCAAAGGATAACTTCTAACTAAACTTGATTGTCAAAATATCGTCCTATTTATATCGGAAAATTATTGTCCGAATTACCGGAAAATCTACCTACCTTCAGGTAGATTTTTGTAAAAGCATAACCCCTTTCTGAAACTTAATTATGTTTTTACCTTACGCAATTTCGGGACACGTGTAAGCTTATCATCCACCTGGTTATCAGATTAGTTAAAATGCAACATATAATAAATCGATTCCTATTTTCTTGAAAAATATCGAAGGATCTTATGTATTTCATACTAGTATAACCTTGGAAGGCTTAATGAAAAATAATACAATATTTTCGGTTTGACCTACGATATCTACTATACTTTCTACAATTGCACTCTTAAAATTATTGTATTACAAATATTTTAGACTATACATACTTGCATATGTTTAACTTAATCTAAGATTAGACTTGTTTTGCTCGGTGAGCTCCTTACTTTCAATATTAACAACACATTTGTGATCGCATATTGACTGTCTCATTTTTAAAGACTTCTATTATATGACTATAATAGAATATTTTTTGTATACGTATCAGCATTCCTGAGTAAGTGGATATTAGCTGTTCATTCTAGATGGTTTTAGAAAAAGATATCTTCCACTTCGTCTTTATATGTATTACCCCTGCTGGGATATTTCATCAATCACAAGGTTTTCATGACGCGCCAAAAGCCAATAAAATAAATCACTGGAAAGTCCCTATTCATAGAGAAGATCGACGAGGTATACATGTAGGTTCCACAGTATAAAAGTCACTACAAATACATCATATGTCAACAGTTAGCAATTAACATCCCTCAAGACTACTCGTTTTCATAGCGAAAATTAAAACAAAAAAATATTTTAATCGAAAAAGATGCCTTTAAAACATCAAAATCATTTAACCAGCCCAGATCCAACAAGGACATCAGTTGCATTCAACGTATTTGTCTACAGAAAGGAACTACTTCGCCTGAAGCGCCGGTATTTGCCTCTAACAAAAGCAAAACTAATTCTAACCGAAGGATTAGTCTCACAGACCGTGGCAAAAGAAACAAGGGATTGCAATAAGGACGAACTTGCTTGTTTAACTCACGGATCCAAATACAAACAGAAGCTTCAAAAGATGTTAGCCATGTTCAACGTGTGGCTGGAAAGGAAGTTGCTTGCTCAAATTGTGAAAAAACCTGAAAATAATTTGCAAATTGTTAATAAATAAATTGATCAGTCTTTTATGAAGTAACTCATATTTATTATTTATGTTAAGAATAAGAAAACAAAATTATACATACCAATTTTATAAAAAAGTAAATCAATATAAGGAACAGATGGTTTCCGAAATAAACAAATATTCTCAGCGGAACTGCTTAAACCAATTTTTTAAATAATTTTCCAAGTTCTCAACAGTTTGGGCTCTTCTTTTACGTCGGTAAACATCAAGTAGACTTGAAATTCGATATCCAAACCCTGTGGATCAATGAAGCCGCTAATGACCGTTGACAACATTTTGCTATTTAGACAATACGGCTCTTCTTGGCGCGCAGTAAAAGACAGTCGCTAATCTTACCATAGATCGACCAAAATTTTAACAAATTATTACAGCTTCACACAACATGGTTTTAAATTTTAAAGCATTTTTTTTTAAATGATCCACTAGGCAACATGAATGACGCGCCAACTGATCGATATAAAATATGGATGGAATTAAAATTCGCCGAGCGTCGACGATCTACCAAACCTGGATAAGCTACAGCCTACGCTAAAATACTAAGAGCGATAACCTTTGGTTTGGCACTATTCGATACCGCCTCTTAATTTAGGCTAGATAAAGTCTTCATATTTCCACAAGTCATGACACTTACAATAGCGTTCATAGTAGCGTTCATGGAACTCTTTAATTCTCTAGTGCATGGCCCAAGCGATCCAAAAAAACTACTTTTACGAAAGATGTTTACCTACTTATTACGTACAAGATTTAGAAAAAAAATCCTATCATTCCGCTCCCCAAATTTTTTTTTTCGGGGCAGTATTCAGCTCTGTATGCTTACAGGGAGCATTTGTGAGAAGTGAATGTACAAATTTGTTTTATCCCTAGAACTTAATGGATCCGTTCTAAAATTACGAGTACAAAGAGGAACTATTTCGGTTTCTAAGAAAAACATGCCCACTGCTTACAGAACCATATATGGCTTATTAAAAGAATGTTCCCAAAGTGACATAGATCGCATTACTTTGTTTTTTATTATTTACAAATAAATGCCGAATATTTTTGAACATATGTTTATGTTTCATAGGCAATTCTGACTTTTGTCAAAGTTTTTTTTTAATTTAAAATCGGAAATTTTCATTTAATGAAAAGACAAAATAGCAAGAAAATTTAGATTAAGGTAGAGTGTGGCACCATGAGGAAGTTATATCTTCCCGATTTGAAGCGCTTAAATAGGTTGATTGCCAGATTCATCCACCAAACTATTGCCAACTATTGAAAATTTGGTGTAGTAACTAAAATATAGGTGCAGGCAATAGTAAAACACCCATTAACACCTTAATGTTCAACATATCAATATTTAAGGCGTCAACCTTCACCACGCAACAATTTCTAGGAGGCAAAGTTAATTTTCGTTAGAACTTCAAATCAAATGTACCTATGAATTGTATTTAGAAGACTTAACATCTGGCTATCTAGCTTTGATTTGGAGATTTTTTTGAAGCATAAAGTACCTAGCCTTGGTATAATATTGAATCATCCACAACCACCTCGAATGTTCTAGGCAAGATTTTCTTATTTTCCGTAAAATCGTCTGGTATTACCGATTTTATTACCCACAACCTTCCTGTCATAATCAAAAGTCAATACAGGGTATACAAAATTGCAAAAAATTGTCTGTTTAATTTGTCGGAAAAACATAATTGCCCCTAATTAAAAACAAAGGCAATAAATAGGAAAGGATCATACATATTGTTTTGCAAATGGAGAGGTGGAAAGCCTACCACGAACCCTTCTGCACAGTCCTCGAGTATAAATATGCACTAAGGCCAGTGCTCTCTTCAGTTCACAAGAATCATTTCAATCGTATCTTCTCTAGAACAAAAAAGGAAAAATGGAGCGTGAGATCGTTTCTAAATATAGGGATGGAAGAGTGCTTGTTGGATACCATCTATTTCGATACCGGCAAGAATTACGTCGTTGTAAACCTAAAAGCCTCAAATTGACGAAAGCAAAATACCTGCTTACAACTGACCTTGTGGCTACAACATGGAACAACATTTTGTGCTACAATAAGGACGAACGAGAATATCTTATAGACAGTTTGGTTTACAAAAAGATACTGGAAAAGAGGATCGAGAAAAAAATCAAAAGTCGGAAGGCCGTAGCCTCATAAGAACAACCTTAAAAATATCTACACCCAAAAGTGGGATTTTCCATATTTATAACTTACATAGATTAAGGTATAAGTCGTTATTTTTGTAATTTAGTTAAACTCTTAAATAAATTTTAGAGCAAAGTAAATAAACATGTATATTTCTGAATTCTTCCAAAATCTCCTGTGAGTGGTAATTATGGCCTTAAGCGCTTTCACAACCTTTGTGCGCCATTGGGTATGGGCTTCTATGCCATTCAATTCGCGCCAAACTGCTTTATAAATGCAGTGACAGCCATTCGGCAATAAGTGAGCTAGCATTCGACTATTAAACGTTTGCGTTAGGCAATAGAGATTTATGATTTGTAAGTTAAACGTATGATATCGATGTTTCTTTGGCACCTTTATGTCCCAAATAGTATGGCAAATTGGTGCTAGATTTTGTACTCTCTTATGACTGAAAGAGAAATCCTTTTCGTCCCTAGTGGGAAATTTTGACGAAGCATAATTGTGACCATAACTATTTTAGACTGTAAAGCATGGTGTATATCGAGTAATAATTTCTTCCAAGTATTGGTATTTAGAGCTACCACATATATGCGTTGTTCCCAGCAGCGCTCAAGAAAGGTGCGGAAACCAGCAATTCGGGCCAGTCGATGTTTTCAATAAATTAAATCACACAGAAAATAAATAAAATCCACAGAATTATGTGGGAATGTTTTAAATGAACATACAGTCTCAGAAGTGCATAACGCTAATCTGACTGAAACATAGCATCATTCACAAGAAATTGGGGATTGAGGGCGGGAGAGAGGATTAATAAGAATTCGCATGTGACCAATAGCAAATGTGATTGACGAAAAACAAATTATATTATAAAATAAATTATACATTACAAACATTTAGTAAATGTAAAAATGTGAAAATATTGCTTTTGGTGGACTTAATCTATATCTTGATACAGCTCGTAGGGCTCGCTTTCGAAATTTCACCTCCATTCGCCACCCTCGCAACCTGTTTTAAATATTCGACAAGAAGTATTTGCTCTGTTTTCTGTTTATTTTCCTTACTCCTTTATCATTTTAAGAGTAATTATAATAATTTCACGGAGTAATATATAGGAATTCACCAACATCAATCATTTGCTGTGTCGTATTTGGGCGCTATTGACATCACCGTTGCATTTTTCTTTTGCCGCTTGTTCTGACTTTTATCCATTTACGAAGGGTAATATAGTTGCAACCTGACTTACTTCAAAAGTTTTGAAACATTAAAATTCTCTATATGGTAACCTATTTCCGCCGAATTCATCATGTGACGCGATCGCGATGTAAGCCATTTGTTTCCCTCATGCAAGCAGATTGCCATAAATATGAATGCCTGAACACCTGAATGTTATAGAACGAAGCCCAGAATGTGAATTGCGGAATTAAGAGTTAATTAGCAATAAAATGGGGAAACTATTTCGACAATCTTCTAAATAACAGCAGAATTACTGTTGGAAAATATTTCATTGATGCAAATTTAACCCATCTATTGCAGATTTGTGGACTCCTCCATCAGATGCGAAAATAATCATCCCAACCTTCACCTAATAAAGCATACCACACGAAGTGAAATTGTGAAAATAAAATAGTGAAATAGTTTCTAACAATTTTGTCTTTTTATTTAAATAAATAATTAACTAAATACAATAATATGTAATGTGTCTCAAAAAATATTTAAGAATTTGTAAAATTTAACTAATAGCTAGTTTGTGCAATTTTTTTTGTAGTGCAGCGAATTTTTTCTTCTCGTTCTTCATTTCGATTTTCTGCTTGAGCTTCTTCTTGTAGAGTACGCTGTCTACTAAGTGATCACGTGCCTCCTCACTATAGCTCATTAGGTTCTTCCACGTCTTCACAACTAGGTCGGTTGTAAGTCGGTATTTCGCCTTGGAGAGTTTTAAGTTGTCGGTGGTCTTTGATCGACGAAGTTGCTCTCGGTATAGGTAGAGATGATATCCAAGCGGCTTTTCTCCAGCAACAGTTTTTCCTTTGCGCTTGGTGTCCATTTTCAATTTCCTCTTGCGGGTCTTCGGTCAGCGAGCTTAGAGGGATAACAAACGAATGAGAAAGCTGACGGAAGTCGTCCATATATATACTGGCTACTGGCTACAAAACTCTCTGATCATCTGTTAACCATATTGCGTTGCCGAGTCATAAAGATTTGCGAAATATTAATTGGGGCAATAAAACAGCTGCAAACATACTCGTAGTATACATATGTTATGTAACCGGATAGATCATAATATTTGTGTAATTTGGTTACAGGTGGGAACATCAACAAAAAAGGGCGTCAATGCACAGGTAGTCCATTTCCCTGTAATGCCGCTAAAGGAAAAACAAGAAAAAAAACATTAGAAAGGGTAACAAATTTTTTGAGAAAAAGTCCGTGTTGCTTTGGGAATATTCTAGAAACTTTATACCGAAATCCGATTCAACAAAATATAATAAATATAAACAAGCACTGTGTTATAATAAACAGTTTTAGTTGAGAGGGTTCGTTCTAAGACCACGAGCGCATTCCATTGACAGTTTGCGTAACCGTTTTTAAAATGACTAAGAAACCTAAGGCAAAAACGAAAAATGGAAAAGAGTTTGTTGGCCATCGGCTATTTCTTTATAGGCTAGAACTCCGCCGTTCGACTCCTAGGCCTTATAGGAGATCCAAATTAAAATTACTCTTGACAACTGATTTCATTCACATTACATGGGACAACATCAATTGGTATAGGTACGAGGAGCGTTATCTGTTCATTGACAGCATAGTTTACAGGAAGAAACTTATGCTGGAAGTGTCAACCCTATCAAATCAAAGGAAAGTGGAAAACAAAAACAAAATAGCCGACATTCGTGACTCCATGAAAAATTTAAAAATATAAAGTAGGCAACACTATATTGTTGCGAGTATATTCCATTTAATTGTTACAACTTGCTGTAGTGTGAAAGTAAAATCGTGAGATTTCACTTAAATTTTGACTTGTGAATGGGATGGTGCTATCTTCATGGATCATGAGGATGGATTAAAAATTATTTTGTAAAAGAAAATGAATGATGTAAGCATATTTTCATTGAATATATTTTATTTAATATGTTTATACACTGTGGTTAAATCTTTTATCGTCGTCGTAGTATTTGAAATTGAAGTTCAATTGAGTCCTCTTGGGGGAGAGTATCATGATCATTGCGAGCTGACAAAATTGCTCGTTTTCCTCAAAGTTGTTATCTTGTGATTGTGGCGAACTAGGTGATTCCTGATTATTGTGAGTCTTATGTAACTTTAGTTAAATGGGCAGAAAGATATCATTGGCTGTGAGTCTCACAAAGTCCTTTGAAATATGATTTTTAAAAGCAACAATGTCGAAACATTTATGATTTATTTACATACCAACCGTACTTCTCTGTGATGCTCTAATGTGATAATTGTTAGCTCTTGGCAGTACTTCTGAAGTGTAATCCGTTGCCCCGATTTGGGGCAGTATAAGCCTCTATTATTTACCTTTTGGGAAGTCGACATTTTACACGTCTAGTTTGCAAAATCACATTGCTGTTCTAGTTCCTCCCCACAAGCAGTAAAATTCGAAATTATACTCTTATAGTCGGCGGTGGGCTGAAAATCTATCCTTAAAGAACAAAGCTCGACCTATTCACTTAGAAAGGGAGAACTCGACAATAAGACCATCCCTTCATAACTGTCAGACGGTGCTAAATACCTAAATACGAGTATTATATTACTATCTCATGGTCAAACATGGCTATCATCGTATCAGATCCATATTAATCCGTGATAGCTTAGTATACGAGCCACCTGAAAGTAAAAGCAAAAGTACAGAGAATTGCATGTACTGGAATAACTAATGCCATGAGAACGCCTAGATCAATACACGCAAATCGACATATGCAATTATAACCAGCCGTAGTGCTCCAAGATTAAATTGGCATAAAGAATGCCAAAGAGTAAAGCCAAGTATTATAAAACTTATCAGGTGGACTGGATTTATACTTCAATACGTATTATATAGTATGTGCTGTGTATAATATTCCATCTCCATTCTCCAGTATTTTTATAAGCAGAAAGTCATGGGATAAGAATCAAATGGTATAAGACACAATATACATCTACATGGTTGTATCAAAGATGGAGATAGGGAAAGATTCTGGGATCTTTGCTGATTAACCAAACTTACGATGTTTGCGGCATGTTTCTTTGTTTGTTTGGTAGCCAAGCTACCACTAACTCTATCGCAGCGCTCGGGAAAGACTTGTCAAGCTCTACCGCAAAGAATTGTAGGCACTACAAGTTAAGCATATGGTTAGGCTGGGTCCTTGGCCACAAAGGAGTGGCAGGCAATGAACATACAGACAGGCAATCTCGAAAAGGAGCTTCCTTATAAATGAAGCTAACATATCAAATTAACGAACCTCCACTCTGCACTCTGAAGTGCAAGTGATGCAAACGATATAAGCAAGGCCAATGAACGGTGGAAAAACCTTCGAACACAGGTTCATCAAACACAGAACAAATAAAATTCTATTGAAAGTCAGACTCAAAAAACGCTCGCAAGTAGTTATTTTTGGGGAATGCATACAATATACAGCATCTCTACTCTGTTGGGGCTATAGGAAATGGACTGCACTTTCAATGCCACTGCCCCAGCATACATTAATTTAAGAAAGTTACTTTCTTCATACCCTTAGAGTAATCTGCTGTTTATTTGCAGCTGTTTCTTGAATGCAACAGAATGACGAGGAGTAACCGCAAAACATTTGTAATTTGCTCCCAATTTCTCCGCCCGAGCATTAGACCTATGTGCGGACCTATGAAGGTTCCTCAGGCTTCAGAACAACATCACTCCCCACATCTAATCTGCTAACATGTAAAGCAATTCTTCTTATGTCAGTGTACCGTCGACGATGAAAAAGGTATGTACTCGTACATCAGTTGAAAGGCAATTGAAATAAGACCAAGGAAAGCATTCTTAATTAATTTCTTATATCTTATTGAAAATTTTTATTACAAATTGATTTCCCCATATTCTACTTTACTACAAATTTTTTTTTTTGTAATCCGCCAAGACCTTGCCCACCTACAAGTAAGTTACTTGTCTTCGAGTTGGTTTCCTTGATGTGGCTTCGTCTATTTCATTTTTAAGTTGTTCATTGTAAACAATTGTGTCCATAAAGATGCCCAGTTCGTTTTTGTCGTAATTGGTGATGTTCTCCCACGTGTAAGCCACCAGGCCATTGGTGAGATTATGTTTGACTCGGTATAATCTAGTGGTGGGAACTTTTCGACGACGCAATTGCTCGCGGTATACAAATAAATAGTAACCAACGGAGGCTTCCTTGTTCATGGTGCCAAGAGTTCTTTTGTGATTGGAGCGTTTCAACAAACTGATGAGAAGTAGACAAATTCCCTGGCTTATATAGCTAAATTTGTTAATCTGGGTTCAGGTGGATGATGATGATGATGTGGTCACAGTAAAGTGACACTAATGTTATTAAAACTGGGTTTAACCCAAAGTGTTTTATGACTGCAAATATTTGCATAGGATGTGTTAGTTAAAAAAAGGACTAATCACTATCCATACCTTTGAACTACTGAATTGCGAGGGGTTAATTAGGTAAATTGAAGCATGAGGCCAATGATGATGACTTGCTTCTTTAAATTTTCCAAAGTTAAGTTTTAATTGACACTAATCTTGAATTGCGCACCAGTTTCAAAGGAGTTGCAGATTACATACAGGCCTTACAGATATTCAATAAATAATAGTGCATTAATGTCATAGTCATTCGTTTCACTGAGCTCTGCTAATTTGAAATTATCGCGATGCTCTGGTCCCAGGGACACGAAAATAAATCTCCCCTAGGCTGCCAAAACTGGCTATATATTGATGGTATGTGCAGGCACTATTGTAATGATGACTTACAAGGTAATAAGGTTATAGACACGTAGTGATCTTATGGCGCTGTACTAACTCAATATTACCACAACAAGTTAAAAACGGCTATTTCTCCGAATGCTACTTGAAACATAACTATTTTGTACAATACATGAAGAACCTTGTGAAACAGGCAAAAAGGCGGATAAAACAGGAGTTGGCGGTTGAGCATTTGACAACATGTCTGTATTTGTCAAAAGCTGTATCAAGCATATTCACATGCTCAACAAACTTTTGAAAGGGCATTCTGAAGCGAATCTGTGCTTAACTGTGTACGGATATTTGAAATTTAAAAAATAAAATTTTGATGGACTACCATTAAGGTTCATCGACCTGAAGGTGTTTACTCTCCAAGCAGTTCTAATTCTTTTCTTGCTGACTATACAAAATTGTAATGATGAAAACGAAACAGCTGCTCATAGTTTGGAAATCATTGTTGACCACGTTCCCAAAGCAGTAGAATAGTAATATTCCGTGCAACAAATGTCACATAATTACAGAAAGTTTTGCATAATGATTTATGTATCATGTAGTCAAGGATTAGACACTTCCATTGACAAATCATAAAACTTGACCTTCTGGAAATTAAAATGCTCATTCGCTCAAAATCACGTGAAACGCCGATTCGGTGAAGTATTCCATCTATTGCTTATTAAAGGTCATATTGACGTGTTTTATTAGATGTTTTGTTGAGAAACGCTGAGCGGAACTTTGTCGTAGCTAGCGCGTCTACCACACTTAGATACTCACAAGAGGACTTGGAGAATCCCTGATCAATCACCGCAATCAACGTATGATACACTTCCAGTACCGACTCTGGCCATTAGCCTTTAAGATTAAGGATATTCCGAACTAATGCTGTGAAAAAGTCAACTTTTCCGATCGAGTCTCCCTTAATCCCTGAAGAGATCCTCTTTGGCCGATGACATTGGCATAAGCGTAAGAAAACATCATGATCTCAGCGGCGCTTTTGCCAGCAGCGGAAGCGGTGAAAATGGGTTTAGTGGTCAACGCGGACAAGACCAAGTACGAGAATATGCTCTCAGGCAAAAGGTACACTCAACACCGACGTCTTGGACAGAATGTCACTTTCGACAGGTATAAACTTGAGGTAGTTAAGGACTTTGTTAAGGACAACGACACCATCGCTGAGATCAAACGAAGAGTAACTCCTGCCAATCGCTGCTTCTTTGGGCTAAGAAGGCCTCTTTTGAACAACAAAAGTGGCCCTTCATAAGACCTTAATAGTCCCAGTTCAGTTTTAATGATTTGTAAATGTCATCAAAGAGTATATCTTCACATTACGATTATTCACCAAATCTAGCCCCAAGCGACTTCTTTTTGTTCCCTTATCTAAAAACTGCGCTCGGGAGACAGAAATTTTCGCCAAAGGAGGAGGCTATCATCTTCGTGAACAATTATTTTGCAGCGAAAAACGCAAAGAACTATTTGGACGGGTTAGAGAGATGAGAGCATCGCTAGGAGAAATGTGTAGAGTTACAAGGAGACTATGTAGAAAAATAAAAAAAAATTTTGAGAAAAATTTCTAAATTTCTTGTATCATTTTTGGGTCGGAAACTTTTCAGACCCTCGTATTAAGTCTTCATTTATTATATAGTCTTAAAAAATTGGGAATAATTCAAATACTTTAGTTCCGATTACTGTGCGCCAACATTGTGACCGTTTGTTAAGATGAACACTGTACAGAATGATTTAGCAAAGACAAAAGTGGAAAAATTGAACTTTTAAGTTCTTACGTTCAAAAAGAAAACTTAAATGGCATCCTGTTGAGCAATGGATCAGAGTAGAAAATACTCCTCTCTATTCAAGGCAACGTAATTATTTGTGTTTTTCCAAAACAAGCGTAAATTTCTGGAAAGGCTTCTTAATAATCATTTACCGAAAAATAACCTCATTCAGCGTTTCGATACAAAAACTATTTGCCAGTATAGAGGTTTGAGCAAAATATGGAATTTGAAATTTGTAGGAATGTTAGTCATATTAGCTAAAATAAATTCGTGTTCCGCATAGCAAATCGGTTGCCTCTGCATGCAATCGATTTATTCTCCTTTCCGCCATATGGCATGAAACAGTTTTTCCATTCAATGGAGGACTTTCTATTTGCTTTTGCTTCTCTAAGGATAGGGTTTTTTTTTAAAAAAGCAGGCATCTGCATGTAATTTACAAGAGATATTTGCATTTTTAAAAACGGATCTCAGACCAAAGTAGGATAAATGTTCGAGAATCCAATTGTTTCCGTCGACTTGCCTGGAAAATGAATTTCAAGCTGTCAATGACAAGCCGTAGAGAAACCACTTGACCATAATGAACGCTTTCAATACCAAAAATATCTCTTCACAGAAGCCCTTTGAGGAAGAAAAATCAATGAAAATTAATAATTGTGATAAGATTTCGAGTAATTGTTCACAATTCAAAAGGGTTTAAATCAATCAGTGTGACAGTTACAAGCAAATCTTGTCTGCTATCCGAGAGTAGATCTACTTAATAAGTTTGCCAACCAGTTTTACGATTTCAACAGAAGTATGGCTGTACAACCATTTTCGAAGCATCGTTGTGTTTAATCAAACAAATATAAAATGACACTGTGGATGTACACGGCAATAACGAGACCTTTCATCACGTATACTGCCGCTATTTTGGTGGAATTAAGTAACGCACAGTTCAATACAGAGTCTAGCCTGTGTCTGTGCAAATGGTGTATTAAAAACCGCATCAACAACTGCACTCGAAGTTATTCTTAACATCCCACTACTTCATCTAGAACTCATGCAAGAAGCAATGGCAATGCCTACACGATCATCACAAAAGATAAAACAAATTCCAAGCTAGCAACCCTATAGGAATTCAGAAAAAACGAACTACTTGGAATACACTTACTATAAAAGACAACTGTCCACCACGATATAACTTCCGACATAACCTTAAGGTTACAATTTGCAGACCGTCTAAGCTGGAAACAGAACAAACCAACATTTGCCAAGGACATATATGTTACACAGGCGTGTCCAAAACAAATGAAGGAGTTGGAGCCGAGGTATACGGTCTTCACACTAAAATATCTCTTTATGCCAGCATGGATAAAAGCATCTCCGTATTTCAGGCACAAATCCACGCAATAGAGCTTAGCATTCGAGACAGTTTCAACAGAAATATAACAAACGAAAACATTTACATTCTCTCCGATAGCAGGGCAGCCCTACTTGTAATTAATGTCTTTTAAATAAAATCAAAACTGATCTAGAATTGCCTTCAACTCCTAAAGCTGCTGGCTTACACAAACAAAGTCTATCTAATTTGGGTGCCAGGACATAGTGGCAATGAAAAAGCAGACGAACTAAGCAGAAGAGGATCCGATGTTGGCTACCAATAAATACCATAAAGGCAGCATTAAAACCTGGCTAGAGGAGAAAAAAGCCATATTTTTAGAGGGAACCCCAAGGAAACGAAACGAAACAACTACGACAGTTAAGCAACAGTCAGATTCGATTGATCGCAGGTTTTCTCACAAGGCACTGCCGAGTGAAAAATCGCCTGATGACCATGGCTATAGCACAAGACAATATATGCAAATTGTGCAACGATGAAGTAGAAACAGGATAACACATATTATGTGACTGCAACGTTTTAATCAAATTACGTCAACGTGGCCTAGGTCAATTTTAGGGAACACAGAATTTAGCGGACATAGCTGCCAACGCACCTAAAGAGTTAGCCGCCTTTCTCACAAATTGGGGCTTCATAGACGAGCTTTGAATGGGGGACATCACAATAAAACCAAAAAACAAAATCTCTCCATACACAGTCCGTACATGTGGTACATCGCATACTCACTCCACTTAATTAACAACATAGCACGAGTCATTCATATAAGTATATACATACTCCGCGTAAACTCTGAGACTTTCACGCACTCCATGCATAGCCACAGCAAATGCAAGTGCAGCTCACAAAAACGAACTTGAAACAAACGATACTAAATCAAATTCAATTTAATGAATTTAATAATTTACCCACCTGAACTAGATATTAATTATAAATTGTACACCACTCAAATTAATTCGCGCACTACACTTACTGTTGCAGGCAACCAGAATACTCGTATGTACTTTCATGCAACGCAAAAAGAAGAACATAAACAAATTTCAACGAACAAACGGGAATTTGAGTAGCAAAACTGAGCAGTTTAGTGTTGGATTCAACGTAACTCTCTTTCATTCTCTCGTAGTCCATTGTTGGCTAGTGCAGGGAGTAATTACCGGTATTACCATAGACAGCTCAATACTGAAACCGAAATGACGTAAAACCGGGAAAAATACCGGTATTCCTCGGGTTTTCCCAATAATTGAATTACAGTAAGTAATTGAATGCATATTAGTGGCATTCACGATTAAGTGGACTTACTCGCACTATTTTTATTTTTTAATTCTTGACTCGCTAGTAGCGATAGAGAAACACTTCGACCGAAGAAGATCGTTTGTGCTGATTTGTCAGAATTGAGCTTAGGCTAGTAGGGTTTCTGCCTTCCGAATGAAGTTAGCAACTGAACCAGCAGGGGAATCCTATAGTTCAGAGATGTCGAATTGTCCCTTGAAGAAGGTATTCCGTCTGATTCCATTCTTTATCTTCAAGACAAAGTCGGAACTCCGGTGAATCGGCAAGTCCCATTTTGCAGAGGTGATATCTTAAACCGTACAGTTGTGTAAGGTGCTCTACTAGGTTTCTGATATCATGCCGATTTAAATTCAAACGGCTGTTGTCATTTTTGTTGAAGGGTAGGACGACTCGTTCAGCCTGTCTTACCCTAGAGTCTACTCCCAGTACGAGATGCACTTCGTATGTTCCCAGCGCTTAATGGCTGGATTACTGCTGTTTTAGAGGTGCAGCATAAGGGTTCAGGTCCACTGAGAGGGGTTTTTGAACCTTTTTCTGGCCAGCTCGTTAACGTCAATGCCCTCATGCCCAGGAACCTACCATAGCGTTGTATTGTTTCTTGAGCTTAGTTTTTGGAGGGTATTGAAGCAGTACATGACTGATTTGGAGTCAATGATGTGCGAGCTAAGGACATTAATAGCTGCTTAACTGTCCGTGAATATTATGTTTGACACTAGAGTTGAACATCAGATTGGCGCATTCTTGTATGGCGTCTACCATATTTCGGCTAGGAATACACAAGGACTCCTACCCAGAGCTATTTATATGCTTGTGTTTGGTCCGTGTATTCCAGCTCCCACTCCTGTTTCCATTTTAGAACCATCCGTATACCACTTTGTGCCGATTGGTGGGTATATACTGCCCCTTGCTTCTTTGCTGGGGATCTCCGTGGAGAACCCTTTATCGAAGCATAAAGTCTTGTGCAGGCGGTTTGTAGCCGCGAGGTTCTAAAATTAGTTTTCTGCAGCCCTCGGTAAGGTCGAGCTATTCTAGTCGACGTGGACTTAATCTGTATACACCTCGTATGTTTTCAAATATTCGACAAGAATATATATCTTCGAGTATTTGCTCTGCTTTCTGTGTATTTTCCAGTTCCTGGCCCCCAGTGTAGTTTGTTTGAATCAAAATGTTGAAAATTCTATGTATATTGGGTAATTTCTCGGTGTAATATATACAAATTCACCGAACTCAATCATTTGCTGTGTCGTTTTTGGGCGCTATCGACATCAATGTTGCATTTTTCTTTTGCCGCTTTTCTCACTTATATCCATTTAAGAAGGCAAATATAGTTGCAACCTGACTTAATTTAAAAGTTTTGAAACATTAAAATTCTCTATATGGTAACCTATTTCCGCCGAATTCATCATCTGACGCGATCGCGATGTAAGCCATCTGTTTCCCATAAATATATGAATGCAGTCGTAACACCTGAATGTTATAGAACGAAGCCCAGAATGTGAACTGCGGTTAGTTAATCATCCCAACCTTTACCTAATAAAGCATACCACACGAAATGAAATTGCGAAAATAAAATAGTGAGATAGTTTCTACCATCTTTGTCTTTTTATTTAAATAAATAATTAACTAAATACAATAATATGTAATGTGTCTCAAAAAATATTTAAGAATTTGTAAAATTTTACTAATAGCTAGTTTGTGCAATTTTTTTGTAGTGCAGCGAATTTTTTCTTCTCGTTCTTCATTTCGATTTTCTGCTTGAGCTTCTTCTTGTAGAGTACGCTGTCTACTAAGTGATCACGTGCCTCCTCACTATAGCTCATTAGGTTCTTCCACGTCTTCACAACTAGGTCGGTTGTAAGTCGGTATTTCGCCTTGGAGAGTTTTAAGTTGTCGGTGGTCTTGAATCGACGAAGTTGCTCTCGGTATAGGTAGAGATGATATCCAAGCGGCTTTTCTCCAGCAACAGTTTTTCCTTTGCGCTTGGTGTCCATTTTCAATTTCCTCTTGCGGGTCTTCGGTCAGCGAGCTTAGAGGGATAACAAACGAATGAGAAAGCTGACGGAAGTCGTCCATATATATACTGGCTACTGGCTACAAAACTCTCTGACCACCTGTTAACCATAATGCGTTGCCGAGTCATAAAGATTTGCAAAATATTAATTGGGGCAATAAAACAGCTGCAAACATACTCGTAGTATACATATGTATGTAACCTGCAGGCTCATAGATCATAATATTTGTGTTATTCGGTTATAGATGGGAACACCTCCAAAAAATTACGTCAAAGCACAGGTAATCAGTCCATTGGCCTGTAGTGCCGCTAAAACAAGAAAGAAAACAAAGAAAGGGTTAAATAGGCTAGAGCTACGCCGTTCGACTTCTTGCCCATATAATAGATTTAAAATAAAATTAGTTGACAACTCCACACGTCATTTCTAAAATTCACTCTCTGTCGCCATTTAAATATTCCCGGCAGAAAAGCTTACTTAAAAGGCAATTCCAAACTAAAGTCTGTTTCAGAAAGGCACGAGCCCTGGACTTATGCCCCTTTATAAGTGAACAGAAATGCGGCTTTCAGCCTAACTTTATGTGATTCGAAATTGCAGAATCCGGAGTTTGTCAGAAATACTGTTAGACCTATAGAATAAATGTCATCATATAATCCGTAAAGGGGAAAATTTGCCACCAAGGCAAACGGGAGACTATTTCAGGTTATTTTACTGTCCCTTAAGCGTTTAAAATATTTTGTTTATTTACTCATGATGTTTTACCACATATAATTATTACTAGTCTCAAATAATTTTCATAGTTTCCTTTATTTACAGATGTTATTTAAAATATATGGAAGCTTTACATCCAGATTATAAATAAAAACAAAAATTATAAACATCGTTCTACTCAATGCGAAAATAATGAGCACAAAACTCTCCAGATCATCCAGTAACATGTAAGTTTTACTTAAAATATTTCCAAGAAGAAATTTTAATTTATAATTTGGTAGAAATTAAATTGATGTTTGCGCTTTGTGTGAAGAGTCAAAGATTAAACTAAAAAGTCCACATACTAACCATCAAGCTGAAACTGAGACACACCAAAGATAATCGAAGTAATCTTACAGGAATTGGAGGCTAAATGCAAGAATAATCCAAAGATAGATGGATTGTATTCGATTACATGCAAAAATCCTCCCACAGGAAGGTTTTGATCTACATCAACTATGGTTATATGAGTTTTGCATATCGACAATCAGTCTTTTATTTTTATTGTGAAGGAATGAAGAACAGGTCCGAACGAAGAGGACACCCTTGTGCGGAATTACATTAGAAAAAATATTGGTAATGGTGCTGAAGAAATGACAACAAAAGAATAATAGGTAGTGAACGCGAAAAATCTGCCAAACGATAGAACGTTTTGTACAGCAAAAACCAGCTGCATATGAAAATCTTATAGCTGAGGCTATAGACATAGAAAAAATGGTGACCATACCATTCCGCATCTGACAGAGATGTGCAAAAATCTGTCGATAGCTCCCAAATACTACACAGCAAATGATTGATATCGGTGAAATCCTGTATATTACACCGAGAAATAATTGTTATTATTACATGATTAAAGGAAAATTCTAGAGCGAAACCTACGAGCTGTATATAGGGAATCAAGGGAATCCAGAAAATTAAACTTTAGAATCAGAAAAACCAACATGTTTGCAGATATAATCCACCAAACAGAACATGCATAGAAAGAATTTCTAAACGTCAAATTAGAGGAGCAAAAACCAAAAAAACAACATTTTAACATTTACAAACATTTAACTATAAATAATTTATTTTATAATTTCAAACGACAATTTGTTTTTCGTCAATCTCTCTCTCTCAAACCTCGGCTTCTTGTGAATGACCCTTTATTTCAGTCGGATCAGCCTCATACACTTGGCAGATTGTTAGATCTACAAGGAAAGTCTTTCAGGAGTATCTTGCCCGGTCTCTGGATTCTTGTTCCCTCTTCAGCTTTGCAATTGTTAGGCGTAATCGCTTCTTGTAGATGACGCTGTCTTGTAAGTAGCCCACTTCTACGGGAGTAAACTTCCTTGTGTGTTTGTAATTCGTGTGGACTAATTCATCGGTAAGCGAGTACTTGATTTCGTATTTGTACTCGGCGTATTGCAGGGTCCGTCGACGTCCCCGTATTTCTTCTTGATATAAAAAGACCAAGTATGGCACGGTTGGCTTCTCGTTGAACAGTTCCATTGCAAAAAGTGTAAATTATAACAGCTTCAAAGGATAACTTCTAACTAAACTTGATTGTCAAAATATCGTCCTATTTATATCGGAAAATTATTGTCCGAATTACCGGAAAATCTACCTACCTTCAGGTAGATTTTTCTAAAAGCATAACCCCTTTCTGAAACTTAATTATGTTTTTACCTTACGCAATTTCGGGACACGTGTAAGCTTATCATCCACCTGGTTATCAGATTAGTTAAAATGCAACATATAATAAATCGATTCCTATTTTCTTGAAAAATATCGAAGGATCTTATGTATTTCATACTAGTATAACCTTGGAAGGCTTAATGAAAAATAATACAATATTTTCGGTTTGACCTACGATATCTACTATACTTTCTACAATTGCACTCTTAAAATTATTGTATTACAAATATTTTAGACTATACATACTTGCATATGTTTAACTTAATCTAAGATTAGACTTGTTTTGCTCGGTGAGTTCCTTACTTTCAATATTAACAACACATTTGCGATCGCATATTGACTGTCTCATTTTTATAGACTTCTATTATATGACTATAATAGAATATTTTTTGTATACGTATCAGCATTTCTGAGTAAGTGGATATTAGCTGTTCATTCTAGATGGTTTTAGAAAAAGATATCTTCCACTTCGTCTTTATATGTATTACCCCTGCTGGGATATTTCATCAATCACAAGGTTTTCATGACGCGCCAAAAGCCAATAAAATAAATCACTGGAAAGTCCCTATTCATAGAGAAGATCGACGAGGTATACATGTAGGTTCCACAGTATAAAAGTCACTACAAATACATCATATGTCAACAGTTAGCAATTAACATCCCTCAAGACTACTCGTTTTCATAGCGAAAATTAAAACAAAAAAATATTTTAATCGAAAAAGATGCCTTTAAAACATCAAAATCATTTAACCAACCCAGATCCAACAAGGACATCAGTTGCATTCAACGTATTTGTCTACAGAAAGGAACTACTTCGCCGGAAGCGCCGGTATTTGCCTCTTACAAAAGCAAAACTAATTCTAACCGAAGGATTAGTCTCACAGACCGTGGCAAAAGAAACAAGGGATTGCAATAAGGACGAACTTGCTTGTTTAACTCACGGATCCAAATACAAACAGAAGCTTCAAAAGATGTTAGCCATGTTCAACGTGTGGCTGGAAAGGAAGTTGCTTGCTCAAATTGTGAAAAAACCTGAAAATAATTTGCAAATTGTTAATAAATAAATTGATCAGTCTTTTATGAAGTAACTCATGTTTATTATTTATGTTAAGAATAAGAAAACAAAATTATACATAGCAATTTTATAAAAAAGTAAATCAATATAAGGAACAGATGGTTTCCGAAATAAACAAATATTCTCAGCGGAACTGCTTAAACCAATTTTTTAAATAATTTTCCAAGTTCTCAACAGTTTGGGCTCTTCTTTTACGTCGGTAAACATCAAGTAGACTTGAAATTCGATATCCAAACCCTGTGGATCAATGAAGCCGCTAATGACCGTTGACAACATTTTGCTATTTAGACAATACGGCTCTTCTTGGCGCGCAGTAAAAGACAGTCGCTAATCTTACCATAGATCGACCAAAATTTTAACAAATTATTACAGCTTCACACAACATGGTTTTAAATTTTAAAGCATTTTTTTTTAAATGATCCACTAGGCAACATGAATGACGCACCAACTGATCGATATAAAATAAAACGAAAGGAATTAAAATTGGCCGAGCGTCGACGATCTACCAAACCTGGATAAGCTACAGCCTACGCTAAAATACTAAGAGCGATAACCTTTGGTTTGGCACTATTCGATACCGCCTCTTAATTTAGGCTAGATAAAGTCTTCATATTTCCACAAGTCATGACACTTACAATAGCGTTCATAGTAGCGTTCATGGAACTCTTTAATTCTCTAGTGCATGGCCCAAGCGATCCAAAAAAACTACTTTTACGAAAGATGTTTACCTACTTATTACGTACAAGATTTAGAAAAAAAATCCTATCATTCCGCTCCCCAAATTTTTTTTTTCGGGGCAGTATTCAGCTCTGTATGCTTACAGGGAGCATTTGTGAGAAGTGAATGTACAAATTTGTTTTATCCCTAGAACTTAATGGATCCGTTCTAAAATTACGAGTACAAAGAGGAACTATTTCGGTTTCTAAGAAAAACATGCCCACTGCTTACAGAACCATATATGGCTTATTAAAAGAATGTTCCCAAAGTGACATAGATCGCATTACTTGGTTTTTTATTATTTACAAATAAATGCCGAATATTTTTGAACATATGTACGAGTATATGTTTCATAGGCAATATCTGACTTTTGTCAAATTTTTTTTTTAATTTAAAATCGGAAATTTTCATTTAATGAAAAGACAAAATAGCAAGAAAATTTAGATTAAGGTAGAGTGTGGCACCAAGAAAATTTAGATTGAGGTAGAGTGTGGCACCATGAGGAAGTTATATCTTCCCGATTTGAAGCGCTTAAATAGGTTGATTGCCAGATTCATCCACCAAACTATTGCCAACTATTGAAAATTTGGTGTAGTAACTAAAATATAGGTGCAGGCAATAGTAAAACACCCATTATCACCTTAATGTTCAACATATCAATATTTAAGGCGTCAACCTTCACCACGCAACAATTTCTAGGAGGCAAAGTTAATTTTCGTTAGAACTTCAAATCAAATGTACCTATGAATTGTATTTAGAAGACTTAACATCTAGCTATCTAGCTTTGATTTGGAGATTTTTTTGAAGCAGAAAGTACCTAGCCTTGGTATAATATTGAATCATCCACAACCACCTCGAATGTTCTAGGCAAGATTTTCTTATTTTCCGTAAAATCGTCTGGTATTACCGATTTTATTACCCACAACCTTCCTGTCATAATCAAAAGTCAATACAGGGTATACAAAATTGCAAAAAATTGTCTGTTTAGTTTGTCGGAAAAACATAATTGCCCCTAATTAAAAACAAAGGCAATAAATAGGAAAGGATCATACATATTGTTTTGCAAATGGAGAGGTGGAAAGCCTACCACGAACCCTTCTGCACAGTCCTCGAGTATAAATATGCGCTAAGGCCAGTGATCTCTTCAGTTCACAAGAATCATTTCAATCGTATCTTCTCTACAACAAAAAAGGAAAAATGGAGCGTGAGATCGTTTCTAAATATAGGGATGGAAGAGTGCTTGTTGGATACCATCTATTTCGATACCGGCAAGAATTACGTCGTTGTAAACCTAAAAGCCTCAAATTGACGAAAGCAAAATACCTGCTTACAACTGACCTTGTGGCTACAACATGGAACAACATTTTGTGCTACAATAAGGACGAACGAGAATATCTTATAGACAGTTTGGTTTACAAAAAGATACTGGAAAAGAGGATCGAGAAAAAAATCAAAAGTCGGAAGGCCGTAGCCTCATAAGAACAACCTTAAAAATATCTACACCCAAAAGTGGGATTTTCCATATTTATAACTTACATAGATTATTATTATTATTATTTTTGTAATTTAGTTAAACTCTTAAATAAATTTTAGAGCAAAGTAAATAAACATGTATATTTCTGAATTCTTCCAAAATCTCCTGTGAGTGGTAATTATGGCCTTAAGCGCTTTCACAACCTTTGTGCGCCATTGGGTATGGGCTTCTATGCCATTCAATTCGCGCCAAACTGCTTTATAAATGCAGTGACAGCCATTCGGCAATAAGTGAGGCAGCATTCGACTATTAAACGTTTGCGTTAGGCAATAGAGATTTATGATATGTAGTAAGTATGATATCGATGTTTCTTTGGCACCTTTATGTCCCAAATAGTATGGCAAATTGGTGCTAGATTTTGTACTCTCTTATGACTGAAACAGAAATCTTTTTCGTCCCTAGTGGGAAATTTTGACAGAGCATAATTGTGACCATAACTATTTTAGACTGCAAGGCCTGGTGTATACCGAGCAATAATTTCCTCTAAGTATTAGTATTTAGAGCTGCAACATACATACGTTGTTCCCAACAGAGCTCAAGAAAGGTGCGGAAACCTGCTATTCGGGCCAGTCGATGTTTTCAATAAATTGAGTCACACAGAAAACAAATTAAATCCACAGAATTGTGTGGAAATGTTTTAAATGAGCATACAGTCTCAGAAGTGCATAACGCTAATCTTATTACCAAGATTGTATCACGAATAATATTCGATTTCAAAACTTTGAATTTTCGAAACCGAGGAAATGTTAAATGAGTCATTAAGTTCTATTACCCTGACCTTGACTGACTTGAAGTTACATTTTAGATCAAATTACATCACAGTTTCGTTGATACAAACTACCGCTAAGACTTTTAAAGTTCATTGAAACAAAATCGAGCACTAAGGCTTTGGTACTCTTGTGGAAAACCCATTTTTGTGGGTGCACATTTATTCCAGCATAACTACTAGATAGATTGACATACCCTCAGCAACGGAATCCAAAAAAGAATGCTTGGAGAAAACAAAAAAAGCTGGTCTACGGATTCATTATCCGCTTACAAATTCAATAGACTAGATGGAATCATATCAATCTACAGTCCTAAAATCTGCAACCTGCAGTCTTATATTTAAGGGAACCTGAAGTTAAAGTTAAGATAACTGCATGTACTGGCACAACTAACGCCATGAGAACGATGCCTTCATCAATACCCGTAGATCACCATATTCAATAATAGCTAGAAATAGTGCTCCAAAATTAAGTTGGCATAAAGGGTGAAAAACAAGCCCGAAAAGTCACGCCATATAAGTCTTTACAACCGGGTTTATGCTCCAATACGGATCATATGTGCGTAATAGCCCATAAGGATAGAGGGTCATGGGACAACAATCCATTTGGCCTACGTCGCCTGTAAGACACTGTTTTGTTTGACCGTAGCGGAAACTTTACGTCGAGCTATGTAGAGATGAATGGCTACAAAGGAGTGGCAAACAAGCAATCTCCTAATAAATGAAGCTGACAGATCAAAGTAACATCTTCCACTCTGTACTCTGAGAGTACAGGTGAAACAAACGATACAAGCAATAGGCAATGAGAGATGGAAAAATCTTCCTACTTGTCACATTTTATGACAATTATGTCCGGAACTCAAAAAATACAGAACAAGTAGGATTCTTTTGATAACCAGAGCTGAACTATCAACACTTGTTGGATTACTTGCAGGCCATAATCGTATGGTGGTACTTATCGATGACTACCTCTGCAGATGCTCTAGGCACATGGACTAATGTGAGATACCCTTCATTTTCTGTTCCACTTTAAATTTGCAAGACAATTTCGAAATCTTTATAAATGCGCTAAAATACAGTTTTTGTAAATGTCTGTCTGAAAATGTCATCATAATTAAAATCAGACTTTTACAAGGGAGTAATTTCAATTAGAACAAAGGCGTATTTCCAAAATAAGTCACCTACTCGTACTTGGCAGAGTAATTATTTATACTTTAACTTGTATACCAGCTTATATTCGTGTGTTGGGAGGTTTTCGATGCTGGGCCCACTTATTTCCAGTCGTCTACCCTATTAACGTAACATTTGCATTTCTTTGAAGTATGTACGAGAGTTTACCCTGAGCGAACAGCGCTTACAACATGGGTAAGCGAATGTGGTAAGTTTTGTCGCAGTTTGACCTTCAAAACTCTGACACAAAACCTGAACCTGCACAATCTCACTTTGCAATTTCTGTTTTGTGTCTTAATATAAATAAGCAGCATAGATATATATAAGTATAAGATAAGTGGACATCCACCATGATAAATATTCGGCTATAGATAACTATTTAATCGACAAGACTTAGGAGCTTTCAGTCATCCTTCTGGGTTGCTGAAGAACTCGATAGTCTGATGAGCAAAGACACTTTCCGGTACCTTTCTATTTCTATGCACTGCACGTTCACATACCAGTACATAATGCTCGGAGTAAGTAGTGTACATTATTGCAATGAATTTGTGATAGTACTGCGGTTTCTATCTCGAAGCCTATCAAATGTATGGCTTGCAGATTTTCCCATAGATCCTCCATCAACTCTCTTGCTAATATGTGGAGTTGCTAAATCAGTGGCCAACGATTTCGTGGGACGGGACGAGCACAAAGAGCTGCCACATCCAGCGTATTATGACAAAGCGTCCTGGGCCCTGATTAATTTTGCACTTACAAGTGTAGATACGGATCATTCCTCCTTCCTCATTCCTCAACTTCTCCTTTTGAAACATTTAAGTCGATGATAATCTGGGACTTCCTGGTTCTTTTATGAATGGGTTCATCAGCCTGGACTATTGATAAGAGCATGACTTTTTCTTTGTGTCAGAACCACGCACATTGAATAAAAGCAAACAAACAATTAAGGACTAGGGCTCTCTTCGTTTCATTTCGCTTAAATCCGTCATCTCGGGTTTATTTGATCGAACTGTGCCTATAAGAGTGGTCTTCCTCGAACACAATTCGTTTGCTAATGTTGTGGTTCTTTGTTGTTCCCGTTCACTAGGCTGTGAACGCCAGATTTATTTCCAGCTCCACACCTCATTTATTTCCTTGGTTCAACGACAGGAAAGGCCTCTTCATTGGTCCCTTGTTGTTCCTCTTCCAATAATCTCATTGATTATCTGCCTGAATTACAGCCATCTATATTGATGGATTTTTTGATGAATTCCATGCATTTGCGCGATAGAGCAGGACTATAGAAGCAGCGTTTGGCAATCAATTGATCTCAGCACTGATGTCGATCTCTGAATTTAAAGTCCTTAACTACCTCAAAGTCATACCTGTCCATAGTGATGTTCTGCTCGAGAAGTAGGTTTTGAATGTCCTTTTCGCTGTACAGAATATACTAGGTTTTGCCCTCGTTGATTTTCGCTTCTTCCGTCTCAATTGCCGTGAAACCGCCACTGACATCAATCTGCTTTCTTCCAATTATGTCAATATCATCGGCGTATGCGAGTAGTTGGACGGACTTTTGAAAGATTGTGCTTCATGTGTTTGCGCGTAAGTTCTGTACTATTCCTTCGGGGGTATGATGTTGATGAAATCGCATGACAGTGCATCGCATTGTTTAAATCCTTTTTTGACATCAAAGGTCTCGGTGAGATCCTTACCGATCTTGAAAGAGCAGCATATATTATATACATATAGTTTGGCAGGTATAGCTTGTCTCGCTACTGTCATGCACTCATGAGTTTTCTCCAAGATGGTGGACTTTCCTAGCGTGAAGCCACACTGATATAGACCTATCAGGTTATTGACGAGTGGCTTCAAGCCCTCACACAAAACGACAGAAAAGATATTGTAAGCGATGTTAATAAGACTGATGCCTCTGTAGTTGGCGCACTTTTGAGGGTCTCCTTTCTCGAAAATCGGACAAACAAAGCTGAGGTGGAAATGACCCCGGCAAGGACTTTCGAGACTAAGTCAGGGTATGGGAATAGAGATAGTAGCCGAAGAGGCCTTAATGGACCAACGGCAGCACTCACATCCCAGAACAGGTAATGGGCTTCGATCCAACCGACTCCTTGTTCTACGGGTATTGAAAATGTAACTGGCCCTCTCAGTTCGGGGTTGTGCCGCCGGGGTAACTGCCTGGTCATGGATAAAATACAATAGTTCTGAAACATATGTGAAATGTAGTTTGCATAATAAGAGAAGCATACCTGTTTAGCATACGAGTACTCCAGAAGCGCCCTTACAAAAGTTATATAGAAAGCGCAGTTTATTTTCCTTGTAGCAGAGAAATCATCCTCCTTATAATCAAGGGCTTCTGGTAATTGCTCAGTTGCGCATTCTTTGTTGACGGTATGAACGATCTAAATGCAAATTCAAAGATCGTTGATCTTTTAACGGTAAACACTCAATCTCAATATTTTTTTATCTCATCTATTTAGACTAGTATTACAGTATTGGTCTAGTGGTTGGTATTTTAGCCTGAATGAGTAACGGCTTGTCAGTTTGCAGGCGACACAATGTATATTAAAGAAAAAAACTCAATAAAGGCGGTTGTTGTTGATCCACTTTTCAAATATCTTTGGAATAGACAATAGGGGGTAGAGCTATTGCCTATTATTTTAATAACTTTCTTAACTTCCCTATTTAAAGGAGCTTTTAAGGGAAAAGAGATGAGATTTGTCATCGGAATAAGTGGAGCAAGCAAAATCCAAATCGGCCAAAAACTATGATATCACCAAAAACGCTCATGAACGGATACGGTACGTGTGTCAGTTCTCTGCTTCTCACTTTCAACATTTGTAGTACCAACGCTTAAGCTCATATTGATGCATAACAGAGCAGTGATGCATTGATAACTAGGCTGCCAGCTAAGAGATTGTGTAAGGATGTGCTTAAACACTGCTCGATCTCTGGCGTCAAAGGAGTATCAGGGCATGAAAAAAAACTACTCCGCTTATACCTTCACTAAATACTCTGGTGCTAGTGTAGTAAACGGTGCAAACAAAGCCAATGAAAGGTGGAAAAACCTTCGAACCTTCAAGACAATTATAGTCACAGGTTAGCTAACACAGAACAAGTGAGATTCTATTGAAAGTCAGACTCAAAAACGCTCGCAAGTAGTTATTTTTGGGGAATGCATACAATATACAGCATCTCTACTTCTGTTGGGGCTATAGGAAATGGACTGCACTTTCAATGCCACTGCCCCAGCATACATTAATTTAAGAAAGTTACTATCTCCACACCCTTAGAGTTATCTGAAGTTTATTTGCAGCTCTTTCTTGAATGTAACAGAATAACTATGAGCAACCGCAAAACAATTCAAATTCGCTTTCTCCCTAGCATCAGACCTACTCCAGAACAACCCCTCACATCTAATCAGTGTACCGTCGACGCTGTACACACATAAGTTGAAAGGCAATTGAAATAAGACCAAGAAAAGCATTCTTAATTAATTTCTTATATCTTATTGAAAATTTTTATTACAAATTGAATTCCCCATATTCTACTTTACTACAAATTTTTTTTTTTTGTAATCCGCCAAGACCTTGCCCACCTACAAGTAAGTTACTTGTCTTCGAGTTGGTTTCCTTGATGTGGCTTCGTCTATTTCATTTTTAAGTTGTTCATTGTAAACAATTGTGTCCATAAAGATGCCCAGTTCGTTTTTGTCGTAATTGGTGATGTTCTCCCACGTGTAAGCCACCAGGCCATTGGTGAGATTATGTTTGACTCGGTATAATCTAGTGGTGGGAACTTTTCGACGACGCAATTGCTCGCGGTATACAAATAAATAGTAACCAACGGAGGCTTCCTTGTTCATGGTGCCAAGAGTTCTTTTGTGATTGGAGCGTTTCAACAAACTGATGAGAAGTAGACAAATGCCCTGGCTTATATAGCTAAATTTGCTAATCTGGGTTCAGGTGGATGATGATGATGATGTGGTCACAGTAAAGTGACACTAATGTTATTAAAACTGGGTTTAACCCAAAGTGTTTTATGACTGCAAATATTTGCATAGAATGTGTTAGTTAAAAAAAGGACTAATCACTATCCATACCTTTGAACTAATGAATTGCAAGGGGTTAATTAGGTAAATTGAAGCATGAGGCCAATGGTGATGACTTGCTTCTTTAAATTTTCCAAAGTTAAGTTTTAATTGACACTAATCTTGAATTGCGCACCAGTTTCAAGGAGTTGCAGATTACATACAGGCCTTACAGATGTTCAAAAAATAATAGTGCATAATTGTCATAGTCATATGGCGCTGTCCTAGCTCAATATCACCATGAAAAGTTAAAAACGGGCTAAGAAACATTTCTCCGAATGCTACTTGAAACATAACTATTTTGTACAATACATGAAGAACCTTGTGAAACAGGCAAAAAGGCGGATAAAACAAGGGTTGGTGGTGGGGCACCTGACAACATGTCTGTCTTTGTCAAAAATTGTATCAAGCAAATGTACAGACATTTGAAATTTAAAAAATAAAAATTCTGATGGACTACCTTTAAGGTTACATCGAGCTGATGTAACCGTTTACTCTCCAAGCAGTTTTAAAACTACGCATGATGACATACAAAACTATTATAATGAAAATAAAACAGCTGCTCATAGTTTGAAAACCATTGTTGACTACGTTTCCAAAGCAGTAAAATAGTAATATGTCACATAAATGCAGATCCGTTCATCCATCATCCAGAAAACAAAGTCATACAACTTTTGCATCACATGTGTACCCCGTAGTCGTTGCTTTCGTGTAGAAGGATAAGACACTTGCGTTGATAATTCACAGAATTTGACATTCCAGCTGATTGAGCATTGTCCCATGCTCTTGACATTACAATACTTCTTCACCCAAAATCATGCGAAAAGCTGAACGGTGAAGTATTCCATATATTGCTTTCCAAAAGTCGCATTGGGGTGTTTTATTAGACCCTTTGTTTAGAACGATGCTTTAACGACGATGGCTAATCGACCTAACGGCGCGGCGCGACGCGGCGGGGGAAACTTTGTCGTAGCTAGCACATGGTCTCCACATCTAGATACTCATAAGGGGACTTGGAGAATCCCCGTACAATCAACAGTCAACCAGATCGACCGCACTGCGATCAACGTATGATACCCTTACAGTATTAAGTTGTCCGAACGTTGAGAGGAGTCCACATCAACTTGGTCCATTGGCTTTAACGAATGCGAGATTCAACGTCGTACATCTACAATACAAAGAGATAGCCAAATGCTTCTCCAATCGAGTCTCTCTTAGTCCCTTAAAAGATCCTCTGGCGCCAGCATCAAGTATCAAAGAGCTGTGGCTGCACTGCCAAAAAGCCATCAGAGATGCTCGTTCTGATGTGGTGGGTTTCATTCGACAACCACAACGAAACGTCTGGCTTGGCAGCTATTGCCTGTAAACCTATGCAGCTCAGCAGAAATAAAAGAAATAAAGAAAAAAACGTGAGAAGCGCGCAGCAAAGGAAATTGAGAGACGCTACTCCAGGAACGATTTTCGGCAGATCTAGGAGAAAACCTATGAGCTTCAGTTGAAGCTGCGTGTGTAAGCAGCTATTGAGACGAGCTATACAGAGCAATGTATAGTTCCGGCATCTCTGCAAAACTCTTCCATCTGTGCAGAGTGAAGGTGGAGAATGGACGCTACTACATCAAAGTGGGTAAAGATCTCGCAGAGAGTTCTTTATTTAGTTTTTCCAGGTAGCTACAGGCCCAAATTTATATATAAATATTCAAACCCAACAATTTGTCGCTCAATTGATATTTATTTCTATTTTAAGTTCTTACGTCCAAACAGAACACTCAAATGACATCCGGTTGACCAGTGTAGAAAACACTCCTCTCTATTCAAGGAAACGTAATCATTTGTGTTTTTTCCAAAACACGCGTCAATTTCTGGAAAGACTTTGACATAAAGGTATGAGCAAAATATGGATTTTGAAATTTGTACGGATGTTAGTCATCTTAGTTAGAATAGATTCGTGTTCCGCATAGCAAATCTGGTGCCTTTGCATGCAATCGATTTTTTCTCCGTTCCGCCATATGGCATGAAACAGTTTTTCCATTCAAAGGAGGACTTTCTGTTTGCTTGCTCTTCTCTAAGGATAGGATTTTCTTTTAAAAATCAGGCATCTGCATGTAATTTACAAGAACTATTTGCATTTTTAAAAACGGATCTCAGACATAAGTAGAATAAATGTTCGAGAATCCAATTGTTTCCGTCGACTTGCCTGGAAAATGAATTTCAAGCTGTCAATGACAAGCCGTAGAGAAACCACTTGACCATAATGAATGCTTTCAATTGAGAAAAAAATCTCTTCACAGAAACCCGAGAAAGAAAAATATATGAAAATTAACAATTGTGATAAGATTTCGAATAATTGTCCACAAAGAGTTTAAACCAATCAGTGTGACAGTGACAAGCTAATCTTGTCTGCTATCCAAGAGTAGATCTATTTAATAAGGCCACCTACACTTTTACAATTTCAACTACAGCCTTCATGAAGTCTTTCCATCCATGAATTTTCGAAGCATCCTTGTTTTGAATCGCATTGCAATTGCCATAAATCGTTAGTGCCTTTTGTTTGCATAAGGATACTAAATTATGCAGCAGTTTGCTCTGAACCTAGACCTCAACAAATAAGCCTCTCCAGGTAGCCAATCACGTCCAATTACGTACTCCACGTCGGCTTAGGCCCCATTCTACTTGTTCGTGTCACTAAACGTGAGGTCTTACTCTTCTGCGTTGTCCATTCAAGCTACATTTGAGAACTCTATTTTCTTTTTAAAAATTGGGCGCTCTCAAGGCGTTTTATGTGCCCTCTAAATGTTTGCACACAGTGCCGTCGGGACAAACTTAGATAGGGCGGAAGAAATGAGATGTACGTGCTGGTATAAATATTGGTCTTTAGTTCCAATTACCATGCATTGCATAGGTGGGTCATATGGCTTAGGAGAGAATCAAGGTACAGGGTCATTCATTTCGTAGTTTCAAGTTGGCAACATTGGCAATTGGCACCTGCCAAACTCAGGTATCATTTGAAGTCTCACAATACTAGTTAAATATTTGCCATTTACAATTATGGATCGCTTACAAATCCAACAACGCGTTAAAATTATTAAAACTTACCACAAAAGTGGTGATTCAAATGTAGCCACTTTTCGCGCATTACGCAATGATTATGATCGTCATAGTCGACCGACTAAGCAAGCAATCGGTAAAATTGTGAGTGAGAAATTTGAAGAGAGTGGAAACGTTACTGATGGCGTGAGGCCATTCACAACGCCGTGGATACGCTTGTATGTTGTAACAACAGACAACACACACCGATTTTTCGAACAGCATTTTCTTCAGTGATGAATCACATTTCTCACTCGGTGGGTACGTAAACAAACAAAATTGTGATCGAAGAGGTGCCGTTGCATCCGGACAAAGTGACTATATGGTGTGTTCTACGGTCAAAAGGTGCCATTGGTCGGTCTTTCTTCGAAGATGCCAATAGGCAGAGGGTTACAGTCAATTCGTAGCGATATGGTCGAATGATTACCAATTTATTTTGGCCGGCGATTGAAAATCATGACTTGGACGATATGTGGTTCCAACAAGACGGGGCAACAATCCACACAACACGACCAATTATGGCTTTATTGCGTGAAAAGTTTCCTGGTCGCGTAATTTCACGTTTTGGCGACATCAATTAGTCACTAAGATCATGCGATTTGACACCGTTAGATTTTTTTCTGTGGGGCTATCCAAAAGACAGCATTTACGCGAATAATCTCTGAGCTCAAAATTACCCAAGTTATGGCTGAGATACCGCCCGAAATATGCGAAAAATTGGTTAAAAATAACCTCAAAAGAATCGCATGCTGCGAATCTCCCGAGGTGACCATTTGAATAATATTATTTTCCACACATAATGGCAAAGTCCAAATTTAAAATGAATTAAAATTTTCATCAAAACACACAGCAAGTGTTTTATTAAGCTTTACTTTCGAAATCGAAAAATGAATGACCCTTTATTTTACAGGACGTCCGAAAGTGGGCTAGGGCTGATACTGAATCTTAAATAGCATAGAGAGGGCATAGATGTTTCGGGGCAACCTGACCGCATATGGGGTACAATGCCCAATCAATTTTGAACTTATAAATACCTTAAATTGAAGATAGATCATAGTGAAAAAAGTATCTTTAACAAGGTTTAAGGAATCCTAGACATTTTAGATCATTTTTAGCGAATATGTGCTCATTCGAACGTAAATGAATGGCGCACATAAAAAGCGTACTATTGTCAGCAAATAAGTGGACTCGAAGTAGCAAACAGACCATTGATGAAAATTAAAAAGAGTGTGGAAGATAAAACGGAGCCCAGAGGCACACCAGCTTTAGTTTTATAAGTATCTGGTCCGAAGGGTAATTTCTAATCCATTGATTATCAGCTTTTACATGACCTTGGAAAGAAGGTACTCAACTTTTAAGGCACGATCTGGATAAATACTGTTTTCCATCTCATCAGAAAGAGTCTTAAAGAGCAAGATTGATGAGAAACTAACGCAAATATACCAAGAGGACCAGCGAATCTGCGAATTGAACCTTCAGAATAAGTTATTAAATCCATTCTACAAAGTAGATTATTAGTGTGGGTTAAGCATTACAAAGAATTTCAAGTGGGTTTCAGGGACAAATACTCTACAATAGACAATGTTTTCGTACTAAAAGTGCATTTTATTAAGACAAAAAAGGTAACTTTACATCTTTTTTATTTATTTAAGGGCCTTTGGATCAAGAGATGCAATCTTACAAGTTGTCGTGTATGGGTTATGGCATTAAAGTTTGATCGTGTTGTGCAGTATATAAGCAATGGCCCAGAGCTATCTGTTTGGAATGATGATACATTTTCAGGATGTGCATTAAGGCTTGAGTCTCCTTACGTTATTTATTATTGATATAACGGCAATCTGCCTGGGTGGTGAAGTATGCAGAAGCACTTTTATTTGCAGATCGTATAGTGATACTAGTTAGTACTCACGAGACACTGCAGCTTATGATAAACAGAACGTATGCTTACCGTGTTCTGTAAAATATAATTGCAAATGGTTATAATTTTTGAGAAATGTGAAGGCAGACGCAGTAGAAGAGAAAGCTGAAAATTCATTCAAGTTGCAAACCAGTACAAATAGCTGGGCGTTTGCCTTACAAAACTATATCAGGGGTCATGTTTGGGAGAAGCTGGTGGAATCTAGAACAAATAAATATTTAAAGAGCTGTTGTCCGTTGCAGCAAATTTAAAATAATATTTTCTGTTTTTCGTAGCATAAGTATAGGGTAGTAGTCAGTATGATACCGTTGAGAAGTTATTACTTTTTCTTCGCCAAAAGAGCATTTCGTCTCCCACGGACTTATCTCCACTCTCTATCAAAACTCTTAAACTCCAGGTTGAGTTCTAAAAATACAAGACCAGATATTTCCAAAACAATAGAAGTTTTCCAATATAGACCAGATCAGGTTGGTTCAAAGAATGGCTAACCGTAAAACCCTGCGATGCCGAATTGCCGAAGAATGCAGATCCCGACTCTGTTATCCAAAGTCTAAAGTGGACTTGATGGCTTGTGAAAAAGTTGATCAAACTTCGAGTTCCGTATATATGTAGAATGATAGTACCTTATCTCATAACTTATGTAAAAAGAATAGCTTCAAAGACCAATACACCAGCAACGAAATAGGAATAATTTTTATGTAAGGGGGAACATGGATGTTATAATACAAACATAGAAAATAAATCACTTTCGAAACTTCCTTTCTTTAACTGAAAGAAACTATTCTTATGGAAAACTTATAATTGTCCAAAGCCATTTCTTTGGAATACAAATTATTGTATAGATAGTTAAATTTACTTGAATTTTATTTTGTGTCTGAAAAGCATTTTCCCTTCATTCCTCGTCTTTATTTTTTGCATCTTAGCAGCTTGTGCTACATCTAACAAGTAGGTGGCTTAGTATGCAACTTCTTTCACTTCATTATTTTTACAACATTTTGGAGCATTCCACTGGTTCATTCTATGGCTTAAGATAGACATCCCTCGGTATGAGATTGCATAGATCGAGTAAACCAGGGTAATTTATCAAAATCTGCCATTAAATGTTTAAAAACAGCTCTAGTAGTTGCTCTTAAGGTCAAATCGATCCATTTGGGTCACTCTCAATACTACGCTGCACGAGACGAATAGTTTCTTCGGTGTCTTTTCGGACGGGTATGCACTGTACAAAAAGGTTCCATGGATATCCGAAGTACATGTTTAGGGGCTCGATTATATCAGCCGTAAAATGAACTTAGTGCACAGTCAGTTTCAGAAACTAAACGACGACTTTTGAAATACTTTTGCAAAATGATCAGTTGAAAATTTGAATCCAAATCAAAAACGCTTTGAATCATTTAGAGAACTCATTGTATTATAAGGATTTCAGGAGACTGCAAAGGATATCGTTTTAATAGAAATTTAAATTTTAACTAAGGCCTATGCCTTACTTTAAGGACAGTTCAATTTCATCCCTCCATGGCTATCTCTTGTTCTCATGTGTATATTCGCAACTCACTTTTTTTTTTTTTTGTGTATACGAGTACTCATATAGGTTTGGAAATCTGAATACCCTCAATTCTCCCATAATTTAATATGCCATATATAATCCCAACTCCACACCTACACCTCAGTAGACGCAGCATTCTCGTATCTTCATCTAAAAAACCATTCTCTTCTAAGAACTTTTCACCCCACGCCAGGGCAATTCTTTTGTATCAGAAACAATCCCAGTGCCACATTTAAATTCCAACTTTATGCACGTGTTCCAGTTCAGTGTTTACACAAGCACATCCTTGTGGTCCTGAATAAACTCCAAAATTTTACTTCTGACTTTATTTTATGGTAAAAAATGCTCCCAATAAAAACCAAAAAAAAAAAAAAACACTGGAAAATTCGCATAATTTAGTCAAATTACATGGCCATCGTTTTGCGGTTCGATGAGACTTTTGAAAATGAATATACTCGTACATCGTTTACTTAGACACAGTTGTATATAATACTCATATATTCCAGCTCATACACATACATATACCTACGTATCTAGAAAATATTGACAATTTTTGTATTGTGGTACCGACTTCCAGCAATTTGTGTGAATATTGATGTAAAGGACTTACTCGTAGGACAACAACAATTGTTTTGTGTCGGAATGTTGGAATGTTAAAATCTTTTCTTAAAGGAGCTCTGCCAGATGAAAGACACTGATGGAGTTATTTTTGTATTCCGTTTCTATTTTCGTTGTAAATCTTTTACGTATAATAACTTTTACGAGCTCTAATAACGCCTTTACAAAAAAATTGTGGTTCTGGGTAACAAAACGGTGCGGACAATCTTTTCTTTAATATTTTATATGTTTGAAGTGAACAATTAATTTAATATTTTATTGTAAGAACGCTTGGGGTATAATAATATAATCACCCCTTCTTTGTGCCTACTAGAAAGATATTTTTAAAGTAGACATATCTGAGTGGTAGTGAGTTGAACATACGAATCTGCGAACTTACAACAACCCATATCTTCACAAAACAAAAAAACGAGACTGCCCTTGAGGATCTGGGTAAATGGAGAGAGTATCTCTGAAGTCAGAGAAATATTACTGCTGCTGCCTGACCTAATAATAATGAAAAATCTCAAAACACAACCAAACAAAACGTCAAAGTGAAACAAATTAAATCATGGTCATCAGTACCTACTGTAATGTGTATTCGAAGAAATGTCATCATGATTTTATTGTGGTTTCTCTATTTAAAAAAAATATTTAGGGATCCTCTGGATAATCCTCAGTGACCATCCACAGAACTGCACACTGCTGAGAACTGATAATATTTCAGCTACCATTTTCGGGGTGTTTCTTAACAGGAGCAGCCAATTTAAATTCAGAATAAAACACATTTTATGAAAAAAATACCGAAATTTTGATTGAACCATCAAAAGGTCGATATGTTACAACACAAGTGATAGATATTATCCTCGAGTTTGCTGACCTATTATCTTTAGCAATATTTTCAATGACTATTTAGCAAAATATGGCCAGATTCTAATCATGCTATCTTCTTTCAACACCTGTTTCAAAGGCGTTATATCGCTCCATCTAAACGGCCAACTTTGATGGCCCAAGCATCAAATTATACCAAGGAAATCTTTGCGCAATACTACTATTGTTTTACGTGATGTGTTGCAAGCAGTACCACCCTATTGCCAATACATGTCTTCGGGATCCATATAATCCATCTGAGGTTCTCAGGTTCCTTGAGGAAGAACCCTCAAATGATTCCACTATCACAAAATCTACACCAAAAATTGAGATGGAGCGATCTAAAACATCTCGTTATAAAGATTCATTCATTCATCAGTATAGGAACTACAATCTGTGTATTCTATTGACCCAAAAAGCGGAATTCACCACAATTTCACCACAATTGAACCACAAATTCAAACCATTGGCACTCTATTCTGCGAAGCCGATAGGTTTTCAGCTTTTCGAAAAAAGTCAACGCGTGGTCAAACATATTGGATTACAGTGTAATCGGACTATATCAGCTTACTTACTTACTTTAGGTGGCGCTACAGTCCGAGGTGGACCTGGGCCTCAGTCAACAAGCTTCTCCAGCCAGCTCGATCCCTGGCTAGCTGCCTCCAGTTTCACACGCTAAGTTGGCTTATTTGAAGACTTTTCGGACTGGTGCATTGGTGTCCATGCGCTCTACATGACCCAGCCATCTCAGTCTTTGGATCTTCACTCTTCTGGCTAGGTCCATGTCGCTGTACAGTCCATACAGTTCGTCGTTGTATCTCCTCCTCCATTCACCGTCAATGCAGACGGGACCGAAGATCGCCCGAACAATTTTTCTCTCGAAGCAACCAAGAACACCCTCATCCATTTTTGATAATGTCCATGCCTCTGCGTCATAGAGCAGGACCGGGATTATTAAGGTCTTATAAAGGGTGACATTTGTTGTCCGAGAGAGGGCTTTGCTACTCAATTGCCTTCTTAACCCAAAGAAACAGCGGTTGGCAAGAGTTATTCTTCGCTTGATCTCAGCGCTGGTGTCGTTGTCTGTACCTATAGCGGAGCCTAGGTAGACAAAGTCCTTAACTACCTCAAAGTTATATCTGTCGAGGGTGACGTTCTGTCCGAGACGTCGGTGTTGGTTGTCCTTTTTGCTTGACAGCATATACTTGGTCTTGCCCTCATTGACCGCTAAACCCATTTTCGCCGCTTCCGTCTCAGTACTCACGAAAGCGCCACTGACATCACGCTGCTTTCTCCCGATTATGTCAATATCGTCGGCGTATGCGAGTGGTTGGACGGACTTTTGAAAGATAGTGCCTCTTGTGTTTGCTCGTGAGTTTTGCACTATTCTTTCAAGTACGATGTTGAAAAAATCGCATGACAGCGCATCGCCTTGTCTAAATCCTTTCTGGACATCAAAGGTCTCGGTGAGATCTTTACCGACCTTGATGGAGCAGCGTGCATTCTCCATCGTCATCCTGCACAGACGGACGAGTTTGGCAGGGATGCCAAAACTAGACATTGCTCTATATAGCTCGTCTCTATAGATGCTGTCATACGCGGCCTTAAAATCGATGAATAGGTGGTGGGTATCGATCTGAAGCTCATGGGTCTTCTCCATATCTGCCGTAGTGTGAATATCTGGTCGATGTTGGACTTTCCTGGCCTCAAGCCACACTGATATGGACCTATCAGGTTGTTGACCAACGGCTTCAGGCGTTCACACAATACGGCGGATACATACAGCATTAGTTTGTCTTGGCGTAGTTTGGGATATCCGCAACCGTACCTTGGCTACAACAAGGTAATGGTCCGTGTCGATGTTGGCTCCTCGGAACGTACGGACATCCATAATGCTGGAGGAGTGTCTTGCGTCGATCGCAATGTGATCAATCTGGTTGACTGTTGATTGATCAGGAGTTCTCCAAGTCCCCTTGTGTATGTCGAGATGTGGGAACCGCGTGCTAGCCACGACAATGTTTCGCCCCGCCGCAAAGTCGATTAGCCTGAATCCGTTATCGGAGGTGGTGTTATGCAGTCTATATTTTCCGATTGTTCCACCAAAGATACCCTCTCTTCCTAGCTTTGCATTAAAATCACCGAGGACAATTTTATGTCATAGCTAGGGCATTGCTCGTAGGTCTTGTTGAGGAGCTCGTAGAAGGCATCCTTGGTGTCGTCATCTTTCTCCTCTGTGGGGGCATGCGCGCATATAAGGCTTATGTTGGCGAATTTAGCCTTGATGCGGATTGCTACGAGGCGCTCGCTCACATGCCGGAAGCTGAGGACTTCTCGTCTTAGTCTGCCTCCGACAACAAATCCGCATCCAAACAAGCGCTGCTTTTGCCGTCGATAGCAATTGCCCTAGTAGATATCGCAGTTTTTCATCTTCTTTTTGTCCGGCACATCCCATCGCATTTCTTGAATGGCGGTTATGTCTGCTTTGTAACAGTCTAGTTGCTCGGCTTCACGTGGTCTATTAAGGGATCTAACATTCCACGTGCATATCCGAAGCTCATTGTCCTTAAATCGTTTGCGTGGGTTGTCAACAGTAGATCCGTCCATATCCGCGGCTTGTTGATGCTTCGTAACTTCTTGTTTTTTTTAAATGGCCGGGCAGTTACCCCGGCGGCACAACCCCCAACCTGGAGGACCAGTTCCACTTTGAGTGCCCATAGGACGAGGGGTCGGTTACACCGAAGACAGTAACCCGTTCCGGGATGTGAGCGCTGCCGTTGGCCCTTATAGGGCTCGTGCGCCACCATCTCTTTTCCAGGACCCTGACTAAGTCCTTGAAATCCTTTCCGGCCTGAGCTTCAAATATGTCGGAGTAGCCCGGATAAGGTCTTGTTTTGTTTTTCCGACACTAATCCTGGTTAATGGCGCAGGAAACTCGCCATTTGCCCCCTTCACTTCGCAACCTCTAGTGAGATTTCCAGATGGCGCCACGGGGAGGCGTGAAGTAGGACTTATTAGCAGAGCTGCAAGATGTTCGGCTGCAGAGGCTCATTCTCGTCATTTAAGGAACCAGCACCTGTCGGAAGATGCTACTTCTACGAGGCCTTATACTAATCGTTGCCATCCTACAGGATTTCTACTCATCCGAAATTCCTCTTTGAACCTTATATTATGCCAAAAGCAGGAATAACCGCCAGGTCCCAGTAGTTTGTCCAAGCCATATGGTCTTTTGTGCACTGCAGTCTGGATTGCTTACGAATACAAGTCAATGCTGGATTTGAAGCCGGTTTATTCAATGTAAGGTTTGGGCAAGTAGGGCACAGAGAGCCCTAGTCTTGCCATGTAAAGGACTTTATTATCCGAACTTCAAGAATGAAGAAGAGGGTTAAAGGAAGTTTCATTAAACAAAAATAAAACAAGGATAGATAGAATGATTATTTTGGAACAACTTATTCAAGTCGAGACTTTATAAGAGATCACGCATGTATCGTGCCACACTGTTATGGTATTTTTATTCGGTTTTCGGTGTTATTTTATGATGGAAATACATAGCTTGGTACAGCATCTACAAACTAGTCAACTGTATTACAAAAATTGGTGTTCTACGATGAATATGTTTCATGTGCCTTAAGGAACTAAATGGCCATACCATCGATAAGTTTGAAACCCAATTGTCATTATTGGGTAACACGCAACCAAAAATACCAAATCTAGCACGCAGTGAAGAAAATACAGCGGCGGTAGTGGAGAGTATAGGCGATAACAGTGATGAAGCAATTCGGGGATGTTCTTGACTTGTCGTATGCCACAACTTGGAACTTTGCTTATTTAAAGTGAGAATTTTGGTTTAAAGGCATAAACAATTCAATTCGTGTGGAACTGAAACCGGCCGTCCTTCCGAATTTTCTCCATTTCAATCGACTTTAAGTAGAACCACAGATTTTGACCAAAATTTCGTTGAGCCATAAGGTCCATTTCTGGCAAGGCAACTCGAACAGGTTCAAGAGCAAGGGTTTGGTGTGGCTTATGGGCTGGTGAAATCATTGTTCGAACTTTCTTTAAAATTGAAGCCAGCCGAAACTTAACTGATAATGAATTGACTGAAATGGAAGCCCGTGGTCACGACGACATTTGGTTTCAAACAGACGGAGTCAATTGCCACACAGCCTGTGAAACTTTGGCTTTATTCCATGAACGATTTGGTGAACAGTTAATTTCACCCTTTGGACCGCTGAATTGGCCGCCTAGATCATTTGACATTGTACCTCTAGACTTTTTCCTTTGGAACTACGTTAAATCCGCTGCCTACATTGATAAGGCGGCAACGATTGAGTAATTGGAGGGCAACACCACTCGTAATGCACTTACGTTCTATCGGAAATTTATGCTTCAGAATGGACCATGTGTTGCGGTAAATTTTCCCGCAACAAGGCTTACCGTCCTCCCTGTTCTTGTCCCTTCGTTCCCTCTTTTCTTTGAGTGAGAAGACCGAGCTCTGGCGGAGGTGGAGGGCAGCCATTGGCCCACCGACCACAGACCTCGGAAAGAACCCACATACGTTTACGGGCGGTTATCCTCAGAGGAGGACGAGGTGGTTCGGTCGGTGAAGCCCTAAGGACGGTAGGGAGACTCACGACGAACCAGGAGCCCAGGGTGCGACAGGAGGTCCACCAAGAACACCGTTGTCGGAGCCCGTAGGCTAGACGGGAGACTCGCAACGGGCAGCATCAGACAGGACGTCTGAAAGTAGCCGACGGGTGGGGACGGACCGTCCTTTCTAGCCAGACACCCCAAAACGATGATGACGGGCGGGGGAGGACGATCCCCGGAACTTAGACCCCAACGAAATCCAGACATTACAAGGCTGGAGGAGACAAGAAGCACCACATCCCGTGATCGATGTGGATGTGTAGGCGGACAGCCATCATAATCGAACACATCCCAACGACGCACCAGCAGTAAAAGTCAGGTTCGATGCGTGACGGGACGACGACCCCTTTCAAGCCAGCACCCCATCGACGGAGCACCAAGGGAGCAGCAGAGACGTGGTAACATAAAAACAATACAATAAATAACATTAACCAAAAACAATAAACCACATCAATAATAATAACAATAACAACATAATAATATTAACGACAATAATATAACAATAACAAAACTATAAAAAAAACAAAAATCATACAATACCAGGCGGGCGGAAGGGCCCACAACATGAACAAACAAACGAAACGAAAACAAAACGAAAAAAAATAAAATACGTAATTATGTAAGGAATGACCCGCTATTGGTCAGTCCCCCCATTCCCTCCAAATCTGAACGCCGATCCACCGGAGTAGGTAGGGACCCGGGGTATATTAGCACAGAGGCACATATACTTAGCTTTGTTTGGGGCGGCGGTTTAGAGAATGGCTAGACCGGGGTATAATCAGATTAGGATTATACCCACACAAACTTCCTCCTTCGTCCCAGCACTCCATTGACCTTCGATCATACTTTCTTTCTCCTTCGCGTTTGTTGTTGTTTTGCAATTTTGTTTAGTTCGAAGGGGGAAAATTAACCGAGGATCAGCAATGAGAGAAACATTGCCAGAGTCATCGAGGTTTTTTTTAGCGAAAGTTTTTTGTTGCAATTGCGAGAGGCAATTTTTTTTCTTTTTGCAAAGAAGTGATCAGTAGAGTAGATTTTTTTTGTTTTCCTAAAGTAAAATCGCGAGTTCGGGAAAAGGAAAAAAAAGGAAAAAAAGGGGAGAGGAAAAGGAAGCAGGATATAGACAGGATTAAACAGGAGTATTGGGACAAGGAAAACAGGGCCGGAAGGGCCACAGGCACCGCCAGGAATAAAAGCTAAGTATAGTGCAGTGTAGTGTATAGAATCGCTTTTTTTTTCTATTGTGATAAGTGAGACTCCGGTAGGCCGCGCGTGCGAGAAACGTTCGGGACTGCGGAAATAGCGGGTCACTCAATTTCTTTTTTTTTTGCAATAAATCGTCGAGCTCTAACGGAGCTTTATAACGTTTTAAAACATTGTTTTTTTTTTCTTTTTTTCGTCGTGTTTCTTCTCGGGGAAGATTTTCCTTTGTTTTGGTTCGATATTTTTTTTTCGTACTCCTCTTTCGTTCGGTTTCGTGATTTATACCGAAAATCACGTGGCGCTCAATGACTGTTAAATGTTGTTTCCCAGGCTTAGCTGCCTTTAACGCGCTACCTGAAGGTTTCGGGAACCCACATCTGGAATTAGTGAGGATTCCAGAAAGTTATTTTGATTCGGGGCAACGGTCTGTTGCCGGGAATCAAGCGTAACACATGTTCGTTGCAGTTGCAGCCAACACTTGAAAGAAATAATCTTCAAAAATTATCAACTTGTATTATTTGATAAAATTTAACTTTTTTTTGTTCTTTATTTTTGGAAAAGTACCTCTAAAAGAACCATCCCTTAATAACACATTTTTCACTTGGCAAAGAGCTTTAACAATTTATGAGTGTTGGGGAATTTTATTTTTATCCCGGTGATTGTTTTGATGAATAAGAAGTTTATTCTCATTCCCAATTGTCCCCGAGTCTCAAAAATTGCCGCAATTTTCCTTTTCTGGTTGCAGCTGCCATCTCCCATGTAGGGATGGATGAAATGAAAATCCCAAAATAAATGTTCGAATAATGGCGGTTCCAAGTGTCGGCGATGGATGAATTGTCACAGACATTCCCAGGATAGAGGTTGTCGAAATTATTATTCGTTCTTTTCACCTTTCAAATTGAGGAAATAAGTGCCCTCTAAGAGATGTTCTCTTACAGCTCTGTACTTAAAGGTCAGTTAGTGGGCAGCAACAAAAATTGAAATTTGGAAAGTTTCGATTTAATAGGGATCAGACCAAACAACCCACCTCTGGAACTGTGTTTACATTTTTTTCATATCTAACATCTTTCTCATTTTTGCACAAACACAGAACACCCAAAAAGTATTCGGTTGCCTAAGGCTTAATTTTCTAAAAATAAACTCATCTTGTTGTACTCCATGTTTTCTTTGCCAATATCTCACATAATTATGGCTCTTAAAAAGTTTCCAACATTTTCATGCTTGACGTTATCATACCAGTATGTATACGTTGAGCTCAATTATGCTAATATGATAGATACATATACTATATTCAAATAGCATTAAAGAAGGAAAGCATAATTCTTCAAAAAGCATTTCCATGAAAATGCTCTTACTTCGTTTAAATTCTTCTTTTAATTTTTACTATATTGTTTGTTTTTTTTTTTAATTTATTAATATAGATACTATGAATATTGTATAGTTAAGGAATAGCTGCTTTCACATCCGAGTCTCCATTCGTAAATTACTTTCCATAAGGGTTTTTTTCAACTAATTAACTGATTACCTTCTTCTTTCTTTTTTTTTTTTGAAATTTCGCACATTAACGACGGGGAATTATAAAATTACACTGATGACTTTAAAAGACAGAAAAGAGCAAATAAAAAAGCAGAAATCCTTATAAAACTCTTAAGGCACCCCAATTAATAATAAACTCAATTTTTATTTAATTACCTTTGGGTACCTTTATGACATGGAGTGGCATTTATATTAATTATTTTGGTAATAAGTATGGGCTTCTCTCCAGGGAATCGAGTATTTGAGCATCTACCTTTACTATGTACAGGTAACTGTCATTAAAGTGAAAATATGTACAAGTACCTCACAGATGAAAAAAACAACAAAGTTCGATGTGCTTTAAGAAGTTGAAGGGTAAAACTTTTTCACTTTTTATGTTGGTGGATTAAACTTTTGATTTTTTTTTTTTTTTTATATCTTTGGGCCTACATTTTACGAAGGATTTATTTTGATATCTTTTTTCAGTAATGAGAGAATTTAAAACTTGAAGTGGCCTTCCTGGGCTGGATTTTCGTTTGCAAAGGCTTGAAGGCATATTAAACGTGGAGGGTGATAAGGTGTGATCAAAAACGTTAATTCAGAGATGTGGTCAATTTTGAAAGGTTTAAACTTTTTTGGAATTTGAGTACCTTTCTCTGGTTGTGTAATTGTGCATAAAATCATCTGCGATGATTACGCTTGGCCTTGCACTAGTTGTCTTAAGATTAAAATTTGTTTATTTTTGTTATAAAGGATCCGATGCGCCATTTTCGGGGGGCACTGCGACCGGTCTTTTATACCACAGAATCAGTATTGAAATGCCCAACTCCTTTGATGAAATTAAGACTCTCTCATGTGGAGATTTAAAGTATTACCCCAGGATAAAAGGTTTTCTGCGGAAGCATTCGCATGGGAGCGGTATTGTAGTGTATTGAAGCATTGCAAAACTGATTTGGTGTCAATGGGGTTTCAGCCTAAAGCTTTTATGCTAGCTTGACTTTCCGCTAGCACACGGATGGGGACATTTTCATTCTCCTTATGAGAATAAGATTTGCGCACACCTGAATGGCATGTATTTCTTCTTGAAATAATCTGGGACTTTTACCCATTAGTTTGGTGTTTGATCCAAATATCCCAGCGTCCACCACTGTGTCCATCTTTGATCCATCCATACGCCACTTCGTACCTTTAAGATTTGTGGTGAAATTTTTGTAGTTCCATGCTTCTCGACTCGGGATCACTTTATTGAATCTTCTGCCGAAGCACAGAGTCTTAGTTAGGCGTTGGTGTTTATTTTTTCTACAATACCTGTCCAACCCAGCTTAGGCACCTTTCTGACCAGCTGAAGCTAGTTTGCTGAAGAAGGGCGTAGGCATTTTGACAGTAAAGTCTAATGCAGCAGAGAACGTTCTGCATCATCATTCTACACAATCTGACGATTTGAATATTTGGCAGATTGTTGACTTACCATGCATAGAACCACACTAATATGGGCCAATTATAATTCATAAATGGCTTCGCGTGCTCACACAAGACGGCAGACAATATCTTATATGCTATATATGTAATATGTAAAGTTACAGGCATGCTTTCTGCCGATCTGATGTCGGAAATAAGTTGATGAATGCTATCTACCACGCCATCTCCTGCTGTCATAAATAGTCCGCTAGGAAAGAGCTAAGTACGCTTTCTTAGTTCAGTTAATGTCGGAGTGCACCAAGGAAGTGCACATGCCCTTTTCTCTTTAACGTAGTATTCGAATACCTTTTAAAAGATTGCATGTGCGAAGCATATGTAACGCCAATTCTCTTCGCTGACGACGCAGTTATACTAAGCGATAACGTCGAAGATTTGCAGAACGCCTTAGATTCATGGAAAGAGAGCATTTGACGTGCGTATTTGCGCATCCGTTGCGACCTGTTCCGGATATAATGTTAGACGGAATAGTTCTTCCGAAAAGCACTATCTTTAAGTACTTAGGATCAATCGTTAACATGGAAGCGAAATGTGACGACGACGTAAACCAGAGAGTGAGTGTGGGGTGGATGAAATGGCTGGAAAATTCGGGAATCTTTTTACACCTCGGTTGTTAGACCAGCTTTTATGTACAGTGCTGGACAATGTACGAAGTGTTTAAGAACAGAATGACGGCAGCGGAAATGAAAATGTTAAGGATGTCTAGTGGAGTCACTAAACGCGATACATTAGATCTACGCGTATAAGAGGAAGTCTACATATAAAGAATTCGGTAACCGAACAGCTTGACGCTTGAACTACGGTCACTCCAACTATAAGAAAACGAGGTCGGAAAAAGAATTTCTGGATTTCTCAGATGGCAAAAGACCAACAACGCGTGGAGCTAACCACTGAAGCGATCCAGGACCGAGCAGTATGTAGACGCGTTCTGCTGTCTGCGACATTAGCCAACCCGATAAGCGGAGCAGCAGCGATGCAGTAAAAATCGAAAACTCGTTACGCACAAGTTCGTATAACGAGGAAAGGGTTAATAAAACGATAAGAAGAAGGAGGAAATCTATTCGATCTTTGGGCCTTAGAGCAACTGACGACTATTTTTTCTCAAAAAATCGTCTATTCAGCTGAGGCATACTATATTTTCATCTCTGCGGCAATGTAGATAAGCAAAATTGCCATTGCAAGCCAACGTATCCGCATCATGTGACTGTTCTTCTTCTTCTTCTTATTAGGTGGCGCTGCAGTCCGGTCTTTAGCTAACTGCCTCCAGTTTCGCACACCTAGTTATTTCCACTTGTGTGCGCCACCCAAGGCGAGGTCTTCCTTTACTGCGTTGTACCACCGGATTGGATTCAAAGACTCTGCGAAAGCGTCGGGTCTCCATTCGCTCTACATGTCCTGGCCACCTTAGACGCCCAATGCGAAGCCTCCTGACTAGGTCTCCTATGCCGCTGTACAGCTCGTATAATTCGTCTTTGAATCTTCTCCTCCAAAGTCCGTCAACGCAAATGGGACCGAAAATCTTGCGAAGGACTTTTCTCTCGAATCGACCAAGGATGTCTTCATCTGCTTTTGATAAAGACCATGCATTCGCTCCTTACAGCAGGACTGGGACGATGAGTTTATTATAGAGTGTCTCCTTAGACGTTCGGGAGAGGGCTTTACTACTCAACTGTATTCCAAGCTCAAAGCAACAGCGATTGGCAAGAGTAATCCTTCGTTTGATCTGCGATGAGATGTTATCAGAGTTAATTACAGAGCCGACGTAGGCAAGTCCCTTATCAGCTGTCTATTGTGACGTTCTGTCCAATTCGTCGGTGTTGTGTGTCCTTTATTTTTGACAATAAATACTTGGTTTTGCCTTCGTTTATCGCAAGACCCATTTTGACCGCATCCGTTTCTATACCCACTGTGTTCTTCCAACTATGTCTACATGGTCTGCAAATGCGAGTAGTTAAATGGATTTCTGGAATCGTAACTCTTGCGTTGGCTTGGGAGTTTCGGTAAAGTAAAGTAGTTGTTTTTCCGTGTTCGACATTCTTTTTCAAACAAGGGGTTTCTCAATGGTGGTCGTTTGAAACCCAGCACATCATTCGCAGCCTTTGTGATAGCTTCATGGCAATGCCGCCATCTGCACTAGTTGTTGCTGGGGTAGAACTCGTCTCGAGAAGTCGGGATACGCGCTCTCGAAAGATCCTGGCGGCCTCCTGCGATTGTAACTTTTTAACATCATACTTTCTCACTGTACTTCGTTGTTGTGGCCTTGAAGATATCCGCATTCTTACCTTGGCTACAACAAAGTAATGTCCGAGTCAATTTTGGCGGCTCGGAAGGTTCGGACATCCAGAATACAGGAGGCATGCCGCGTGTCCATCGCAATGTAATCAATTTGATTTGTGGATTGTTGATTCGGAGACCGCCAAGTCCCCTTATGGATATTGAGATGAGGAAATCGTGTACTTGCCATTGAGACAATCGATTTATTGCACACAAAATTCAATAAGATTGAAATCAGCATACTGGGGATGTTGCTTGGATGCCAAGGAGTTCCGATTTGACATTATTCGACTTTTTTTTTGAGTGCCATTAAATATGGATGCTCTGCTATGCGAACAATCCAGAGATGATTCAGCCCCTCAACAACAGTATTAGTCAAATTATTCGTGCAGTAGGGGTTAAAATCATCAAAAATGTATTGAAAAATTGGCCTTACTTAGAAGTCAGCCGAGGCAGGCATTTGAATGAAATATTATACCAAAATTAAGAAATGCCTATTTTTTTCCATGAAGCAACAATTGTAAAAAATACGGGAACCAACCAGCCAAAGACCGGAATGGCGTGCTACCAGCGAACATAGGTGCCCAAACTTAAAGGTGGAGGGAACATTTCGAAGAAATTAGCAATACCATAGATGAGAACAACGAAATAAGGTATGAAGATGAAACAAACAACCACACAGACAACAACTTAAGAATATCGTGTGAAGCACCCAGTGTCAATGAGATAAAGGAGGCTATAATGAAAATGAGATGTTACAAAGTAGCGGGTGAGGATGGCATCACAGCCGAATTGCTACGCGCTGACCACAGAACATCAGCAGAACTTCTATACCCTCACATCAGAAAGACATGTGAAGAAAAAAGACTACCCTCATCTTGGAAAAAAAGCATAATTGTGAAGTTACAAAAGAAGGGCGACCTGAAAGAATGCAGCAACTGGAGAGGAATAACTCTACTTATTTCCATATACAAGATACTTGCAAGGGAGACTTCTAAACAAAATAGAAGGAAATCTACGAGATGAACAGGCTGGCTCTCGCTCACATAGAAGCTGCGTAGACTAAGCCAACACTCTGTGCATAATAGTTGAGCAGTCTATAGAATGACGTACACCTCTGCACATCAAAAGTGTGGCAATATGGAGAGCACTTACTGAGAAAGGAGTACCCCGGATTGGATATCGGGGTACTAGATAATGGAATCATCCGTGGCTCTTTCATTACAAATACAGGAGTAAAGCAAGGATGTCCACTCTCACCTCAACTGTTCTTAATTGTACTGGATGAAATTATGAGAGAAGTCTGCACGCAAAGACGTAGAATAACTTGGAGTCTCACACGACAACTCGAGGACTTAGACTATGCGGACGATATTTGTCTTCTATCACATAAGCTCAATAACATCCGAGCTAACTTAGAACAGCTCGCAAGATAAGCACGATGCGCCGGAATAGAGATAAATATCCAGAAGACTAAGGCCATGAAGATCAACACCTGCAACAGAGGAGACATAACCATCGAACGAAACCCCGTCGAATCTGCTATCTAGGGAGTATAATAACATATAATAACAACAAACGACGGCGCCGAAGCAGACGTTGATAACAGCCTTCGAAAAGCAAGAAGAGCATTCGCCCAATTACGACCTACATATATGGACGAGTTCCCAGATTTCCAGAAACACGAAGCTCAGAATATTCAAATCATGTGTCAAATCAGTACTGGTATATGGCAGCGAAACCTGATTGATTTCCAACAATACCATACAGAGATTTCAGGTATTCATCAACATATATCGAATATTCTGGCTAAACATCATCAGGAACGTGGATCTGTTGGAAATGACAAGAGAGGAACCAATTGCAATACAGCCTAAAAGCCAGAAATGGAAATGGATCGGACATACCTTCAGGAAAAAAGGCGACAGCATTACCAGAATGGCGTTAGAGTGAATCCTCAAGGTAAAGGATCCAGAAGCCGTCCCAAGAACACCTGGAGACGATCGATAATCCTGGAACTAGGAAAACTCAACCCCACTTGAGATGAAGATGCCAAGTGGAAGCCCTATGCTCCCAAGTGGAGTGACAAAAGGAAAAAAACAAAATAGCCTTTTTAAAAGTATACTATATATATATAGTATATATATGGGCGCTCGAGGGCAACACGAATGGCACAGATTTGATTGTGATTGGCATAAGCTCCCTGATGCGGACTATTATCAGGAGTTCACTGGCATACAGAGGGGTTAAAGCTTTTTGCTTGAGTCTTCCTTAAACACCCAAACTAGCTCTGTAGTGGAAGACCACCAACTTGATCCATATTTGAGAATACCTTGTTGCCCCGTCTGTTGAAGTCGAAGTTCCGTAGTGATATCGTTTACGACTACAATATCTTTTTGAACACTTGAAAAAGCTAATAGACCTTAATAAATAGGTCAGAACAGCCCTTACAGTTTCCTTTGATGGAATTCCTTTGATGAACATTCCCCTTCTGGAAAACCCACGGTATATTATTTTTTTTTAAAAAAAAATATTTTTTTAAGATTAAATGGTCATTTATGCATTTAAATTTCACTAACATCAATTTTGACATTAAATTGTTCGACCCATTTTCTAGACAGCTTTTCTTTTTCAAGTGAACATGCTGAACAAGCAGATTCACTTCTCTGAACTTTGACGGAAATGGACTGGGGCTTCCTAAAAATGTCGGAGTGAATATAATTTCTTTCTTGTCAAAATGAAATCGATACTGCCTCCACAAGAAAGGTGGACAAGTCCTTCTTTTCCAATTCCACCCGTCAATAAGTAATTTCCTTTTACTGGTATTTATGATGGCAAGTTGATTTTTTTGCCACAAGGTGAGAAATTAAAAACGTTGTTTTTGAGAAAACTGTCAAAATCCAGGAATATGACAAAACATTTATTCTTTGGGTTTTTTTTTTTACAAAAAATTATTGTTCTTTTACTTCCATTGTTTGGTAAACGACAATTCAAATGGAAACAGGTCATTCGCGACCTTCAATTGCGATTAAATGTAGACAACGTGTATTTCCGAAAAACATTTCAATTGAAAGCTTTTGTAGCAGATTTTGTTTTCAAATCCATTTAGAAGTACAAACCCAGATTTCATATTTCTTTTTATTTTTTAATTAGATACTTATTCTGCAAAAGGTTTCCTTTTCTATCGATTCGTTTGCCAAAAGGGCAGTCGTTATTCTTGTCTGGGATCAGTAATTAAAATTGATAGAATTGTTTGAACCTTCAGCTTTCACTAGACCTGGGTTGACACATGTTCGAGTATGTTGCAATAAAAATTCCCAGACAAATTCTGAATTATATTGAGACAAAATTCCATCTGCAGCAATCGATGACTACATATGTATATTTAAGTACCCTTAGGGCAATACTTAGGAGTAGCAAATCAATGGAAAATGTACAAATCGAAGACAAGAATGGACACAGTGGAATGTTATCTTGCTGCAGAAAGTAGCTATTTTATTAATCACCTCGAAGTAAAAGATCGTTAGAAGTACAGGAGTACTTATGGTTGTAATGTGCATTTCAAAAGTCGTTACAAAAAGCCCAAGAACAATATCTTGTCTCTTATTTCTCACATGGCTTTGGGGAAGAGAAACCACAGCACGATATGTATTGTAATAATTGTTCAACTATTTTCAATCCTTGCAAATGTAATAAGGCAACAACGTAGTAATCTAGAATGTAAGAACTTTTCACTGAGCTGGCGCCACCGACCAGGTGTCGTTCCACTGGACGTCTACTACACTGAAATAATAGCGAAAAATGGCCAAAAATGCGATTCGACGAGAGAAAAAAGAAAATCGTCCGAAACTGCAATATCTAAAGGGTGAGCCAACAGCTAGTGTGAAGGTTCTCATTAAATTAAATTCACAATTATTGTGAAATCAATATAGAATTTTGATGATTGATAAAGCTCGGTCTATGGCATAAATATGAACAAAACACAAAATTGTTCATGCGACCACTACCGCTGAGTAATTTATTTATTTATCTATTTCATCTACAAGCTAAGTTTACGGACTACTATACAATACAGAAGAAGAGGTGTATAAATAGTGTTTATTGCATATAAACATAATGCAATAATATGAACGTTTAAGTTATAATGATTTCAAACTAAATCATAGAGCCAACTGAAAGGGATACTTTTGAAGAGCTCGCTTGGAATGAGGAAATCTATGTGGCAATTTATTTTATTAAAAAATCTTAACGATCTTATTCTCTGTTCATTGTCACCGTAATCTGTTCGGTCCCGGGAACAAATTTGGCAACATGGCAAAAACGGGCTGTTTACAGGGGAACAATTTCTTATATGTTGCATTTTAACTAAGCTGATTACAGGTAGACGATGGAGCTTACATGTGTCCCGAAATTGCGTAAGGTAAGTTTCAGACAGGGCTTAGGCTTTTACAAGAATTTACCTGCAGGTAGATTTTACGATAATTGGGACAATAATTTTCGGATATAAATAGGACGATAGTAAGACACTCAGGTTTGGTTAGAAGTTATCCTTTGAAACTGACACTATTACACCTATGTTCAACGAGAAGCCAACTGTATCGTACTTGGTCCTTCTATATCAAGAAGAAATACGGGGACGTCGGAGGACCCTGCAATACGCCGAGTACAAATACGAAATCAAGTACTCGCTTACCGACGAGTTGGTCCACACGAATTACAAACACACAAGGAAATTTACTCCCGTAGAAGTCGGCCACTTACAAGACAGCGTCATCAACAAGAAGCGATTACGCCTAACAATTGCAAAGCTGAAGAGGGAACAAGAATCCAGAGACCGGGCAAGATACTCCTGAAAGACTTTCCTTGTAGATCTGACAATCTGCCAAGTGTGTGAGGCTGATCCGACTGAAATAAAGGGTCATTAACAAGAAGCCGAGGTTTGAGAGAGAGATTGACGAAAAACAAATTGTCGTTTGAAATTATAAAATAAATTATTTATAGTTAAATGTTTGTAAATGTTAAAATGTTGTTTTTTTGGTTTTTGCTCCTCTAATTTGACGTTTAGAAATTCTTTCTATGCATGTTCTATTTGGTGGATTATATGTGCAAACATGTTGGTCTTTCTGATTCTAAAGTTTAGTTTTCTAGACACCCTCGATAATGTCGGGCTATTCTAGGCGACGTAGACTTAATCTCGTATGTTTCGCTCTAGAATTATCACCTCTATTCACCACCCTCGCAACCTGTTCGAAATGGTTAAACCTTACTCCTTTTTCATATATATTGACTGACTCGTATAATCATCTTAATAATTTTCCGATTTAATTTTTACGAATTCACTGAACTTAGTGGTTCACTGTGTCGTGTTTGGTTACAGGCACTACCGACATCCGGTTTGCCATGTATTTTAAATTTTACTAGGAAATTTACAGTACGTTCCAATGATTTTTTACCGCTTGTTCTGACTTTTATCCATTTAAGAAGGCTAATATAGTTACTTCAAAAGTTTTGAAACATTAAAATTCTCTATATGGTAACCATTTCTTTCCCTCATGCAAGCAGATTGCCATAGATACCACAAGAATGAATACCTGAACACCTGCATGTTATAGAACGAAGCCCAGCATGTGAATTGCGGAATTAAGGGTTAATTAGCAATAAAATGGGGAAACTATTTCGACAATCTTCTAAATAACAGCAGAATTACTGTTGGAAAATATTTCATTGATGCAAATTCAACCCATTCTATCCCATCTATTACAGATTTGTGGACTCCTGCATCAGATGCGAAATTAATCATCCCAACCTTCACCTAATAAAGCATACCACACGAAGTGAAATTGTGAAAATAAAATAGTGAAATAGTTTCTAACAATTTTGTCTTTTTATTTAAATAAATAATTAACTAAATACAATAATATGTAATGTGTCTCAAAAAATATTTAAGAATTTATAAAATTTAACTAATTGCTAGTTTGTGCAATTTTTTTGTAGTGCAGCGAATTTTTTCTTTTCGTTCTTCATTTCGATTTTCTGCTTGAGCTTCTTCTTGTAGAGTACGCTGTCTACTAAGTGATCACGTGCCTCCTCACTATAGCTCATTAGGTTCTTCCACGTCTTCACAACTAGGTCGGTTGTAAGTCGGTATTTCGCCTTGGAGAGTTTTAAGTTGTCGGTGGTCTTTGATCGACGAAGTTGCTCTCGGTATAGGTAGAGATGATATCCAAGTGGCTTTTCTCCAGCAACAGTTTTTCCTTTGCGCTTGGTGTCCATTTTCAATTTGCTCTTGCGGGTCTTCGGTCAGCGAGCTAAGAAGGATAACAAACGAATGAAAAAGCGGACAGGAGTCGTCCATATATATACTGTAATACTATCTGGCTGGTAACTCAACTTCATAAAATCCTTTGACTGGCTACCTGCCTCCAAGACTCTCTGACCACCTGTTACCCATAATGCGCTGCCGAGTCATAAAGATTTGCGAAATATTAATTGGGGCAATAAAACAGCTGCAAACATACTAGGAGTATACTCGTACATATGTAACCTGCAGGCTCATAGATCATAATATTTGTGTTATTCGGTTAAAGATGGGAACACCTCCAAAAAATTACGTCAAAGCACAGGTAGTCAGTCAATTGGCCTGTAATGCCGTTAAAACAAGAAAGAAAACAAAGAAAGGGTTAAAGTTTTTTAAGAACTACGCTGTTCCTAGTCCGTATAAGAGATTTAAAATAAAATTAGTGGACAACTCCACGCGTCAATTCTGAAATTCACTATCTGTCGCCATTTAAATATTCCCGGCAGAAAAGCTTACTTAAAAGGCAATTCCAAACTAAAGTCTGTTTCAGAAAGGCACGAGCCCTGGACTTATGCCCCTTATTAAGTGAAAATAAACGCAGCTGTCAGATGTGACATAGCCTAACTTTATGTGATTCGAAATTGCAGAATCCGGTGTTTGTCAAAAATACTGTTAGACCTAGAGAATGAATGTCATCATATAATCCGTAAAGGGGAAAATTTGCCACCAAGGCAAACGGGAGACTATTTCAGGTTATTTTACTGTCCCTTAAGCGTTTAAAATATTTTGTTTATTTACTCATGATGTTTTACCACATATAATTATTACTAGTCTCAAATAATTTTCATAGTTTCCTTTATTTACAGATGTTATTTAAAATATATGGAAGCTATACATCCAGATTATAAATAAAAACAAAAATTATAAACATCGTTCTACTCAATGCGAAAATAATGAGCACAAAACTCTCCAGATCACCCAGTAACATGTAAGTTTTACTTAAAATATTTCCAAGAAGAAATTTTAATTTATAATTTGGTAGAAATTAAATTGATGTTTGCGCTTTGTGTGAAGAGTCAAAGATTAAACTAAAAAGTCCACATACTAACCATCAAGCTGAAACTGAGACACACCAAAGATAATCGAAGTAATCTTACAGGAATTGGAGGCTAAATGCAAGAATAATCCAAAGATATATGGGATTGTATTCGATTACATGCAAAAATCCTCCCACAGGAAAGTTTTCATCTACGTCAACTATGGTTATATGAGTTTTGCATATCGACAATCAGTCTTTTATTTTTTTCGTGAAGGAATGGTAACACAGGTCCCAACGGAGAGGACACCCTTGTGCGGAATTACATTAGAAAAAATATTGGTAATGGTGCTGAAGAAATGACAACAAAAGAATAATAGGTAGTGAACGCGAAAAATCTGCCAAACGATAGAACGTTTTGTACAGCAAAAACCAGCTGCATATGAAAATCTTATAGCTGAGGCTATAGACATAGAAAAAATGGTGACCATACCATTCCGCATCTGACAGAGATGTGCAAAAATCTGTCGATAGCTCCCAAATACTACACAGCAAATGATTGATATCGGTGAAATCCTGTATATTACACCGAGAAATAATTGTTATTATTACATGATTAAAGGAAAATTCTAGAGCGAAACCTACGAGCTGTATATAAATTAAATTAAATGTATAAAGTTTTTTAAAAAAAAAAGACTTTATTCGGTTAAGATACAATTCAGACTAATAAATTTAATATTACAAAGTTAACTTATAACCTACTACGACAAGGTGGAAACGGTGGATAGCAGCGGATCTAATTACTTTCATGTGTTGTCAGCATTACCTGTTGAGTTTTGGGTTTAGTGCATTTTTATGGGAATTTGCATTTCTGTGGGAATTGATGATTTGCACTTGATCCATTTGTTTGTTGCATTATCGTGGGAATAGAATGTTGAATTAGAATTTGACCGGATGCAAGGGTGAATGACTGCACGTGTATGACTTATGAAATTGTATGGAAGTGTGGTGTTAACTCTTCCCCTCTAAATGTAAGCGTCCTCGCGTTGCTTAAAAATATGGCAAATTGTAGATATTTGGATGTTCTATTATTTTTGAAGGTTTCCTTGTTTGGTTTTCTGATTCACCCAGAAAAGATATTGGAATGATTGTTGTTTCAGGAGTTCTTTTTGATCTTCGGCTTATTATTTGGAGGAGTATTACGATAATGACTATTATTATTAGGACAGAGTAATTGATCCATTGATGAATTACTTTTTCAGTTTTAATTAGATCGATTTGTTTTGTCGTATTAATATGAAGTTCTTTCATCCATTCAAGTGATAGAATTTGTTCAATTTCGGTTCCTTCGGATGATGGTTGGAGGAAAGGTGGAAGTGCATGTAATTGGGTTATTTCTTCAGATGTAAACTTTTGGTTATCTATTGTGACTGTGGTATTCACGAACTTGACGAGATATGTTCCTTTTACCGCTTGCGTGGTGTCATTTATAGTTATTTGGCCTTGAAAGTTGTTCAGGAGTAAGGTTCCAGGAGCTAGTTCTTCCACTCTCGGGATATGTTGGCTATTTGTCACACTACATGTCGCATTTTTACTATTTAGCAAATTTGAAATACACTTATCATTAATTAGATTTAAAACATCGTTTTCCTTACAAAGTAATAAATTATTAATTGTTTTACAATCTTTTATTATGGCTAAAATTTCTCCATCTTTTCTTAAAATATTTTCGTACGGTATCTTATATATAGTATTTTTATTTGTTTTAATAGGTTTTATTAACAATTTTTCATAAATGTTTCCATTGGTTGTGGGAATATCTATTATATATAAAAGTTGAGTTGAATTTAAACCAATCTTAACACTAGCTAATAACAATGCTTCTTCGGCATTTCCATATGGAATACTACTTTTATCTATCTTATTCAATATTAAATTAATTTCCGTTTTCGACAATATGTTTGAGTTCACAATGTTTGTTTTTGCTAACTCTATGGCATAAATTGTATTTGTTAGTTCTTCTTTTATTAATTTTATTTTTAAATGTAAACTTAATACTAATTCATTTGTAAATATTCGATCCTTTTTTACTACGTTAAGTATGTCATTTGTAACATTTGTTAGTTGATTAATTCTATCTTTAATTGCTTTGTTTATAAAAAATTGATTATTTGTATTTTCGATTACATTATTAATTTTGTTTTCCATAAGGATCTGATCGTCGTGGTCGGGATTTCCCGCTATCCACTTCCAAGCGGACCCGATGAAATTTAGTGCTCTTTTCGTTCTGTGCGTTTTGATATTATCTATCAAATTTTGTATTAGGGATAATTCGTGTTCAAGGATTGGAAGGAAGGTATTGGTCTTGGGGATGTGCTCCGATATTAAGGATGAGGTATGTGTTATGAAGGTCTCGTATTGATTTATTTCGACGACGTGAATTAGTTTCACGTTTCCCTTCTGGATTATTGCTGTTCCAGTATGCAATGCTAGAACATAGGAATTAGAGTAGTCTAGGATCTGGATATCACCATAGGAGGAATGGGTGAGGAGTAACCTGTGAATGAGATAGTAACTGCTTAACTTCGAATATTACTTTTGTGTATGACCCTGCCTGATTTCGTTAAAACTGTTGTTGGTCTGTTTTCTTCAACGATTTCTTCTTTGAACCGTGGCGTAAGTTTTGAACCTAATCGTTTATTGTTTTTGACAAAAATTGTTTGACCTAGTGAGTACGTTTTTGGTTGTTGTTTGTCTTTATTGTGGTAATTAAGATCTTTTACCTGTTTTTCCTTCAACTGTTTTATGTTATCCAACCTAGATTTTTCAAATTGCTCAGGATCTGTAGTAACGTTTCTACCATAAAAAAGGTCAATCGGTTTTTTTCCTGTAACAGAGTGAATGGTACAATTGTATTCATATACAGATCTTTCGAGTAATTCCTCGAATGAACGGTGTGTACCGTCGGTCTTTATGCACCGCATTATTTCTGACAGAGTTGAGTGAAACCTCTCAACTTGGCCGTTGACTTCACTCTTGTAAGATGGGGTTTTGAAAATGTTAATTTTTAGCTGGTCTTCCATCATGAATGTGATGGATGCTGAGTTTAAAGATTTCTCGTTATCTATAACTACGTATTTGGGAATTCCGAAGAAAAATAAAAGTTCTCTTAAAGGGTGTCTAATGTCTTCAATGGCTCGGGATTTAAGTGGTTTTGTTTGGGCTAGTTTTGTGAATTTGTCTATGGCTGTCAATACCAAATGTCGTTCTGTTGTGTAGATGTCTATGTGTAGTGTGTGTCCCGGATATTCAGGAATAGGAGTAGGTTTTATAATGGGGTTGTTAGGATGGCGATCGTACTTGTTTCCTTTACAAGTACCGCATTGATTAACTAATTTTTTTATTTTGGAGCTCATTTTCGGGAAAAAGTATCTTTCGATAATTTGAAGTCTGTTTTCTTTTGCGTTCCTGTGTGCTCTTTTATGGCATTCTAAAATTATGTTTTCCTGTGCTGTTTCATTTTCTAAATCTTCTACTTTTATTCGAGTAAATCTGATTTTATAGTTGTGGAAATACAAGGGGTAAATTTCTTGAATTATTCCCATAGTGGTTTCATCAGTCATAATTGCATTGATTACATTGGGATTAAGAAATCTTTTAAATATACCTATTAGATTTTCCTTAGTGTATTGAGGTTCGGTAAAGGTATGTCTCCAGTATGTTGGAAAAGGTTTTTGAAGCTTGTAGTGTGTTTTATCCCCTGTCTCGAGAATGAGTTGGGTTTTGAATGCATTAATAGGTGCTTCAACGAATGGGATGAGGTTTTGTGACGAACTTTCGTCGCTATGTTGGGTCAGAGTTATAGAGTTGGTGAAAGTTGTAGGTGGGGGTCTAGATAGGGCATCGGCTACAACATTTGTAGTGCCAGGTTTGTAAATGATTTCATGATCGTATTCCTCTAAGATGGCTTTCCATCTTTTCATCTTAGCGTTATTGTTTCTATTGCTAAGTGCATATGTTAACGGTTGGTGATCGGTGAAAATTTTCACTTTTCTTGAACCGTAAAGGAAATTTCTCAGAGAGTTGAGTGCCCAGATGATGGCGAGCATTTCCTTTTCGTTGGTTGCATATGCTTCCTCAGTTTTATTTAGTGTTCGAGACAGAAAAGTTATCGGTTTATTATTTTGGGATAATACCGCACCAATTGCATGATTTGAAGCATCGGTGGTGAGCTCGAAATCTTTTGACAAGTCTGGGTATGCTAATAGAACTTCTTGGGATACGAGTGTGTTCTTAATTTTCCCGAATGCTTCTAATGCTTGCTGGTTCAAATGAATAGGAACGTTTTTTGATATTTGTTTGGACACGCGTCCACGTCCTTCTTCCCCTCTTAAGAGAGCGGTAAGGGGATTTGCCAGTTTTGCATAACCAGGAATGAAGCGACGATAGTATCCTGACATTCCCAGGAAAGATCTTAGATCTTTAAGGGTTTTTGGGGGTGCGAAATCAACTATAGCCTTTACCTTATCAGGATTGGTTCTGATTCCATTTTCACATACAAGAAATCCTAGAAATTCAACTGAAGTTCGGAGAAATTCACACTTATCCATTTGGACTTTCATATTTGCTCTTTCTAATGTCTCAAAGACTAATGTGAGATTTCTAAAGTGCTCTTCGTCGTTACGACCGAAGATGATTATGTCATCTATATAGACATAGCACCTTATTCCTATATGTTCTCTGAGGATATCGTCGAGTGTGCGTTGGAATATCGAAGGGGCATTTTTCAACCCAAAAGGAAGACGGGTAAACTCGTATTTACCGTGATTGACTGAAAAGGCAGTCTTTTCGATATCTGATTCCTTCAAAAGTATTTGGTGGAATCCGCTTTTTAAGTCAATAACTGTAAATAGTTTATTCTTTCCCAGATTGGACAACACTTCATTTATCTCAGGTATTGGATACCTATCGGGTATAGTGACTAAATTAAGTTTCCTATAGTCAATCACTAACCTAAACTTTTTTTCTCCTGAAGCGTCTAGCTTCTTCGGGACTACCCACACAGGTGCGTTATAGGGAGACCGTGAAGGTCGTATGATGCCATCATCTAGCAATTTCTTAATTTCGTTATCCACAAATGGCTTTAGAGCCATTGGGTAAGGGTAGGACTTCGAGTAAACTGGGTTATCATCAACAGTTCGAATTTCACCTCTTACTACTGTGGCATATGTCAATCTCTGATCCGGCTCTGCAAAAAGGTTAGGAAATTTTCTTAAAACGGTATTGAGATTTAATATTTGATTTTGATTTAAATGAGAGGTTCTTACACGTATGTTATTTACTGATTCTGAAATGTGTTGTTTTATAGGAATTTTGATGTTGTTTTGAAGGGTGAAGAAACTTTTTGCGGTATGTATTACTGCATTTAATTCTTTGAGGCTATCATTGCCGATGATGCCGTGAAACGATTGTAGTGAAGGAAGGATAAAAAATTTAAGACTTACGTTATTGGGACCAAAAAGATTTAGTATAGCGTGGTGTGTTATTTTTATATTACCACCGACAGAGTTGGCGTAAAAGGGGTTATCGTTAGGTATAAGGTTTCTTACGCACTTCGGATGAATGTAGTTTTTGTTGGAACCTGTGTCTATCAAAAACCTTAAAACATTACCGCTCTCCGTCTGGTATTCAAAATAGGGCAGCGAAGAGCTGTTTAGCCTAAAAAATGGATATCTTGGGATAGGTGGGAAACTTCAGTGTTACTGGGGGCACTTATTTCAGGCTCGTGGTGTTCCTGATGATTGGTTTGCTCATGTCCGGAATATCCGAGATAATCAATCAGTGTTTGATTGTTATTTGAATCTTCTATAGCGACAAGTTTTTGATATTCTTGCAATTCTCCATTCGGTGCGCAGGCTGTAGTATGAAAATTCCTCTGCATTTTATTTGGAGGTGGTCCCTGGGCTGGAAGGTTTGATCTCTTCGGTGCAGGTGGCCAGTTGGTCTGGGGCCTGGGTTGGTTTGTATAATTTACTGCTCGTGTCTGTATGGTGCTGGCATCCATTGGTTCTGGACGAGATTGTCTCTGTGGTGCTGGTGGTTGCCCATGGTTCCCTTGGTTTGGATAAGGGTATTGATGACTCTGATGGATTTGAGGTCGAAAACTTTGGTTTTGCTGTTGGTAGTTATAATTAGGGTGGTAAGCCTGATGAGGAACGCTATTATGTGGAACGGGTCTTTGATTAAAGTTATTAACCGGTTGTGGAAAATAAGTGAGTTGTGGGAAGAAGGGAATATTACCTGCATAGGGATATGGGTTTTGGTTTTGTTTTCGGGGAGGAAGTGGAGGAGGATTTTGATAGTGTGGTTTTCTAGACATTCCGTGGCTGTTGTTGGCGTAATTGGATCTAAAGTTTTGATTCTCCAGTTTTAAACACAGGTAGAGTGCTTGTGGAAGATCAACTGGTTCACGAATTCCCAGAAGTCTCGGGAGGTCTCCTTTCAGTCCTCTCACAAACGTGTCTAATGCTTTATCTCTATATGTCTTTGTTAGCAGAGTTAAAGCTTCGGTACCGACGTCCATACTAGCGATCTTATTGAGGATCAATGACAGATGGGAGTACACGGCTTGATAGAAACCTTGTATCGTGTCATTTCCTTGCACTAGGGAAGTCATCTGGTATTCCAGAGTTCCCAGATCACGCTTATCGGCGTAGTGCATAGTCAAGCAGCGTGATATACAGTCCCAATCAAGGGGTGTATTGTAGGATTCTAATGCGATATCCGCATTTCCTACGATCTTGTTTCTAATCACGTTTAGAACGCCGAAATACTTTGGTGAGCCTTTGATGGGCTCGTAGAGACGGATAATGCGGTCAACGCTCTTCTTCCAAGAGCTGAACTCGCCTGGCTGACCAGAGAATTCTCTCAGGCAGCGAACCACGTCAGGGATCTTGTCAAGATCCGTCAGATTTCCACGTAGTTCAGATCTTATTGTTTGATCAACTCCCCTACCAAGATCTGCGTTGGGATTGAGAATATTTTGGATAAGATTCCGACCCTGGGTATTAAGTATTTGACTGATCATTCCTTCTATAACTACTCGTAACTCGGGCGCAACTTGGGGTTGGTTAGGTGCATTTGGGGCGTTGGGAATATTAATAACGGGGGGTCTAATTAAATTTTCGTTTACCATTTTTACTTATTAATGACACACAGACCGAAAGAAAGGAAAAATAATGAAACGGCAAAATGTAGCTTATGGAATACAAAATAATAACAAGTTAAAAATATTTTCGTTAATTGGATCTATCACTAAATATTATGTAAACTATTAACTATATTCTTGTTTAACAAATAAAGGTATGGTTTAATGTGTTTGGTGTGTTTTTTTTTTTAAATTAAATTATTTCAATTCACTTTTACTCACTTATATTATATGCAAAATATTGACGAATTAAACCTATATTAGTTAATTGCATCTGTCGATAGATATTACTATTTCTTAAAAGAAAAAATCAACTCTATTCTTATTTAACAAATAAAGTATGGTTTACTGTTTTTTTTTGTATTCACTTGTATTCACTTATATTCTATGGTTCTATATTAAATTGCTTAAAAATAAACTTACAAAACTAATGCGAGCATCGGCATTCTGTGGAGCGGCAGCAGATTCCTGTGCTCTACGTCCCTTTCACGTTGGTTACTTGGGGGCCCTTTAGGTGGTTTCTCCAACTTTGATTTGTTCACTGTTTAGGAAACGCGATAATACCGATATTCGCGTGGACTCTGGCTTTTGGTGCACTTCTATTTTCCCGTACCACTTGGGGACTTTTCGAAAAATAGTTATTTTGTACCACTTTGGGACTTTCGCGATGTACCACTTTGTACCACTTTGGGACTTTAATTATTTTTAGTAATCGCACTAACACCTTTTTGCCAGAGTCCCTGCTCGGGCGCCAATTAAATTAAATGTATAAAGTTTTTTAAAAAAAAAAGACTTTATTCGGTTAAGATACAATTCAGACTAATAAATTTAATATTACAAAGTTAACTTATAACCTACTACGACAAGGTGGAAACGGTGGATAGCAGCGGATCTAATTACTTTCATGTGTTGTCAGCATTACCTGTTGAGTTTTGGGTTTAGTGCATTTTTATGGGAATTTGCATTTCTGTGGGAATTGATGATTTGCACTTGATCCATTTGTTTGTTGCATTATCGTGGGAATAGAATGTTGAATTAGAATTTGACCGGATGCAAGGGTGAATGACTGCACGTGTATGACTTATGAAATTGTATGGAAGTGTGGTGTTAACTTATAGGGAATCAAGGGAATCCAGAAAATTAAACTTTAGAATCAGAAAAACCAACATATTTGCAGATATAATCCACCAAACAGAACATGCATAGAAAGAATTTCTAAACGTCAAATTAGAGGAGCAAAAACCAAAAAAACAACATTTTAACATTTACAAACATTTAACTATAAATAATTTATTTTATAATTTCAAACGACAATTTGTTTTTCGTCAATCTCTCTCTCAAACCTCGGCTTCTTGTGAATGACCCTTTATTTCAGTCGGATCAGCCTCATACACTTGGCAGATTGTTAGATCTACAAGGAAAGTCTTTCAGGAGTATCTTGCCCGGTCTCTGGATTCTTGTTCCCTCTTCAGCTTTGCAATTGTTAGGCGTAATCGCTTCTTGTAGATGACGCTGTCTTGTAAGTGGCCCACTTCTACGGGAGTAAACTTCCTTGTGTGTTTGTAATTCGTGTGGACTAATTCATCGGTAAGCGAGTACTTGATTTCGTATTTGTACTCGGCGTATTGCAGGGTCCGTCGACGTCCCCGTATTTCTTCTTGATATAAAAAGACCAAGTATGGCACGGTTGGCTTCTCGTTGAACAGTTCCATTGCAAAAAGTGTAAATTATAACAGCTTCAAAGGATAACTTCTAACTAAACTTGATTGTCAAAATATCGTCCTATTTATATCGGAAAATTATTGTCCGAATTACCGGAAAATCTACCTACCTTCAGGTAGATTTTTGTAAAAGCATAACCCCTTTCTGAAACTTAATTATGTTTTTACCTTACGCAGTTTCGGGACACGTGTAAGCTTATCATCCACCTGGTTATCAGATTAGTTAAAATGCAACATATAATAAATCGATTCCTATTTTCTTGAAAAATATCGAAGGATCTTATGTATTTCATACTAGTATAACCTTGGAAGGCTTAATGAAAAATAATACAATATTTTCGGTTTGACCTACGATATCTACTATACTTTCTACAATTGCACTCTTAAAATTATTGTATTACAAATATTTTAGACTATACATACTTGCATATGTTTAACTTAATCTAAGATTAGACGTGTTTTGCTCGGTGAGCTCCTTACTTTCAATATTAACAACACATTTGTGATCGCATATTGACTGTCTCATTTTTATAGACTTCTATTATATGACTATAATAGAATATTTTTTGTATACGTATCAGCATTCCTGAGTAAGTGGATATTAGCTGTTCATTCTAGATGGTTTTAGAAAAAGATATCTTCCACTTCGTCTTTATATGTATTACCCCTGCTGGGATATTTCATCAATCACAAGGTTTTCATGACGCGCCAAAAGCCAATAAAATAAATCACTGGAAAGTCCCTATTCATAGAGAAGATCGACGAGGTATACATGTAGGTTCCACAGTATAAAAGTCACTACAAATACATCATATGTCAACAGTTAGCAATTAACATCCCTCAAGACTACTCGTTTTCATAGCGAAAATTAAAACAAAAAAATATTTTAATCGAAAAAGATGCCTTTAAAACATCAAAATCATTTAACCAACCCAGATCCAACAAGGACATCAGTTGCATTCAACGTATTTGTCTACAGAAAGGAACTACTTCGCCGGAAGCGCCGGTATTTGCCTCTTACAAAAGCAAAACTAATTCTAACCGAAGGATTAGTCTCACAGACCGTGGCAAAAGAAACAAGGGATTGCAATAAGGACGAACTTGCTTGTTTAACTCACGGATCCAAATACAAACAGAAGCTTCAAAAGATGTTAGCCATGTTCAACGTGTGGCTGGAAAGGAAGTTGCTTGCTCAAATTGTGAAAAAACCTGAAAATAATTTGCAAATTGTTAATAAATAAATTGATCAGTCTTTTATGAAGTAACTCATATTTATTATTTATGTTAAGAATAAGAAAACAAAATTATACATAGCAATTTTATAAAAAAGTAAATCAATATAAGGAACAGATGGTTTCCGAAATAAACAAATATTCTCAGCGGAACTGCTTAAACCAATTTTTTAAATAATTTTCCAAGTTCTCAACAGTTTGGGCTCTTCTTTTACGTCGGTAAACATCAAGTAGACTTGAAATTCGATATCCAAACCCTGTGGATCAATGAAGCCGCTAATGACCGTTGACAACATTTTGCTATTTAGACAATACGGCTCTTCTTGGCGCGCAGTAAAAGACAGTCGCTAATCTTACCATAGATCGACCAAAATTTTAACAAATTATTACAGCTTCACACAACATGGTTTTAAATTTTAAAGCATTTTTTTTTAAATGATCCACTAGGCAACATGAATGACGCACCAACTGATCGATATAAAATAAAACGAAAGGAATTAAAATTGGCCGAGCGTCGACGATCTACCAAACCTGGATAAGCTACAGCCTACGCTAAAATACTAAGAGCGATAACCTTTGGTTTGGCACTATTCGATACCGCCTCTTAATTTAGGCTAGATAAAGTCTTCATATTTCCACAAGTCATGACACTTACAATAGCGTTCATAGTAGCGTTCATGGAACTCTTTAATTCTCTAGTGCATGGCCCAAGCGATCCAAAAAAACTACTTTTACGAAAGATGTTTACCTACTTATTACGTACAAGATTTAGAAAAAAAATCCTATCATTCCGCTCCCCAAATTTTTTTTTTCGGGGCAGTATTCAGCTCTGTATGCTTACAGGGAGCATTTGTGAGAAGTGAATGTACAAATTTGTTTTATCCCTAGAACTTAATGGATCCGTTCTAAAATTACGAGTACAAAGAGGAACTATTTCGGTTTCTAAGAAAAACATGCCCACTGCTTACAGAACCATATATGGCTTATTAAAAGAATGTTCCCAAAGTGACATAGATCGCATTACTTTGTTTTTTATTATTTACAAATAAATGCCGGATATTTTTGAACATATGTTTATGTTTCATAGGCAATTCTGACTTTTGTCAAAGTTTTTTTTTAATTTAAAATCGGAAATTTTCATTTAATGAAAAGACAAAATAGCAAGAAAATTTAGATTAAGGTAGAGTGTGGCACCAAGAAAATTTAGATTAAGGTAGAGTGTGGCACCAAGAAAATTTAGATTAAGGTAGAGTGTGGCACCATGAGGAAGTTATATCTTCCCGATTTGAAGCGCTTAAATAGGTTGATTGCCAGATTCATCCACCAAACTATTGCCAACTATTGAAAATTTGGTGTAGTAACTAAAATATAGGTGCAGGCAATAGTAAAACACCCATTAACACCTTAATGTTCAACATATCAATATTTAAGGCGTCAACCTTCACCACGCAACAATTTCTAGGAGGCAAAGTTAATTTTCGTTAGAACTTCAAATCAAATGTACCTAGGAATTGTATTTAGAAGACTTAACATCTGGCTATCTAGCTTTGATCTGGAGATTTTTTTGAAGCATAAAGTACCTAGCCTAGGTATAATATTGAATCATCCACAACCACCTCGAATGTTCTAGGCAAGATTTTCTTATTTTCCGTAAAATCGTCTGGTATTACCGATTTTATTACCCACAACCTTCCTGTCATAATCAAAAGTCAATACAGGGTATACAAAATTGCAAAAAATTGTCTGTTTAATTTGTCGGAAAAACATAATTGCCCCTAATTAAAAACAAAGGCAATAAATAGGAAAGGATCATACATATTGTTTTGCAAATGGAGAGGTGGAAAGCCTACCACGAACCCTTCTGCACAGTCTTCGAGTATAAATATGCGCTAAGGCCAGTGCTCTCTTCAGTTCACAAGAATCATTTCAATCGTATCTTCTCTACGACAAAAAAGGAAAAATGGAGCGTGAGATCGTTTCTAAATATAGGGATGGAAGAGTGCTTGTTGGATACCATCTATTTCGATACCGGCAAGAATTACGTCGTTGTAAACCTAAAAGCCTCAAATTGACGAAAGCAAAATACCTGCTTACAACTGACCTTGTGGCTACAACATGGAACAACATTTTGTGCTACAATAAGGACGAACGAGAATATCTTATAGACAGTTTGGTTTACAAAAAGATACTGGAAAAGAGGATCGAGAAAAAAATCAAAAGTCGGAAGGCAGTAGCCTCATAAGAACAACCTTAAAAATATCTACACCCAAAAGTGGGATTTTCCATATTTATAACTTACATAGATTAAGGTATAAGTCATTATTTTTGTAATTTAGTTAAACTCTTAAATAAATTTTAGAGCAAAGTAAATAAACATGTATATTTCTGAATTCTTCCAAAATCTCCTGTGAGTGGTAATTATGGCCTTAAGCGCTTTCACAACCTTTGTGCGCCATTGGGTATGGGCTTCTATGCCATTCAATTCGCGCCAAACTGCTTTATAAATGCAGTGACAGCCATTCGGCAATAAGTGAGGCAGCATTCGACTATTAAACGTTTGCGTTAGGCAATAGAGATTTATGATTTGTAGTAAGTATGATATCGATGTTTCTTTGGCACCTTTATGTCCCAAATAGTATGGCAAATTGGTGCTAGATTTTGTACTCTCTTATGACTGAAAGAGAAATCCTTTTCGTCCCTAGTGGGAAATTTTGACGAAGCATAATTGTGACCATAACTATTTTAGACTGTAAAGCCTGGTGTATACCGAGTAATAATTTCCTCCAAGTATTAGTATTTAGAGCTGCAACATACATACGTTGTTCCCCACAGAGCTCAAGAAAGGTGCGGAAACCAGCAATTCGGGCCAGTCGATGTTTTCAATAAATTGAGTCACACAGAAAATAAATAAAATCCACAGAATTGTGTGGAAAGGTTTTAAATGAGCATACAGTCTCAGAAGTGCATAACGCTAATCTGACTGAAACATAGCATCATTCACAAGAAATTGGGGATTGAGGGCGGGAGAGAGGATTAATAAGAATTCGCATGTGACCAATAGCAAATGTGATTGACGAAAAACAAATTATATTATAAAATAAATTATACATTACAAACATTTAGTAAATGTAAAAATGTGAAAATATTGCTTTTGGTGGACTTAATCTATATCTTGATACAGCTCGTATGGCTCGCTTTCGAAATTTCACCTCCATTCGCCACCCTCGCAACCTGTTTTAAATATTCGACAAGAAGTATTTGCTCTGTTTTCTGTTTATTTTCCTTACTCCTTTATCATTTTAAGAGTAATTATAATAATTTCACGGAGTTATATATAGGAATTCACCAAAATCAATCATTTGCTGTGTCGTATTTGGGCGCTATTGACATCACCGTTGCATTTTTCTTTTGCCTCTTGTTCTGACTTTTATCCATTTACGAAGGGTAATATAGTTGCAACCTGACTTACTTCAAAAGTTTTGAAACATTAAAATTCTCTATATGGTAACCTATTTCCGCCGAATTCATCATGTGACGCGATCGCGATGTAAGCCATTTGTTTCCCTCATGCAAGCAGATTGCCATAAATATGAATGCCTGAACACCTGAATGTTATAGAACGAAGCCCAGAATGTGAATTGCGGAATTAAGAGTTAATTAGCAATAAAATGGGAAACTATTTCTACAATCTTATAAATAACAGGAGGATTACTGTTGGGAAATATTTCATTGATGCAAATTCAACCCATTCTATCCCATCTATGGCAGATTTGTGGACTCCTCCATCAGATGCGAAAATATTCATCCCAACCCACACCTAATGAAGCATACCACACGAAATGAAATTGTGAAAATAAAACAGTGAGATAGTTTCTACCATCTTTGTCTTTTTATTTAAATAAATAATTAACTAAATACAATAATATGAAATGTGTCTCAAAAAATATTTAAGAATTTATAAAATTTAACTAATAGCTAGTTTGTGCAATTTTTTTTGTAGTGCAGCGAATTTTTTCTTCTCGTTCTTCATTTCGATTTTCTGCTTGAGCTTCTTCTTGTAGAGTACGCTGTCTACTAAGTGATCACGTGCCTCCTCACTATAGCTCATTAGGTTCTTCCACGTCTTCACAACTAGGTCGGTTGTAAGTCGGTATTTCGCCTTGGAGAGTTTTAAGTTGTCGGTGGTCTTTGATCGACGAAGTTGCTCTCGGTATAGGTAGAGATGATATCCAAGTGGCTTTTCTCCAGCAACAGTATTTCCTTTGCGCTTAGTGTCCATTTTCAATTTGCTCTTGCGGGTCTTCGGTCAGCGAGCTAAGAAGGATAACAAACGAATGAAAAAGCGGACAGGAGTCGTCCATATATATACTGTAATACTATCTGGCTGGTAACTCAACTTCATAAAATCCTTTGACTGGCTACCTGCCTCCAAGACTCTCTGACCACCTGTTACCCATAATGCGCTGCCGAGTCATAAAGATTTGCGAAATATTAATTGGGGCAATAAAACAGCTGCAAACATACTAGGAGTATACTCGTACATATGTAACCTGCAGGCTCATAGATCATAATATTTGTGTTATTCGGTTAAAGATGGGAACACCTCCAAAAAATTACGTCAAAGCACAGGTAATCAGTCCATTGGCCTGTAATGCCGCTAAAAAAAGAAAGAAAACAAAGAAAGGGTTAAATAGGCTAGAGCTACGCCGTTCGACTTCTTGCCCATATAATAGATTTAAAATAAAATTAGTTGACAACTCCACACGTCATTTCTAAAATTCACTCTCTGTCGCCATTTAAATATTCCCGGCAGAAAAGCTTACTTAAAAGGCAATTCCAAACTAAAGTCTGTTTCAGAAAGGCACGAGCCCTGGACTTATGCCCCTTTATAAGTGAACAGAAATGCGGCTTTCAGCCTAACTTTATGTGATTCGAAATTGCAGAATCCGGAGTTTGTCAGAAATACTGTTAGACCTATAGAATAAATGTCATAATATAATCCGTAAAGGGGAAAATTTGCCACCAAGGCAAACGGGAGACTATTTCAGGTTATTTTACTGTCCCTTAAGCGTTTAAAATATTTTGTTTATTTACTCATGATGTTTTACCACATATAATTACTAGTCTCAAATAATTTTCATAGTTTCCTTTATTTACAGATATAATTTAAAATATATGGAAGCTATACATCCAGATTATAAATAAAAACAAAAATTATAAACATCGTTCTACTCAATGCGAAAATAATGAGCAATAAACTCTCCAGATCATCCAGTAACCTGTAAGTTTTACTTTAAATACTTCCAAGAAAATTTTAATTTATCATTTGTTAGATATTAAGCTGATGTTTGCAAACAAAATGCCACATCTTCTAGAAGGCTTGAAAATTCCAACGCATTTTGAAAAAGATGTATTTTATTTTTTGCGCTTCTGTACTTTTTCAATACGATCTGATTGGACCGTATAGTAGGGGTTCCAGACAATATTTGCGTACTCTAGAACCGATCTTACCAAAAAGATGAAAAGTGTCAGAAAAGTCTGAGGTTCGGAAAAGTCTTTGGAGTTGCGTTTAATGAACCCGACAAGCGAATTAGCCGCTGCCACAATATATTCAATATGGTCAACCAAGGTGAGATTCGAATCGATAAACACACCCACATCTTTAATTTTGTGGACCCTTGTTAACAGAGAGCCATCGATATAATTGTTATAATAGTAGGTATACTAATATCTGTAATTTGACATCGAATAACATTTATTAACATTTAATAACAAACCATTCTGCAAACAACAAGTTGATAAATAATCAAGATCCGATTGCAATTTAAGGCAATCAGCCTTACAATTAATTTCCAAAAGGACTTTTAGATCATCTGCATACACTATTTGGATAATATCACTAATAAACACAATAAAAAGATACGGTCCAAGATGGCTTCCTTGCGGTCCAAATTTATCAAAGACCTTGCTCTTCAAATAACCCCGCAGGAAAAAGTCTGAAGTTATCAAACCTTGGGGACCAATCAAATTCTCCTCTAACCAAAATAATGCGATCTTCAAGTATCGAACGCAATAAATTGATTGTTTGATAGCTTTTATGAGCGGTAGCACCACCCTGTTGAAACAAGAGATCATCCAGACCCAATTCATTCAATTTTGGAAAAAAAATAGCCGGTCAACATGTTGCGGTCACGTTCCCCACTCTAGCCTTATCTTCGAAAAAGTACAGGCCAATGACGCTACCATCCCTTAATCCACACCTTACAGTGACTTTTTTGCGATGCATTGGCTTTTCGTGAATTTTTTATGGGGTTTTTGGTCCCCAGAAACGACAATTTTGTTAATTTACTTACGCAAATGGGGATCCAGCATCCAGGTAACAAACACTTTCGCCCACACTGGTGATGTTTTGGCGTTTACTTGTTGATATGGAGTTTAGCCTGATACACTTCGCCATTGCACGAATTCCGAACTCACTAGAGGGATTATGTTGACCGGAAAATTCACGAATTTTACGAAATGTTACTTCGCCCATTTTCGGAATAAGATGAATAACAAATAAGCATTGTTGTGTGGTATACGACTACATGACCAAAATTGCCAAAGATTGTATGACATCTGTAAAAAATATCAACAGCATTGAATTCAGTATCTAAATGACAGTAATTGACAGTCAACATTCACACCACCCCTTATAACGGCAACTGTACTTGTTATAGCACGCACAACATATCTGTTTGCAGATATGTGATTTGAAGCAGTCAAAAGGGCAAAGCCATGTGATTTAGGCATAAACATTGACATACTAGAACGCGACTGTCAACATGCTTAATTTGCTAACATCAGCCTTATATGCCCGAATAGCAACAGAGGAGAAAGACGACTGCATCAAATATTATTTAAAATCATACTCGACAACATTTGTGCCAGAATAAGAAATAAGAGGACCAACACCTGGAAATAGCTTATATGCTTCTTGAGGCACCAACATCAACTAGCCAAATTATCAATGCATGTACCAAAGGCTGTAAGAAGGTTAGTTATACTCGTACCATTTCTATACTCATAATAATTTTGACGTTTATGCACAAACGTGGGCGGATGATAAAGCTGTACTGTCTATTGCATCGTGTCTAAAGACTGTTTACTTCAAATTTATCTGAAATTGAGCACTGGGGTTCTTCTTATTACGCTAAGAAGGATTCTGACTGGTATCACTCATCCAGTGCTAAAAAATGTTACCATCCAATTTTTCAGGACGTTAAGTATTTGGATGTTATCTTTCATAACAAACTTCTCTGTAGCAAACATGTTACGTCGAAAGGCTCTAAGGCCCTGTCAGCCTTCTGGCATTGCAAAAAGGCTATTGACAATAGTATATGCCAACCAAATATGACAAGCCCAATTGTATTCTATTCGTCGGTTGTCTTACGGAGCAAGATCACACGACCAGACTCCAAAGAATTTCTGCTTCGGCGGGAGCTTTCCCCGGCATACCCGGAATTTCCACCCTATGTCATGGGCTGAACTCTCAAAGCCATCCTCCGATTATAGAAAATATATCTTTGGTACAACACGTCCTGAAGCTTTAATAACGTTGTGCATCGATTGCCTTTCGACTTTTGTCTGATGGACATACCGTTTGTTGCAATGGCACCAGAACTCCTTCTGCCGAAAAATACGAAATCAGCTTTCCCTGTGCATAAAATTGGGTTCAGTCAGAATCTGATCCAGGAAAGAAATCTAGTGGGGTCTTCACGGATGGCTCAGAAATCAATACAGTATGCGGCACTGATATCTTTTTCAAGTAGAGACTTACGCAATCCTGATCAATCCCCAGTGAAGGGGGCGATCAATTTTTTCTTTTTTGTGCGACCTTTGCTTTTACTGAATTCTCTTACGACTTCTTAGCTAGTTCGACAATGCAAGACTTCACAAAACTCAATCGAAAGGCTACCGAGAGCCCGCGTCTCTTTCATATCCTTGCACAAAATCTCACATCACTAGCGTCCAGTGTGGCGAACCACTGGCAATAATACTGCATCTATGACATCAGAAAAGCCTCCTCTTAGGTACTAGATCTTAATACTGCTATCGCAAAGAGAGAACCAATAGTTCAACGATGTAAGAAGACGGACACCCTGAACCAAACAAAATGCATATCGTTTCACAATGCACGCGAAACTAAAAGATGATTTGGGATTCACTGATGACAGGTATGAGTAGATTGAGTTCGATAACCTCGAGGTTGAAGAAAACGAAAGATGCTACTGCCGGTATGATATGCATCAATTTTACTAGAAGTTAAAAAGGACATACCAGGGCAACAAAACGTGAAGATGAGCGGCTCGAAATTTAGTCAGAGGCATGAAGTTCAAAAGTCATCTATCCTGTTTCCACGAAGGACCCTCACTTACTTTTATAGTTCATTGATCTGATGTAAACTCCTAAGATTCAAAATCCAAATTTGTATCCACTCTGCGGTAGATCTTAAAAAAAGAACTACGTAACAATGTTGAACTTGTAAAAGTATTTATGAACTTGAACTCTGCAGTCAACTCCAGTAAATGATACAAGCAAGACAATCAAGGGATGAATTACTCTTCTAGCTCTTCTTTCGAGACCATGAGCTAAAATTACAATGGCAAAATGGCCTTATTTGGACAAAAGGAAGAGCAGTATATAGTTTCTATCCTGTTGTACGCCGCAGAAGCGAAAACGCTTTCAATAGCTGGTGTAGGCTTACATTGTTAAAGAAATTACGTCAAAAAAAGAAACGCTCGCAAACCTGCAGCCCTTAGGGTATTCGAATCCATCCAAATCTTAGCCAACTCGATGTGTGTAATGCCATGCTGATTAAGAATCCGCATCTCCCAGATCTACCAGATGTTGTCAAAAATCAAATTAAGTTAGTCAGTTAACTTAAGTTTGAAACAGCCTTGGTCCTAATGAAAGGAAACACTTCAAACGGTTTCACAACAACTTAAGTTACCCTCCTTCGACAAAATGTTTAATAATTTTAAATAGAAATTAATAGAAAGAACTTTTTCCTTTATTACTCGTATATTGTGTTTTTGATGTAATCCAAGGACAAAGTTATTAAGGAAATCACGACCCCCATTGGAAATTTCCCACTGCTTCCTAGTACTCGTATCAAAGTAAAAACTCATTAAACAAACTTTTGCCTCGTCAAATGCGTATTTCATCTCCGACGACGAACAAACTACAATCGCAATTTTAATATGATTTCTGAAAAAAAAAAATCACACTCCAAGGGGGGCCGCATTCCTGTTCCTGACTTGTAAGTTTCCTACTGACGATAATGAAACGACTCAACATCTTTCTAATCAGGCATTCATATCTATCAATCCTTGACATGACTTAAGTTGAAATTTTCTGAATGAAGGCCGCTGGGTTGCATAATTCTTTAAACGAATGGATGAAACAATTAACACAGCAATATACCCGCACATACCTATATTTAGCTTTGATGGTAGTTTTATGTAAAGGGATATTTGCGTGCCGCTCCCCTACGTCGCAATAGCCAAGTAATTACGATTACAGTGACGAATATAGCTATTAGCAGATCTTTGGTTAAATCTAACAATTACCTGGGCTTATGCTGAAATTTTGTTGTGTGAGCTTATCTAAAAATAAATAGTGCGTGAGGCCGAAACATAAACATAAAAATTGAATCGAAATAGCATATTTAAATGATAGGCAAACCTAGCATAGCAATAGAAAACATGAATATCATGAATAACTTTCATATGATTGCTGGTGGCTTGATGGGAAAATTATAGCCTTCCGTTTAATAGTAGACGAATTTCCACACAAATCCTTGAATGGTCGTATCTATGGAATGACAAGGCCCACATGAAGAATTTCCTCGTGCTCTAAGAAGTCAAGCAAATGCAAAAATATAACTTGAACTGGCGATACATTTAATAGAGATTTTTACCAGAATATGTTCTTTCAAAAGATGGATGTCATTGATCGTCTTATTTATTACATAGTAGTTAGATGGCGCTACAATTCGCGGTGAACTTGGCTTTCAATTAACAAGCTTCTCAAGTTATTCCTTTCTTTATGTGGCTGCCTTCAATTGAGCTTCCACTTTTACTTGTATGGGACATCCACGTCTTCCTCTACTGCTTATTCCTCCGGGTTAGATTGGAAGACTTTGCGGATTGCGACTAATGCGCAATATTCTGTCTAGGTCACTGAATCATCTCAATGGGACCGAATACTTTAAGAACAATTTATCTCTAAACGAGAGAGGATATCTTCATCTGCAGGGCCATAAAGCGGGACTGGGGTGATCAATGTTTTGTACAGATTCTCCTTAGTTGCTCGGAATGGGACCTTACTTTTCGTGAGCTTTTCATGTCAGGACTTAACTCTTTAAAGCTCATTTATAGAAATGCTGTTGGATATCGATTTGGACTTTTTGATTTTTTTCAGGATCTGACGGAGTATAATTATGGACTTTCCTGGTCTGAAACCGCACTAAAAGAGCCAATCAGATTGTTGATGAATGGTTTCAAACGTGCACATAATTCAGATATTGTATGCGATATTGGGGAGACTTATACCTCAATAGTTGCCAAAGTTGACGGTTTCTCGTATTTTTGTGAATCGGCCAAACAAAGTGAGATTCCATTCATTTGGCACATACTCTTCTAATTAGATCTAAGAAATGAGTTGGAGTCTGAGCTCCTCAAAGTCATATCCAACAGCTTCGAATGTATGCACCGGTAAGCCATCAAGTTCAGCTGTATTGCTCTCCTCACTTCGCTTTGCTCAGATGGATGGAATTTTATCTTGTTATCGTCTAAGTTAAATGTTTTTTCTGCTTAATGACAAGATATTGGACTCAGTCACGGTTATAAAGTCTGAAGAATAAGGTTTTTCGTATTCTGAACACCGAATGTGATTCTACTACATGTTATACTTGTTCATTTCTACAGGTTTCTGTACGGGATTTCTTGTTGCCTGTTTGAAAAACTTCGGTATGTTTAATCTGGAGTGCAAATTCTTCCCGTCTCTTTTCCTCACAGAACTGAAAAACGCCTCTCGTCCCTTGTTTCAGCGCCGCTTTGTACGCTTCTGCTTGCCGCCATTCTTCACAAAAACAGGGATTTCTTGGTGGTGGTCGGGTGAAATCCTGCACATCAGTTTCGGCATCCCTGCCACTGGTCTTTCGTACTTGATGTTGGCAGCATTGAAGTTGTCGAAAGATTTCGGAATACGCGTTTGTTTTGATTCTGGCTGTCTTTTACGATTGCAAGTTGGTGATCACAAGACGATGATGCCAGTCAATGTTGGCTTTACAAGAACGTCCGGACACCCAGAATATTGGAGGCATGCCCAACGTTAAATGATTCGAAGACCTCTATATTCCTTTGTATATGTTAAGATGACGAAACCGTGCACTTTCCATTGTGATATTTTGTCCAGCCAAAGTCAATAAGTCCAAGCCCGTTTCCCCACTTGGTGTCGTATAGGCTATGCTTACTACCTATCATACCAGAGATGTACTCCTTACTTCGGGTATTACTGATATGCTGTGTCTAGCAGCTCGTAGGAAAATTCTTTAACGGCGTCGTCTTTGTCTCCAATAAGGCGCGGACGCATATAAAGCTCATGTTATGTGCGCCTTACTTTTTCCTATAGCAATCGCCAAAGTATATATCACTGGTATCACATCACATCAGCCTCTGACCCTCGGATTATTCAACCAAAAAACCGTAGGTCGTTGACCTTGCATTTGCCAGAGTCATCAACTTTGGATTCGTTTCTATCTAAGACTATTAGCTGATTCCTCACATTTTTTTGTTATCTCTTCCAATTCCAGCAATTTTAACTTGCACTAGTAAGAATTTACTCATGCTGTTACTGGGGACTACCACTTCTAAGCAAAGCAAGCCCAACGCTTGTTCCACTGGTGCCCCAACCTGCAATACTTGGATCGTCATTACTCGCACAACAAGCATTGTAGGAAGTTATGTCATTTGAGTGCCTTTCAATTGCAAAATGCATAGCTACGAACCCTCTTAAAAGGAGAGACTTCAGATACGAGTAGCATACGATTGGCCTGCTGGCACCATGAAAGGTCATGTTGTCTGCATTTATACTCACAAGAAACTATCAAAGGAGGTCCTAATCGAAGAAAAATCTCTGTGTCTATCGCTACAGATCCTTCCCCATCGATATCATTGTGATTGCGGTTCATGATATGAACACCAAAGAAAAGAAGACTCCTCAGTGTGAACGATGTAAATCGAATCGTGCTAGGAAAGGCCCTCGTAAGGCCCCGAAATAAAAGCAACAGTGATGTATTTCCGTGAGAACTTGAAAACCGCCACATAGGATATAATTATTGGCCTTATCATAGCCGTATAAATCCAAAGGACACACCTCAGTAACAAAGACTATATCGTGCTGAAATTCCTTAAACAACTAGAAAGCTGACAGCGCCTCTTTTGGTCTTTCGACGTCTGCTATACTTTTTTTTTGACAGAAAAGTTTGTCATAAGTTTATTCAATAGATGAGGGGGACCACTGAGATTCTTCCTTCTCATTAAGATGCCAACTTCAGTTCAATAGTCATAGAGTGAAGCATATGATTGTAGATATAAGAATTACTGCGAGCTTTAAGCAGTTGGTCAGCAAAAGTGAAAAAATCTCAACCATATTCCCAGGCTTTTCAACATGAAGCATGTCACAATGATTGGTCTGACGCAATGTTGGGCGTGTAAGCATATACGCACCTCGTGCTTAGTAAAATGGGATATATAGCATCGATGCCGGGAAACTCGAAGGAAATGCAGTGCATTTCATAGCCTTATCCTTACCACTGGGTTGTGTACTCAGGGCACTTTCAGCTTCGGTGATAGGCTAAACACACGGAACTGTTTGCGAGCGTTCGAGTACGATAGTGATCACTACGGACCCGCAGCCACAATACGGATCCCAAATGAACAAACGCTGCTGGAGCAGTACGATCAGGTGTACTCGTACGACTATCGTAGGGTACGGTGGTCGCGCTTCTCCAGAATGTTAAAGCGGAATTTACATTTGAATGGGATTGATCCTCCGACTAACAGAAACTTGACCAACGACGAAATCGATTGTGATTTACTGACTATGCAAGACATTATCAAACGCACAATGGAGCAGACTATTCCTCGGGTAGAATGCTCCGACGAAGATCAGACCAAAAAGTACAGAACTCCAACAATAAACGCACTGTACGCATACAAAAGTAGACTGCTCACGAGACTGAAGGAACTGTACAGACAGTTTACTGACAGACAAAACCCGGAAATAAGAACATTGAAGTTAGTGATCAAAAACCTTAAACAATTAATAAAACAAAATTACAGTAAAGCTGTAAGTCTGTATTGGGGCAATAAGATTCGGGCTATAAAATCTAGTAGTCCGAATATGTTTCCGCATATAAATAAATTGTTCAGGCGGAAAGATCACAACAACATTCAATGTGTTCGAATTCCACAGACAACAGAGAACAGACAGATACTACTAACGGCTGGTATAAGTCCAGAAAGTGCCGACTCAGGCGATGGTTTTTTTCGTGGTCGAAGACCCACAGGAGAAAGTGGATTTGCTGGGCGCTTTTTTCGAAATCGTGTATACGGTGAACAATCCGGTTCACCGTAATCACGACATTAATAACAGGGCCTACGTAAGTCACTATTATTTACGCAACGAATTTCAAAATTGGCGATCTGAGAATCACGGTTTTACCGTATTCAGTGAAGAAAACGCTGCAAATGTCATCGTCGCCAATGAGCGAGCTTCCTCGAATTTGTTCGTGCGAAAAGATGAACTTCTGTGCATCTTCGGGTCTCTGAAAAACAAAAAGTCGTCGGGAGTAGACGGTATTCCAAACGTCGTATTAAGACACCTACCCTTGGAAGCAGTGGATATTTTGAGGAAAATAATATAATTCCGGAAAATCAATTTGGTTTTAGGGCGAAGCATGACACTATTCATGCTGCGTCAAAGCTGATCTTCGACATACAATGGAATAAGTGTAAAAACCAGTGTACGGGTGCGTGCTTGGTTGACTTTGAGAAGGCTTTCGACACCGTATGGCTAGAGGGGCTTTTCTATAAGTTAACTAGGAGGGGTATGCCGAAACCTCTGCTGTATATGATTTATAATATGCTTATGGGAAAGAAGTTCGTTGTCAAATGTAGCAACGTCACTTCGAGCAAAGTCTTTGATATTAAAAACGGCTTACAACAGGGGGCGGTGATTTATCCGATCCTGTTTAACATTTGCACAAGTGATCTAGTAGGTTCCCTTAATCACTCTATAGCGTACGCAGACGATTTAGTGGCGTACAGATCAGGTCCAAAAACCGAAGTCATCAATGCTCTTCTGCAGCGTGATTTCGATCATATTAAGGCGTATTGCGATGATTGGAAATTGAAAATCAATAGATGCTAAAGGTTTAGTACAAAGTAGGGATGGTATTCCTGTAATATACCACCGCCACCGCGGTGCGAAGGACAAGTGGCTCATCTACTACGGGTATGTCGCTCCGTTTTAGTACCGCGATTGCGGAAAGGGATCGGGTCGATGCCGTTCGCCAGTTCGCCGAATTCTGATGGCTTAAGGAAGTAGGGAGGGTAGTCATGCTTTCCTAGGTCGGTACGTTACTGAGGTAACACACTTTTCCTAGTTTTAAGTTAGATTAAGGATAGTTAGGGGGATCTCGTGGAAAGGCCGGGCTCGTTAACGTAGGACGGCACTTGTAAGAAGTGATTGATGCTTCATGGCATCAGTTAAGTCTGGGCGGTGCTTGTGCATGATGTTGAGGATTGCCAGGCGCCCGAAATCGCAATCGAGATGGTGACCACTCGGAGAGAAAGTCTACGAGTGCTCACCACCCCGATTATATTTAAGTTAGACTAAGTAGCTTAGGTAGGTTAAGTAGAATAGGGTATAGTTTTAAGTTTTATATAAAAATTTAAAAAAATGATGAAGTATCTAAGTTTTTTAAAACTATTTTCTTAGAAATATTTTCCATATATTGATAAATAAGACCATTAGTCGTAAGATAGTTTTGAGGCCAAAAGGCAAAGTTTATTGATATTGTGAAGTTTAGAGAGTTCGGTAAGAGCCAGTAAGCTAGAATAAGTAACAGTCAGTGTGAAATTAGATTTAAGCATTTTTGTCTAGGATGTAAGCTTATAATGAAAGAAGAAATAATTCGATTCGGAATATTTGATCCCCTGACTATTTAGCTAGAAGGTATGTATATATGTAGGTATTTTGTTGAATATGTAAAAGCTTTTGGGTATCCTTGCGTATTCACTGCAAATCTGTGTTGCGCTCGGGAACAAGCAATCTACATGAGTTTTCCTCACACCGCTTGAAACAGTTCAGGCTCAGAGCTGATGTATCAAACTATTACTTAATTTCGCGTTTCGTCGTAGCATAAAAGGACTTGCCGAGCAACTTTTTAGTATAGATATCCAGATATACAGAGCTGGAGAAGTAAAAAGTGGATTCGATTGTTTGTCATTTGCATTGGTGGACATCAGTATATATCTATCGACAGAAGTTTGGGGCATACCGTTGTCAGGCAGAATAAACCTTCCAATCTAGACGATAAAGACCAACAATTCCATCCACCCGACCTGGTCGAAGTGTAGATAGCCATATCTAACCTAAAATATGACGTAAGTGCAAGACAGCTACTGGATCAGACAGTCTGACTGCTGAGCTCTCCAAAGCGGGAGACGATGACTTTGTAAGGAGCAAGCAACAACTCATCTGCAAAATATGGTCCCCATTTCAAGGAGTTTCGTCAAGAAAGAAATTTAAGGTTTTGTAAACATGAAACAAGAATGCTGTGCAAAAGAGATATAGAACAATGAGTGACATTTAAAGTTTGATGCATTAAAGACCATTGATTGAAATCTTTATGCTCATTATTTATAGACCCATCTTGAACAACCTAAGCAGCAATACCTTTTACCGGCAAATTTCATGGAAATCTAAGGTCAGGAATTTCTTTGTTATACAGAATAAGCTCAACTATTTTCAGTTACAATACCCCCGAGATATTCTTTCATACAAAGTCATCTCATGTCTTCACAAAGAGACATTTATTGGTTCTGGGAGTATGTTATACCTTTGCGGGCATTAAGCACCCACATCTTACGTTTGACTCGTTCACTATAATAATTCCCTGGGATTCATCAATAAGTGATTTTATTTTGGGTCACTCATTTACTCGAGTTTTGCCAAATTTACGCAAATATCCGATGAAGATGCGGTTAATTCTTCATATGTATGTAGGTAGTAGATACACGTTATTCCTAGCTCAATTTTCGCTCGCGGGATATCGCACATACTTATGTGCAAATGCTCTCATCAAAGCAAATAAGACGAAATGCCCTCAGGAGAATCTACCCGCATATCAAGTGGTTTCATTTCTCATAAAATCTTCATAACGAGCGGTAACAGACGGAAAGTATTGGTCTGATTGGATTTAGCCTGGAGCTACGAGTACTTCAGAGTTATTCTTAGAATCAATTCCTTGCACTCACTTCATATTATATTTATTCCTTTACGAGTATATGAAGGAAGCGACCAATACCAATACCTGCGATCATAACGAACACATCATGGGCTGAGAATTTAGTCATTAGAGCTTTTGAAACCGACGTGGATTAGGTAAATGTCAAAGATAATGGGCCTTTTTCCATGACATTTTGTTAAAGTGGCACATAGGTACGAGCATCTATACGCAACATGTTGTTTCTTGGAATTCACAGATTTTAAGTGAGAATATTACAAAGGCTAATACACCTACGGTGTAAGCTCAACTACCTACTTATCAGTTTAGTTGTTTTTTGTTTGCTGATATGTATTTGATCCATCTACTAGAATCGGTTTCACTTACATTTGTATGCAGACTATGGAGGGAGCACTGTCTGTCTACTGACTAACCTATTTTTGGAAAATAATTACTCAGGCTATCACTTTGGTAAAATTGAATTAATTTCACCCACAGTTGGATACAATTCTGAAAAAGAAAGAAGGCACTCACTCCTAAACTTAGCTGGGAAAAATAGAATTTTGAGAATTTAGTCAAACATTTAAATTGTTCAGAGTCGTACTAAAGTAAGCTGCCGCTACAGCCTGGGGTGCCTCTGGTCCTTACCCAACAATCGTCTCCAGCTAGCTCGATTATTTGCTAGTTGCTTTTAGTCTCGCACGCTATCCCCCGGGTGCGGATTCAAAGATTTTTTAAGCCGGAGAGATGTTGTTTATTCTAAGCCATCTGAGTCGTTCACTTAACTCTCCTGGCTAAGCCGATGTCGCTGTAAAGCCCGTAAAGTTAGCCGTTGTATTCCGTCTTCCACCCACCGTCTATGCAGATGGGACTGAAAATCACCCTCATCACTTTTGTTGTTCAAACAGGGCTACTACATTCTTAGCCCAAAGCAGCAACGATTGGCACGAGTTATTTTTCGTTTGATCCCAGTGCTGCAGTCATCTTCTAAATTTATAGCGGATAGGTGAGAAAAGTCCTTAACTACATCAAAGTTATATCTGTCGAGGGTGACGTTCTGTCCGAGACATCGGTGTTGGTTGTACTTTTTGCTTGACAGCATATACTTGGTCTTGCCCTCATTGACTGCTAAACCCATTTTCGTCGCTTCCGTCTCAATACTCGCGAAAGCGCCACTGACATCACGCTGCTTTCTTCCGATTATGTCAATATCGTCGGCGTATGCGATAGTTGAACGGACTTTTGAAAAATAGTGCCGCTTGTGTTTGCTCGTGAGTTTTGCACTATTCTTTCAAGTACGATGTTGAAAAAATCGCATGACAGCGCATCGCCTTGTCTAAATCCTTTCTGGACATCAAAGGTTTCGGTGAGATCTTTACCGACCTTGATAGAGCAGCGTGCATTCTCCTATCAGGTTGTTGACGAACGGCTTCAAGCATCACACAATATGGCAAAGAAGATCTTGTATGCGATGTTAAGGAGACTGATGCCTCTGTAGTTGGCGCAGTTCAGAGCGTCTCCTTTCTTAAGAATCGGACAAACAATGCTGAGGTTCCATTCATCGGGCATACTTTCGTCCGACCATATTTTACAGATGAGTTGGTGTATGCCCCTTACCAAGTCATCGCCTGCCACTTTAAAGAGCTCGGCAGTCAGGCCATCCGCTCCAGCAGCTTTGTTGGATTTAAGCTTCGATATGGCTATCTTCACTTCATCCAGGTCGGGTGGACGGAATTGTTGGTCATCATCGTCCAAGTTGAGAGTTTGATTCTGCCTGACAGCGATATTTGGTCCGTCATCGCCGTTATACAGTCTGCAGAAATGATCTTTCCAAATCCTCAGCATCGACTGCGATTCTACTACGATGTTCCCTTGTTCATCTCTACAGGCTTCGATTCGGGGTTTGTTTCCGCGGCATGTTATTTTTACCTTTTGGTTAAACTTCCGAACCTCATTCCTGGAGTAGCATCTCTCAATTTAATCGATCGCGCGCTTCTCTTGCTCTTTCTTCTTCCTCCTGAGAAGCCGGTGCTCGTCTCTCCTCTTCCGCTCATAGAGCTCATGAGCAGCTCTGGTTTTTCTAAGCAGCGCCGCGTTATATGCATCTTGCTGAGCTGCATGTGCTTGCCGGCATTCATCATCGAACCAGGGGTTTCGTTGTGGTGGACGAGTGAAACCCAGCACGCTCGTTCACATGCCGGAAGCTGAAGACTTCTTGTCTTAGTCTGCCTCCGACAACAAATCCGCATCCAAACAAGCGCTGCTTTTGCCGTCGATAGCAATTGCCGTAGTAGATGTCGCAGTTTTTCATCTTCTTTTTGTCCGGCACATCCCATCGCATTTCTTGAATGGCGGTTATGTCTGCTTTGTAGCAGTCTAGTTGCTCGGCTTCACGTGGTCTATTAAGGGATCTAACATTCCACGTGCATATCCGAAGCTCATTGTCCTTAAATCGCTTGCGTAGGTTGTCAACAGTAGATCCGTCCATATCCGAGTCTTGTTGATGCTTCGTAACTTTTTTTTTTTTTTAAATAGCCGGGCAGTTACCCCGGCGGCACAACTCCCAACCTGGAGGACCTGTTCCATTTTTAATGCCACTAGGACGAGGGGTCGGTTACACCGAAGCCAGTAACCCGTTCCGGGATGTGAGCGCTGCCGTTGGCCCTTATATGGCTCGTCCGCCACAATCTCTTTTCCAAGACCTTGACTAAGTCCTGGAAATCCTTACCGGCCTGAGCTCCAAATAAGTCGGAGTAGCCCGGGTAAGGTGTTGTTTTATTTTTCCGACACTAACCCTGATTTATGGCGCAGGAAACTCGCCATTTGCCCCCATCAGTTCGCAATCTCTAGTGAGATTCCCAGATGGCGCCACGGGGAGGCGTGGAGTAGGGCTTATTAGCAGAGCTGCAAGATGTTCGGCTGCAGAGGCTCATTCTCGTCAATTAAAGAACCAGCACCTGCTGGAAGATGCTACTTCTACGAGGCCTTATACTAATCGTTGCCAGCCCGGTTACTAGCCTTGCATAGTGGCTCTGCATGTTTCGTCTTCCAATGAATCGCCTAGCACTCGATACAGTAGAGTAGAGCAGGATTAGCGTTTTGTGAATCATTTTCTGAGAAAGTCGGGAACCTCAACTAACAAGCCCATCTCTATATCACGAATACTCGCCAGCTGCCTCCAGTTGTGTACTCCAACGATGAAAACGATTTAGAGCGTCAAATACCATGTGTAAATGGCTCGTAAAGGATATCCATTCGAATACAAAACAGAGACGTAATATTTCAAATGCAAGCCGCTCCAGGCCTTAAGCTGTACCAATTTCAAAACATCTTTATAAGACACTCGAGACTTAGTTCTTACTTAATCCATTTATTTATACATTCTCATAATTACAATACTTTACAAATTCTAAAATAAATAATACTACAATCTCAAGTTCTCCTCCTACACTCCTACAGTTTTATTTCCCTGTTTTGTGGCGACTGTTTTTTGCTCTTAGATTCTCCACTATCCTTCTTCATAGCTTCTTCCATTTTCAGTTTTTCCATGTGATACTTCTGCCATATTCTAAGGATATCCTTTGCATGATCGGGCTTGATTTCTTTTTTAGCTTTTTGGACACTTAGTGCATTAGTGCGTAGTAGTTCCTTTGTGAGGCCCAATTTGATTCCATTTTTATACTGAGATTTTGTCAAGACTTTATATTGCTTTCGCAGTTCTTGTTTGTACAAAAATAGTAAGTACGGTGTCATTTGTGGATATTTTCGTTTAAGAATGGAATTTTCTTCAGCCATCTTAAGGATGTTGTGGTTCTTAGGAATGCTTCTGTACTGATGATTCAGAGAATGTCGTTCCTTTATTTATACCGCGGTTTGCAGTTAAAATCTCAATACCTGTCACCACAGTGTGATTTATGCCGCAAATTCAAAACTGTTATCCTAATTAAGGATTTAGGATGTGATCTTTAAATTTACAGTTTTCGTAATCATATCGTGTCATAATTAACCGGGATAAGCAAGATAGAGGTAAGAAAAATAAGCGATGCTGCCACGAATCACGGTAGCAGGTAGAAATTAATCTCGAGTTCAGATACATACATGTAGCAGTAACTTTGACCGCAGACTTAAGATGACTAACTCTTTTATTGAAATCGTTAATAAGGCCGCAGATAATTACGCATCTGCATGTGTATCGAAGTACTATCGTTGTATGTATGAGCGAGGTACTCATACATCGAAAGCATCGGTGGTACAGATAATGTGAAATGCCGATCACATCGCCATGCAACGCGATGGCATATGATCTTGGCCCGGAAACCAGAAAGCTTAAATAATTAATTCAACGCCAAAGATCAGCGATTGGCATGATGACATTGGCTAAACTATAGTGAATAGTGAACACGTGAATGACCTCCGAATACCGACATACGGGTCACCATACTCACATGCGGTGAAACGGTCAGAGCCTGGGAGAATAGCAGTTTGGCCATTGGTAGATCTGGACCCCAACAGTCTCCTCTGACATTGTTGGGGACCACATAGCACTTTAAGAAATTGAATCACAACCAGCCGATATACTCGTAAAAACTTCGGATGTGATGTTTTCTGAGAGTTTCGTCATTGAGCATCTTTTTGAGGTCGCTTAGGCCCGAACTGGAGAGTGTGTCGGGTGCGGATTCGAAGCGTAATTCATTCAATTTAACAATAATGTCCTTCGACTTGTGACATGCTGGACTGCCTTGGTGAAACAACAGTTTTTTCTTCAGATAGTCGGTGAACAAAATACCATGCTTGTCCCTAAATATGGATGCCATAACCTTGCCAGCCAACTTCTTCGTCTTTGATCGCTTTGAACGGCTTACATCGACTGCTATTTACTCAGCTGACGCTTGCTTTGATTTAGGAGTGTAGTAGTGGATTCATGTCGAATACCGACGTAAAAAATGCATTTTAAGCGCACTTGAATAGCTCTCTGAATCATCTCTTCTTCTTCTTATACTTTTATTAACCCTTTCCTCGTTATACGAACTTATGCATAACGAGTTTCCCATTTTTACTGCATCGCTGCTGCTCCGCTTATGGGGTTGGCTAATGTCGCAGACCGCAGAACGCGTCTACATAATGCTCGGTCCTGGATCGCTTCAGTGGTAAGCCCCAGGCGTTGTTGCGCATTTGCCATCTGAGAAATCCAGGAATTCTTTTTCCGACCTCGTTTTCTTACAGTTGGAGTGACCGTAGTTGATAGTGCCTTTTTAACCGGATTTTCCGCAGATCTTCTTTGAACGTGGCAATGCCAGCTTATTCTATTCGCCTCAAGCTGTTCGGTTACCGAATTCTTTATATGTAGACTTCCTCTTATACGCGTAGATCTAATGCAATCGCGTTTAGTGACTCCACTAGACATCCTTGACATTTTCATTTCCGCTGCCGTCATTTTGTTTTTAAACGCTTCGTACATTGTCCAGCACTGTGAACCGTATATCAGAGCTGGTCTAACAACCGTGGTGTAGAGTTTCCCCTTTAATTTAAGTGGAAATTTTCGGTCGCAAAAGATTCCCGAATTTTCCCGCCATTTCATCCATCCCACACTCACTCTGTGGTTTACGTCGTCGTCACATTTCGCTTCCATGTTAACGATTGATCCTAAGTACTTAAAGATAGTGCTTTTCTGAAGAACTATTCTGTCTAACATTATATCCGGAACAGGTCGCAACGGATGCGTAAATGGGCACGTCAAATGCTCCGTCTTTGAACGACTTATTTTGAACCCGTTTCTCTCTAGCGCATTTCTCCATGAATCTAAGGCGTTCTGTAAATCTTCGCCGTTATCGCTAAGTATAACTGCGTCGTCCGCGAAGAGAATTGGCGTTACATTTGCTTCGCGCATGCAGTCTTTTAAAAGATAATCGAATACTACGTTAAAGAGGAAAGGGCTAAGTACGCTTCCTTGATGCACTCCGACATTAACTGGAAATTCTCTCGTTAGTCCAGCAGAGCTTTTAACCGCAGTCATTTCATTTGTTAATAAGCGACCGTCTAGATTTTTTGGGTATTTCGGCGAGGTTATTTCCATCGAATTTTTCCGCCTCTGAGCAGTGAGCTTAAAAATATTTGGCATTTTAGTACTGTACGACGTTTGAACTTCTTGGATAGCTTGTCTTCTATCCGCCGATCGTGAGGATATTTGTTCCAACACCTGGTACAGGTTTTCCGCTGCTGCCGCTCGAGTTCGAGCCAGGACTTTCTTTGCGATCTTTTTAAGACGCTCGTATTCAAGAGCCAGTCGAGCTTTTTCGATATCGTCGCTCCGATCGCATTTTGTCCACGCTTGGAATGCACTCTTCTTGTCGGCCACAGCTTGTTTGGTTTCGTCATTCCACCACCATGTTTCTTTGCCGACGTGATGGTATTTCGATATAGTCCCCAGATGGGACTTTCCGAGAGTTATGCATTCCTCGTGCATGCTGTTCCACATTTCTTGCGGGCTAAGTGAGTCTGCTATACCATTTATATTTTGAAGTACTTCTTTAGCCAGTGCGATAAATCTTGCGCTTCGTTCCTTTGATAGATTATACCACCGGATTTTTGGCTTTCCAAACGATGCCCGTGTTTTCGGTGGTTCCGCTGTGAAAAATTCTGTAATGAGCAGACGGTGTTGGCTTACTAGCGATTCTCCAAGTATTACTTTACAGTCCTTAACACGGTTTCTCATCGACATTTTGCAGAGGTGATAATCTATTTGCGTTTCGTGGCCTCCGCTGCTATAGGTGATAAGATGTCGTTGATGTATTGTGATGTATGGTGATTGTATTTAAGACGGTTAAGCCGTAAGCCCTACACGCTATAAGGATATCTTTGCCAGCTGAATTTCTGGTTCCAAAGCCTTTACCGCCGTGGCAGTCCTCATAATCAACATTTGTTTCTCCGACGTGGCCATTTAAATCTCCGCCTACGAAGAGCATCTCATCGATAGGTATATTTCTAAGCAAATTACCGAACTCTGACCAAAATTTATCTTTTTCCGATTGGTCGCATCCATTTTGTGGAGCGTACGCGCTAACAATGTTCCACGTTTCATTATGTATGACGAGTTTAACACTCATCAAGCGGTCGCTTATTTTCAAGATACCAACGATGTTGTGTAGAAGATCCGCTGCAACAACGATTCCAACACCGTTTCGTCTATTGACCGTTCCATGGTAGAACATCTTAAATGCCTTAGTTTTTAAATCTAGAAAACGCGCTTTATTTCCTGTATAACACCACTTTGTTTCCTGTACGCACAGGATTTGTAGAGTTCTGCGACGCATAATCGCTTCCAGTTCTAAACTTTTTGAGGTCATCGATCCGACGTTCCAACTTGCAAATCGAAGTTTAGGAAAATATTTTGGAAACTTCATTTTGCCCGCCCCCGGAATCCGTCGGGCTCTGACACAAGCACTTCTGCTTGCTCTGGGATCACCCGAGTGCGTTGCAATCGTGGTGGCCAGCGGGGTAGTGCTATTAATTGCGATCATTTCCATGAAGTTTAAAGTTTGAGTGGTTTGACACTTGTATGCTCATTTCGAATTGATTGACTGTTCTTTTACCCCATCGGTAGTCTCCAGACGTGGGAACCCACTGATTGCATACAAACTTGTGGGAAAGTTTTAAGGTGTTAAAGTGTCACAGGCTCATTTTTGGTGTCATAGTTGCCTGTATATGATTGGTGTCCCATTTAGTCGCCTCTTACGACAAGCTGGGACGCACTGCGGCACTATTCTTTATCCGATGCCGCACGGACCTCTGAATCATCTAAGAGTTGTTATTTTTGCACCGGACTGAACAAACACGGCATCCACTTCGAAAGCAACTTATTTTTTTAATGGTATCAGCTATCTCACGCTATCTGTCAACAGCGGTGCCTTCTATGTGTCAGACTGGAGATTTATCGAATTATGTGTTGTGTACCGATTATGGCTGTGCATTTCAATCGCCATGGATGCTACTTTCGACAACTCGACTATTTACAGGGCATGTAAATCAGGTAAATAATACACCATAAATGAATCAGTAGTTCATAGGTACGAACATAGATCGTTAACAGTACCCTGAATGTGATAAGTTGCCCACAAATGTGGAGTGCTTTCTCTAAAGCTATGATGCATGCCTTTCACTCTTAAAAGTAACACCGTTTGCACCCAGGCATATGCAGTTGGTATGGCGCATTTTTTAACTTAAGCGTTGGAATCCCTAGTTCGACGATTGCTGTGATAGATACCTATTACAAGAACATTAATGCAAGTTATAAGCTCTATACCGCACTCTTACCTTCTGTCAAACTCCATAGAATAGCCTGTTTTGGCTGACTTTGGTCTTTTCTCTACATTCCTTGACACTCTTATGAATCTCACTTTACTTGATCTTTTATGCTTTCAAAGATACGTTTCCTTTATAAAGCCCTTGTGCGCCGACTGTTTTTGACTCTAGTGTGATGTATATGTGATCTGATGCAGAGCTGGCGTCCTTTAGGATGACAAGGACGTAAGATTTCACAACTTGTTAGAAAAACTTGGGTCCATCTTTGCAACAGAGATATGCGTTATTCTGAGGGCGATCCATATTTTGGAGTGAATTGGTAGTGAAGGAAATTATCTTCGTCTACTACTCTCTCACAACTTCTAAGCTAATTCGAAATTCCAAGGCTTGTCTGTACGCATTTTGTTGGCTAAATTTACAAATGTTTTAACAAGTCTCAGGTTAAAATGGGATTTCAGGAAATGGAAGCGCCGATAAATTTGCCAGGTTTTGAATCCATTACGTTGGTCAGAGCGAGGCACTAGTTTACTTACTTACTTACTTTAAGTGGCGCTTCAGTCCGGGGTGGACCTAGGCCTCAGTCAACAAGCTTCTCCAGTCAGCTCGATCTCTAGCTAGTTGCCTCTAGTTTCGCACGAAAGTTGGCTGAGGTCCCCTTCCGCTTGCGTGCGCCACCTGAGTCTTGGCCTTCCTCTACTGCGCTGTCCTTCGGGAGCGGATTCGAAGACTTTTTGGACCAGAGTATTGGTGTCCATACGCTCTTCATGACCTAGCCATCTCAGTCTTTGGATCTTCACTCTTCTGGTTAGGTCGATGTCGCTGTACAGTCCGTGAAGTTTATTGTTGTATCACCTCCTCCATTCTCCTTCAATGCAGACAGGACCGAAGAACTCCCGAAAAATTTTTCTCCCAAAGCAACCAGTAGCACCCTCATCCATTTTTGATAATGTCCATGCCTCTGCGCCATAGAGCAGGACCGTAATTATTAAGGTCCTATAAAGGGTGACTTTTGTTGTCCGAGAAAGGGCTTTGCTACTCAATTGCCTTCTTAGCCCAAAGAAACAGCGGTTGACAAGAGTTATTCTTCGCTTGATCTCAGCGTTGTCTGTATTAATACTGACCTTTATGGAGCAGCGTGCATTCTTCATCGTCATCTTGCACAGACGGACGAGTTTGGCAGGGATACCAAAACTAGACATTGCTCTGTATAGCTCTATAGATGCTGTCGTACGCGGCCTTAAAATCGATGAATAGGTGTGACCGAGTGTGACACGCTTGAAGACATCAAGGAGCACTACTCTGTAAGTGTCCGGCCCAAGCCCCCATCGCCTGCGACGTCTTGGATACTGCAGCCATTTTTCTATTGAAACGCTTATTCATTTTTCTATTAAAACAAAACATTCCTGTGAAACCAAAAAAACAAGGAGCTCAAAAGACTATTCATGCGCTCCCCTGTTCCGACAGAAATAAGATTCGTTGCTCTCCTCAGATTATATTGTAGATGCTGATTTCACTTTTAGGTAAAACATGCATTGAACCAAATCAACATTGAAGAAGCTTTTGTATCCCAAGAAATTTCATGAGCCGACGACTGTACAGGAATTAAATTTCGCTCCAATAAAGTTGTAACTCTTCGAAGGTACGTAACTTAACGTAAGTTTAAACACCGAAATTATCTACTTTTAGAAGTATTTTTAATTGTTTTAGTAAAAAAATAACTACTTCAGTACGCAATTAACCCATAACCCCATCCATAGTCGAATTTCATCTTAATGACCTCCTCAAAAATGATTGCCATGAATTAACCACTCACAACAATTTCCTGCTTAAATACCGGCCTTAATTTCATTCCCGGAATTTGAATTCAATATGAAGATCTTATAAATCTCCTTTCATTGTTCACATCATCAAATTATCGTTTCCGCCGAGTAAATTTGATTTTATGAATAATACCAACGACAGCCAATACCAAAATTTTCATAAATACTCAAGCAGTAGTCTCAAAGAAAAGCCAACACCCCACCGAAACATAGCCCTTGGACTTAAGATTTTAATGACTGACTGCTTCACATAATCCTTATGAAGTACCTTTTATATCGAATGGCTATTGAAAATTTCCAGCGTCCACTTCTATTCATAGAATTACGTAGACCGTTGAATTACAGCCAACAAGGCAATTAATGTTTACCTCTGCCAACTGGTCTCGTCATTGAGCAATTTCCTCTTTGCCATCGAGTTCGCCAAAGCGGAAACAACCATCCGAATGACAATATTAAAGTCATTGAAAGATAAAATTCAAAAGGAAAAAGGGAACAAGTATGCCAGGAACCACCAAATACGAATGTCTCTAGTATTTGAATGTCAATGGAATGAGAGATACTTCTTTTCCCTTCCGACTGAGAGATCATTGAGCCAATTCCACAAAAATCCAGACACGAATTCAACTAAACAACAAGCGCTCTTGACATACATTTTTGGGTGAGATGTTTTCGGGGATTTAATTACTTAAATTAAACAGTTCTCTTAGGAAATGAATAGGGATGAAATGCGAATACCAGTACTCAAGAGTCGCTCGGGGAGAATACCACAAACTTATCAAGTTGAAACAGATATAAATAGATTGAAGGGATGAATAATTTATCAGGTCTTTGGGGCCTTCTTACATAAATGTGCTTAGATGTTTATAATTAAAAGGAATGAAAAATTTGTATCTCCAAAGAAATTGCGGTATGTGGCCCTACAGTCCAAGATGGACCAGGGCCTCAGCCAACAAGCGTAACTTCTTTTATCTCGACAAAAAAAAGATCTCCAAATACCTATATAGAGCTTATGAATACTCGTACATCTAATGCAAGGCATATCTCCTCATGTGTATTTGTATAATTTGCACACAATGCTTGGCTAGGTTTGCTGACATTAAAACAAACAATCCAACAGGTCGGTTCGTTTTGGAACAGGCTACTACGACTATTTCATTTTTTTTTTTTGGATTTTTCCAAAGTATCACTTCACTCATATGGAAACATCCACAAATAGACGTACATCCGATATACTCACTGTATTTATTTCTTTATAATTCACGTAAGTCTTCCAACATAGCGATACATTTATCTACATGATATGGGTGGGTGTATTGTATATAGGAAACCAATCAGCTTATGTGACGATTGTCGAATAGCACCCCTAAGTCGCAGCGACATTTTAATTACACCACGCAAACCCTACTGATTACACGACTGAACCCAAGAAATTGACTTTGCACGCTTCAGGGCAAAAGCACCTTCTACTCGTATATAGATACCGAGAATTGCGTTTGCAAGATTTGTTAAAGGTCAATGTAGATACAGCGGAAATATAATGTAGCTTATGCATACACTCCGATCCAATTCATTTTTCTGATGGAGATATTTCCCTATATTGATGCTAAAGAGTTAGCAGAGACAGTATCCCGGTAATATATCGTCTACAACGCGGTTTAAAGTTAAAGCGGCAATGTTCAATGGTTTGTCGTCAATGCTCAGATGCTTGCGGATCATCGCCCATCATAATGGGCTTGGCAAATTTGGTATATACGAGCTAAGATGTTGTCATATCTCTGCATAAGTCTACGATCAACACAAGTTGATCCACTCCCACATCTCTGGGGCCACTCAGATCTAAAACAGATCTGTTGCAAACCTTGCATCACCCTCCATCCTAAGGCTCATTAACAATGGCTATGCAGTCAGCTGTCAGCTATTTTAACACTGCCTGTCTGCTTGTTGCGTACCTTAAAGCCATCTCAATACTTCCAAATGGTTTCATGTCTAAACTTTAACTTGAATGCATCGAACATTCTGTGGCACAAATCCACTTTCACTCTTCCCTTTTGTAGTAGGAAGAGAAGATGAAAATTTCAATATACACAAATCCGCTGGTCGGGATAGCATAGTCAAAAACCGCTGCATTATCTTTTTATCAATCCAGCTCTCTAGGATTCCCTCCGAATACATGGAAAACGTATTTCTCCACCACGGCCTTAAAAAAGGCAAATCCCCCTTACACAGGTTTCTTTTTCCAAAGTCATGGGAGTGATAACACATCGCTACCCCACCAAATACTTAGAAACATAATACTGACTGACCGGGCAGTTTTTCGTAGAACAGGGCTTGTGATGATTTAACGACATGTCTTACCGAAAAGAGGAACGATAATCTACACCAATGCGACGAAAGCACATTATTGTAAATTACTCATGTTACGAGTAGTTTAACATCAGGCTATTTTGTCGGAACGTCTCTTCAATGTATTTTTTAAAAATTACTTTTCAGAACATCTGACTCAAGTTGTCTTGGATGGTTTCAATTCTGATGACCACCACATTAATCTGGTATACCCCAGGGCTCCATTATGTCTCTGACACTCTTTGTCTAATGCTTACAATCCAATCACAGTGTGGCAAATAATATCCCGAGCACGAGTCATATATCAGTCACCATGAGCGCCATCTATTTGTCCAAACATTCTTGAATTGTTCTCTACTATCTGTCAAAATTTCATCACATTTTCATTTGATGTTAAAATTTTAACGCAAAACTTGATAAAAAAAAATACATCAAAAATATTACGAATGATGCAACAAGAGTTTCGTGATGATTGTTTGAGTAGAACAGTTAATTTCGAGGACCATAAACGTATTTTTGGGCGGCAGAGACACTGGAAGGTAACAAACCCGCAGAAAGGCCAATTTCAGTTCGAACCCCTGAAATGATCCAAAAAGGACATGATTTTGCTGCAGAATTCATTCCAACTGGTGAAAAAGTTGCTGCCACATATTATTTTGAAGTTTTGAAGCATTTAATGACCAGAATTCATCGTATTCGGCCCGGTCCAACAAGTTGTTTTCTGTTGCACATTAATACACCAAGTCACACAGCACTCATTGTTTGTAAATTCTTGACTGGAAATCAAGTTTGCATGTAAAATCATCCGCCGTATTTACCAAATTTAGCACAGATGTGTCTTGTGTTTAACGTGAACACCTGTCGTGGAGACTTAAGTTCACGGAATGCCCATACATCCATATGGGCAAGGATACTCCTTTCCATCACTTATTCTCGTTGGGGGCACATCTCCATCCTTGGTATGAGTCGAGTCCTACCTAAAACCTCTTGCTGGCCTTAGGGTCTCAGTATCAAGCATATTCAGCAACTCCACTACGGGTATCGGGCCACCCTCCCTCCGTTTTAGGTTTACTCCAACAAGTTAGGCCCGCACCGAAGTCCGGGGGTCTCCTAACTCCCAAGTTACCGTGTTTTAAGTCCTGGTAAGGACTACCGGTGGTCTTGCCACTCAACAAGACCTATGACCGGCAGCTTGTAACTGGCCAAATCATAGCAACTATCAGTTGCGAAAGGTCTGATGATGTTTATGATAAGTTCAATCTAACTCTACTCTTATTAATCGTAGACAATGTCATTGATGGAAGAAGCCTTGATAATTGAGCGGGGCCCCCAATTTGGTACAGTGCGACTTTTCTTCTTTGCCGAAATTAAAACTGAAGTTAAAAAGGTGTTTTTTTTTACGACATTCCGACCATTCAAGCAGCTTCGCTACAAGCAGTGAAGGAAATTTCGCAAAATAAGATGAAGCAGAGATTTTAATCACTATTGTATCGCTGTAACAATGTACGAGTATTCAGTTGGGAAGAGAATATTTCGAGTAAAGACACAAAAAAATAAACAGAAATCGTGTTTAAATTTTATTTTCTAGAGCCAGTCCATCATATTATTTGCCACACTGTGTATTCCTTTAGTGTAGAAAGTATTCTCTTCTTTTTATGCTCGTATTTGTTTGGTTTGGTGATAGGCAATGAATTAATTTTTTACTCATTCGTTCAACAAATGCTAACCTGGTGTGTTATTGTTGCGATGTGCTATTCGTTTTGGGTGTCCTTTTTCATCGGTAGCATTTACGTATATTGTTTAGCCCGCGCTTAACCCATGTTAAGTCTTTTACTTCAATAGCCGCAGCAAATGTTCGACTTAAATAACATCGCGTTGGTTGTTTCATATAATTTCAACATCTTTAGCATATATTGTATAAACAATAGTTTGCATGGACTTGTTGCTACCAACGAGTTTCGCTTGATTCCTTCAAGTATGATATGATGTTTAAAAATTCTTTCATGTGACCATCGGGTTAATAGTTCAAAATCCCTCCAGAGAACAATTGCCTAGATGGTACATGTCAAATAATATGTCGACACGATAGAAGAAAGTACTCGTAACATGATGTCAGTGGCACTTTCGCGAATATTGAGGTAGAAGCGAAATAAATGGGGCTATCGATCAACGAGGGCAAGACCAAACATATGTTGTCAACCAGAAAGGACTCCCAACACCGACCGACGTATCGACGTATAACTTTGAGGTCGTTAAGGATTTCACCCTCCTATCCGCTATAAACTTAGAAAACCACAACAGCACTGGGATCAAACGTAAAGCAACTCTTACCAATCGCTTCTTCTTTGGACCAAGAAGGCAATTAAGTAGCACAGCCCTCCCTCGAATAAAAAAGTGACCCCATAGTGATGAGGGTGCTATTGGCTGCTTTGAGAGGAAAATACATCGAGTGGTTTTAGAGATAAAACCTGTATAGGCTGCAAAGCGATGTTGGCTTAGGGAGATGGTCCAATGACTGAACTGGTTGTAACATCTAGAGGAACTGAGGCCCTGGTCCATCCCGGACTGTAGTAAGAAAACATCTATTGCCTAGTTTGAGTTCCTTGTTTGAGTTCAAGAAAAAGTATTGCCTTCTTAAAGTTTGTGGAAATGAAAATGTGATTAAATTATCTTTGAAACTTTATTTTATTATTCATACATTATACATACAATACATCATATGAAAATTAAATTTAAAATTTAACTAAAACAATGTTATAAGAAAGAAAATTACATCGCACTCTATGTCTTAAATATAAAAATATGTGTATGTACTCGTACATAACAATTTTCAATACTCAATACTTCTTAGCTCCATCGTTGAGAAACGTTTATTCCTTTTTTCCATTTTCTCATCGATCATATCTTTGAGATAATTTTTGTAAAAAATTACATCAATCAGACGTTCGCGCTCTATTTTGCTATAACAAAAGATATTGTCCAAAGTAAAAGTGAGAAGATCGTTAATTAGCTCGTATTTAAGCTTGCAGGATTTTAAAGATTGTCCTTTTTGACGACGTTTTTCTTGTTGGTAGGTAAATAGATGATATGCGACAGATACTTTATCTTCTCGGTGCATTATTGATCAATCCAAATTAAACCTTAAATATAAATTATTTGTATGCCAAGGACAAACTGTTGAACTGTTAAAAAATGGAAATCGCAGGTTTTTTTATACCAAAAGTGCCAGAGTGGCTTCAATGATTGAAACCAATTAAGCAAATATGTGCTCAATCCATTCATGGAATTTCCTTTATTTTATTGCACCAATTAAGCAAATGTACTACAAAGGTTAATTGACACAAACAATAACGAGATGCACATTTAAATAAAGATAAATTTGGGCGTGGAATGAATAGGAATGTATTGGACCTTTGCAAAAGAGTATGTATGGTTTTTTTTCTGTTTACTGCAGTGCAAAAATGTACATGATTTGTTACTTTAAAAAACGTTTCCCTATTCACGTAATCATAATCAATCTTAATTGCATTGCTATTTACTAAAGAACACAACAACGCAGCTTCAAATAGAGTCTGAAATATTGAATACATTCGCCTTATTACACGGTTTCATATATGCATGTGTATAGGTATTATATAATAAACATATTTGTGCACTAATTCATTATGACATTGGGTTTGATACGATTCACTAAATGCTGTATGCAGTCAGGTGCTTGGATTCGGTAAGTAGTACAATTTACTATAAAGACTCATACCAAGTACCTTTGAGACTATGTTAGCTTTGATATTTAATAACTGGTCAAATTCTCAAGGAGTTGCCAAAGAAAGCCCTAATCAAACCGCTCCAACTTATAAATGCTGCGCTAAGATTATTAAACGTTCCAGGCCAAGTTGTCGAATTAATAATCGTCTCGAAACCAGACAAATCTCTAAATGAAAAAAAGTCCTACAGAGCCATATCGCTTCTGCCGATAATATCTAAAATATTTAAAAATATTTGAAGTCCGGGGTGGACCTGGGCCTCAGTCAACAAGCTTCTCCAGCCAGCTCGATCCCTGGCTAGCTGCCTCCAGTTTCGCACGCTAAGTTGGCTGAGGTCCTCTTCCACTTGCGTGCGCCACCTGAGTCTTGGCCTTCCTCTACTGCGCTGTCCCTCGGGGGCGGATTCGAAGACTTTTCAGACCGGAGCATTGGTGTCCATGCGCTCTACATGACCCAGCCATCTCAGTCTTTGGATCTTCACTCTTCTGGCTAGGTCCATGTCGCTGTACAGTCCATACAGTTCGTCGTTGTATCTCCTTCTCCACTCACCGTCAATGCAGACGGGACCGAAGAGCGCCCGAAGAATTTTTCTCTCGTAGCAACCAAGAACACCCTCATCCATTTTTGATAATGTCCATGCCTCTGCGCCATAGAGCAGGACCGGGATTATTAAAGTCTTATAAAGGGTGACTTTTGTTGTCCGAGAGAGGGCTTTGCTACTCAATTGCCTTCTTAACCCAAAGAAACAGCGGTTGGCAAGAGTTATTCTTCGCTTGATCTCAGCGCTGGTGTCGTTGTCTGTACTTATAGCGGAGCCTAGGTAGACAAAGTCCTTAACTACCTCAAAGTTATATCTGTCGAGGGTGACGTTCTGTCCGAGACGTCGGTGTTGGTTGTCCTTTTTGCTTGACAGCATATACTTGGTCTTGCCCTCATTGACGGCTAAACCCATTTTCACCGCTTCCGTCTCAGTACTCGCGAAAGCGCCACTGACATCACGCTGCTTTCTCCCGATTATGTCAATATCGTCGGCGTATGCGAGTGGTTGGACGGACTTTTGAAAGATAGTGCCTCTTGTGTTTGCTCGTGAGTTTTGCACTATTCTTTCAAGTACGATGTTGAAAAAATCGCATGACAGCGCATCGCCTTGTCTAAATCCTTTCTGGACATCAAAGGTCTCGGTGAGATCTTTACCGACCTTGATGGAGCAGCGTGCATTCTCCATCGTCATCCTGCACAGACGGACGAGTTTGGCAGGGATGCCAAAACTACACATTGCTCTATATAGCTCGTCTCTATAGATGCTGTCATACGCGGCCTTAAAATCGATGAATAGGTGGTGGGTATCGATCTGAAGCTCATGGGTCTTCCCCAAGATCTGCCGTAGTGTGAATATCTGGTCGATGGTGGACTTCCCTGGCCTGAAGCCACACTGATATGGAACTATCAGGTTGTTGACGAACGGCTTCAGGCGTTCACACAATACGGCAGATAAGATCTTATATGCGATGTTAAGGAGACTGATGCCTCTGTAGTTGGCGCAGTTCAGAGGGTTTCTTTTCTTGAGAATTGGACAAACAATGCTGAGGTTCCATTTATCGGGCATACTTTCGTCCGACCATATTTTACAGATGAGTTGGTGTATGCTCCTTACCAAGTCATCGCCTGCCTCTTTGAAGAGCTCGGCAGTCAGGCCATCCGCTCCAGCAGCTTTGTTGGACTTAAGCTTCGATATGGCTATCTTCACTTCATCCAGGTCGGGTGGACGGAATTGTTGGTCATCATCGTCCACGTTGAAAGGTTGATTCTGCCTGACAGCGGTACTTGGTCCGTCATCGCCGTTATACAGTCTGCAGAAATGATCTTTCCAAATCCTCAGCATCGACTGCGATTCTACTACGATGTTCCCTTGTTCATCTCTACAGGCTTCGGTTCGGGGTTTGTTTCCGCGGCTTGTTATTTTTACCTTTTGGTAAAACTTCCGAACCTCATTCCTGGAGTAGCATCTCTCAATTTCCTCGATCGCGCGATTCTCATGCTCTTTCTTCTTCCTCCTGAGAAGCCGGTGCTCGTCTCTCCTCTTCCGCTCATAGAGCTCATGAGCAGCTCTGGTCTTTCTTAGCAGCGCCGCGTTATATGCATCTTGCTTAGCTGCATGTGCTTGCCGGCATTCATCATCGAACCAGGGGTTTCGTTGTGGTGGACGAGTGAAACCCAGCACATCAAAAGCGGCATCTCTGATGGCGTTTTGGCAGTGTTTCCAATGGTCTTCGATGCTTGATGCTGGCGGCATTGGACCTCTTAAGAGATTAAGAGACACTCGACGTCGAATTTTCTCACAGCATTAGTTTGTCTTGGCGTAGTTTGGGATATCCGCAACCGTACCTTGGCTACAACAAGGTAATGGTCCGAGTCGATGTTGGCTCCTCGGAACGTACGGACATCCATAATACTGGAGGAGTGTCTTGCGTCGATCGCAATGTGATCAATCTGGTTGACTGTTGATTGATCAGGAGTTCTCCAAGTCCCCTTGTGTATGTCGAGATGTGGGAACCGCGTGCTAGCCACGACAATGTTTCGCCCCGCCGCAAAGTCGATTAGCCTGAATCCCTTATCGGAGGTGGTGTTGTGCAGGCTATATTTTCCGATTGTTCCACCAAAGATACCTTCTCTTCCTAGCTTTGCATTAAAATTGTCCTCGGTATTGCTCGTAGGTCTTGTTGAGGAGCTCGTAGAAGGCATCCTTGGTGTCGTCATCTTTCTCCTCTGTGGGGGCATGCGCGCATATGAGGCTTATGTTGGTGAATTTAACCTTGATGCGGATTGCTACGAGGCGCTCGCTGACATGCAGGAAACTGAGGACTTCTTGTCTTAGTCTGCCTCCGACAACAAATCCGCATCCAAATAAGCGCTGCTTTTGCCGTCGATAACAATTGCCGTAGTAGATATCGCAGTTTTTCATCTTCTTTTTGTTCGGGCCATCCCATCGCATTTCTTGGATGGCGGTTATGTCTGCTTTGCAGCAGTCTAGGGCCTCCGCTAGTTGCTCGGCTGCACGTGGTCTATTAAGGGATCTAACATTCCACGTGCATATCCGAAGTTCATTGTCCTTAAATCGTTTGCGTGGGTTGTCAACAGTAGATGCGTCTATATCCGAGGCTTGTTGATGCTTCGTAACTTAATCTTTTTTAAATGGCCGGGCAGTTACCCCAGCGGCACAACCCCCAACCTGGAGGACCAGTTCCACTTTGAGTGCCCCTAGGACGAGGGGTCGGTTACACCGAAGCCAGTAACCCGTTCCGGGATGTGAGCGCTGCCGTTGGCCCTTATAGGGCTCGTCCGCCACCATCTCTTTTTCAGGACCCTGACTAAGTCCTGGAAATCCTTTCCGGCCTGAGCTCCAAATATGTCGGAGTAGCCCGGATAAGGTCTTGTTTTGTTTTTCCGACACTAATCCTGGTTAATGGCGCAGGAAACTCGCCATTTGCCCCCTTCACTTCGCAACCTCTAGTGAGATTAGATATTTAATAACTGGTCAAATTCTCAAGGAGTTGCCAAAGAAAGCCCTGAGCATACTGCTCCAACTTATAAATGCAGCGCTAAGACTATTAAACGTTACAAGCCAATGGAAAGTTGCCGAAGTTATAATGGTCTCAAAACCAGGCAAATCTCTGAATGAAAAAAGTCCTACAGACCCATATCACTTCTGCCGATAATATCTAAAATATTTGAAAAACTCCTACTAAAGGGCTTGCAATCGATCATTGAAGAAAGACGTCTAATTCCTGAGCATCAGTTCGGTTTTAGAACTGAGAACTCCACAATTGACCAGGTTTATAGAATTACGAATGAAATTGGTAAAGCCTTAGATTGGAAAAAGATATGTTTTAGCGTTTTTCTTGTCGTGTCTCAAGCCTTCGATAAGGTATGGCACGAAGGCTTGTATTTTAAGCTAAGTCACGTTCTTCCGAGAGAGCTGCAAACGATTCTGAAATCGTACTTGGAAAATAGAATTTTTCCTTTTAAACATACTAGGAATTTAAATAGATCGCTGTTGGAGTTCCGAAAGGAAGTGCACTTGGCCCGGTATTGATTTTACTCTATACTCGAGATATACCGGAAGAATCAGGTACCATAGTAGCCACGTCCGATGACGACACGGCGATACTAGCTATAGATACTTCAGTCGAGTAAGCTACTGGAAAGCTACAAACGGGTTTGGATAAAATCTACGAGTGGACAAGGATATGGCGAATTGTTCTCAACGAGACCAGATCTACTCATGATAATTTTTCTTACCGGAAAGTAAGCAGCCTTCCCATTTTCATTAACTCGGTACAAATACTATATGCAAACGAAGCAAAGTATCTAGGAATGACGTTAGATGTAAAACTGAAATGGAAGCCGGATGTTAAGAAGAAACGTGATGGACTTGAAAATATGTTCAGACAAATGTATTGGCTACTAGGAAGGCATTCCAAGTTAAGTATACATAACTAACTGCTCATCTATACAAACTGTTTGGACGTACGGTGTACAACTTTGGGGTTGTACTAAACCAAGCAACTGAAATATTCTCCAAACCTCCAGAAACAGTTATATCCACAGAGACTTAGGAAGAGTCGTCGGGGACGATTTTTACCGTCGAAGACGAAATAATGAACTTTGCTCGCAAACTCCGTATATTGTAATAATAAAATACTCCAAATTCTGGACGCCTCAAACTTAGTGCGTCGATTACAAAGAACTAGACCATTCGATCTGGCACGGTAAGGACTATCCGCATATAATAGCGGTACAAGCAGGTGCTTTTGCTGGAAAACTACCTGTCCTACGTGAACATTATTTGAAACGGAAACTACTTGATAAGGTAACTTAGTTGTAGTCACACTAATATGATTGCCAGAAAGCCTCCTTCCATCGTATTACGTATTATTAGTTAATTTTATTACTGTTCGCGCTGAACCCAAGCCTCAACTTACAAGCCTCTCCAACTGTTCGGTCCCTCTACATGTGCGCGCCATCTAAAGAGAAGACTTCATCTTTTGCGTTGTCACTTTAGATTAGATTCATAAACTCTGCGGGCTAAAATTTTGATGCCCATTCGCTCTATATGTGCAGCCATCTCAAGTGTCTGATGATGAGTTTGCTGACTAGGTCGATGTCGCTGAGAAACGTTTATGATGTTCGTCGCTAAATTTTCTCCTTCCAAGCCTGTCAACGCGAACGTGGCCAAATATACATTTCGAAAGAATATTTTTGGCCTCATTTATCGCTATACAGCTTATGTTTCCATTCCACTACCAGTGACAGCCCGCTGTGTTCTAACGGCAGCGTATAACATAAGTCGCACAAATTTTTGAAAAATTATGCCATGCTGCAGGTTGATGGCAAAGGGTTTCAGAAGTTTTCATAAAGTGGCAAATAAAACAAAAAAGCCAATAAGACTTGTTGAGGAGACTTGTATCTCTATAGTTGGGGGGTTTTCTTTTTTGTGGACCGGGAAAATGATACTGATATGGCACACAATCTTCCAGATCGGAGAAATAAGTTGGTACAGATACAGTTGTCACTCGGGCTTAACGTGAATACCTGTCATGGAGACTTAACCTCACGGGATGCCTTAAGTCCTGGTATGGACTACCGGTGGTCTTGCCACTCAACAAGACCTATGACCGGCAGCTTGTTACTGGACAAATCATAGCAACCATCAGAGGGGAAGGGTCTGATAATGTTTATGATAAGTCCAGTATTACCTCTGCGCCCGCTTTATATTAGACAACGTCATTGATGGGCGAAGCCTTCATAATGGGGCGGGGGCCTTGGTACAGATACAGAATATGTGTTGAGAATACTTGAAGTATGCCTTCTGCATAGCTCAATGTTATCTGTCGAATTTGAAGTTTCATGATTCTGAGATCGCCGTGTCACCTTTTGTATATTAAGGTGAGCAAGCCGTGTGCCTACATAGTAATATTTCGTCTCACCGCTAAGTCAAGAACTTAAGTCCGGTTGGCAAATTCAGCGGATTATCATAAGACGCTCGCTACGTTTCGGTATATCAAGCGCATTCAAATAAGTGCTGTTTCTTTTCAAGGTATAGAGCAAATCATCCGTCTTATGTTCTGGATTTCCTGGATGGCGTTGATACCTGTGTGATAGCCTACACATGGCAAGTGTCCTCAACACTGAGGGTCCTCGTCACATCTTTCTTTCCTACTAGGTTGTGATATTGTAGGTCAATATTATTGTACTGTCCGAGCATGTCATTTGTAAGAGTTTACTTATGCCGCCACCGGCTAGGGGAGGCGCTGTTAAAGCAGATTCTGGATCAATCGCCACGTTGGTCCCATACTTCCCCTGAGGACCCACCAAGCAATCACTCTATGAGCATACAATGGTGCCGTTTCTTGAAATCAAGGAAGCACAACATTGTCACATCATCCATCATAACTGAATATAGTTGATCCGCTTCATTCTAATGATTTTAGTCATAACTGCAACTATTGGTGTTTGCTCTGCAAAAGGAAACCATAAAGGAAACACTTCAAAGGCCTGTACTTTTTTCTCTACTTCGGAACTTACACCTAAATGAAATGCTTGCCAAATCAGAGTAGGCGTAATGTGGTAAGATAGTTTACGCATTTGACGTCACTTTTTGTGTACATATTGCTGAGTCATTCAGAGACACTCAACTTGGCCACCTATTTTGAATCTTAGCGTTAATTAGGATCTGGTCTTTTTCATAAGAAAAACCAACATACTCTGCGTTATCCCATCCAGATTCAATGGCACCTACTATTTTTCTCGAGGAGACATTGCTAGGCAATAAACTGAATAAGAAAGAAAGCGATTCAGAGTAAAATCAAAAAAGCTGTGTTAAAAACTGAAAAATTTACGCGATAACTGGCCTTATAAAGGCCACATCGGCAATAACTTTCACCCCAGAGGGAAGTGGCTGTTATAGAACCCAGCAAGGCAAGAATTTATATATAGGTAGCAAATATGAAACCAGACGCCAGGATTACTAACAACGCTTCTTACCGCCAATAGTACTCCGTGCCGTCCATGATGACCAAATATCGCAGCTATATCTGGAACCCCCTTTGAACTCTGTTTGAATGCAGTTCTAAACAATATTTTTTTCTGGCTTTTGAAAATCAATTTTAAATTTCCAGCCGTGCGTCGCAGTCAAACCTAATATGATCAAAATCACGCTGCAGTAGAGTGTGGATGGCCTCAATTTGTGGACCTAATCTGTAGGCCAGTACTAGATTGCTTGTGTAAACAGGCTTACCCCCTGTTATACCCGTAGTGCACTTTTTTATATCAAAAACTATGCACTATATCAATTGCAAAGAAGCCCGTTCATTGGCGATGTTGAGTTGTAGAGGTCACTCACGCCGGGCTTGCGGCGAAACCGCTGACTTTGCCTCTGAGTTTGTGAACAATAAAAACTGCAATTTCTCTTCGTTTCATACAGTAAAGGAGCAACATTATCGGAAAGTGATCAGTCCTTATTTCTTCAGAAATTTACAACTAGCTTCAATGGCACGCTAGTATATGTATGCAGAGTGAATTCGCTCCCAAGATCCTGCGATTTGACAGCACTCGATTGCTTCCTTATATGGTACATGATGACAAACCGAACTCAATTCATGTCTTTGAGGACAATATTCAACTTATTTTTGGTAAGATAAAGGCTGGACACAGTGGCCCAACCTAGCGCCGTCGGAGTGCATTTTCACAAAAACACCTACAGAAGTCATTCGCTAGAAGTAGTTTTCAAAACATAATGATCTGAACCATTCTTTCTTATCGATAAAAATGTTTTTAAAGTCAATTTCTGTTACCACTTTTCCAGCCAATACTCTCTATATGCTATGTTTATCCGGATGTTTCCAACCAAGGGGCTCCTCTGGAAAAGTTTCCGGGGTTAATCCTTCCGCTGACTATATATGCCAGTGTTTCAAAGTTTTAAGGGACAGTTTCAAAAACAAATCACAAATTACACATCAAAATTCAAATAGACCGACCTGCCGAAAGAGAATCGCACACGTGGCCTTAAAAAGGTTCTTTAACATCTTCTTCTCTAATTTTTAATTTTTTCTTTCGAAATGTCAAACTTATGTTTGTTCAACTTTGCTGACAACTATCAAAACTTCGAACCATGTCCTCAGTTTGTTTAACATTTTCCGCTAGAGAATGTGATAAAAATTCGCCTTACAACGCACAAATCAGTTTCGTGTCATTTAACGTTTTGTTTGGGTTTTTTTTAGCCAGGAAAGCATAACAACTTTTGTCTTCCTTTTGCTTAACATGTATCTATGTGCATACTCGTATATCGGTGTATCTGAAAACAGGGAAAAGAAAAAAGTGTCTTCAAAAGCAGTATTGACATTTAATCAAATAATTGCTCGGCTTCTCCAAGGACACAAAGTCCCCCAATACACCATAATATTGGGGAAAATTGTAAGAAATTAAAAAAAAAAAAATAATAAAGATTTAATGCTGACGTGATGTGATTTTTTAAAACTTTTGTTAAAGTTTCTGATTGTAGAATCTTTTAGGAATTCCCTCAAAAATCGAAGTGAATGTGGATAGGGGTCCAAAAATAGAACTTCATTCATTCTTTTAATTTAAAAACGGATTTATTTGTATTTAAGAAATAGGTTCAATTAAGGTGGACAAAAAGAAGTGATTTCTAGGTTTATAACAAAAATAGATTGTTAAGGTTGTGCAGAGAGGAAACAAATTAAATATGAAAATATTAGAAAACGGGCATCTTTTTTTCAGACACCTTTACCTAAAAAAAAACACGACGAGGTTGAAAATGGAAGTTTTAAAAGGGGTAAGCTGCCGTGGTACAATATCGCACCAAACCTTTATTAGAACATTCATAATTAAAGACATTTTCCATCCGTTCGTTGATAGATTCTGAATACAGACGCATAAAAGAAGCATAAGATAGAATTAAGAAAATTATCAATAGTTCATTTATTTATGGAGATTTAAAAGGATCCACCCAAGCCCTTCTGATGCACCTTAATAAATCAACGTTCTTGCATCTTTGGATAAATATAAAATCGGTCGGATAATGTGTCAAACATTTTAGGGGGAGATATTTTAACGCAGAGCCCGTGCATCGTTGAAGGACTCTAAAAATGTATACACTTTCCAATTCTTCTCGGATTTTGCAGCTGCCTTGCCAATCACATACTTCAAGACATCCAGTGCTGGCTTTTTCTGTTAAACAATGTCCTCCATCAGTCCATATAGATAAAGGGGCAAGTACGTAGGTCTTGAAGGCCTCAGAATGAACCCTTCTGTCTATATAAATGTTCATACATGTGATTTAACCACTCTCTAATTCCATGGCTATAGTGTGCGATAGCGCTATGTTTCTGGTTGCTTTGTGTTGCAATTGTATGCCACCAAATAGTTCTGGAAATCTGTTTCTCAAAAATTCCATGTAAAGATCCGAATCAACCTTGTCCAATGTGGATAGATACAAAAAAAGATTTTTTGATTTCAAAGGTTTCACAAGCGTGCAATATAAACACAGAGAAACTAATGTACGAAAAGTTTAATGGAAATATCACAATTTAACTTGATCACATTCACGGAAGCCTCCACATTAAGAAACCTAGAGTGGAAAGGCTTACTTACTTACGTATGGTGTACTCTGTACATGTCCAGCTCTCTCCCAAAGAATAAATCTCCACCAAGGAGCCTTCTTCCACATAAGTCATTATGGTGACTTAAGCAACACAGACATTAAAAGTCTCCGAAAAAAAGAAACCACTGTTGCGCTGGCAGCCCGGTGTGGGCCATGGCCTAGCTTCTTGACACTCATTTGTGTTGCTCATGTTGTCATTTTTGTCACATCTGAGTGGCGCCTACGGTCTATCGCCGAGTCTGAACGGCACTCCTAAGAAGCATTTTCGCAGGCAATTTTACTTTCGTGAGTTTGCCATTGTCCACTGAAAGGATGATGAAAATTTGAAAAATTGTTGCTGATGCCGTGGATCGAACCACGGACTCTCTGCGTTATGGTCCAATGAGCTAACCATCGCGCCAACACCACCACCAAGTCTCCTACGCTTTATGAAATGCTCCAAATGGTTTCTGGAGTATGAGGATCACAGATCCACGTGGCATCACAATGGGCCAATAAGCCTAAGTGGGTTGGTTTTATTTTTCCAACAGCCACTTTAACCTAAACTTAACTACTTATGGTGTAAGTCCGCGTGGACCTCGGCCTAAACCGACAAGCGTCTCGATTCTTAGCTAACTATATGCAGTTTCACGTGTTAAGTTGACTGAGATCCCCTTACATTTAAATGCACGACCTGAGTTGCTGCGCTGTTCTATGATGGCGGACTTAAAGACTTTTTGGACCGTCATCTGTGTTTTTTTTTGTTTATTTTTTTCTTATATATTTTACGCGCGCCTAAGGGGGTTATGATACCCTTTTACTGTTGCCTGGGCGCGGGCGGAAAGATAGCAAGAGGGGAAAGGAAAGCATTGTTGTGATGTAGTGGTTTGAAAAACTCAGGTATATTTGGTTCCGATATTGACTCTCCAGGGGTGGGAGTCCGAATAGGACGGAGAGTTTTTCTTCACTCGGAATGATTCAGGTTATCAATTTTAACGGTTGCTTTGTGCTTGAAACTCTACAACAGCCAAATCTACATGCCAGTGTTATGCCTTTACACGGAGATTTTTCTAACCGAGTTCCAATTACACGAAGAAAAACTTGTCATGAGTAGGATTCGAACTTGACCCTCCGAGTGAGCAGCGATGGCTAGTACCACTACACCACGGCCACCCGTGTCGTCTAACTTTCACTATCCTGGTTTTGTCGATCTCGCTATATATTCCGTAGAGTTCTATCTTGAACCTCCTTATACACTCACCGCATATGCAGACGGGACCGAAAATCACACGAAAATTTCCTCCCTTCCATTTCTGCCTGTGCAAAGTGCCATGCCTATGTTTTTTATTCGAGAAGGGCTTTGGTTGTCAATTGTCTTTTTAGTCCAAAGGCTCAGCAATTGGCAAAAGTTATTTTGACAAAATTCCAAGGTAAAGGTGGCGTGTATCGATTTAAAGCTCATGGGTCTTCTCCGAGATCTGCCGTAGTGTGAATATTTAGTCTATGGTGGACTTTCCTGGCCAGAAGCCACACTGATATGGACTTATCAGGTTATTGAAGAGCGGCTTCAGGCGTTCACACAATATGGCAGATAAGATCTTGTAGGGCGTAGGCGATGTTCAGAGAGTCTCCTTTCTTGAGAATCGGACAAACAATGCTGACGTTCAATTCGCCTGGCATACTTCACAGGTAAGTGGGTGTATGCTCTTTACCAAGTCATAGGCAGTCGGGCCGTTCCCTCCATAAGCATGGATATAATTTTCGTTACTTCATCTAGTTCGGGTGGACGGGATTATTGATCTACATTGTCCAGCTTGAAACGCTTGGTTCCTTATCGCCGTTATACAGAGTCTGCAGAAATGATCTTTGAAATCCTCAACATCTCAACAGATTTCGGTGCGGGGAGTGTGTTCGTGGCGCTTACTTTTTACCTTTTGATAAAACCTCCGAACCTAATCTTCTTTGCTCCTTCTTTTTTTATTCCTTAGAAGCCGGTGTTCGTCACTCAACTTATACTTATAGAGCTCGTAAGCAGCGCCACTTTGTATGCATCTTGCTTAGTTACAAGTGCCAACCGGCATTCACTGTCAAACAAAGGGTTTCATTGTGGCGGGGAGGAGTGAAAGTCAACAAGACAATTGACAAACTAGCAGCAGAGGAACTTTTAAAGATTAAGGAGGCCTCTCTTTGAATATCCGCAACCATAACTTGGCTACAACGAAGTAAATCTCCGAGTCGATGTTGGCTCCTCTTAACGTTTGGACATACATAATACTGGAGAAGTTCTTTCGTCGATCGCAATATGGTCAATCTGGTTGAGGGTTGATTAATTAAGAGTTCTCCAAGTCCTCTTGTGAATATCGAGATGTGGGAACCGCGTGCTAGCCCAGCCCCAAAATCGAATATCCTGAATCCGTTATCGGAGGTGGTGTCGTGGAGGGTGTATCTTTAGACAGTATAACAAAAGTTACCCTCTCTTCCTACCTGTACAATAAAATCATCAAGTGCAATTTAAATATAATTGGTAAATCATTGCTTGTAGGTCTTGTTTAAAAGCTCGTAGAAGCTACCTACGCGCGAGCGCGCATATACTCGTAAGGTTTATGTTAGCAAATTTAGTCTTGAAACAGATTGTTTCTAGATGCATCTTAATAAGCGCCAGTTTCGCCGTCAATATTAATCTCTGTAGTAAATTTCGCAGTGTTTCATCCCCTTTTTATTGTTGCTATAGTTCAGGTGTCTGCTAGTCGTTCGGCTAGACGTGTTCCATTAAGGGACCTAATATGCCATTCGCATATCCAAAGTTATTTGGCCTTGTTTCGCTTGCAGTGATAAAGAAGGTAGTAGATCTGCCTATATCCAAAGCGCGTAGCTGAGGAAGAACTAAAGACCTAAGAAATTTGCAGCTTTCGCCATATTCAACAGATTATTTAACATCAAATAACTTAAACCCAAAAAGCAATTAAGACTCGAATTTCTGCGGATATTCGAAGAAGGTGCTGAACGAAAATCAATTGCAAAATTAAAATGCAAAAACATCAGTCAAATGTAGCCAATTTCACAAGGGGTTAGTGGCAACGAGAAGGAAGTACGAATAGTTATATTGCAATTATTTTCAATTATATATATCAACGAATATATATAAGACAAAAGGTCACGATAACAAGCACTCCTCGAAATAGCACCCCTCCTTTAAAAATAAAACCATCCTGTGTGCGCCAGAAAATTCTTCTTCATTTTAAATATGGACTGGTGCATATTTCTTTGCTTTATGAGTCAGCATTTTTCAATTTTTCGCCCTGAACCGAGGAGTATTAAGCCTGGAATTGCTAGTGTATCAGAACCTCGTGGTAATATAGTATATCTTAGTTTTCTAACTTTTTTTTTTTCTACTCTCATTGATCCTTAAGCGACTTATTACCACCTACTTTGGTTATTGCTATTCGTGCTAATTTTAGCTGCTTTAAATTCAATTCTTCCCAAGTCAACGTTTTGATAAGCAAAACTGGAATCATAATTTCTCATCCCTAAATGCATCTCTTTAGCTACTTCAATACGAACGTACGCATCAGCATTCGTTTTTATGTCTTACAAACGCATCCATTTCCTTTTCGTCAGCATAATGTTTTTTACATTTAATGATTGTGGTACTCTAAGTGACAAAATACAAGGTCTGCTCCATGTTGTTATTGTTTTTACATGATTCCCAATAATGTCAGTCAATGCCAACGTTAAAAAACAACACTCAAATCGAGGTATCATCGTGTTGTCAGCCATAAAACATTATCGCACTTTTAGCGTAATTTATTGCAGCCTCTGCTATAAAAATACGAGTGGCAAACAGGATGTAATTGGATGTATTCTGAACATCCTGTATAATTTTATCGCATGTACAATATATACATACATAATTATTTATTCAATATAAAAGGAGTAGGTCACTTAATTCAAGACAGAGCACCAGCCATCACCAAGCATTCATCTGGAATTGTTGCATGTTTTATGGCAATTGGCAATAAACTAGCAAATAAATTCACTGGCACTTTTAATGAAGCATGTCAATAGCTGAGTTTGTAGACTTCGCATCCTGGAATTTTAGTGGCACTTACAGAGCACACTACAAAATCAACAATCTCAAACAATGTTATTTCACTTCCCTAATGAAAACTACGAGTATACAGTGAAAGTGGAGTGTGTACGAGTATTCATTCTCTGAAAACGGTGGTACTTCCGCCATAAGAACATAATGCTGACGTTTGGAGATGCTTTTAAAAAGGCAATTACAATTTGACATTATACACAGTCAGACGAGGTAGTCCACAGTTGTATTATGCGACGGTACGGTCCTCGCGTACACTTACAGTTCCAAAAATCGTATTTTCCGCCACCGGTTCGTATGGAATGTGTTCATAATTCCCGATCCAAGGTTCCCAATAGAATGACAGCAACTTGAAGCTTAACATTAACTTCATCCAGCATTCTTTCAGGATGTCCGACAAATCCGGATGGGGAATAATTCGATGTTTACTTCTTGATGCGCCGACGCTGGAAAACGTAGATACGCGGTTCTTGCCTCCATCACAGTGTTCTACTTCGCGATTGAACTTGACCTGGAAAATGCATTCTATAAGAGAATATTGCGGCTTCTTTGAGCAATTGCAAGAGTCGGGTTATTTAATTTATGCTCGGGCTGCAAGTGCAGTTGCGGATATCTGTTGTTTGTAAGTATGATCAAGGTCAAGCTGGTTAAAAATGGAAATTCTATATCCTTTCCTTTGGGGGATACTTGCAAGTTGACCTCGTTTCACATCGCTGATGAAATGGGGAGAGTTGGATAGCTGATATTTTTTGCTCTGAACTGGACCACCTGTATGAGGACTATGAATAGAATGGAAATGTTTTCTTCTATTACAAAGGCCCATTGAAATATTTTCTACTGACAAGGCAATCTAAAATATCATTTCGCTGCTGTAAAAGGTCATGATCTTAGAAATGTGTCCACAAGATATCCAGATAGTAACCATAGTTGTGGATAAGAAAGCATTTGTAGTTTCGAATGTTTAACTATATGACGAGCGATTGAAAAGACCAAAGGGCTTATCTCTTTGTGATGAATAAACCATTTAAAATACATTCATCGTTCTGACCCACTTGATCCTTTGGATCCAATTTCTTTGCTCTGTTTACCTCTTCGGAGGTAATCCTAGATACAACCAAGAGTAGAACCAGGTAGGTGGTCTGGAGAAAAAGAACAACAAATACACCTACATACCACCAAAAAATTACAACACCCAACTGGCTTGGCAGTCCGACATACATGTAACTGACTATAGTGACGGCTAACTTTCCTCCACCAGAATTCTCAGCTTACTCTCTAGATAGGCCCCAGGTATTCACAATTACCGAAGCATAGACATATATATTGCGAACAGGTTATAAAATCCATGCTTCATGTAGAAGGAGAACTTCCTTTTTATGTCGTTTAAACAGCACCAAACTGGGCTCTGAATCATCAAGGCGTAGTTGGTTTTGGTCGACTATGAGCAAACGCGGAACTCACAGATCTTTCACATACTCAAAATATGATCTACTGGTATCTTTACGATGTTAGCTATCTCAAACACTTTCACAATACGGTGTTTTCTGGGGTGACGTCACATTTAAGCACCCAGAGTGTCCAACACGAACGTGTTTGAATACAGCTTATCAGCGACTCCAACTTGGCTTCTATCCATTCAATATCTAGAATGCATAAAGTTCTTGGTCTCAGGCTTATAGGTATGCCGATGGCATCAACGGTGCTAATTTGTCTAAAATGTACTGTTGAACACAAGTTACTGTCTGACACCGGTACAATGCAATGTGATTATAGCTAGGATTATAATCCGCATAGAGTATGCTGTGCAACTGGGCCAAACAAAGCAGTGTAGATGAGTTACTAATTTTTGCGAATACATGGATTGCAGAGCACAGCACACCAATTGCGGATGCTGACTGTGGCAAATAAGTAATAAATGGCAGGGATAAGCAAAAGTTCTCCGCCCAATACGCGACTTGTTTTTTCTTCACTGCTAGAAAGCTGGCCTTGGGTATCTAATATATATTTTTTCATAAAATCCAAGTATTTGTGTCGCTGAATGTCGCTGAATAGAAAAATAGCACGTCGAGAAGCACTAAGGAGCTGTCGGTTTTCCGGAGGAACCGAAGCTGTTTGAGGACAACCGCCTCATCGATATACTTACTAAGGGTAGCGCTATAGTCAATAGTGGACATGGCTCTCAACCAATAAGCGTCAATAGGCAGCTTCATCTTTATCTAGCTGACTCCAGTGTTCCAGTTTCGCTCGCCAAGTTGGATGGGGTCCCCTTCCACTTGCGTGCTGTCCACTGCGATATCCCACGGTGGTGGATTCGAAGACTTAATGAATCGGAGTGTTTGTGTCCATCCACCCTACATGACCCCGCCATTTCATTCAGAGCATCTCCTAGCCATATGAGCATGCTCTTGGCTGCTTTAAGTAAAAAAATCGACATAAGTTGATGTCGCTGAGAGCACGTAATGTTCGTCGTAGTATTTCCTCCTTCAGTCACCGTCTATGCAGAAGAAATCTCATCTCAAAGCATCCAAAAGCACCCTCATCTAATTCTGAAAAAATTCATAACTCTCCACCATAGAGTAGCACTGGAATTATTAAGGTCTAATATAGAGCCACTTCGTTTGATCGCAGATCTGGTCTCAATACTCGTGAAAGTGGTCCCGATATCAAGCTGATTTCTTCCGATTATGTCAATGTCATCGGCCTATGCGAGCACTTGGACGAACTTTTGAAAGATTGTGCCTTTTGTGTTGGCCGATGAGTTTTACACTATTCATTCATGAATGAATTCATTTATGTATAAATCCTTTTTGACATCAAAGATCTCGATGACTTCTTTACCGACCTTGGTGGAGCAATGTGCATTCTCCAACGTCATTCGTCACAAATGGACGAGTTTGTCAGGCGTGCTAAAATTAAACAATGCTCTGATTACCCCGGCCGTAGAATCGATGAAGAGGTGATGTGTATCGATTAAAAGCTCATGGGGTTTCTCCAAGGTCTGCCGTAGTGCAGATATTTGGTCGATGGTGGACTTTTCTGTGTATCCGGTTAGATATGACTTTCTTCACTCCAGCATCGACTGCGATGTTCCATTGTTCATCTCTCTAGGCTTAGGTTCCAGGTTTGTCTTCGTGGCATATTTTCTTTTCCTTTTGGTGAAACTTCTGAATCTCATTCCTGTAGTAGTATCACTCGGTCGTCCTCGACGGCGCGCTTTTCATGATCCTTTTTTTTCCTTCCGAGAAGTCGGAGTTCATTTCTCCTCTTCTTCACGTAGCCCTTCTATGAAGCTTCCCCTTGTATGAATCTTGCATAGCTATATGTGCATGCCGTCATTCGCCCTCAAACCAAAGTTTTTGTTGCGTTTCCCCAGCCCAGGATCCCGTATCTTATGCGCGACTCAGCTAGCGAGTAGTATACCTCCTTTGCACTTCCAGATTTGTGAATCGTTTGAGGTACACATGAGGAAAATAGTTCCCTTCAACTGAAAACGTAGGGCATTTATATGCTCACGTCACAGAGAATGCTCGTCGATGGTTACACCAAGATATTTAATATTTTTGACTATCTCGATCGCTTTATCGATCGTTGGCAGCAGTCTGTTCGGTGGTAAATCTGGATAATTTCTTCCCGCTTGTATGGGGTACATATGTTCATTTGCTTTGTGGTACACCGTATACTCTCGGTTTTTTGCTTAGCATATCAGACATCTTTACTTTTATAGTTTCATCGGTTAGATACGAGTAGCTCCTGAGCCAGTTTGCTAATGCTCCTCTCAAACCGTTAGTCTGACACTTTTCACTAGCTTTTTATGTGGAAGGGTATCGAAAGCATTGCTAAAAATCGATAAACGATTATTTTTGCAATTCTAGCCGCCCGACATCAAACTTTTTCACAGCATTATCTTGACTTTGCGATGTTCGCGATATCCGCAGTCGTACCCTGGCAATGATGCACTCGGAAAGTTCGAACATCCATGCTTCTGGAGGAGCACCTCACGTCGATCGCGATGTGATCAATCTGTTTGTCGGTTGAATGATCAGCTGTTCTCCAAGTCCCCTTGTGAATATCGAGCTGTGGGAATCGCGAGCTAGTTACAACAACGCCCGCAAAGTCGATTAGACTCAATCCGTTATCGGAGGTGGTGTCCTGTAGGCTATAGCTTCCTATAGTTCTACCAAAGATGGTCTCTATTCCTGAATTCGCATTAAAATCGCTACGGCACTCCTTGTAGGTCTTGTCTCATGTCTAAGAGCTCGCATCTTTGTTGGTATCATCTTCCTCTTTTATGGGGACGTACGCGCATAGACTCGTAAGGCTGCTATTGGTAATTTTATCCGTAATAAGGATTGTTGCGAGACTCGTGGAAAACTCAAGACTTCTTGCTAAGTCCGCTTCTAACACATCATAGGCACTGAATTCGCCGTCGGTAACAATCGCCGCGCCGTAATAAATATCGCATCGTATTTTTGTCCGACTTATCCAATCGCATTTTTTAGTTGGCATCGAATATTCTATTTGCATATTCAGTTACAGAAGTTCAGGGCCTCCGCAGTTTGTTCGGTTGAGGGTGGCCTTTGATGTGGTCGATACAACCCCCAATGTGAAGGTCCAATTTTATTTGTGATAGAATTTCAATGCATCACGTTGCCGGAGTCTAATTAAAATCCACAAAGCTAATGGTTAAGTTACACCTTTTTTCAGAAAACTGAACCATTCTCGTCCTTGCCTTGTTATAAATATCTGCTTCCAGCCAATTCTAAGCCTGTTTCACCTATTCAATTTCTTCATTCACGACTGTGATTTAATTTTTGTTGTAGTAATTGTTTAATTTAATAAAGTTGGCAAGGGCATTCAACATTCTACCCCAGCACTTTTCAGTAAACTGAAATATCATATTAGTTTTCGTCGCCACCGGAAAATTCGTCGAAATTAATTTAACTTCTTCTCTGCCTCACGGAGAGTTCAGTTATATATGTTCCCATTTATCATAAAATCCATCTGCCGCAATTTAAATCCAATACCTTGAAGCACATTATTCATATATTAGTAGTAAGTACAATATTTTCCAGAGACATAATTCTTAGGTAAATCCCACAGAGCTTGTTAATTTAAAATTTACGTAAGATACAGTCTTTGTATCTATTACATAAGAAAACAAAAAAAAATTTGCATTTATAAATTAAACAAAACAATCTTACTACGAGTATTGTCTGTAGGTATACTCTCCTTTCCCCACAACACTTAGTTTCTCAAATTTCTCAATAAAATAATCTAATTTATAAGTACACACTTTAAATCATTCACGGTATGGGCATGTAGCATGAATGGATAAGATACCGAATTTCTTCAAAACTGACTACGAAAGTACTTTATACTTTGCTCGTTCCATGTGTACACTCTTACCTATTAACATGGGATTCCTTAGAATTGGAGAGATTTCGGAGCAAATTTAAATGGATTCAGAGAAAATAAAATTTCACAATTTTTAGGTAGATATTCTTATTAAAAAGGAAATTCGTATTTTCTAAGAAATGTATCCTTAAGGAAAACTTTCTGGCCAGGCCAGTAAATTAATAGACGAAACTTGATCTACGCCAGGTGACTACGCCGCCGTTGGAAGTTTTCATGACACAATTCAACCTTAGACAGGATATATTGAGCTCAATCTGGCATTGAGCCATTTTATAAAGAATGGGAGATCTACACTTCTCGCCTGAGTAGAAAGAGCAAAGTTAATCGTAGATAGAGCAAGGCCAGAAATATTTGCAGTCTGGGCAAAACAGATTTTATGTGAACTTTATTGCAGCTATAATCTTCCTTTAAAACGCACATACTCGTACTTCAAAAGCGTTTCAAAATTATGATTTTGTACGCGAAACTTCTTCTTAAGAAGATGCAGTGGCACCGAGGTGCATAAGAAAAGTGCTTATTGCATTCGTTCAGGACAGTGTTGAAGAAGATCCAAATTTATCTATGCGAAGTCGTTCATAACAGCTTGGTCTTTGTCCGTCCACTTTATGAAGATTTGAAGGCTTACAGGATGTAGCTCGTACCAAAATTGAAGCCAAATGACAATAACTTGCGTAGAAATTTCAGTGACAGTGACCAACTGGTATTGGATCGGATGTTTTATCGAAAAATTGTGTTTAGCGACGAGGCTCATTTTTTGGCTCAATCGGTATCAATAAGCAAGACTGTTGCATTGCATCATTGCATCTCATCCACATGAGATTACAGAACCACCTTAACGTCCGGAAAAATACAAAGTTTCGAGTGGTCTTCTGGTCTGAAAGAGTCATCAGCTAATAAAGCTAATCAGCGTGCTACGGTGGAGGTTAATGGCTATAAAGCCATGATAAATGACTTTTTCGTCATAATGATGGAAAAGATGCCTCTAAGTGCCATGCAGCAAACGAAGCAATCAACTTATTGAAGGAAACATTCGATGAATGCATAATCTTACGTTAAGGAGGTGCAAATTTTCCGCCAGATCTTGTGATTTAACGCCTCTTGCTAATTTTCTTCGGGGAGACGTTACGCCGCTAATCTACGCTGACAAACCAACAACAGTCGATGCATTAGGAGCCAACATTATTTATGTTATTGAGGAAATATAGTACGGGCATAAATGCTCGAAAAGAAAAGTTGGTCGAAAACTCTGTGTCTCGGATGACATTCATCAGATCTAGCTATGGTGGGCATATGACCGAAATTGTCCAAAACGTGTTTCAGTAGCATTAGTGCTGCATTACGTAACCAAAGCGTCTCCTCGAACACGCTCCACCCACCGTCCAATAGGAATTTATCAAACGAGGAGATCGATAAGTACCTTAAACGAATGGACCAGACAATAAAACAAACTATGGACACTACAATACCGCGGTATAAACAAACGACTAACGAAGATCTGTTCCGCAATCCTACTATTGACGCACTGCACCGACAGAAAAGTAGACTTCTGACAAGACTGAAAAACTTATACAGACAGTTTACAGACAGACAAGACCCAGAGATTAGGACACTGAAGTCGTCGATTAAAAATATTCAAATGTTAATCAAAGAGAATTACAGAATTGCTGTAAGTTTGTATTGGAACAACAAGGTTCGGGCTGTAAACACCAGCAACCCGAATATGTTCCCGCAAATAAATAAACTATTTCGGAGAAAAAATCAAAATGACCTTCAGTGTCTTAAAATAGCCCGGACAACAGACAACGAACGGTTACTAACAATAGCAGGCATTGATACAAATGAGGCCGCTGATGATGACGACTTCTTTGTGATCGAGGATCCACAGGAGAAGGTTGAGGCCATAGGGGCGACTTTCCAGGAAGTATACAAGGCCAATGATATCATTGGCCCTAATTATGACCTGGACAATCGCGTCTTGGTGCACAACTTCTATATTCGAAATGAAGTAGAGAACTGGCGAACCGAGGGCTCTGGTTTCACCCGGTTCAGCGATGAAAATATGGCAAATAATGTCATTGCCAGAGAAAGTGACCTACCCCCGTTCATTTCGAAGGAAGAACTCCATGAGATCTTCGACACAATCAGAAGTAAGAAATCAGTGGGGACCGATGGAATTCCGAACATCGTGCTTCGACATCTTCCTCTAGAAGCGGTGGACATTTATACCACCCTGTTTAACAATGCAATGAATAATGTACATTATCCAGCGCATTGGAAAACGGCGGTGGTTCAACCTATCCCCAAAAAGGGAAAGGATATATCCAATCCAGCGAATCTTCGGTCGATAAGTCTCCTTCCGAATATCAGTAAGGTGTTCGAAAAAGTAATCAATAGAGCTCTGACTAGGTGGGTTGAGGACAAACATATAGTTCCGGATAATCAATTCGGTTTTAAGGCAGGACATGCTATCTCACATGCCGCGTCTAAACTGGTGTCCGATATCCAATGGAATAAAGCCAAAAAACAGTGTACTGGTGCCTGTCTAGTTGACTTGGAGAAGGCTTTCGACACTGTATGGTTAGAAGGTCTTTTCTACAGGCTGGCTAGTCTGGGGATCAGTAAACCACTCTTGTACATTCTTTATAATATGCTAACCAACAGACAGTTCATCGTGAAAAATGGTGATGTGACTTCTGTTGGAATATTTCAAATTAAAAATGGTCTTCAGCAAGGCGCGGTCAATTCGCCGATCCTATTCAACATTTATACAAGCGACTTGATAGGTTCACTTCCCCATACTATTGCGTACGCAGACGACTTGATAGCGTACAGAACAGGTCCAAAAATCGAGGTCATTAATAGTCTCTTACAGCGTGACTTCGATAAGATAAGACGATTTTGCGATGACTGGAAGTTGAAAATCAACTTTCAGAAGTCGGAAACCATTCTCTTTAGGACGCCGTTGTCTGGAGCCTCTAGGGATACCAGAAAAAATTGGCGAAAGTTCTCGATCATTGGACAACACGGACAGCCTCTTGCCTGTCGAAACGTAGTCAGATACCTTGGGATTTGGCTAGATCAGTTTCTGTATTTTAACAAAAATGTAGATGCTGCTCTGGCCAGAGCTAAAGGCGCTTTTGCCCTCACAAGGAGACTGTTTTATAGCAGCCAACTCGATGCGAGGGTAAAGATAATCTGCTACATGGCCCTTATCAGGCCCATGCTGGTATTTGGGTGTCCCGTGTGGTTCAATGTACGAGCAAGCTTAATGGAAAAGATTCGGGTGTTTGAGAGGGCTTGCCTTAGGGCTTGTCTTCGCTTGTACAGAACACCAGAGTCGGAGTACAAAAAATTTTATCCTAACGAGGTCCTTTACAACAGGGCGAACCTAATACGAGTGGACAACTTCGTAATTAAGCTGACTCGAAGGCACATTGCAAGAGCAATGACCTCGACGAATAACCTGATATCAGGGGCGTACTACCCCAATCACCTTTATCATGAGAGTGTGCGCTCTAACGGCTTCGTTCCACCGGAAGCATTCCTCTACCTTGATCAGATAGGGTTGATCCAGGATAGATCAGCAGTCCCGTTAATCTTCCATGTCGCTCGGACAGCTGGGGACAGGCGACTCAACTACAACAGAGACGTCGCACACGGCAGGGTGGATCGTCTCAGGTTCAGTAGGGCGGTGGGGAATCGCGATAAAAGGGATGTCGTTCGGCAGCACCAGCATTTCTGGTGGTTGAATGATGGGGAAGATGTTTCGTCGTCGTTTCCGTCAATTACGGACCAGCCTCACTAATGAGGCAGAGCTGACCAATTTATTTGCTTTGTAAATAGCGATGGCCAGCTTACATAGGTTTAGGTTAGCATTTAAGTAATATATATATATATTAGTATATACGAAGGTATATACTAATGTATGTATATAATTGTGCATAATGTCTATATGTGTGTATGTACGTATTGTATGTAGGTTAGGTAGATTAAGGTTTATTTTAAGTTAGATAATAAGTTTTTATAAGAATAAAAAAATACGTCCATACGCTAAGTTTTTTATAAAAAAAATTTTTTCTTAGCCTTAAGTTTAGAAAATAAGAAATCCTAAATAAAATGTAAATAAAGTCGAAAGACATAGATATAAGAATTTAGAGTAGCTTAGAGTGCCTGTGTAGGGCCAGTAAGTTAGTATAAGATTGTTTAGTAATTTTAAGCTAGCATTTAAGCATTTTTTGTTAGTATGTAAGGATTCATGATTAAGAAAATAAAATGCATTTAAAACTAAACTAAAACTAACGTAACCAAAGCAATTCTTCACCAAAAGATGAGACAGCACCAAAGGAGAATGAACGAGAACCGACTTCAGTAGAAAAAATAATCTCGTAGAGCTCAAAATAAATAAGGCAAGAAACCAGCTATGGGTTAACTATGCGAGAATGACTCCGAAATTCCAACAACTAAGCACGCAAGATGGCGATGGCGCTCATCACGCAGACAATCTGGGTTCGATTCCTGGCTGGGTCACCAACAATTTTTAAATCGCCATCACCCTTTCGGCGGGCAATGGCAAACTCCCGAAAGTAAAATTGCCTACGAAAGAGCTTCTAAGGAATGCCGTTCGGATTCGGCGATCAACCGTAGGCCCCACTCAGATGTGACTAAAATGACAATATGAGCAACAAAAATGAGTGTCAAGAAGTAAGGCCATGGCCCATACCGGGCTGCCAGCGCCACAGTGTTGTTGTTGTTGTTAAGCGCGCAAGATAAGTGAAAACTATAGTAACAGTTCAAAAGCTCTTTTTAAGTGTTTCAGCAAGGTAGACTACAGACTTTGTAGCAAGAAAAAGAAAAGGTAATTAAAGCATCAATTGAAGAAGTGCATCATCGAGGTATGATCAGAGATCAGAGTCTCCGGGAATCGGGGCAGTTACTAATATAGAACTCCAGCACAGTATCATTACTTCAGTTGCTGTGGACAAAAAATGCCAGATTTGACGAAATCTAAAATAAGCGAAGCAAAACAGAGAATAAACTGGGAGCGAGCAGTCGGAAGAATCACATACTATACGAAAAATGAGCGACAGTCGGAAATCCGGGATTGAACTACCTTGCGATTTTGTTCGATAATGATTCCTATAGAAGACTTCTTTCGGTTTGGAGTATGCGCTCTATATGACCCAGCCACCTCAAATGATGAAAGCGAAGCCTTCTGATCAAATCCAAGTCGTTGTACATATAGTTCTTTATTATACGTTCTCGTCTACACTTCGATAGCCTCTGTGCCAGGGCAGACATGGTGGGGATCTTGTTTTGTGTCTTCTCAGTTGGTCGAGATAGGGCCAACTAATTGTTTTCTTAGCCTACAAAAATAGCAGTTAGCGGGAGGTAATATTCATTTAGTTCCTGCTTATATGCCATAAAAGTACCTTTGCCACCTCAGAATTAAAGTTGTCGATAGTCATACCTTCCCTAATTCATCACTAGTCATTGTACCGCTTTCTGATATCCCGCTGTTTTCTTCTGTTTATATGAATGTTATTTGCACGATTGGATACGAATACTTTCAAATAGAATGTTAAGGAAATCTCATATTAGAGCATTGCCTGTTACTTAATTTGACTTTGAAAAATCAACGAGAATTCACCATCGACTTTCTCGATAGTCGAATGGGCTTAACTAGGATGTCAAAACCGGAAAAAGCTCCGTGTAGACACCTATAGGTACTACATATCCTCGGAGCTTCTCCAATATCTGCCCCAGAGTGAATGTTTAGTCAATGGTGAAATTATCAAGTCTAAAACTGCACTAATATGGACCTATCAGACTCTTGATTCTCGCTATAAGTCTATAAAGTGACAAGATCATCAATATCGTATTATTGTATAACGATAGCAAGGATCTTGTATGCCACATTTAATAGTCCTTTACACATTTTGTTAACAAAGCTCTGGAGATTTTCTGTACTTTGTGACGGAAACATATCACCAAAGGTTGAGGATCTATTTACTAAACAATGCTTCATCCATCAATTACATACATATCGCAATTTTGGACGAAGCACTGCATCGCTGCTGCTCCGCTAATAGGGTTGACTAATGTCGCAGATCGCAGAACGCATCTACATACTGCTCGGTCCTGAATCGCTTTAGTGGTTAGCCCCAGGCGTTGTTGCGCATTTGCCATCTGAGAATTCCAGGAATTCTTTTTCTGACCTCGATTTCTTACAGTTGGAGAGATCGTAGTTGATAGTGCCTTTTTGAGGATTTTCCGCAGATCTTCTTTGAACGTGGCAATACCAGCTTATTCTATTCGCCTCAAGCTGTTCGGTTACCGAATTCTTTGTATGTAGACTTCATCTTATACGCGTAGTTATAATGCAATCGCGTTTAGTGACTCCACTAGACATCCTTGACATTTTGATTTCCGCTGCCGTCATTTTGTTCTTAAACACTTCCTACATTGTGCAGCACTGTGAGCCGTATATAAGAGCTGATCTAACAACCGTGGTGTAGAGTTTTCCCTTTAATTTAAGTGGAAATTTTCGATCGCAAAAGATTCCCGAATTTTCCCGCCATTTCATCCACCCCACACTCACTCTGTGGTTTACGTCGTCGTCACATTTCGCTTCCATGTTAACGATTGATTCCAAGTACTTAAAGATAGTGCTTTTCGGAAGAACTATTCCCTCTAACATTATATCCGGAACAGGTCGCAACAGATGCGCAAATGGGCACGTCAAATGCTCCGTCTTTGAACGACTTACTTAAACCCGTTTCTCTCTAGCGCATTTTTTCCATTAATCTAAGGCGTTCTGTAAATCTTCGACGTTATCGCTTAGTATAACTGCGTCGTCAGCGAAGAGAATTGGCGCCACATTTGCTTCGCGCGTGCAGTGTTTTAAAAGATAGTCGAATACTACGTTAAAGAGGAAAGGGCTAAGTACGCTTCCTTGGTGCACTCCGACATTAACTGGGAATTCTCTCGTTAGTCCAGCAGAGCTTTTAACCGCAGTTTTCACGTTTACGTACATGTCTTGAACTATTCTAATATAAGTTTCGGGTACCTTTTGAGACCTCAGCGCGGCCCATATGAGATCCCTAGGGACACGATCGGATGCTTTCTCAAGGTCGATAAATACCATGTGTAAATCCTTAGACGAATCTCGGTGCTTTTCCATTATTAATAGTAGGCTTTGGATAGCGTCCACCGTCGATCTTCCTTCAACAAATCTACACTGGCTATTATAGAGCTTTATTATTTGCCGAAGACATTCGTTTAAGTCTCTTTCGACGATTTTCATTGTGTGTGACATAAGCTTGATTGAACGGTAATTGTTACATTCTCGAGTGTCGCCTTTTCCTTTGTATAATGGAACCAAGAAGCTGCTTCTCCATTGATTCGGCATAGATTGTCCACATTTTAATTTATTTTAAAGTTTCGATAGCCCATCGGTGCCCATTCCCTCCATCTTCGACCAAAACTCTAATGGAATGCTGTCTGGTCCCGCCGCTTTCCCCCGCTTCATTTTTCGAATTGCTATACCTTTTTCTTCGATGAAAAAGTCCGAAACTTCCTCCTCGAATAGACCAACTGTTGGCACGATATCACGTGGAAACTGTTTGTTAAGCAACTTCTTGCAGTATTCAAGCCAACGGTCACAAATTTCCTTTTCATTTGTTAGTAGGCGACCGTCTGCATTTTTGATGTATTTCGGCGAGGTTATTTCCATCGAATTTTTTCGGCTCTGTGCAGCGAGCTTAAAAATATTTGGCACTTGAGTATTGTACGACGTTTGAACTTCTTGTATAGCTTGTCTTCTATCTGCCGATTGTGAGGATAATTGTTCCAATCTCTTTATCTCAGTAAGAATGTGATCAAATAGAGAGCTGTCGGAAGAATCTTTCTAGTCGTTCGGTTTTATCCATTGCAGAAGCAATGCATACAACCAGTTTCATATTTCATTGGCTTCTAAAAGAAGAAGATGGAAGTACATACAACAATGAGCCTAAAATCATCTGATTAATAAGAGGCAGCATTTTTAAGTGCAGTCAAAATTGTAAGCCAACTCTGATCTTCAAATGCAGAAGTTGCCATCTGTTCCTAGTAGTTAATTTTGTGTTTCACAAGCGCTTATCGCATTACTTGTTGACATCATTGAAATTTTAAGTGATTCAGGATAACTTTTATTAAGCGGATCGGATTCATTACCAGCTTTTGGAAAATAAAACTATTTTAATAACTGAGTTTGGGATCTAAGCCTGTAGGTGTGTTTCCAAACAGAAGAGCTAGTCTGAGTTACAATTTATCTCTTAGTAAACCAAAAAATGTGACTAAGACAATAAACGAATACAATGGATGGGAATATTATGCTTTCCAGAGAAGGACGCTGAGAGAGGAGTTTAAAATCCCCAGAGATATAAGATTTGAATGTATTCTTTTACTTGAACTGTAGAGGACAACATTACATAAAACACCAGACCAGACAACGTATGCCCTTTAACGTGCGAATGGAACCAAACAGTAAAACGAATATCATCGTACTAGTAACTGCCCCACTCTTACAAAATTAGCTTTTTTAGGACAATTAGTATGAGTATTGTTAAAGGAAAGTGTAAACAGATGAAATACCAAATAATGCAAAATCTGCATTCAGTATTTTGTTAAAGTAGACGAATTAAGCCATAAATTTGAAGACTCTTGTACCTCTGTTTTTTATCCAGCCGCTGGCACTTTATAGGCATCATAATCTGATGTTCCAATGCCCCGTTTTGCCCAGGATGGAGGTGGGGCATGTCGACCGAAGCACACTTTGTATAAAACAGTAGAAGAGCTTAGTGCCAAAAGTAAACATGGAATAAACACATGTTAAGCTGCAATCTCTACAGTAACTTACAGCCTCGCGGAAAATATTCGATGTATATTCAGGTTTGTACCCAGAAAAGTAATTTCAAGATACCAAATATTTGTATGGATGTTGGTATTCATAACAAATGTGCATGTGTTTATTTAAGACCCAAGACCTTTCCAATTTCTCGAGAAAGAAATGTTCCATGTTACTGCGTTGTGCTTTCGACTTTTATTTACGCAGCTGCTAATAGTGGAGCGTAATAATTTACAATATTCAACCGTAGTGCACACCCTTTCTTTAACAATAATTTAGATCCCAACAATAACTTATTTTCAAGGCTACAGAAAAGTTAAAACACCTGCTACCTAACCTAACAAAAACTTCAAAGTATATACTCGTATAATCGAGTTGGAAGAAAAAAACTCACAACACACTGAAATATCTAAAGAAAATCCTACTTCTTCTCACCCAACATGATAATTTATTTAAACCACCAAATACCGCCGTCCCTAACCAACATTCCTCAAGAAAATTCCCTAAATTCGTTTTTCGACCTTGCTTCGAAGACCAGCATTCATTTTCTGCTCCATAGCACCGGGACAATGTGAAGGCATTTACGCCTCTCAACGTATGCCTCCTCCATAATCACCAACTTATACACGAAATGAAAGTGAAAACATCTTAAAATTCACCTCCCCACACTCTGTCTTTGAATTGTAGTTCTAGGACGTTCAACCTAAATGAATAGATTCCACCCTTTCAAAACGACTTATCTACGCAACTCTTTTGCATTGCAATGAGGATTAATCGCTTGGGGAATCGTGCCCAACCATTTCGGTTGTCTCAACCATTGACTCTGGTCGGGACTTCTCATAATCCAATACACAACAAAGCACCATTGTTGCCGATGTAAATTATTCATGAGATTTTTTTTTGGTTATCACTTGAATTATGCTTTCTTAAACTTCTATATAACTCCCAATAACAACAGCAACATCAACAACAAAGTGATAAGAAACGCAAAGAGAAACTTTCAAATTAACACCATTCAGATCGAATGTCTTGTTTTATAGCCCTGGCATTGCGACCTTCATCAATGACTTCGTCCGTTCCCGGACAAGTTTTGCAGCGAGTACATCCCTATAAGATTTATTGCTGACCGGGTTGTAGCTTTTATGCCCCGTTCTCACGCACTTTTAGTGCCTCACACGAATACTTTTATTTTCACTAAAATGGAAGAGATTTTTTTTTTTTGGTTTCTTTGAAACAGAAACGACAACAGAACATAAAGGCACTCGCCAGGGATGTTGGGGGTATATAAGGTTAACCCGTGATAAATTGGCAGCCATTTAGATTGATATCGCTTTCCGTTCTTTATATTCGAAATCCATTGAGAATGGCGCAAATGTGTTGGAAGTTGGAACGTTTGTCAAGCGTTTGTGAGGGATATTGCTTGCGACAAGAAGGAGGCCGACTGGTAGTATTCGGTGAGATTACCATTAATTCTGAGCACATCGCTTATAATAATTTGCTGGTTGAGCTGGTATTCGTAGCAGGATTTCGGCATGTACTCGCAAATAATGTCCAATCTGTTTCCGGGATTGAAATTGGAGAAAATTGCAATGAAGAGCTATCGTAAGCAAAATAGAGGAGTGGAGTATTGGTTCGTCCTGCCTATTGTTTTGTCTACATTTCAGCCCAAATATGGGTTACCTACGGAAAGACATCTCTTACTGCAGACACTGAGACACTGGCTCCATTTTTGGAGTTGGATGATTGAATCATCAAATTAGGTCCTCTGCTTCAGTCTTCAGGACTCCTTACCTCTTTTTCGCCAATGTTAGGATTAATGCCACTTTTATTCCTAATAGTTTTTTCACCCTTCTATAAAATAGTTTTGATGAGACGTTATTTCGAATTCTTTTAAAATTAAAATAAACGACGCTTTCTGATCTAATGCATGCACATTAGATCAAAACTGTCAACTTATATTGTAAATGCAAGCCCCTGACCCGTTCACATACAGAGTATTGGTTTAAGATACGATTTATCTACGTATTTATACCGAACACAAGATTTTGTGTGACTGTAACTTCGAATTTATGACTTTAAGATCCTCTTAAATTCTTTTACCTTGCAATGATTGGCAAGGAACTTTTTTGGTCGGAGGGAGTCGAGAGCATAAACCATCTTGAATGGTTTTGAATCAAGGCGTCGCATTGTCTCAATATATGTAGATGTGCTAAAGGCCTTTCTACATTTGTTATAAAGCTCATAGATCATTCCAAAATTGCTCACTCAATTGACACTCTCTACCATCGGCGTAATATGTATCTTGCGACATCTTTTTCTATTTTTTTTTCACCACCAGTGAAACACTCGCTATAAAAGCTTATCAGTTAAATTTCAAGCCCACTTTTGGACGTCCTTAGAGGTATCATGATTTTTTTCGTAAGCCTTATACCTCGCCAAACTCCTAATTTCTCAGTCATTATAACCCCCATACATTCAAAACCAACGTAGATCAATTTCTCACTTCCTTTCCCCTATCATCCACACGTGTTGTGTGCATGAGCACGCTCCAATTAAAAAAAAAAATACAGGCCTTCCAAGTCAACAAAATTAAGTGAAGCAGAAATCGAAATATAAGCATCCTATGATCCTGTCCAGTATTGTCGTCACTTTTATTTTAGTCACAGCCAAAGGAAGACATATGTTGTAATTGAAGGAACTCAGTAGTTCAGCCGATGCGCTCTGTAGAACTTGGAAGAATTCCATAGGTACGCCATCAATGCCATTGCCTAAGTGTCCTTACTTTACTTACTTTAAGTGGCGCTACAGTCTGGGGTTGACCTGGGCCCCAGTCAACAAGCGTCTCCAGCCAGCTGGATCCCTGGATAGCTGCCTACAGTTTCGCACGCTAAGTTGGCTGAGGTCCTTTCCACTTGCGTGCGCCACCATCTTCTTAGCCCAAAGAAACAGCGGTTGGGAAGAGCTATTCTTCGCTTGATCTCAGCGCTGGTGTCGTTGTCTGTATTTATAGCGGAGCCTGGGTAGGCAAAGTCTTTAACTTCCTCAAAGCCATATCTGTCGAGGGTGACGTTCTGCCCGATACGTCGGTGTTGGTTGTCCTTTCTGCTTGACAGCTTATACTGGGTCTTGCCCTCATTGACCGTTAAACCCATTTTCGCCGCTTCCGTCTCAATACTCGCGAAAGCGCCACTGACATCACGCTGTTTTCTCCCGATTATGTCAATATCGTGGGCGTATACGAGTGGTTGGACGGACTTTTGAAAGATAGTGCCTCTTGTGTTTGCTCGTGAGTTTTGGACTATTATTTCAAGTACGATGTTGAAAAATTCGGATGACAGCGCAGCGCCTTGTCTAAGCCCTTTCTGGACATCAAAGGTCTCGGTGAGATCTTTACCGACCTTGATGGAGCAGCGTGCATTCACCTATCAGGTTGTTGACGAACGGCTTCAAGCATCACACAATACAGTAGATAAGATCTTGTATGCGATGTTAAGGAGACTGATGTCTCTGTAGTTGGCGCAGTTCAGAGGGTCTCCTTTTTTGAGAATCGGACAAACAATGCTAAGGTTCCATTCATCGGGCATACTTTCGTCCATATTTTACAGATGAGTTGGTGTATGCTCCTCACCAAGTTATCGCCTGCCGCTTTGAAGAGCTCGGCAGTCAGGACGTCCGCTCCAGCAGCTTTGTTGAACTTAAGCTTCGATATAACTATCTTCACTTCATCCAGGTCGGGTGGACGGAATTGTTGGTCAGCATCGTACAGGTTGAAAGGTTGATTCTGCCTGACAGCGGTATTTGGTCCGTCATCGCCGTTATACAGTCTGCAGAAATGATCTTTCTAAATCCTCAGCATCGACTGCGATTCTACTACGATGTTCCCTTGTTCATCTCTACAGGCTTCGGTTCGGGGTTTGTTTCCGTGGCATGTTATTTTTACCTTTTAGTGAAACTTCCGAATCTCATTCCTGGAGTAGCATCTCTCAATTTCCTCTACCGCGCTCTTCTCATGCTCTTTCTTCTTCCTCCTGAGAAGCCGGTGTTCGTCTCCCCTCTTCCGCTCATAGAGCTCATAAGCAGCTCTGGTCCTTCTAAGCAGCGCCGCTTAGTTTGGGATATAACAAGGTAATGGTCCGAGTCGATGTTGACCCCTCGGAACGTACGAATATCCATAATACTAGAGGAGGGTCTTGCATCGATCGCAATGTGATCAATCTGGTTGACTGTTGATTGATCAGGAGTTCTCCAAGTCGCCTTGTGTATATCGAGAAGTGGGAATTAGCCTGAATCCTTCATCGGATATGGTGTCGTGCAGGCTATATTTTCCGATCGTTCCACCAAAGATACCCTCTCTTCCCAGCTTTGCAATAAAATCACCGATGATAATTTTAATGTCATAGCTAGGGCTAAGTGTCCTAGATTGTTAAAATTGTTGTTGTGGGGGATTCAATATATTATATTAGAATGTTTTTATTACATTAATTTGTATTCGGGAACATTGCATAACTTAAAACCTGGGCTAATAGTCATTTGGTATCAGCAGGACATCAAGTAAACTTATTACTCCGGTAAACGATACACATACATATATGCTGTCATAGACTAATATTTTTCAACTGTGCTGCATCCAAATGTGCTGCTAAAGTATTAATATGGTTACGTCTTACACTATTTTTTACTGGAATTCAAGCTCATATCTATGTTATAGGGAGTTAGCCGCAATTTCAATTTATTCGTCTCCGGATGACCGCGGATGTGGTATAGTCTTTCTGCCCCTTATCAACACATAGTGGAGAGAACACTTTTCACAGATTTTCAACTGTCACTCATCTCTGTGTTCCGATCTGTTGATTGTTACCGCTCCTAAGATGGCATGTAGGATTCTGATTTGATGGTCGCATCCCGAAATGAAAGTGCAATTGAAAACCTGATGATCAAGTTCGAATTTAATCTAAGCATAATTTCTGTGTAGCAGAACATGTGCGCAAACAATGTGCCTTCGATTATAATGCAATGAACATCGAAATCTATATCTATAGATAGCTCACAGTTTTTAAGCCAATTTATGAGGTCATGCACTCTTGTCTCACCATACTTTGGCATAACCTCATATCACGATTAGAATACCATCGCATTGTTGTATGATTGAATATGTCCATGCCATCCTTGTTAGCTTCCGTTGTCGCGTAACAATGTGCAATGGTAATCATTTACCGTCCACAAGGTCTAGGATATGATTTAAGACCCTGTTCATGAAGGTATCCGACCGTATTACTGCCGACCCTACTCGTAAGTGTCGATCTTTTTCTACATGAACTCTCTTTCTACTTAGTTCTCGGAATCTTGCGTTCGTGAGTCGACGATTTAAGTTGCAGAATATAATCGTTATCTCTATTCGATAACCTTTAAATCATCAATATTTTTTTTAGTACACGTCACTGAGCCAAAGGCCATCAACACTTATACCCTCTTGCGGTACATGATGTTCACCAAATTTACACTTTCCCAAACCCAAACCCAAAGCGTGAAGTAGGGTTTGCCAAAACAAAGTGGCCTTTGGCTCCTTCTAATTTTTTAATTATTCATCAAAGTAAGCTAACTTTGAGTGGCGTTACAATATTCGTTACCAGCAAATCATCTTCGCAAAGGCTTTTGTACTACTCCTATTTAATGGACGGATCTGAGTTTGGCTCTTAAAGGTTACAATAGAAATGAAGAGCAAAATAGTTTACATTGGACATCATTTAGATGAATGCAATGTATCTCAAGTATTATGCTTTCGTCAAACAAATAAAAAATATTTCTCAAATGGATTTGTTCACAAAGCATTTAAAAAACAAAATTGACTTTTGAAGCTTCTCAACAGGACATTTAATATCCTTTATCACAGACCCTGGCAGACGGGGTGAATCTCTTTGTTTTCTTTACCTACACATATATTCATATGTCCAAACTTGTGTATCCTTTCTGAATACATCTTGCAAACTTTTTGTTTAACTTCTTATAAACGTAATAATCGAGCGGAAAAAATTGTTATTAAATAAACAGCGCTACGAGGATGCATCCTAAAGCTTAATACGTTAAAAAGAGACTGCACAACAACAATATCAAATGCAATAAAACGATTAAGACAGAAGGATGTGCAATGAAAAATTTTGAAGTTTCATAAATGCAAGATACAACAAGAGCAACTATCTTTGCGAGAAAACTACTGTTTAATGTATTTTCATATTAATGGCTATGTGACTAAACAGAAAATGTGTTACTGGTGCTTTAATAGCCATAGATAATGCTATAAAAGATGTTAATATTGTATGTGTGAACAATGATCCATGTCCAATGGCAGGAACTAAATGGTGTTCTTTTTAAACCAGTAGTAGTTTTGTTTTTGAATCAGTCGAAAGTATACATTCTGCAACTAATTTTTTGATACAACTTCGGCATTGGCCCCCCACTCGGCTGGAACTAATGGAATGTCATCTGAGAGACAAAGTTTTCGACCACTTTTTGGAGCATTTGTGCCCGTATGTTCTCAATAACACGAGTAATGTTAGCTTCCAGAGTGTCGGTTGCTGTGCGAATTTGCGTCTCCCTATAGTTAATATTAAGAGGTTCCAAATCACAAAATCTTGTAGACCAATATACAGATCCATTACGCGAAATTATTCGTTCATTGCATGTTTTCTTCAATTACTTGACTATTTCGTATGCTCTTAGGCACGTAGAATCATACTGCTGGAACCACATCTCGTTATTAATCATGGCTCTATAGTGAATACCCTTGACCGTAAGACCGTGATTACCTTTATTTTAAAAAAATTGTCCGCTAACTTTACCAGCCCATAGACCACACCAAACTGTGCGTGAATTTTCGGGATGTAAAGGTGTTTCGATAGTCTCATTTGTATTTTCTTCGCTACAAATGCCACATTCTGCTTATTAGCTTATTATTAAGCCAAAAGTGAGACTCGTCGCTGAACACAATTTTACGATACTTGTATGAGCTGATTCTTGCAAACCTTAAAACCAAGATCTTTGCGTAAAATAGTCCAAAAATTGGATGGCACAAGAAAAAGCTGTTTTAAATGACATCGAATCGATTGATTTAGATCTTCTTCAACACTCTCCTTTACAGATGCAATATTCTCTTCAGTACGCACTCTTCTTACACATCTCGGTGCATATTCCAAAGAATATATTAAGAAGCTATTTCGATTAGTTTGAAATTTGTGTTTAAGTTAGTTGGTAAGTTTATTTTAAATAGAGCACCCGCCTGGGACCAGTGAAAGTTACTTTTTGATAGTAGAAGTTACGTAATTCAGCTAATTTATAAGATTTTTTTTTTTGTCTTGCTGTAACTGTATGTACAGATGTAAGTGAATTGAATATAATAAAATGTAAATTTGCTGGCATTGCAGTCAAGGGTAGACCTGCGCCTCAGCAAACCGGCGTCTCCAGTCCGCTTGATCTTTAGTTAACTGCGTTCAGTTTCGCCCACTAAGTTGCCTGATGTCCCCTTCAAATAGCTGGCGGCATCTGAGTCGCGGTCTCCCCATTCTGGGCTGTCTCTCGGGGACAAACTTGAACTCTTTTCGGTCCATTTGCACTACACGATTCAGCCATCTCAGCCATTAGAACTTCGGTCTTCCGGTTAATTACAGCCCGTACGGTTCTTCGTGATACCTATTCCTCCATAGATAGAGTGGAGGAGGGCTGGAAATTACCCGAACAATTTTCCTTTCAAGGCAACCAAGAGCACACTCTTCCATTTTTTAATAAAATTCTTGCCTCTCCGCCATAGACCAGGACTAAGGTTATAAAAGTCTAATATATGGTAGATTTCGTTGTTCGATTGAGGACTTTGCTAGTTAGTTCAAAGAAGCAGGGATTGTCAAGAGCGCCGATATCGTTATCCGAATCGTTTGCGGAGCCTAAGAAGACAAAGTCCTTCTCTATCTCAAAGTAATATCTGTAGAAAGTGACGTTCTGTCCGAGACGACGGTGTTGGGTGTTCTTTCTGGTTAACAACATATACTTGGTCTTCCTAACTAACCGATAAACCTATTTTCGTCGTTTTCGACTGAATACTCGCCAAAGCGCCAATGTCTTCACGCTGTTTTAATCCAGCTGTGCCAATTTCATTGACATATGCAAGTAAATGGACACAATCTTGAAGGATTGTGCATCTTATGTTAGCGTGTGAGTTTTGCAATATTCCTTCAAGAATCATGTTGCAGAAATCGCATGGCAACGCATCGTCTTGTCTTAATCATATTTTGAAATCAAAGGACGCGGTAAGTCATTTACAGCTCTTGGTGAAGCAGTGTATCTTCACTATCATCATCCTGCATAGATGGACGAGCCATAGTGTGAATATTTGGTCAATGTTAAACTTTTCTGGCCTGAAGCCACACTGATATGTACCAATCAGGTTCTTGCCGAATGGCTTCAGGTGTTCGTACATTACGGCAGATAAGATCTTATATGCGATGTTAAAAGACTGATGCCTCTGTAGTTGGCGCAGTTTAGAGGGCCTACTTTCATGAGAATCAGACAAACAATTCCGAGGATCCATTCATCGGACATAAATTCATCCAACTATATTTTACATATACACCAAGCATGCTCATAACAAAGTCTTCGCCAGCCGCTTTAAAGAGTCTGGCAATTGTTGGATTTTAGCTTAAATATGGCTATGAAAATAGACATTTCTTCAAGTCAGCTGAACGGAATTTTTGTACACAACGTCTAGGTTAAAAGATTCATTCCGCCTGACAGCCGTTATTGATTCGCCATCGCCGCATCATTAGCATCAACTGCGACTCTACTACGATGTTACCTTGTTCGACCGTACAGGCTTCAGTTCGCACTTCTGGTATCTGTGCACTTCTCATGCTTTTTCTTATTCTTTCTGAGAAGCCGGTGTTCAGTTTTCGCCTTCTACTCAAAGAATTCATGAGCATCTCTAGTTCCTACTAAGCTGTATGTGATTTTAGAGCTTCCACTAGATAAAAGAGGAATGCACTTAGGGCATACAAATTTGCAATTTAGACACTTCGCTCAGTCCACAATTGCGTTTATCACTTTATCTAACAGAACTAGACAATGATTATTATTATTATTATTGGCCCGGGTCTACCCCGGACAACTTTATTTAGCTTATTAGCAAGAAACAACTTAAACCTAGGCTTAAAAACTTACATAAATATTCTTAACCTAATGGGCCAAGGGAAAATATTAGTCGGGGGAGATGTTATGGGCGTGATATATTGAGCAGGGCTTTTTTGATTTCATGTTTGCTGCTGTTTAGGTCGAAGAGTTTGGCGTAATTGTTTGTTGTACGCAACATTCTTGATAATGGTTCGAAGTGACCGTAATTGTTGCGGTGAGTTTGGATAAGAAGAAGTGGGACAGATCTCAGATTATGGGAGTTGGGAATGAATAAAATATTTTGTGTTATCCTCGAGCAGTCAATGTTTCGAGTCAATAAAAAAAAAAAACTGTGGCGCTTGCAGCCCGGTATGGGCCATGGCCTAGCTTCTTGACACTCATTTGTGTTGCTCATGTTGTCATTTTTGTCACATTTGAACGAGGCCTACGGTTTATCGCCGAGTCCGAACGGCACTCCTTAAAAGCTTTTTCGTAGGCAATTTTACTTGGCGATTGTTAAATTGTTGGTGAACCAGTCAGGAGTCGAACCCAGTCCAATGAGCTAACTATCGCGCCATAGCCATCGCTAGTCAATAACTGGTGTATAAAAAGTACAAAAGCGACTTCAACTCCTTTTTCATAGGAGGGGTAATTGATATAGATCGGCCCAAGGTACACCACGAAGTGCAAATCGGATAAACCTGCATTGAACTGCTTCGATTCCTTGAATGTGGATTTGTTTATAGGGTGACCAAACTTGTCTGCAATATTCCAGAAGAGGCCTTACAAAAGTTATGTGCAGAGACCTTGTAACGTAGGGATTGGAAAATTCTTTTGACTAGCGTTTGATAAAGCCAAATGCAGAGTAAGCTTTATTGATAATGCTGTCAATATGTGAGTCGAAGTTCAATTCTCTGTTACATATTATTCCTAGATCCCTTACTTCGGTAGTGGAGGGAATAGGCTCGTCGCAGATAAAGTAGTTTCTTGAAGGCGGAGGAAGACGTTTGCGGGAATAGGTTATCACTTGGCATTTTTTGACATTAAGCTCCAAAAAATTTTGCTTGCACTATACCGAAGACTTATTTAAGTCATCTTGCAAGCAATGGGAGTCGGAAGGCATTGAAATGGCTTTGGAAATTCTCATGTCGTTAGCGAAAATAGAAAGATTAGAATTAATTGTTAGGATAACGATGATTGGTCCAAGATGACTACTCTGAGGGACACCAGATGTTGCTTTCATGGGGTCGGATCTTGTCGGTCTTCTAAATACGGTTAGATCCATGCCACAAACTGAGGGGAAAACCCAAGTTTTTTTAGTTTGAAAATGATAAGTTGATGAGAAATTTTATCGACAGCCTTGCTGAAATCTGTGGAAATTGAATCGACTTCATCACCGTCTTCTAAAGCACAAAGTGTCCTCGATACGATCATAGTGATACTGCCATATGATCTATATTCGTTGAATGAATATTGAGAAATTTAGTTCTACATGTACATGAGTACATACTTAGAATATATGCCATAGATTTGCCAGGGTAAACAATTTTTTACCTATAGCATGTAAAACGAACAAGAACTCTTATGCCTTTTTTAGGTCAATTTTACCAACCATTGATTTTCCTCTGACAAAATTAAAGAGAAAGCATCCCTTAAATTTGCATCCCTTTGTACCATATTCGCCTCTTTAAAATGTGACAAAAAGTAGCATACCAGGAAGTACGAGTATGTCCCTATTTGAGTACGAGCATTTCTTATGGTATCACTACACTTAAGGTCTGCTTGCATAAAATGCTTCCCCACGAACTTTATTTAATCGACCCTATTAACATTTTTGTTTCTTATTGCGACGAATTTCATAGATAAAATTTTTACCAAAGCGTTTACAGCTATTTAAGCGAGTACTACGAGTACTTCCGGCATTTACATAATTCCCCCTTCTTTCGTTTTTTTTTTTTTGCTTTGCTCTTACCCGGATTATACGTATAAACGGCTCAAAATTTAATTGCAAATAAAAATGTTCGTTGTCACCCATAAATGTAATCTGCCATTTCTTTGTAGGTACGAGTATTTCTTTTTTTTTTTCTGTATTTTCATTTTACTAATCGTGGTACCTTGAAGGTGTCAAGGAGCAATTTTAAGGATAAAATCAGTAATTTAAATTTAAATTGAAATCAACACCAAAGAACGCGCTTAATATGTTTTCCACAATCAAACCCCGACTTTGCGGTGTAAAGCATTGGAAAAAGCCTAAAAAAAATAAACTGAATTTCCATATAGATATACTCTTACTTGTGCTCGTACTTTAACCGCAGATGTTGGTTCTTGATACACTTTACTTCGCTTAATGGATTCTTTTTGTGTCATTTGTACTGATGCTCCTTCTTCGAAATTGCCGCAGCATGTATTACAAGGATTTTGCTCCTTCCTCCTGTTGATTGAGTGAAATTTCAATTTGACACATGTATATACATCTATTACATTCTTATATAGGTACATATCTATATACGTGCATAAATAAATCGTCCCCTTACAACAACCCTGGCCTCAGTGTTGGGAGGCGAACTTTAATTTACATAACATCTCGACTGGGGAATAATTTAACTTAAAAGGAAAAGGCTTACATATGTTATTCGTTATCCGGCTGAAAAGTAGAAAAAAAAGGCACAAAACCGTTTTGCATAGCTTGAGGGCTTCAGCTTGACTTATTCAGAAAATATATTTTCATAAGCTCTTTGAGAGTATTCCATGTTTCCATTTTAGAAATCGAGGTTGTTTTCGGCACATATCAAATGACACAAAACAGGAGATTTTCCACATGACATCCCAATCTAGTTTGGTTTGCATACACTTGGAACCGCTTTTTGCCAATTGATTTTCCAGACCTTCAAAATTGTAATGGTATGCAATTATTCAAAATAGCTTTCTCTGTCACTTGATTTGGGGTAGTTAGGAATAGATCCTCGTACATCTAATAAAATACATAGCCCCTGGCTTAGAATTCTCGTCATGGTGATCCACTTGATGGGGAGAATTTCCTTTTTTTGTTTTTTTTTTTTTTCAAATCTATCTTAAATTAGTTTAAGAAAACACTTTTAAAGTTGTAATTGGAACTGATAAAACTAAGTATTTCCGGCACGTTGCCTTGGAATGTGAAGGAATTATACGTCGGTAACAAGAAGAAAAGGGAAATTTAGTTTTTCTTTAACAGCCGCCATACAAAAGAACGTTATCGGAATGGCAAGGTATTACTTAAGAAATAAAAACTAAAATCAGACAGCTCTGGAATCTTCTTCTGCTTCGTCCAGTCTTTTTAAGTTTCTGACGTGACAAATGTAAAAGAGTTGATAAACAGAGAACAGGTAAGCCAGCTTCTTAATGTACCCAACCAGCAGTAGATTTGAGAGTACTGAATTGAGATAGTAGTTAATGAGCACTTGATTCCCTACTGATTGTTAAAAAGACCCAATTATGTAAAATTTTCTGTGATACCATTGTTCACTTGTTAATCCAAGTCTCGTATCCATGTCATATGGTTGGTCGGATGCGGGCCTAAGAGAATTGGATTGTCATTATACAACCTCTGGATACAAACTATTTTTTGCATTTACTGTCCACTTTCCTGATTTCTTCTTAACTCCTGCAGAAGACAATACTCTATGCTTTGATACAATAGTCATGGATTAATATTCTGTTATACCACACCATTGAAATATCTACATTCAGTGTTGCTACCAAAAGTTAGTTAGCCACAAAGAGAACCTTCGTCCAACTTCTCAAATACCCTGCCTCAGATTTTATTTTGGAGAGGTGAAAGCCCCCATTTATTCCGCTTAATACAAGCTATACAATCTTAAACTAACTAAAACTAAACTTAAACATAAAACTACGGCTGGTTGGAGTGGTAAAGTAGATCGAATTTGAGGCAGGGACTGCTGCGACTTAAGTCAAAGACGATAAGGTTTGAATTGATCTTTCGTGGCATACGGAAAATGAGTTTTTTCGCGCCTTAGGAGGTGGGGTGGGTTGGTAAATATAAGAAACGAGGTGTACGTAGGTTACGAGGGTTAGTATTTGTTAAGAAAAATATGAGTTAATACTCTGTCAATTCATATAATTTAACATGGCAACTCTGCTTGAAATGTATAACACTTTCAGGGTATATATAGAACCACAAAACCGCTAATAAACTCTTCTTTGTTTTGGATTTCCCTTTAAGTCGGTTGTTTTAACTTTTAAATCTTAACAGGTTATGGGCCCAGATCGCGCGGTTGTTTTTTAGAGAAAAATTTCTGAAACAGTTTTAAATCCGGTAGTCCATTAAAATACCTAGTTTTCGGCCTTTCGTTTTATATTCATACATACCCGAGTATCCATATTCATATATACCTATATATTTACATATATTCGGAAATTGCTGCATAATACATTTAAATAAATTAATTTTTTTTTGCGAAGTAAAGTGAAAATGGAAAACGAAATTTTCAAGATTGACAAATTGCAGAACTCTGAACACTATTCTGTATGGAAGTTCCAGGTGAGAATATTACTCAGTGCCTCAGATCTATATAATTTTGTTAATGGTGCTATTAACCGACCGGTTAAGGCAGAATCTGAGACTGAGATAGCTTATGAAAAACGATTAACTGGGTGGGCGAAAGATGATTGTAAGGCGCAACGTATAATTGCAATGAGTGTTGGCCCGACACCACTTCGCCATATTGTAAATTGCACCACTGCAAAAGAAATGTGGGAAAAACTTCGGTCGGTATACGAGCAATCATCAAATGCAAATGTTCATATGCTGCTGCAGCGGTTTCATACATTTAAGATGGAACCTGAGGATGACGTTGCAACTCACATATCAAAATTAGAAAACATAGTACGGCAGCTGAGGGACGTAGGGGAGGAGATTACGCAAAGCATGGTAATCACAAAAATTTTGATGACAATTCCGGAAAACTTTAAGCATTTTTTCTCTACGTGGGAGTCAACAACAAAAGATGAGCAAACTTTGGAGAACTTAACGTCACGGTTAATCATGGAAGAAACAAGAATGCTTTCAAGCTCATCTGTTCCAGACACAAGCACCTCGGCACTAATTGCGAAACGAAGACATTGGAAACAACACAAAAACAAAACTTTCCAACCCGGTAAGTGTTTCAGATTCAATGAAGTGGGACACTGGAAAAGAGAATGTCCCAAAAAGCTAACTGAATATAAAACCAATGGAATCAAAGGTGGAATGAGAAAAGGAGATGCACTAATGTGCAGTGCTGAAAGCTGCGGTGCTAAAAGCTGCTGCGATGATTGTGTGAGGACTGGAAGCAAGGGCGAGGTAATAGTGGTGAGGAAGCCAAATTCAAAGAACGATGATCGTGTGAGGACTGGAAGCAAGGGCGAGGTAATAGAGGTGAGGAAGCCAAATTCAAACAACGATGATCGTGTGAGGACTGGAAGCAGGGGTGAAGTGCCAATAGGAAGAAAATCCAATTCAACGGAAGCTAAAAGGAGTGGAAGTGCAGGCACGGTAGAGGAGAAAGAATTAAAGGTGTGCAATGCACTGCTGGTTGATGATGGTGAGTTCAATGATTCTTGGTATCTTGATTCAGGTGCTAGTGATCATATGACATTTCGAAAGGATTGGTTTATAAATTATAAAACATTTTCTAACCCCATTGAGATTAGAGTTGGAAGCGGTCAAAAAATATTAGCGTTAGGTACGGGCGATATCAACATCTTGTCGTTTAATGGAAAAGGGTGGTGTAAAAAACATTTATCTAATGTCTTGTATGTGCCCAAAATCTCCATTCATCTGTTTTCCCAAAGTCGTGGGAAAAGGGTTAAAGGGATAAAGGGTTAAAATTTGTTTCTGATAAGATGAGATGCGAATTTATTAATGTAGACGGAGCTATCGTGGCAGTGGGAGAGCGAGAGGCGCAGCTATTCAGAATGTGTTTTCGTGTACAGGTTTTGGTTAAGCCGACGGCAAATTTGGCAACTACTAAAGCGTTGCCACTAAAGGTATGGCACGAGAGACTGGCTCACCAAAACATCAAGAAAGTGCGTGATCATCTTAAAAGGAATGGGATCAGTTTCATAGACGATCAAGATTTTATGTGTGATGCCTGTGTCTTTGGAAAAATGCATCGAATCCCGTTTTCAAGGAGTTCTTTTGAGGCAAGTCAACCAGGGGAACTTGTGCATGCCGACGTATGTGGACCAATGGAAGAGACATCATTAGGAGGAGCTAAATACTTTGTCCTCTTCAAGGATCATTTTTCACATTACAGAGTCGTACAATTTTTGAAGAAGAAATCAGAAGTTTGTTCGTCCATTGAAGAATTCTTACATCTGGCTAACTCAGAAAGCCACTACTCAGTAAAAACACTCCGTACTGACAATGGTTTGGAATTTGTCAACAAAGGCGTTGAATTGCTTCTAAGGAAACATTCCATTCGGCATGAGACCAGTGTTCCTTACACCCCCGAGCAAAATGGGAGCGTCGAACGAGAAAATCGCACAGTCGTCGAAGCTGCTCGGACTATGCTTAGTGCGAAGAATTTGAGTAAACGGTTTTGGGCAGAAGCAGTTAACACTGCTGTATACGTTTTGAACCGCACTGAGGACAGCGCCTTAGGAGGTAAAACTCCCTTCGAAATGTGGTGTGGAGGAAAGCTAAGGGTCGAGGAGTTTAAAACGTTTGGTATTGAGGGATTTATACATGTTCCCAAGCAAAAACGCCAAAAATGGGACAGAAAGGCTGAAAAGGGTCTGTTCATGGGATACTCGGACACATCCAAAGGCTATCGGATCTGGACACCTGCAACAAATAAAGTGGTAATCGTCAGAGATGTCGTTTTTAGGGAAGTGGAGCAGCACAGCGAACAAGAAAGACTTCCAAATAGTGTTTTCGACGAATCTCCAAGTACATCTGTTATCCATATGAGCAAGCACGATAATCTTTCACTAGAAAATGTTTTTATTGATACGGAAAAACAAGACGATGTTGATGTAAGGACAAAAGAACAATTGGAAAAGGAGGATTACCATTGTGATGAGGAGGACGCTATAGACATAGTATATGACCCCAACGAGTCTATTCCTTTGAAGAGTCGACTACGCAAAAGAAAGGATACTGCACCAGGGGCTTGTAATTTTGTGGAAAAGCATGCGTATTTTATGCAAGGAGAGCCACAATGTTACAAAGAAGCTATTTCCTGCGACGAGATGACAAATTGGAAAGAAGCAATGGCAGACGAGATAAGTAGTCTTTACAAAAATCGCACATGGGATTTGGTATCTCGACCTGGGGGTAGGAAAGTTATTGGTAACAAATGGGTTTATAAACTTAAAGATCTAGGCGCTGGAAAACAAAAGTATAAGGCGAGATTGGTTGCACAGGGTTACACCCAGGAATATGGCATCGACTATGGAGAAACGTACAGTCCAGTGGCTAAGTTCACCTCGATTCGTTCCATTCTTGCCATAGCAGCCAACGAAGGACTTGTTTTGACCCAATTTGATGTCAAAACTGCATTTTTATATGGCGATATCACTGAGGAAATTTACATGCAACAGCCAGAGGGTTTTGGTGATGGCACAGATAAGGTTTGCAAATTGCGAAAGAGCTTATATGGACTTAAACAGGCGTCTCGCTGCTGGAATCAAAAGCTGACAGGAGTTCTGCGAGAGTTCAGGCTAAGGCCTAGCAAAATGGATCCTTGCATTTTTCTATCAGCAGATAATAAATGCAGAATAATATTAGCTGTTTACATCGATGATGGGCTCGTGGCTTCGAAGAACAAAGATGATGCGAATCAGTTGGTGAAATTTCTGCAGAAGAATTTCGAAGTCACAGTTTTGGAAGCTGGTTGCTTTCTCGGGATGGAGATCACAGTTCAACCAGGCGATGGAATTCATGTTGGCCAATCGAACTACATTGAGCGGTTGTTGAAACGATTCAACATGAGTTGTTGCAAGCCGGTGTCAACTCCAGCGGAGCAATATTCTTCACCAGATACTCTATCTTCGGAAGTAGTGAAATTTCCCTACAGAGAAGCCGTAGGCTCTCTCATGTATTTGGCGGTGGCGACTCGTCCAGATATTGCCTTTGCTGTAGGAGTGGTTTCCCGATATTTGGATTCGCCAAGTAATCATGATGTCAACGCTGTGAAGAGAATCTTGAAATATATCAGTGGAACCAGACGAATGGGTATATTTTTTATAAGAACTAAATGTTATTCGTTAGTTTGTTTCAGTGACGCTGATTATGCAGGGGATCCTGGAACAAGGCGCTCTACCACTGGGTTCATTTTTTCACTCGGGAGTGGCCCGTTGTCTTGGTCATCACAGAGGCAAAAATGTGTTTCTTTGTCAACTACTGAGTCAAAATACGTGGCCGCATCACAAGCAGTAAAAGACATGATATGGCTACAGCAGCTGCTCTCTGAGATGATTCCGGGTGGTATTGGCGATGCTATGCTGAAAATGGACAACCAAGGAGCGATTCGGCTCATCAAAAATCCAGAGTTTCATAAACGAACGAAACACATAGACGTTCGTTATCACTTCATACGTGAGCGATACGAAAGAGGAGAATTTTTGATAAACTTTGTTCCTTCTGAACAACAACAAGCTGACATTTTAACAAAGGGTCTAAGTAAAGATAAATTTCAAAAATTTAGATTGTTAATTGGAATTATAGAAAAAAAAAATAATGATGAAACCATGTAATTAAAATATTAAATTATCTAAAAGTGGGAGTGTTAAGAAAAATATGAGTTAATACTCTGTCAATTCATATAATTTAACATGGCAACTCTGCTTGAAATGTATAACACTTTCAGGGTATATATAGAACCACAAAACCGCTAATAAACTCTTCTTTGTTTTGGATTTCCCTTTAAGTCGGTTGTTTCAACTTTTAAATCTTAACAGTATTGACTAAGATAGAGTTGAGAAGGGAGTCGGTGAATGAAGAGACAGTCGGCTGCATCTCTCGTTCCTCAAGGGTCTGAGACGATTTTGATAGGGGGCAGATAGATTAGTTGTTGAGAAGGTAGAGTCAGAGAGGAGATTGGTGCCGCTTATGTGATAAGGTGATGGGCTGGCATTTGACGATATTAAGTTCTAAACATTTTTTGAGGCACCTGATCGTAAAACTATCAAGGTCTTGTTGAAGAAGGAAGGAGTCATGGGATGAGGAAATGGTTTTGAAAAATTTGGTATCGCCCGCGTGAAGAGAGACGGTTTGATGATCCTATCCAGATTGGCGTTTTTAGTTAATATAAAAAGATGAGGACCTAGATGGCTGCCCTGTGGAACTCCAGAGGTGGACAAAAACGGAGCTGATTGGTCTGACCCAAAACGAACTCCGTAAAAATGGTTTTCTAGGTAACAGGATATCTATTTTAACATAATGGGTTCAAAGCCGAGAGCAGATAATATGAAGAGTATTAATCGAAGAGAGATCTTAACCAAGGCCTTGTTAAAATCGGTTGCATTATATCAACGAGGTTTGTGGTAGTTGTGCAGTCCTTCAGGAAGCAATATTGAAGCATACAAAATACAAAATACTTTCGAAGACTTTGGTTGATTATATCATTCTTTGATAATTTTTTGTGGATCGGGGTTATGAAGGAGATTTTCCAAATATGAGCAAATTCTCCTTGTGAAAGGGATAGACGAAGAGAGGAACATTTTTTAAGAAATATGGCAGGCAGACCATCTAGGGGGAGTGTGTATTCGTCGTTTAGTTGGTGTAACTTATATTCGATGAGAGACGAGTCCAAGGTGTGTGAGAGGAATGGGCCATTGGTGAAGTTCAGTAGGTATTGAATATATAGTAGGATGGATCTGGTACAAAGGAGTCGTTAGTGAAGGATTGATTTGAAAAAGTTGCCAAATAGGTTGGCAATGGTGAGTAGATCGGTTGAGTTGATCGGATGATGTAATTGAAAGAGAGGGAAAGAGGGTAAACATCGGATTATAGTTAATATAGTTAACACATTGAAATAGGGACCTAGGGTCATTTATAAGGTTGAGTTGCACATTGGTAAGGTAGCGCTGTTAAAGAGAATCGTAAAGTTCGGTTAAATGGAGATAAATACCGAGAAAGTTGGAATAGTCGGAAGAGGATCTGGTATGAAGAAAAACAGCCCATAACTTGTTTCTTTTATTTTGTAAGGAACGAATTTGCGATTATACCAGGGAAGACAAGTGGATGATGTTTAAAGGCGCAAGAACGGAACGTAAAGGGAAAAACAGTTAGACATTGCTCTATAAAAAATGAATAGAGTATCATTTATAGTAAGGTTGTCAAAGTTAAAGGGAAAACCGCTGAGATAGTCACTGATTCTGAGAAAGTTTGCTTTATGAAAGTCGTAGGATGAGAGTGTTGTGGGGGGAGTGGAATGGACAGAAGGGTTATGAGAAAACGAGAGAAGAAGGGGAGGGTGGTGGTTATCAATTATTGAGAGAGATAGGGGACAAAGTGAGACTGAGGAGTTAATTGAATTTGTTGTGAAAATAAAGTGTAATTGTCTGCCAATGTAGTTGGATATGCCGCTGACTTGCCATTGACTTGAGTCCACTGTAGCTGAATAAAATTAACATCACCAAAAATAAGGATAACGTCAATGGAGTCAGGCTGGTCAATTAAATGGGCGATTGCATCGATAGCAAGTTATTTGGATTCGATAAGTTGAGCCGGTGCGGGGAGTATTATTTGTATTGCGACAAAGTAGACTTTAGAGCAAGAGGAAATAGTAACTGGAGAGGAGTCATCGCTATTTTGTATAGCCAGTAGGACACCTCGACAGGGGGAATTATCATTTGGGCGGGTAGGATCGTCGTCGTGAAAAACTTTGAAAGTAGGGGGGAATCATTCCTGGTTCTTTATGTCGGGTATCAGATTGATCTCAGATAGGGCATAAATATCGCAGAGAAAAGCATGCCATTAATGTAGAACATCACTGGTTTTAGAGCGAAGACATCTTACGTTTTGGTAGTAAAAAGTAAGAGAGATGTTGTGGGATGGCGGAGTGTTGTAGGTTGCTTAAAGTGAACTTAGTGGTCGAATGCATCTAGGTCGTCTACCACTTTCTGAGGGAACATGCTAAAAATCTCGTGGTACCTGACATGAAGATTCCTGAGACTAATAGGGTCGGTAAGTCTATAGAGTTCATAATGACTTTCTGTGGTGTTACTGGTTTGCTTTGTTAGTTTAACTGTAGGGGGGAAAGGGGTTCAAAAATAGAGGCAGTGGAGGAGGGGGTCGGAGATATGGAGTTGGATGAGTTTCAGTTCCAGCCTTACTTGCTAAACTCGTGCTATCTCCTTGGACATAGTCATGGTGGCTCTGATTTGGAGTAATGTACAGGTTTTTGCGACTTTTGTCGAATTACTAGAAATTCTAGCAAATAACTCAGAGCGCAATGACTCGCAAATTAGCAGAAGTCTTAGATAGGCCTTACTCTACTCCATAAGTAGAGTGACATGACTTAAAATTTGGTACTAAATTGTATGGGGCTCCCGCAGTGGATCTGAGAACCGAAAAATCACGTAAGAATTAAGCGCGATTTATGTGGATGTCTGATGACACGCCGTGGCCCAAATAAAATAAATGACTTGATCTGTCCAGAGTGTTCAGTTCAATATGCTGCTCTGGTATAGTTACTTGCAATGAAGAAGAAAAGCATCAGCAAGATTAAAACTTCAAGGAGTTGAAACTTTGCTAAGGTGTACGCTTGTCTTCTGATGCAGTCGCCTAAGGTCCGTATATACTCAGTAATACAGCTCAAAAGGTAACCTTATGTAATCAAGACCGCCAAGGTTAAATCCTTTATTAAAACCTAATTTTAAATGATTTTTCCCAAAAATTTGCACTTTTTCTTGTCTGAGTATAAGTTTTACTATCTGACCATCCGAACTTAAATAGTTTCCATCTGATATCATGCACCTAAAGTGAATGAATTGTTTCTGGTCATGTTTTTGCTCCAAACGATTGAACACAAATTGTACAGTGTAACGCTTTATTACAACTCAGAAGCAACATCACCTTGGCCAGAAAAAGGCTCACCATTCACCTACAATAGCTACGGTATAAAGGCCGAGTAGAATTTAATGCTCTATAGTAAAGGGTCTTTAACTTGGATCAAGTAGCACTCATAAATAGAAGCAATTTGAAGTGCGCAACTTGACCCTGCGTAAAACTAGCACATACTCGTATACATAGATCCGGTTTTCTTTAAAGTAATTATGGTCTTTTTAATTACAACGTCCCCAATATGCAATATCAAAGCTTCTTTCAAAAATTAATATTTTGATTTTCTCTGTAAGGTGGCGGAAAAGGCCAACGAACTTACAGTCGGTGATTACAAACATGCCTCTATAGAGACATTTATGCGCAATAAAAATGCCCAGCAAATTGTTCTGAATTGACAAAACCAAGGACATGTTCAATAAAATGATCAGAGGAGAAATAGGTTTTTTTTCAACTTCATAAAAATCTTCGCGTTTAATCGAGAGAATATATTTTTTGATTAATTCTTATTCACAACTTCGGGCATATCCCTACCATGGCTGGTTCTGATGAATGTCATCAGTCACGTTTCAAGCATTTGTGGCTTTATGTCCTCAATAACATGAATAATATTGGCTTCCAATGAGTCGATTGTTGTTGGTTTACAAACATAGACTAGGCACTTTATGCATTCCCAAAGAAAGCAACCAATAATCGTCAAATCACAAGATCTTGGAGGCCAATTAACAAGTCCCGTATGGGATATTATGCGTTCATCAAATGTTTTTTTCAATAAGTTTATTGTTTCGTTTGATGTATGGCACCAAGCGCCATCAACTGAAACCATATTTCTTCCACATTCATGCCACTCAATCGGGAAACAACAAAGTAATTTTAATGGCTCTATTGCAAAACCCTGAGCCGTAGGATGATGATTAGCTTTATTTTTTTTCAATATGACCAGGTGATACCACCAGCCTACAAACCTCACCAAGCTGGGCATTTTTCGGAATGTAAGGGTGGATTATTCTCGCTCCAAATATGACAATTTAGCTTTGTGACATACCCATTGAGCCAAAAATAAACCTCATCCCTGATCACAATTTTGCGATGAATGCGGCGCCAGCATTGAATCCATGTGAGTTCTGGACTTATTCATCGAAATTTCGACAAGTTATTCGGCTTCAATTCCTTCATCAGCTGAATCTTGTAAGCCTTCAAACCAAGATCTTTGAGTTTTCCATAAAGGTGTTGTGAATGACATCGAATCAATAAATTTAAATCTTCTTCAGCACTCTCCTTAACAGATGCATATTCTCTTCAGTACGCAATATTCTTCCGCGTCTCGGAGCAGCTGCACATTCCAAAAAACATATTATGGAAAAACGGTTAGTAATACGGTTAACAGCGTCCTCAGATGGTCGAATAAGTCGGGTTTGATGTGGTGCAAGTTCTCTATAAATCATTTTGGAAACGAATTTCAAAATTTTGGTAAGGCTAGTGAAGTTTTTTCGAGCTACTGCATAAAATGATGCCAACAGTTTTGTTTGACAGATACCTCTAAATATTTGAAGAAAGTACTGGGTTACCACAAAAACCACTATCTACAAATGGTATGCCATTTGGTAAGATCAAAGGACTGTTGCTTTTCGATATCGCGGAAGACTTTTTCTAAAACAAGTTCGAAACCAATTATTCCCTATTGTTTCATCCCTTCAATCAATATTAATTATTTAAATAATGGAACTAGATGTAAACAGTTCATGAGTTAGCAAGCCACTATCTGCAGTACATGAAGTGCTTTGCCTACTTTAGCTTAATGTTTTACGATGTGATGCACTCGTATAACTGAAAACTACAATTTTTAGTGATTTTTCTGAGCAATAAAAATGATTTATATTTATTTTTTGTAGCCGTTATTGCAATTTTTCAAGCATGCAACGCTACAATTTAAATGATTTTTTTATCAAATTATTAAAAAAAAAACACGAATCGGATAAAAAATCTCTGGATAAACACATAAAACCGACAGACAAATTGTATTTGATCTGAATCAATCATGTAATAAACAAATTCAAAACGTGACTTCAAGACCAGTACACAATTTAAGGGTTGTTCAAAGTTTCAGGCCGGCCTATAGGCCAGAAACCCCACGGGAATCATATGAATCACATGATTAATGCCTTTCAAAACAAGGTTTCCATAAATACAATATTTTACAGAGCTTAGTATGTGCTTACGTGTTTTCCGACCACTTGCTTCCCTATTACAGGACAATAATATTTCCGAAAGCGTGAATCCCCAACAGGAAAGGTAATGTACATTGTATCACATTTTCATGAAACTGGGTGGTATTCTGTTACAGTATACATAACATATATCACCATTTAGAATGTACACAGAATTTTAATGCCATGCGGCCCGACTTTTATGGTGAGGATATGAAACAGGTTCATTGATTCTTTTGTATGGATATAAAATACAACTGAGATAAATACCTCGCATTATCACCTACTTTATATGACAAAGCACGTGAATAGCATGCTTATCACATGATAATATCCATATCAAGGTTGAAAAGGAGCAGAGAACGAATAATATCTACAAAAGAGAAGTGATAAGAAAATGCGTGATCTGACAAAGCTCACAGCAGTACTGCTTTCGAAATCCTGTAGGAATTTGTTTTGTGAAGACCTTGGTAAGGATTTTTAGAAGATACAGACAGCAGCATGTTAGAGCTGGGTACTTGATGTTATATTAGAAAGTGACACAAGTTTTTGAATAAGTGGGGTGCCAGTTCAAATAAGACAGGACCTAGTAAAAATTTATTACCTACTGTCATGTGTGTTAAGGCGCGTGATGTGCTTCTTTAAACTATCTGTACCTCCTTACGGGTCTCTATTTACATCATATTTAAGTGTATAGGTAGAAACTCTGCAAGTAAGCAGTTTTTAGAAACACCCTCGTAGGTTGAACAATCATTGAGTACTCATGCTTTAATTCCAACGCGGCATTTAGTAATGAAGATAAATTACAAAAAGGTGGCTTTTTGCTGCATGAGGAGTTTTGATGGTTGTTTTCTATGGTTTGACAGCTGTCAATGTCAAACTGTGTTGACATTTCTGTTCAGTGAGATTTGGCAATCTATCATGAATTATTTAATGCCAGAACAGCACTTCCAAATTGTGGAAATTTATTTGGAAAAAAATAAATCTGTTAGTGAAGTTCATAGAGCACTTCGTCAATTTTACGGTCAACATAATCAGTCTAGTGAGCAAGCAATACGTACAGTTATTGGTGGTTTTCGCACTAATTTTGTTCTTCTTGATTCAAAACCATAACGAATCACCATTATATCCGTAAAATTGACTGTTTAGTGCGGTTTACACGCTGGCGGCATCATCGGCCCTTATTTCTTTCGAAATGAGGAAGGAGCTGCCGTTACGGTGAATGGCGAGAGCTATTGAGCCATGCTGACTGAATTTTGTTTCCAAAAATGAATCAGCTAAACATCGACGACATTTGGTTCCAACAAGACGGCGCAACTTGCCATACGCTTAACCATCAATTTATTGCAAAATCAATTTGGTGTCACCTTTACTCCCAGAAGTGGTCCTGTTAACAGGCCCCCTCATTCGTGCGATTTAAAGCCTCTCGATTGCTTTTTATGGAGCTATGTTAAGTCATTGGTTTATGCCGACAAACCAGCCACTCTTGAAGCATTGGAAGCCAATATCATAGACGCCATACGGCCAGTTTAATTGGGAAAAGTACTGAAAAATTGGACTGATCGAATGGACCATGTAACTTATAGCCACGGCGGGCATATGCCAAAAATCACATGAATTCATCTACTAGATTACAATAATAAAAAATTTATTCCAATAATATTTCTGTCTTGTATTATTATTTAAAGTTTTCAAGCTCTTAAAAAACACCCTTTATATGTTTAATATGAAACATAGTTTATAACATAATCTTTATGGAAAGCGTAAAAGATGTAAATTCGAGTATTCCCTTGTATCCAGAAGAATTAGAAAATCTAAGAAGAATAAAAAGCTTTTCAAAAAATCGCCAATAAATGGTTATAGGTGAGTCAAAAGGCCGATTCATGCTGTCTATAAAAAATAAAGCCTAGGAGTCATTTGGTATATACCTCTCATGAAGGGAATCATCATACGAGTCGTTCTTTAAAACACAATAGTCGTCCCAAAGACATCAGGATGTATACAGAACAAATCCAAAATTTAGTTGAATTTTAGTACCCAACATAAGGGTAACTTGATCCACTTCTAGGTATGAGTATAGCGTTTGCTATTACCCTACCAACAATATTCTATGCATATAAAAATTGCAAGTTTGAATGATAGAACTTTTTTATTGACGCCAATGAGGGTAACGTAAAAGGCTCACGCAGCCGAACAGTTTTCTTACGAGATCGACGGCCCCTTTGATATGGGCTGATTTGACAATTACGACTTTTGATTAGTGCAACAAGGCAAATATTGGTTTCTGGAAAAAATTTTCTCTGCTCAAAGTAGTCGCTTTTCGGTCAACTATGACAATTCCTAGTTCTGTCAAATAGAACCTGATCTTTATTAGTGTGGCATCACTGGCTTTCATTGAATTAACACTGCCGGGTATTAAAAAACACAGAAACATGGTATTACCATCGAGGCGTCCCATTTAAGATCCTCAAATGTTATTTATCAAAGGAAGTCTTCAACCCTTGGAAGGAATCATTTTTTTGAAAATGAATTTAACTTTAACATGGATCCGTACAAATTCTGAAGATCGGTAAGACAAAAAGCACATTCTTTACACTAATATACATTTTTTTTAAATTGAATGATTTTCAGACTGGATGTCTATTTTCCTGATGTGCCTCATTATTTGTAAAGATGTTTGACCGCCCATTCTACCTTCTTTGGTTGCATTTTCGGGCTTTTGGATAAGTGCACCGATACCTGATGCACCTATGGTTGCCCACCATTCTCCCAGTCTATTGAAAGAAGAGCTAGCTAGTATTGTAAAGGTATCAATATGGGTGAAGATGAACTTAGCAATTTTACAGCAACTCACTGTGAAATAATGTAAGTATACTTCACTTATAAATTTACAATAAAATCTAATCTTCCAAACAAATTTGTAAAATGGAACCAAAGATGCAACAGAAGATAACCAGAAGTAAATAGACACATCACATCGTTTCTTAAAGATTTCTGGACGTTCAACGTGGAACAAGCAGCTTTAAGAGCTCAAATTACAAGAGCTCCAACAGCAATAAGAAAACAACTGAAGATAGCGAAGAAGGGTTCAACGTAATAAGCCTAACTATTAAAAAGCACGGTTTTGTCCGTAAAAGCAGGAGGACGAACAAGAAGTACGTCGAAGCCGCCTGCAGAAGCTCATTTTTATTAAGAATTATATTAATATGACATAAAATAATTGTTTACTCTAGCTTTAAACAACAATCTGCCACCCAATTTAAATAAGATGACCGGAAAAATAATTTCTCGCATTTAGGGTAATCCACAGCAAAATTGAGATCAATCACAATACAGAACTATTATGAATAGATAGACCACTTAAAAGACACTTTGTCAAAATTTAAAAAAGGACCTTTGACAGTGTCACCAGAAAACCTCTTACTTGCCTTGTGCAGGAGTGTTATACCAGATAAATCTGAGTTATATGTTCTGCATAAATAAGAACCGAAAAAGGTATTTAGACCGCAATTTACATATACAACAGCTTACCCAGGACTGACCAAGACCTACGTTACAATAACAGTCAAAGACGAATCACAAAGAGAGTTGGAATACAGAAACCGTTCAATTTGATTATGATGCTAAGGCAAAGTCGATTATTCAAAACGTTTTAATTGTCTAAAATATATATAACTTTTCGGTAGTTGACAAATACGTTGTTTTTTTTCTTAGGTGGCTACAGTTCGTGGTGAAGCTAGGCCTCAACTAGCAAGTCCCTCCAGTCCCGCTATATATATATAGTTATAACTGTCTCCACTTGCGCACTCCAAGTCGGCTTAGATCCTCTTATAAAGGGTGTTTGTTTTAGAGGGAGTAAAACTTTAAAGTAGCAACACTGTTTTCTGCGATAGCTATTTTGACAGTTCTCAGTGGTTTTAAGGTAAGTTTCTTTTGGCAATTCATCGTGAATCCCGGTGCAACGGTTATAAATTGTTCAAATTTATTTTAAAAAACATCTACAACCTTTAAAAAGGACCTCATCAGGCATTCCATGCACTTTATGGTGCTCACAACTATCCATCAGACTAACTAATTTGAGAAACTATGGATCTTTTTGCAATACGCTTTCTCTATATGAGGCTATCAGCGCAAAAGTGGTGTAACCCCAAACTATTTAATGAGGAGAGAATTGGGATTTTAAATTTGGTAAATATTTTTCTAATTTAATTTCTTTTGTGATTATTATTTTAATTGTTGTTTTGAATACCAAAAGGTGGCTTACACCACTTTTGTATTGATAGTTGGTCATGTAAGGAATGTATGTAACACCAGAACAGCAACCAACAAAAATTGTGGGTTACACCACTTTTGCGCTGATGGCTTCATAGGATAATACACATGCCTTGTGTGCAACGTAGTGCTTATTATGATCAAAATATGTCAATTCGTCATCATGGTCAACAATTAATCTTGGTTTATGTTCAACTTGTACTGGAATTGAAGCCACACTATCATCGCTCGTGCCGTACATTTGGTGAATGGGCCAAAGAAAACATTGCTATTGATCCACAATTCCATTTGAAAGGTTTGTTCAATGATAAAGTACACTTTTGGTTAAAATTAATTTCGCGTTTCTACGCCGATAAACCAGAAACAACTGAGTACCAGGAAGTCAACATTCGACCTGTTATTGTTAAAATATACCCTGACTTACTGCGAAGAGTTTGTGAAAATTGAACCTTCAGATTACCCCATGTACGAGCTACCCACGGCAGCCACAAACCATGAATAATATATTAGAATCAGTGTTTTCAGTGTTTTATTTTAATTTAAAGCTTTCCGCCTCTAAAAAGCACCCTTAACTTGAGCACGACACCTAAAGTGAGGTTTTCCTCATTGTCTACCCTATTGTAGTTAGATTTGAAAAATCCATGGTGTCCATTCGCTCTACATGTCCTAGGCATCTAACGCGACTGATGCATAGTTTTCTGATGATGTCATTGTACAGCTCATATATTTCATCCTTTTATCTTCTACTGCAAAGCTCATCAACAGAAACATCACTGAATATATTTTGAAGGATTTTTCTCTCAGCCGCTTTTGATAGGCTTCATCCTTCAGCTGAATAACCCACGACTCGGATGATTTAGGTCTTATATTAAGTAGCCTTATTTTCCAAGATAGGGCCATACTACTCGATTGCCTTTTAAGCCAAACAAACAGCGATCTGAAAGAGCGATTTTTCATTTCTGTTATTGACAGAATTTATCACAGGGCCAAGGTACACAAAGTCTCTAAATACGAGTACGTCGAAATTATAGCTGTCGACTGTGACGTTCTATCCAATTTGTCGATGTTGTATGTTCCAGCATGTATTGTGAGACATGACCAAACCTCTGAAGGTCCAAGACAAATCTAGCACTCGCATTGAAAGCAGTCCTAAGCATTTAAATCGAATAAGAAATTAATTTAGCCCTTTAATCGTTTTATTGACCTAATGAGTGCGGATTTAAATTTATCTTTAAGTCAGTAAGAGTTTCTTAGTTGTACCAACAGCAACTTGCCACGTTTTCCTTTAAAGGGGCCAAGTGATGCTTGACCGCAGTTTCAGACATTTAGACTCTTAAATGATAATCACCCCTTTTCTTACTCATTCATTCAGTTGCTTCACAGTCCGTCCACTATTTAAAACATACATCGTCCTTACATCCTCACATCCCTAGTGTATATACATATATGGTAGGTAGTATTTTGAAAGCAAAACGATTCAAAATCAAAAGCCACTCTGCCAACTCCTAGTACTCGCATATTCCAGAATTATCTCCAACCCTATAACACATTGACCAGTAGAGATGATTTAATTTCCATCCAATGAATCCACGTCCAAAGTACTTTATGCGACATACTCGTAGCAATCGTTTTCTAAAATTGCCGATGAAGGATCTCCAACCGTTCGGCCACCTCTCTAAGTGTGGTAGAATTATATATAGGCTTCAGTTCCCGACGGTTTAATACGAAATGACTGCATTCGATGCTGGGCCTGTCATGCTCAGCCGATGTCCATTAGTTATCCTCCTAAAAACCCTATTATGTCGATATTGAAACAATTTGTTAAGCAGTACAACTTCAGCAGAAAATCAGAGTGTTTTGCGCCGAAAACTCGACGAATGTTTAATAGAGCTAGAAGCGAATGACCACCGATAGGATACGAGTATAATCGTGTAATTGATTGCAAATTCATTCCTTCCGGCGATTCATGGTATTGCATCAAAGGGTACTCACATTGAAATAATTTCTACTATTTATCGTTTGTATTCAGTCACCAATTTGAATGTCGTTTCCGGTAAGTATATAATCACACATTTTGTCCGTGCTGTATGTAGATAGATAGCCGAAATAAGTCCTCGCGTTTAAATTCGATTCTACTCTTAGTCAAAAGACTGATAAGGTTCAAAGTTTTCGGATTTTTTCAAAGCAAAACAACTCCTTTGTCAGACGAAGTACAATACAACAATGCCATCAGTATCTCAGAAAATTTAATTTCGTTTCTCTTTTGTGGATGAGGATGAAACGATATACGACTATTACAAAGGAAGAAAACTATTGAAAGTTTAGATTAAATTTATCAGTTATCCTCTTCTATATACAATATTTCAAAGCAACGAATAAATTGTTTCACTCTGACAGCGTATTTTCAATTTTCGTTGTTTACTTCACAAATTGGTTTGAGTGTTGTGCAAAGGATAGCATAGATATGGAAAGCTGTCACCTGAATTCAGAGTTCGACAAAATCGCGTTATACCCCAACAGATATGTGTCCTTCGCATTGTTGGTTTAACTTCTTTTTTATTATTTGTTTATTGATAACGGTTCGTCTACATATATCCATTGTTATTTAGTTATTTAGTGCTTAGGCTGTTGGCTGATGCATACGCCAGAAAGGATGACAAGAAAAAGGCTTATTTCGAAATTGGACCCGTGATCCGTGAAGGTTGAGGTGATCTGAATCTTAAAAATAGTTAGCTTCTACCCATGTTTCTATAGCATGATAAGCAGAAATTAAAAAAAACGCAATATTGGAACATCAACGTCTTGAAAGATTAGGGTGGCCCGTCATCAAAGGAGCAATGTAAATTTGCACTACAACTTCCTCTAGGGCTCTACAAGAATCACTCCGCCTATAAACAATAATACCACTAATATCCGACTTCATATTCTCATACACATTACATTGCAGGATCTTAATCCCAAATCGCTTAAACTGTGTAAGTGAGGATCCCCGTTGAACGCTGAATGTCCGATGTTGTACACCAAGCACTCAGATGACTTCGGCTTTGAGTGCCCCATAAACGTGGGCTGTAATCAACCTCGAGACAGGCATGAAAAATGTGATCATCAATATATTCACTTATACTCAAGCCGCACTTAAGACAATGGCATCGCATTAATAACTAAAAACAAACTTATTTTATGCATTGAAAACCAAATGGCAAATGCATTACCAAGAGAGGGCTCTACCAAAAGAGTTATTAGTGCGTGTTCCAAACAGCAGCTTAAAGTACTAAAGTAAGGACTTTTTAAGAAAAGTCAATTTAGAAAAAAAAATATTTAAACTAAAATAGATAGGTAGGTAACAAAACAAGCTATAAACATCTTCGATCGGTTTTAGAACGCAGACGTGGGTTACATCCGTCTACCGAAATTAAGAAAGAACTCCAACATGTTCAGGTTATTGCTAAAACTCAATGATCATACCTGAGGCAGGTGAAAGCTTCCATGTTTATCTCAACTATATCACCATTCCTTCTGAAAATCTTTGATGGGTTGTCTTGTTCCCAACATTGCCAATTGGAGCGGACTTAACAGCTTCTTTAGGAATTTCAACTGGTCGTTGTGTTTCCTTGATAACGACGTGGATACCGCTGCTGTTATGATCACAGACACTACTCTCTTTGGAATGAGATCCTTTTTCCCTCACCGGAGAAAGAGTGTCAGACCCAAAGGAAAAGGCGTAGTACGACTCGAGCTTTAAAGAGGCTGTCAGGTTGAGAGAAATGTTTTTCTCAAAGGTTGTACAAATCGTTGGTCATTCGTCAAAAACATGAGAAATTCTGCCTCATTTCCATCCTGATGCTCATTTATAATGACATTTCAGCTGTCAGCTCTTTGGTTTCAAGTCTGATATTCACAAAATAAATGCTGGTGTACCCCAGGGCTCCGTTCTGTTTCCGACACTCTTTTTAGTTCTCATCAACGATCTCTTGTCTGCTACTTCTTATCCAATATACTATATTCCTTAGCCGACGACTGTACTCTCTGCTTTTCATATTTGTTCCCGAACTCACGGCCCTGCTCTTCGGCTGAAGAACGGGAATGGCAGCATATGTTAAGCTCATTAAATTCCGATATTAACAGCATAAGCAATTAGGGAACTATCAACAGGGCGGAATTAAATGCTTCCAAAACACAATGCTGTCTGCTGTCGCTACAGCGCAATTCAATTACCCAACCATTATCCATGAGTGGCACTTGCATCGTTGAAACCGAAAAACTTTCCATTCGCGGTATGTGTGTCAATGACAACTTACGTTGGAATGTGTGTCAATGACAACTTACGTTGGATTGACCACATATTCGAAGTCGCCAAAAATGCGATATGTAAGGCTTTCATCCGCCCAAAATTGGAGTACAAGTACAATGCACTCAATAGTTTCTACCTCATAAACATCTTTACCATGAGGTGGAGAGTAATAGAAATTCAGAAATCGATGGTTGACCCCTTTTGGTACATTAAGTCTATTTACAAAGTACAAGTCCGATTGTAGATTACGTGTTAACATATGGTATATGTAAACGGTCCTACAAACGAAGGACTTTGACACCAGAACTCCCTCTCTCCCTCGGCTATCCCTGTGTCAAGACAGGGATCAGACAGAATCCGAGACAGGAAGGAATTTAGTCGGGTCTTCACGGATGGTTTTAAAACCAATATAGGATAGGGGGCTGGTGTGTTTCTAAAGGACGACAATGTTCACTCCTCCTTGGGAAAACTTGCATCTGCCCTTCAAGAGGATATTTACGCAATAATGATTGTAAAGAACAAGTGGAGGGCGCGTAGCATTTACTTCTGTAGCGACAACCAAGCTCCGCTTAGGCCACGCTGAAACCCATGACGACTTTCAAGGTTAATCAAAAATGCATGACTTCACTGAACCCAATTGAAAAGCTTTGTTTGGACCGCGAGAAATGATTTGAGTCACTGAAAATGAGCTTGCTAAGTAAGGCTCAGAGAATAGTTTGCATATCTGACATTTGCAAGGCACAACCAAAGCCGGATGACCAAACGAATGGTTGTTGCTAAGAGATCAACAACCATCATGCTGCACTACACTTTTGGTAAGCACCTAGATCTGCTGGTTATAAGCCATACAACATCCTGCGATGCTTGATAGGAATGTGATGACAGAACCGCGGGGCACTGCCTCTGTGAATATCCGGCTTGCGCTCGTATCAGGCTGCAAAGATTCCACCAAATAAAACTTACAAGGAGTGTAGGCACCAATATAGTGACTAAGTAAAAGCTGTTTACGGAGTTCCACAAGGTTCAAGAATGGATCCACTTCTTTACATAATCTACATTAACGATTTGTTTTCGATGCTGAAATAAATCCGGCCGCATAAACAAGCAAGCATACGAGTATTTTTGACTCGGAAATTTATCACGTAGCCATAGAAAATGCATCCTGAACGTACGACTGTTTGGTATGATTTTTACAATCAATTGAGAGTGCTACCAAAGGCATGATTACCGATTTTTTTCATGGCAAGAAATTGCGGACATGGACTTGGGTTAGCAATGGTTCCAAAAACATGGGGATACATGCCACACCAAAAAAGAAGTTTGAACTACTATAGTAGAGCGTGACCTTTGTCACTGACACGCCATATTTTAGACTGACAATTGCGAGGGATTCGAAAATCATTTATTCAAACGAAAATATTACCATTTTTTGTTTCCTTAAAATGCCTTTTTTTAATTTTTAATTTAGATGCATACCCCGACATAACATACATCACAGTTATGTGCTCGTAGATATTAAATGGACGTGCCGTCATTCATACCATTTTCAGTTTCGTATTCTGCTTTATTTGCTGTATAAAAAAATTCTAAATTGCGAACCGAAACATTCTGTCGGAATGCGAATGTGAAAATACCAAAGCCTCTTCAAGAGAAAGGAATAATGAGCATTAAAGTTGATTTACTGTATGCCTTGTGGTATGCGTTTATTTCTTTGAGAGGATAACTTGAGTCATTACAAATAAACAAGCAGACATACTGGCATAAGGGATTCAACGCAATTTTTTTTCAAATCGACTGAAGTGGCTACAGATGGAAGGATATCTGCACCAACTTGACATCGGGTCAAGTGGAATCCATGGCCAGCTTAGGAATGCTTCTACCCAAAGCACAGTGACATGGATAATGGGTGCTGGTTCGTTTTTAATTACAACAGTTATTTGCAAAGTAAATTTTGTGTGGCATCATTAAATTCTACCCAAACTTTGATCCTGGTCTGGCCATGGTAAACGGGGTGATTAAACTAGGAATGGAAAATAAACACGACTGTTTAAGGTTGCATAAGTACCTAGATAAGCTTAATTAAATTTGTAAAATGTGCGTATCATCATTTGGGCAAATGCTGCATGAATGACTAAAGTACAATTGGCACTTGCTTGGCCAACTTGGACTTGAGGTTTTAGAAGAACAAATACTCGTAGTATCATGTGGGTGTAGTGAATATTAGAATATTTTCCTGCCAGCTGTTGTTGGTTCTTTAATTATATTGTTGCCGAGTGCTAAGTGTGGCAAACATCAACAGAGAATCGACGCTGTGGTTTGAGTTCAACTGGCTATTAATCCTTTATGCCACAGACGAGAGAATATTCACAAGAAATCGATAAGATGATTTACATAGATACTCTGAAGCAGCTGTTTTTCCACACCTCTTACATACAGCCATGTACTTATGTTTATAAGGATAACATTTTAGATTGTGTTGGAGCCTTATCTGTTATAACTCTGTTCACAAATTTATAAAAAAAAACGTCAGCTCATCAAATGTAGCTTAGATGCCTCGTTTGCTTTGTTATTGACGCAATTCCTCTTTGTTGTGAATTGGCGTATGTACCAAAACTCCATTTAATGGGGCCTTGGACACACTTTAAGCTTTTCCCAGTAAAAGGAGCACACCATTTCAACAATTGCGCTTATTTTAGGCCCACGCATGCTATGCAAACCCGTCATTCGCCTTTATGATTTTTAAATCAACAGAGTAAATCCTTTTCACCCAGATAAAGATATTCGTTTTTTTCAGAATGTTAGGCCTCTTTAGATTTCTTTTCCAATTGGGCTTTCAACACGCAATCGAAAAGTACATGTAATCACAATGGTGAAGTAAATGTTAAAAGGACGTAGATATTCACAGCTCCAGTAATGGTATGGACAAAAAAAAGGATACCAGAGGAATGTCGGTCCCTTTTTTTATTTTTCGTATCCCATCTTATACTCTTTGCCTTAAAACAAATCGGATATACCATTTCCTAGATTTCTATTTTAAATAACACAATGAAGAAATAAAATCTAAAAAACGACGGAAAAAAGAGTTAATATCATCCTTTGGTGAGGGTTTTGGAAGTTTTGAAGATTTTGTACTCCCACGGAATTTGGGTTATCCTTTGTTTCTTTTTTTTTTATAAATTTTTGGCTGTACAGTTGGATTTTCTCTCTTTGAAGCGACGCACGTTAAGAATAATTGCAGAAGGGCGATGTTAAAGAGAGATATTCGTTAATCCTTCTTTGAGATAAATACGAGTACTCACACACTTGAATTTTAAAAATTGTTTCGTCGACCCACTGTTTTGGTTAGGAAATTGTGTTGTGAATTGGATCTTGCGAAGCCCGAGCTATCTTACGGCGCCGGATTACTTTCTGTTCAGCTTCACTCAGTTCCTGTTTATTAGTCATGTAAAAAGTTACTTTTATGATTTAAGGGTATTCACCTTCTAAAAACTTTCCCAAGGTAGGCATATTCGAAATGCTTAACAAGGAATTTCGATGTAGCCAGACTATGAAGGCACAGAGAGTTGAAATTTTTGAAATGATCGACCACTTTGAGACCTCAAGATAGATTTAATGGCAAACTGCTAATATTTTAACGGTTCTTTGGTATCTGGCCGATATTTTAAAATATTGAGAGTTACAGCAAACTTAGGCAGTGCTCATAAGACTGTTGTACTATTCATTCGCGGAATATGGTATACCTTTATACCTACGTCAAAATAAATGTCACAAAAACACTACCTTCGTCCACGTATTGGATACGAATATTAGAGGATGTGTCGCGATAATCTAGCAACATATCTCTTTGTGTATTGTACACATTTGAAACACCTTCGATGCACTGGCCATTACTTCTAATTACAGGGGCTTTTTACTACGAGTAAAATGATATGTCTCCAGTTACATCAACTTCTTTGGACAATATTGCACTTTCTATCAGTATCTTAGGGTTTTCAATTAATTCAGCTGATTCAACTATCTGATATATATGTAAATCAATAGCGCAAAAGACAATATGTCCATTCGGTATGGCCTAGATTCAGACACTCTTTATATCAGGTTTTCCAATAGAGACTTGACAACTTTGAATTTAATTCGTGAACGCACTCTTTCACGAATCATCAAACTGTCATTGTCAATTTATTCAGTAAACTCAAAATTTTCATCATGGTAAGGTACACGAACGAGCAACGTCTGCAAATTATAAAAATTTTCTACCGAAATGCGGAGTCGGTGACTCGCCCTAGTAGACAGGCAATAACAAGTTTAGTGCAAAAATTTGAGTCTACATATTCGTTGTGTGATGTTGCCGTATCAGTGAGACAACGGGTTGGTCTAAGTGTCGAAAATATCGCTGCCGTTCATGCGTCCGTAGCAAACGATCCAAATTAGTCAAATCCACGGCGTTCTCAAGAATTGGGCATCGCTCAGACCAAATTATGGCATGTTTTGCGTAAGGATCTTGGTTTACACCCATACAAGATCAAGCTGACTCAAGAATTGAAGTCGATGAACCATTTGAAGCCACACAGGACACGTTCCAACCGATTTATTAAAGAGTAAGAGTTCCATTCATAAATGTTTTGATTGTACTTCAAGCCGATAATAAAGTTTTTGAAATATCTCAAATGGTTTGGGTTTTATTTAAAAAAAAAGTTGTCAAGTCCTTATTGGAAACCCTTTAGTAAAACATTAGATATATTTTTTTTACGAATTACCCGGTGTTATCTGGCAACACGGTCTTAGCTAGAGAGATAAATTCGTTATTGTTTACTTTGAAACATATCTGTAGATGGTCCTTTCATTAACAAAGAAATAAATAAAACCTCCTTAGCATTGACCAAAGGGCTAGCATGCATTAGGCTGCATGAATGTATTGATTAAACTCCACCGAGAGGTGAAACAGAGTTCGACAATATTCACGGTGCTTACATATACAAGGCGGCGCAAAATTAATCATCCAATTTTGTTTTTTGTTTTTTTTAATTACTTTTTTACTAAATGAAAAAAAAATGATTTTGAGTGATGGATATTTGGACCTATAAAATTTTTTCTGTTAAGTAGAAAAGATGACACCCGCCAAGTGGCTGTCGCCAGTGTTGATAGGCATTTGTGCCCGTTTTTTCGCATTTTCTATGACTTTCCGCAAGATTTTCGATCATAACTGTCGAATACTCTCCTTAAGGGCTGCGATTGTCTGAGGCCTGCGATTTCAAGCACCCCGAAAGAAAGAAGTCTGGGATGGTTAAATTGGGCGATTTCTTCACAATATCCATTGTGGCTCGTGTTGTGTTTGCGGTTGCACTGTCTTATTGAAACCACATGTTCACCAAGCCCCACTCATCCAAATCCGGCAGCAAGAAGTCGTTTATCATGGCCCTGTAGCGTTCGCCAGTAACAGTGACCGTAATGCCGATGGTGTCCTCAAAAAAATACGGCACAATCACTCCTGCCGCGTGAACGCCGCACCACACAGTGGTTTTGAGTGGATTTAATGACTCTTCGTGCATCACACGCGGATTTTCAGTGCCCCAGAAACGAATATTTTGCTTATTGACCGTAGAAATGCCCCTCGTCGCTCATGATGATTTTCGGCACAAAATCGTCCTCTTACGTTGTTGAGACTCAGGATGGCTTAAAAGCGGAGTATAGCTGTCGGATTGTATTGGGAATGAAGAGATCCGCAATCTAAAAACAACTGAAAAGTTAAGAAACGAGTGCAACTGCGAAGCAGAGACAATCGAGCTTATGTTTCTTAGAAGAAGGGAAGAAAAACTAGGGAGAGATTTAATCGTTTGATAATATTGGGAGCAACGCAAGAAAGCTTTAAAATGTTAATTAATAAAGAAGTTGGAGTTAGCCGACGATATGAGCCCCCGGCTTCATCGTCATCACTGCTATACCACATATATATCGATATGACTGCAGGCTGTTACATTAAGTAGTGTAATGGCCAAATGTTAGCCGAAGAATCGAATCGAGATTCTTTCGTCAATTCGAACACTTTGGCTTACTTACTTACTTTTTTAAGTGGACGCTACAGTCCAGGATATATCAGCCAACAAGCGTCTCCAGCAGGCTTAATTTTTGGCAAGCTGCCTCCAGCTCGAGTTCATTATACTTGCGTACTTCACCTGAGTCGCGGTCTTCTTCTTTTGAAGAAAAGAAGTCTTCGTTGGACCTTTACTATTCTAGCTAAGCTGATGTTGCTGTACAGTCCTTACAGTTCGTCGTTGTATCTCCTCTTCCACTCAGAGTCAATGCAGACGGGACCAAAATCAACTCGAACAATTTTCCCCTCAAATCAGCCAAGAGCACCTTCATCCATTTTGGATAAAGTCCATGCCTCTGCACCATAGAGTAGTACTGGGAATATTAGGGTCTTATTTAGGGTAAATTTTGTTATTCGAGAGAGGGCTTTGCTAATCGATTGCCTTCATAGCCCAAAGAAGCAGATTGGCAAGAGTTTCGTCTGACCTCAGCGCTGTTGTCGTTGTCTGAATTGATAGCGGAGCCTAGGTAGACAGAGTCCTTACAACCGTTGACGGACGGCTTCAGCCGTTCACACAATACTGCAATTAAGATCCAGAAGTCGATATTAAGAAGGCTGATGCCTACTTTAATGAGGATCGGAGAAACAATGCTGAGGTTCTGTTCATCAGAACAATATTTTACAGATGAGTGGGTGTATGTTCTTTACCAAGTCATGGGGTACCGCTTAGAAAAGCCCGGAATTTAGGCTGTCCGCTCCATTAGCTTTGTTGGATTTGAGCTTTAATATGGCTCTCTTAACTTCATCCAGGTCGGGTGGATAGAATTAATGGTCTACATTGTCCAAGTTTAAAAGTTCATTCTGTTCTTCTTCTTACAGTGGCTATACGTCTACATGCTGGACGTCCATGTTTTAATAATAAGTTACTAAACCACTTTCTTGTGGAGATTAAGCCCTCCTCATATTCTGAATCTTGCAAATTGTTTTTTTCAAAGATTTTCGAATAAAAAAAAAGCGTGTTATGTGGCACACGACTCCAACTCCATCACTAAGATTGCCTTACTTATACTTACCTTATTTGGCATCCTTCATAAAAACAGCGATTGAATGTTTAAGAAGTGTTATTGATTGGGAACCCATATACACAATGGAATTTGTCAAATTAAATTTACCACTGTTGCATATAAATTGAGCTGTGTCTGCGAAAAAGTTTTTAACATTCACAATATCCTTAAGGTGTACATCAGAACTTCTATCACAATATTTGTCTTTATAAACCGTAAGGTTAACCACTCTTCTCCAAAACAAACATACCGTATTTCAAAACACAAGTTGGGAGTGCTGACAATGATACGTATTAAGCAGCAACTACAATAAACTTTATGGGAACACAACCTTACTGTGCTTACTACAACATTGCCCAAGTTTATACATAAATATTCCAAAACATGAGGATTTAATTTGCCCCAAGAGGCAAAAGAAGTTGCATGTCTCTTAGACATTCTGCCTGTTGTACATTTTATCTAATTCAGCGTGCCCGAGGTGACGATGCCATGAAATAAATTAACGAAATTGGCTTGTTTACGTAAGCTGGCCCATTTATAAATAGACTCTCATTAAATGGGAATAAACTCTTATCGGAGCTTAAACTTTATTCTTCTCAGCTCCATTAAACCAATATTAAATCAGTTCTACTATCGAACAAATGACTTGGCAATAAAATACGTGACATCTTTTTTAGTAGCCTTCTACGGGTATGCCTTATAGATTATTGGTAATTACTCGTACCATTTCCCAATGTAAGCGAAAACTCTATCACGATTATCTACAATAGAGGTTTCTATGAAATGGAGATGCAAATTTTAATTACCCACGTAAATCTTCCAATAAAACTGTCGTTTCAAATGTACATACGAATATTAATGTTTTCGAATATCCCCCTCGAAACCATATTGGCGCAGATTTAAACGATATCAAGTTGTTGTTAATCTTCTCACGCCTAACTGAACATCGTTTAGGCAATTTAATCGCCCTCTTCTTGGCACTGCTTAAATTAAATATGGCAGCTTCCTGTTAGAGCCTATTTTTGATTTATTTCTATTGTTATTCCACACTTCGGTAGTAATTGATATTCCTATTAAGCGTAGGTATGCTCCCCATGAGTATATGTAATGTACATATGATACAAGGACTTTCTGCATTTCAATACCACGAGTATGCTTGTGAGCACACGTGGAAATGATTTACAATTGTGAAAACGATTTAATGGTTTTCGAGAATGTGAAAATGAAAGTATAAACAGATATACGAGTACGTTTATCGATCAGGATATCTGTATATGAATACTTCGTAAATATTCGAATATATACATATAAGCAGTACTATCACTTTGAAATTTATTGTCAGAAATGATAAATATTTATGTATGTTCTCGAAAAAAAAGTGTTGTATCTACGAGTATATACATTCGAATTGATATAATGAAGTCTTTAAGAAGCTTAAATTTTGACTTAGAGACATGAGGATAACAACTGCAGAATTGAGTGAAAGTATCCCATAAATTGTATCGAAGAGTTAGTTCCACTTAACTCATTGAAAACACTCTAAAAGAAAATAAACCATCTACGGATGCTTTACCAATGTTTTACGGGAAGTCACTAATACTCGTATTCCGTTGTCGGGTAGAATAAAGAATCGATTCAGGACAATAAAAGGCATTTACTTTAGACTCCACAACCAAAGGTTAAGTTCGCCTGTTCTGCGTTCGACTCCAAGAAAACACCCCGATTTCGTTTTCTAAGTATTCCTTTGATTGAGGGTGCTTTTGATAACACTGGATATGACTCCATATCAAAAGCTTTATTCCACAGAAAGATCGATCAAGCGACCATAAATTGGATAAAAGCGATGCTAGAGAGCCGGGTAATAACCACCTCAAGTGGACAGACCTCAGCATCAGTATCAGCAGTAAGATGAAGTCAAATATCTGGGGATAATCCTGGATAAAAGATTAAATTGAATCTCACACCTTAATAATAAAATAACTAAAGCAACCAACGCTTTAACGGGAGTGGGAGCTGGAATACATGAACGGAACACAAACATATCAATTGCCAAGCGCAAGATTCCTGGTATATTCCAAGCTGAAATACACGCCATTCAATAATGCGCCAATCTGATACTCAACTCTGGTATCAAAGGTGCAAACATCCATATATTCGCGGACAGTCAAGCCGCTATAAATGCCATAAGCTCGCACATTATTGACTCCAAATCAATCATGCATTGCTTCAATACCCTCCAGAAATTAAGCTCAAGAAACAAGATCAAAATATGGTGGGTTCCTGGGCATGACGGCATTGACGGAAACGAAAAGGCAGTCAAACTGGCCAGGAAAGGTTCAGAAACCCCCTTCTTGACTTGAACCCTTCTGCTGCACATCTAAAACAGCAATAAATTTAGCCATTAAGCGCTGGTTTCCTGCGCCATTAACCAGGATTAGTGTCGGAAAAACAAAACAAGACCTTATCCAGGCTACTCCGACATATTTGGAGCTCAGGCCGGAAAAGATTTCCAGGACTTAGTCAGGGTCTTGGGAAAGAGATGGTGGCGGACGAGCCCTATAAGGGCCAACGGCAGCACTCACATCCCGGAACGGGTTACGGGCTTCGGTGTAACCGACCCCTCGTCCTAGGGGCACTCAAAATGGAACTCGTCCTCCAGGTTGGGGGTTGTGCCGCTGGGGTAACTGCCCGGCCATTTAAAAAAGATTAAGTTACGAAGCATCAACAAGCCTCGGATATAGACGCATCTACTGTTGACAACCCACGCAAACGATTTAAGGACAATGAACTTCGGATATGCACGTGGAATGTTAGATCCCTTAATAGACCACGTGCAGCCGAGCAACTAGCGGAGGCCCTAGACTGCTGCAAAGCAGACATAACCGCCATCCAAGAAATGCGATGGGATGGCCCGGACAAAAAGAAGATGAAAAACTGCGATATCTACTACGGCAATTGTTATCGACGGCAAAAGCAGCGCTTATTTGGATGCGGATTTGTTGTCGGAGGCAGACTAAGACAAGAAGTCCTCAGCTTCCGGCTTGTGAGCGAGCGCCTCGTAGCAATCCGCATTAAGGCTAAATTCGCCAACATTAGCCTTATATGCGCACATGCCCCCACAGAGGAGAAAGATGACGACACCAAGAATAAGCAATGCCCTGGCTATGACATTAAAATTTTCCTCGGTGATTTTAATGCAAAGCTAGGAAGAGAGGGTATTTTTGGTGGAACAATCGGAAAATATAGCCTGCACAACACCACCTCCGATAACGGATTCAGGCTAATCGACTTTGCGGTGGGGCGAAACATTGTCATGGCTAGCACGCGGTTCCCACATCTCGACATACACAAGGGGACTTGGAGAACTCCTGATCAATCAACAGTCAACCAGATTGATCACATTGTGATCGACGCAAGACACTCGTCCAGTATTATGGATGTCCGTACGTTCCGAGGATCCAACATCGACTCGAACCATTACCTTGTTGTAGCCAAGGTACGGTTGCGGATATCCCAAACTACTCCAAGACAAACTAATGCTGGGTCCATATCAGTGTGGCTTCAGGCCAGGCAAGTCCACCAACGACCAGATATTCACACTACGGCAGATCTTGGAGAAGACCCATGAGCTTCAGATCGATACCCACCACCTATTCATCGATTTTGAGGCCGCGTATGACAGCATCTATAGAGACGAGCTATATAGAGCAATGTCTAGTTTTGGCATCCCTGCCAAACTCGTCCGTCTGTGCAGAATGACGATGGAGAATGCACGCTGCTCCATCAAGGTCGGTAAAGATCTTACCGAGACATTTGATGTCCAGAAAGGATTTAGACAAGGCGATGCGCTGTCATTCGATTTTTTCAACATCGTACTTGAAAGAATAGTGCAAAACTCACGAGCAAACACAAGAGGCACTATCTTTCAAAAGTCCGTCCAACTACTCGCATACGCCGACGATATTGACATAATCGGGAGAAAGCAGCGTGATGTCAGTGGCGCTTTCGCGAGAATTGAGACGGTAGCGGCGAAAATGGATTAAGCGGTCAATGAGGGCAAGACCAAGTATAGGCTTATTATTATTTTGAAAAAGATATGTTGATTCGTGCAAATCACAACCCAAGAACCCTCTACTCCATTTGATCCTTTAAATGTCTATTGCACTCCTCCACCGTCGTGCATTTTCTTGTATTTTCCTTGTTCTTTTCTTCCTGTCATTCTCTGGACGCCACAGTGCAGGTGAGATTCACTGGATTCTTTGCTTTCGGTGAGAGGGACTCTCTATCTAACGTCGCAGAGATGACTCCTATAGGTACCCCGGAATAAGCCAGGCAGAGGGTCTGGAGACTTTATCTTCCAAAGAAAAGAAACCCAATGACTGTATGATCATCTCCCCTCATTTGTATCTTTAAGAAGACTTACGCGTCCCTTAAAATAATTCTTGATAAAGGTAAGAAGAGATGAATCTTAGCGGTCACTTTTGTAGGTCCCCTTAATTTTCCCCAAAGATGTCTCGAGTCCAGGGTTATATTATGAACTCAACAGACAAAACCAACATGACGAACACGATAAAATATCGACCGGTGTAATTGGGTGTTTCCACAGGGAGAAGCTGTCAGAGATCTGGAGTCCCTTTGCTCTGGCAGCTGATTTAGTGGAACCCCGTATAAATGGGTGAATGTGTGTGGCAGCTTGACTCTCACTAGCCACGAAGTTCAGACAGAAGCGACCCCAGTGGACAGGGAAATAAATAAATACCCATTTGTGTTTGTGTAATATCTCCCTAGTTGGAATGTTTTTCTAAGGAACCACTAAGATTGCCTTTGTCGGCTTTGTAAATCGTCATAGCCATTAAGCAATTACTTTTAGATATTTCGCGCTTGACTCCAATTGACTTTAACAGTTTTTTCTGTGATAATATGGAATCGTGGGTCTTCCGTTGACCGATGCCTTCATTTTCTTCGCAATTTCTTATTGAAAACAACCCCTTTGGTGACACAAATTATTCTTGCTTGAGGGGAGCCCACTGTTCATTGGTTACTTTCGGCTTTCCTTCTACTTTTTCGATCCATACGAAGACTTCAATTTTGAGTCACCTTTTCAAGCATATAGGCTGGTATCTCGCTAATAACACGTGACGTGTGATTCCAGTCTACAATTGACTCTGCCTTATCGGAATAGACGAGTAATTTCACGTATCCACATAAAAAATAGTCTAAGGGCATCAAATCGCACTATGAAGCCAGACAATTAACAGGTCCAAAACAAGATATAAATTGGGGACCGAACTCATTTCTCAATTTGTTCATCGATTCTCGTGCTGTGTGGCATGTAGCGCCATCTTGCTGGAACCACATGTTGATAGGATTCAACTAGTGTATTTACAAATCATTGAACGATAGCGATCGCCGTTAACAGTAACGCTGACCAAGATCCTTGCGCAAAATCTTCTACGTAGCCGAGAAACACAATCTCAATTACTGCAAACGGCAACGCATGGAAAAAACTCGGTCTTCATTAACACTAGATACTCCACGCACACGGGTAGGTAGTTTGATGTTCAATAGCGTGAAATGAAAAACATTTTTCATAGAGCACGGATTTTGATGAAAAGAATTTAGTAATTCGTAAGTGTTGTTCGGGCGTAAATCTTTCCAAGATGAACTGAGCATGTTTGACATTGACACATATCACGAATCACGCGTGAACAGTTAAAAATAGAAAATTGAAACCTCAAAACAGCAAAAAAATCACCCGGAACAACATACCTATAGTATTATTTAATTTGGTTTTATTTAACATCAATTCCTGAGATCTTGTCAAATAAATTGTAGAATGTTAGCCTTGTGATTTAAAACCAGTTAAAGGCAGTGCGGAACAAGTACAAATGAAGTTGATTGTCTCCAACTTGTATATAAAATCGCAGTTGTGACAGTATGCACTATTAAGAATGCCCAGCTATGCCCTTGGCATTCTTAAGGATGGTGCTCCATGCTAATCGCTGATAGTAAAATCATACCTTTACGAGTTTTCTTAAACAGGTCGTTCGTTTTCGCTATAGAGTAATTTAGCCATATCTTCCTCGAGAGTTTGTCAGTAAAGTCCCTCTAGGGTTGTGTTCTATTGAAAAGTTGAAAGACATTTTTCCTTTAACCGCTCTTAGTGGAATCCATACCTCCTCCACAGATAAACAGTGCATAAATACGCCTTGCCTGTCTAGTTTGCAAGGTTTAATCAAATTGACAACAACAAGGCCTGCTCTTCCGTTTTTATCTTATTCATTTCCTTTGGCCATATCCTACCCTCTTATTTCATCCCAAACCTTCTTGGTTGCTTTTTTTTTGTTTACTTTCTGGGGAGTTGGAAATATGAATGGTAACAAAAAACAAACAATTCATCTGTGAGAAGCACTGCCATCTTATCTACACGAAGCAACGCCTAAAGAGGCCTTAACAATAAAAATTATTTTCTCCTCCATCTTAGATCATTCTGCCAGTTCCGATTTCTTCTTCTTTTTATGTTCATTGCCTACTTAGAGAAAAATCTCAGTCTCAAGTGCGTTCCTAAGTGCTAGTTTTATACTTTTTGGCGAAATAACTGAATGGCATTGCGTGTTGATTTAGAATGATCCGTATGTCATGCCTAAAGTATTTGGCTACAGCGTCATGCACATGAGACTAATCGTTAGCAATCCTCACCTCTGCGGGAACACGAGTGCATATCAGTCTTATGCAGACGAATATAGTTCCAGACTGCATCAAAATATTCGATGTCTACTTTCTTAATAAATTTTGTAGCAAATCGCTTCTGATCCGTCCTTGCACGATCCGTCCAATCACACCTGAGACAATGTGTTTCTAAAACTCAGAATACTTACCCATTATATCGGGTGTCCCATAATTGACGCAAAATGAAATTTCGATAGAAAATACAGATTTTTAATTAGAAAGCTTAAATTTTTAACTGATTCATAGAGAATACAGGTTGGGGTTATGTATGGAATAGCACATCGGATAAATGGCCGCCTCGGCTTTGCTGGCAAGTACGTATTCTTTTATTGAAATTTTCTATGACCGTTTCGCATAAATGTGGCTGAATTTCATCAATACACCTCCCAACTTCCTCTTTCAAGGCGTTGGTGGGCTTGTTTGCATGGACCTTTGACTACAAAAAACCTCAAAGAAAAAGTCCAATGGCGTTAAATCGCAAGATGCCCAATTCTGATCGCAAAAACGGCCGATTACACGATTAGGAAATGACTCCGTCTTGTTGAAACCACATGTTGATCACATCCATATCTTGTAATTTAGGCACTAAAACCTGGGTTACGAGTATCTTGTCACGATAACGAACACCATTAATTGTTTCTGCCTGACCAGCCGCATTTTCGAAGAAGAATGGTCCAATAATGCCTCCAGCCCAAAATCCGCACCAAACAGTCACGCGTTGTGGATACATTTTAGAAGGCATTTATGTGTCCTTTCTCCTGGGCACGTACATACTCATATGTATATCATAATTGTTTAACTTTTTCATTTTCCTTGATTTACTTATGTCCTATCAGAGACTTATCCTTGAAGGTTTCACGTACACTCATATTCTATAAAGCAGCAGCGATATGGTGCAATTGGTATTGTATTGTATTGTATTGTATTGAATTGTATTTAGATTAAAATAACATTAATACCACAAGATAGGATATCTTTTAAAAGCATAGTTTTCCAGACGTTACAGATTATACAATATATTAACAATTAAGATACATTTTGAGTACAATTAAGAGTGTAAAAAATAAAAGAGAGATAAAAGTAAATAAATATATAAAATAAAAATTATATTATAATTATAAGATTAAGTTAAAAGAAAAGTCATGTCTAAGTTAGGATGCGGTTACCGGAAAGATACAGGAAAGCTTTTTCTGAAAGACGGCATATGAGTTGATTACCTGCAATTCATGTGGAAGATAGTTCCAGGCGCGAATTACAGATACAAAAAAGGATCGCCATTCAATGCAATGTGTGAATGAATGTATAATTAGTTTCTTCCTCTATTAGATTGTGCAAAATGTAAGATTTCAAAAAGATAACTAAGAGACTTAGTTTGTATAATTTTAAATATTGTAGAAGTTTAAATACAAATTGAGATTCAGACCGTACATTGAGGATGTAAAACTGGACACACTACTGGATTTTGGAATATTATAAATAAAATGGATACAATCATTAAACGCAACCTTTAGCCTATTCTTACAAACAGAGTCAAGACAAGGGAAAACAGAACAATTAAACAAAACGTAAGACGTATAAGCCTTTTAACTAATCTCATTTTTACGAGGTGATGCAAGTATCGCAATCTTCGGAGTCCACAATAAACTTTTTTCAGGGTGTCTTTTATAGCATCACAACAGGAGAGTGAAGAGTTAATATGAAAACCAAGGTATTTAGCAGAATTTACAACATTAACGGAGTTACCATCAAGGACAACAGGTGAAAAATCATTTGTTCAAACCTCATTATTTGAGAAAACAATGCAAACTGTCTTGACAGGATTCAACTTCAATTTGTTACCTTTTGACCAGTAGGATATGTTATCAAGATCTTCATTCACTCTGGCAACACAATCTTCTATAAGACCAATAGGACGCGAAAAATATATAATCACATCATCAGCGTACATATTAATTTTGCAATATTTAACAATACCTGGGATTTCATTGTTAAAAAGGGAGAACAGAAGTGGTCCCGGAACAAAGCCTTGCGGAACGCCTTCATGAATGACTCTAGAGTTTGAGTAGCCAAGCTCTGTGGCGACCTACTGAACTCTATCCCTTAGATAACAGCTTAGTAGCTTGGTGGAAGCGTTTGAAAAATTAAAGCTATTTTTAATCATTGTAAGTACTAAAGAGTGATCAGTACAGTCGAAGGCTTTGGGAAAGTCTAGAAGAACAGCTATACAGAAATCATTACAATCTAAAGCCGATCGAATATCAGTACTCACTTTTAGAACAGCAGACTCACAACTGTGTATGCTTCGAAAACTGGATTGCCATTCCGAGAGCTTATTATTACCTAGTCAAGTCATAAATACTGGTACACAACTGAACTCACTCATTACGAATGCAACACTGGGTGCATCGCATTTTTTATTTCGTATACTGATTTGACAGTTGATATTTATGCTTCATTGTGACGTAAAAAGTTTAATTGCTTACAATCATGGAATGGGGCGACATCGAAAATCGTATTGTTGTAGTTGGCCTACTTAAATGCAACATGGAAAAAGGCGATATCTTTAGGACGTGCGACCGCTTGGAATCACTCGCATTTGTGTATCGTGCTGTGAAGTTGATTGAGGATACTGGTGGAGTACGAGACCGTCAAAAATCCGGCCGTCCGCGCATTGTGAGAACTCCGAAATCGATCAAAGCCGTGCAGAAACGAATTGACCGAAAACCGCTGCGAAAACAGAAAATCTTGTCGCGGAAAATGCAAATTTCGCAAAAATCCATGTCTCGCATTATCAAAGAAGATTAAGGACTCAGCGCGTACAAGCGACATACTGGACACCTGCTCACGGCCGCATTGAAAGAAAAACGTAAGCGAAGATCGAAAGCGTTACTCAGCCGGTACGCGAAAAACGCTCACAGACAAATTCTGTTTACTGACGAGAAAATCGTTCAATAAACAGAACGATCGTGCGTATGCTCGGTCATCCAGAGAAGCATCCCAACTCATTCCGAGGGTTCAAAGTGGCCACCATCCCGCGTCTGTAATGGTATGGTGGGGAGTGTGCTACGATTGCGTTACCAAGCTCCATTTTTGCGAGAAAGGAGTGAAAACATCGGCCAAAGTACGAGTATATCAATCGACCGTCTTGCAACCCATTGCGAAGCCTCTCACAATTCGCTGAATTTTTTGTGTAACAGTATTTATGACTTGACTAGGTAGAAAATAAATTCAAGAATAGAACCAAATGTTGATATTTGATTCCATTTATCTAAAGAGTGGTGTAGCCCGCTGCTCCATTTATTTGTTCGTTGTTGATTGGTAGTTGTTTCTCTTGAACCTCAATAATTCACGTTTTACAATTTTTTTATTTTTAAGCTGAATTAAACTTAATTTGTTAACCAAGCTTGTGCAGAACCATACGACTTCTAATCCATCATTGACTTTCATCTGCACCAATTTCTATTTAGATACAAATTTATTTACGACTAACGTAGTGCGAGCGACATGGTTCAAATATTAAAGCTAATTTAAGGCGTTCTACGTAGGAATCAAAAGCAAATATTTATAAGTTCTACCTTCACATACTCGTAAATATATAAACACAGTAGCACTACCGGGGTTATTCATAATGAAGAGTTACATTGATGAAACCACACGTGTCTATTCTCTTGTGGATAGTGTGCCACCCATGAAGTATTCTTTGTCCAAAACGGTACTTACTACTTACTCGTATGAAAATCTTAAAAGCATGAGAATTCGAAGAGAAAAGGTAGCGAGGATATGAAAAGCTTTTCATCTTTATTACCGAAAGATGAAGAGATACAGAAACGATACCATGCGACTATACCTTATCTAGATACAAAATGATATGTATATACTCGTATCCATACACACGTCGATACGTGTACAAATTCGTACTCTTGAATCTGAACAAAAAAAAACCGTAAAAATGAAAAATAATGTCCTCGCAAGTTAGGAAGAATACAAAAACATCCATCGGATACTGAGTTTTCCTACACATGTATCGTCCAAAAGTATCTAGCACGTCGACAAAAAGTTATTTCACGTGCTGTAAAACTCAGGAGTGCAAAAAAAAAACCTTTCTTCAACCAGAATGTTTGTTTTTAACGGTGCTGTTGACTCACATGTACCGAAACATAATTTATTACCTGTGAGTGGCTTTGAAATACTCGTAGAAAAGTCAAAAACGTTTTCCACCTTTTAAACGTTTTCTCACATTGCAGCTTCCGACTGTCGAAACATGATTACCTACATCAGCGATTTTTTTAAATTTATCGATTTTAAATGGATCAGTCTTGCCATTCACCAGCGAGTGCTCATTGAACGGATTAAATTGAATAAAAAATGAAGGCCTGGTGAATATAGTGTTTTTTTTTCGGGAAAACACCTTTCGCTCGTTAGGAAGAAAAGTTTAAATGTCAGTATTTGACGTATCTGGTAGGTGGGATTTAAAAATTGCCTACCGCCTGCGGAGGGAGGACGAAATTGGCAGTTGAGGTAGAAGTAATGAACTTCAAAAACAATTTTTATAACCATTTTTGTTTCAACTGGAAAGTACATACTCGTTTGTCCTTAAGATGCGAAATATACTTGCACATTCACTTATGGAAAAACGATTTTAACTTAATTATTTTTGTTCTCATAGAGTAGTGAGTTCTGACTATGAATAAAGTTATACCCTTGCAGCCATTCGGAATAACTTAATAAAACAGATTGTTTGACGTAACTCTTGGACTATTGCATCTGAAAAAAACAAAATTCTTATTAAAAATCATGTCAACGAAAAACATTTCAATTTTTCAGATCCAACTTATTGAAATTTTTGAATCACCATCAGTTCATTTTTTTTTCTCTGCATTTTTTTTTATACCTAGTCAAGTCATAAATACTGTTACACAGAAAAATCAGCGCCAAATGAAAACGAATTAATATTGAAACAATTTTTGTTGTTGTTTTTATTGGGTTATTCAATGGCTGCAAATCTTAGAACAACTTATTTGGAATGACTTCCATTTGCTTTCCAGCACGACTTAAGACGAGGTGGCCACTCATCGATTGCGAGACGCACTTCATGCATGGGAGCCCACCGCACGGACAAAGACTCACTTCAACGACTCAATATTTGAGTGTCGAGTAGAGCAAGCCATGCCCTCTAATACGAACCAAAACTTGAAATGCAACGGGTTGAGCTGGCCAATCATCCGTTGATATAAAGTCCGGAACGTTGTTTTTGAGCCACAGTTTAGTCGTTTTTGCTTTGTGAGCTGGAGCAGAGTCTTGCTGGAAAGTCCATGGCTTGTTGTTGAATATTGATTGGTTGAGAGACTTCACAATAGGTTTCAAGACGGTCGATTGATATACTTTGGCCGATGTTTTCTCTCCTGAGCCGGTGTCCTTCGGCCGTGAGCAGGTATCCAGTGTGTCGCTTGTACGCGCCGAGTCCTAAATCTTCTTTGATAATGCGAAACATGGATTTTTGCGAAATTTGCATTTCCCGCGACAAGATTTTCTGTTTTCGCAGCGGTTTTCGGTCGATTCGTTTCTTCACGGCTTTGATCGCTTTCGGAGTTCTCACAGTGCGCGGACGGCCGGATTTTTGACGGTCTCGTACTCCACCAGTATCCTCAAACAATTTCACAGCACGATACACAAAATTGCGAGTGATTCCGAGCGGTCGCAACGTCCTAAAGATATCGCCTTTTTCCATGTTGCATTTAAGTACGCCAACTACAACAATGCGGTTTCGACGTCGCCCCATTCCATGAATGTTGCATATGAAGCATAAATATCAACTGTCAAATCGCAATCAATACGAAATGGATGCGCCCAGTGTTGTATTCGTAATGAGTGAGTTCAGTTGTGTACCAGTATTTATGACTTGACTGGGTAGTACTCAAAACTGCCAATCAACGAAGCTAAGTTCGTTCGAATACATACAAACCCAGTTAACTTTGCCAATAAGCAACAGAATTACGGTCTACATGATATACTCCAAAGCCACCAAAACCCAAGCTAACTTAATTACGAAGTGTTCCAGATCGAAAAAGACACGCTGCATCAACAGGTTTTCCCCAAGATGTGGATTTTGCGCCTCTATCCCTCGATTCATTCCGTGACCATAAAGGTAAATGGAATAACTCCTATCGCCGACACCTAGATGGAAAATGTACAACATTATATAAAACAACGCGGTATTTCTGCAAGTTACTTCTTAAACCAAAACCGACCACTTTAGTCTAGCTAATGCCTCCTCGTCCTCACCTGAAACCACTCGCTTAATAGATGAATTTTCTAGATGGTTAACACCTCAACAATCACGACCATGCACTCACAGGCCGTCACGCGTATCTCAGCTCGAAACGCCCAGCCAGCGCGGGTTAAGATTATTGGTTCAACCGTTCGATTGGCAAGCGAGTAGTTAAATGGCCACACCACACGAGTTCCAATAACCTCCAACGCTTCCTACATAACAACTATGACTCCTTTAGCTTGTATCAACCGACTTTGCGTTCACGAACACACAACCAACATGAAATTTTTAATTGACAACGACGCTGGGGATTCCTATAACCAATTCAGTCGCTCAAAAACTTTACCCCAACTTCATTGCAACTGTTCGCCGTAAACGGCCCTTTCGTTGGGTCATTAAAAATCATCAACTCACTTCTCTCATAAATAAAAATAAAGCCGACTCTCCAAAAAAAACAAGAATCAATGATCAATATTAAAAGGGCTCATTTAGTCAAACATAGAATTCGCTATTAGTAAACTCTAGTCGGGTACCGTTCGTCAACTCATCAACCAATCAGCCAACTCCGCCCAATTAGTCGACATAATCACCGTGTTTCCCATTAAATTCGCCTACTCAAGCTCGTCGATCATACTACCAAATCGCTTCCCGCTCCCTAACTCCACTTGCTTCAGCTTTGACTACCAGAAAGATTTTTACAAGGATCCGTCAACTCGGTCGACATGCCCAAGGTTGCCAGTATCACAACATTTGGACTGAACAAGTTCAAGCATATGAAGTTCGACTTTCGCCAATTGTGTTTGTAAATATTTGGAGTTAAAATTTCTCGGCCATCTCATCGTTGAACATAGAATAGCCATTCCTCTCGTCCAGAACGAAAGATTCATTCTGCTTGACAGCGGTATTTGTTTCATCATCGCCATTATACAGTCTACAGAAATGATTTTTTCAGATTCTCAGCATCGACTGCGACTCTACTTCGATGTGTTCTTGTTCGTCTCTACAGGCTTCGGTTCGGGACTTGTGGCCGTGGCATGTTTTTTTTACCTTTTGGTAATCTCAATCCTGGAGTAGCATCTCTCAATCTCCTCGATCGCGCGCTTCTCATGCTCTTTTCTTTTTCCTCCTGAGAAGATGGTGTTTGTCACATAGAGCTCTAGTCCTTCTATGCAGGGCATCTGGCTTATCTTCATGTGCTTGCCGGCATCAAACTAGGGGTTCCATAGGTCTTATTCAAGAGCTCGTAGAAGCTGTCATTGCTGTCGTCATCTTTCTCCTCTCTGGGGGCATGTGCGCAAATGTTGGCAAATTGCTACGGATTGCTATGAGGAGCTCGTTCACATGTCGGAAACTCACGACTTCTTGCCGAAGTCTACCTCCAACAACAAATCCGGATCCAAATAGGCGCTGCTTTTGTCGTCGATAACAATCGGCCAGTGGATATCGCAGTTTTTCATCTTCTTTCTTAGATGGCGGTAATATATGCCTTGCAGCAGTGTAGGGCCTCCGCTTCACGTGGCATAACATTCCACTTTCATATCTGAATTTCGTTGTCCTTAACTCGTTTGCATGGGTTGTCAACAGTAGACTCGACTGTATAAGAGGCTTGTTATTACTTCGTAACTTTTACCTTTTCTCCACAGCAGCGCAGTTACCCTGGCGGCACAACCCTCAACCTGAAGGGCCAGTTCCATTTGTGATATTTCGGTAAGATCGAAGCCAGCAACCCGTTTGGGTAAATGAACTTTGTCGGTGGTTTATTAAGAGCTGATCCGCCACTATCTTCTTTTCAAGACCATTAGTATCGGAAATCCTTACCGCCCTGAGCTTCAAATATGTCGAAGTTGCCTGGAAAAGGTCTTATTTAAGTTATTCCAGAATTTTATATGTTGATTCCATCCGAATTCATCTGCTGTCCCATTTACAGTGCTGCATATTTTGTTTGCTGGTCAGCACTTGCGCTTATAAGTTTGGCAAGTCGATGGACAGCGACCAGTGCTGAGTATAGCCCTGTTGACACCTCTCAGCACCTACCTTATTTCTACAGCACCCAACCACCTCTTCACTCAGAAGAAGAAAACAACTCCTGTATTAACCAGATAACTAACGGGTTACTGTGAACTCAAAAAGCCTTGCAATGGGAATAGAACAAGTTAAAAAGTGTCGCATGTGCAACGAGGACGAAGAAACAGCAAAGCCTACGTCCTATAGTTAAGCCATATTTTGATGCAGAACACATTATTGCATGCTCACTCAAACACTCAAAGATATAACTGGATTTTTTAAAATCTCAGGGATCATGGGTGAGCTTTAACCTAAGTCCCACCTCCTCCCTTAGCCGAATAAAATCTATGAACTTCAAGTCCTTAGACGTGAACACTTTTTCAAAATTCCGAAAATAAAGCTCTGAGACATCAAAACATTTAGCTTAAGATAGTCTAAAAATTTATTGTACATCCACTAGATTCATTTAACTTAAATGTGCCGCGAAATTGAGAGCACTACAGCAGCCCTTGCATTTCATTCATAAATTGCATGTAAGCATCGTCCTTGGTGGCTCCCTTATTCAATTCCATAGCTGGCTTAGGTTCCTGTGTATACTGCTTTGTCTTGTTGCTGTTTCTTGGTTTGTCTTCACGCTTCACTCGCAACGTAGATGGGACAAATCTTGTAACATCCGCACTCAGATTTCTATATAAAAACAAGAGAAGGAAACCTGTAACAAACATGTATGTATCGAATATTAGAGATCGTTGAACTTCACCTTATCTGGGGTTTGGCTGTAATCGTCGTCACACCCTTTGTGTCCTTGTGTGGCAGATTCTTCGAATGCATCATGCGGGGTGGAAGGCCAGGCGGTGGACCAGGAGGCATACGGATATTCATACGAGAAGGCATACCGCCAAGAGTTGGACGGCCGGGTGGTGGTCCTGGTGGCATGCGAATACCAAAGTTTGGTGGAATTCCAGGTCGTAGAGGCGGGGGTCGGAACAACATGGGCGGTGGCAAACCGCCTGGTGGTGGAAGTGGTGGTCCACTCGGTAATGCCATTGGGGGAACTGGCACAACTGCAGGCATTGCTGGGGGTAGCGGTATAGCCACATGTGATGTATCAGGCTTAGCATCATCGGATTTCGATTGATCGGAGTCGCTTTCATCACTAGAACTGTCATCCGATTCGTCGGTGTCATCTTTGGTGTCACTTTCACTACCCTTGCGTTCTGCTGCGCGTTCCTTTTCTTTCTTCTTGTGCACATTTTCCATTTCCTTCATAAAGTCGTCAATGTTTTGACCTGAAATAGCCAACATTCGCTGTTGGAGAGCGTTGGGCTTCGGGATATCTTCACCGTCTTTGCCCTTGGAGCCGTCTGTTCGCGGCTTTTTACTAGGGTCTCGTTGCAATGGCTCGTCGTCCTCAGCATCGGTATCGAGATCTGACATTTCGAGAAGATTGGGTGGAGGACCTGGGGGTACTCCTGGTGGTTCTGTCTTCTTAATTTCGGCGGGCTTTTCTTCCGACTTTTGCTGCTGCTACAAAGAGAGAAATGTAAACCTCGAATTAGAGAAGACAAACAAGTCTATTCGTTAATTTAGGTGCCCACCAGTTCGTTTGGTTTCCGTAGAGTTCCTGGAGGTGCACCAGGTGCAAAAGGCGGCAGTGACAAAGCCGTCGGTGGTGGTGGCAAACGGTTTGGTGGCCCAGCGAAGGATATCACACCAGGGACAGCGTTACCCTAAAAAGCAAAAAAGTATAAAATAACAGACTGCAGAAAATGTGGAAGACAACTTACCTGTGTTGGAAGAGGAATCTCGTCGATTTGTACACTTTGTGCGTGCTTGACACTTTCGTAGTACTGCTGCTTCTTTAAGCGCTTCTTCTCGTAATCGACCTCTTTCCGCTTTAAGTCGGCCCAGTGCTCAGGATCATCAGTGTGCTGCATAAAAATACCTTATCTCACTGAATTTCAAATGAAAATTTGGTTGACAATTTACTTACATAAAGCCGCATTACACGATCGAAAGTTTCTTTCAGCTTTTTGCGCTTGTCTCGGAGAACCTTTTCATTTAAGGGTGATGGCTGTAGGACGTTGTACTCTGATACAAAACTATATTTAGACGAGATCACTGGTGTTAGACACACACTTACCCATTTCATCAATTTTCTCCATTTCCTCAAGAATCTGGGCTGGATCTTTATTTTTGAGGACAGCTGCCCGGACCATTTGCCTTTGTCGTTTATTTTTCTTCAGCTCCTTTTTCCGGGCCTCTTTTCCTGAAACAAAAATTCTGTCACAAAGAACCGAGATTTTAGAGGATTCCGTGGAACTTACTGGCTTGATCTGTCGGATTCATGTATTTACCACTTTTAGTGGTATTTATTGATCTTCGACCCATGTCTTAAATTTTTAATTTTCCACAGAATTCACATAAAAGATACAAATTTTGCGTCCTAAATAGCAAAACAAGCAAAAGTCGAATTGGCGGCTGTCAAATGACAGAAATGTCAAAGTGATTTTTTTTTTATCGAATAGGGGAAATGAAACACATGGAAATTCCAATCTCAACAATCTAATCTATTACAATTGATTTTAAAAAAAAAGTAAACCAATTACCAACATTTACAATTTTTGGTATTTGTTAAATAATGTGGCACACTATCAATTTTAAATCAGCGTTAAGTCATAAATTCAAGTAATTGCGAATTAAGTTTAAGAATTTAGCATAAATCGGAGAAGAATAAAGTTGAATCCGAATTTTCTGTGATAAACCGCCCACTAAGTACTATTTTGACTCTATTTTTGGTCCCTTCTTTTGCAAATAAAATAGTCTGACACGCGTGTTATGAATGAATTGATAAACATTTTCTCCCAAAAATTATTTATAATTCAAAAAAACAATAACAAAAAAGAAATCTACTACCCACCTTACAGTTTGTTGGCTTCTATTACTCTTCCCATGCTACTCCATTAGTGTAGACTGGACCGCTTGTGGAAAACTGGCAACCGTTTTGTTTTGACTATAAAATTCAACGAATTCAAGTTAGAATTGGTGCAAACTTATTGAATTTTATTTATTTTCTTTAAATTTTAACTATTTTATGGACACTAATTATAAGCTGGTGCACTCGGTTGATCCGACAAAGTGCCGTGCCAAAATTAAAGACAGTAAGTATCTCAAAATAAGCCTCAACAACCTCTGTTCATCAGAAGCGTCTTCCTTACTTTTCACTAGAATTCGCAAAGCTCACACTTTCATCAAACAAAAAGAAGCAACAGGACACCGAAATGCAGCAGCAAATAAGAGAACAAGCTTTGCGCTCGAATGTGAGTAGAAATCTGCTGAGCGATCTAATGACTGATGATGAATCTGATGACGAGATCGCACCGCCACAAAAACCCACCGAAAATATGCTGTTGCGAACAGATTCCTCAGCGGAGGATAATGTATCTAAGAAACGACTCAACATTACAGACACAACTAACTGTTCAGAGGTAGAACAGGACTTTGACAAATCTACAGAAATGGAGCCATTATTGGTAAGTGGAATGGAAAACACCGAAGCAAAGGCCGAATTCGACGCCGTAATCGAAAAGTTGTCTACCCGGGTAAGTTCCCTGACTGTGTCATCGGGCGCTCCTATAACAATTAGTTCAAATGAGGTCAGTCAAATTATATCGACGGAGAGCCAAAAAATGGGTCATGGACAGAGATTTTCCGATTTGTTGCGGTTGAAGAAGAAAGAGGAACCTCAAACACTCATATCAATTGCATCTTCCAGTGAAAATAGCGACGTCGCGATTACTATTTCAGATTCCTCCGATGAAGATGGTGATTTCGAACCAAATGTAACACCAAGCGTAGCAACAAATATTCCACAATCACAAGAAACTGGTAAAGCTGATCGGATGGCAGCTTTTTTACGCGATGTACGAAGGAACTATGGGTTGCCTGTTGATTCCCCAGATCAAGAGTACGAAAGAAGGCGAAAGCAAATAGCCTGTGCCGACACTGAACCCATGACGATGGATACTGATTCGCGTAGTGCTGAAACTTCGAGACAGATAATGAGGGCAGACACTGAGTCAATTAGTCCAAAAGCGGAGAATTCTATAAAGCCTCCAATTAAAACGCCTCAAAACGTTTCAGTTAACAAAAATCTAGCCATGAATGATACTGAAGATATGAGCTACACTTTGCAGAGCCCACCACACTATAATCCAGTGATGAACGTTGCGCCAGAACTGCTCGATGACAGCATGCGCAAGTCGTCAACTTCCATACCAGATGACTCTTTGACCATTGCCGAGACTTCAGAGGAGGAAGTCGAGGAGGAAAAACCAGAACAAGAGGAAGTGCGGCAAACTGAGAATGAAACTCAGGGTGCACTGAGACCAAGTGGCTCTCCATCTGTTCAAACATCAAAAGAATCTGCGCTGTCGATGGACCAAGATACTCAATTCAAAATAAATATCTCCGCCAAAATTAAAATACAAATCCAGGTCTCACAGCAATTGGAAGAGTCCACTACGTCTGAGTCTACAGCACACTCCAGCAGCAATCAATCGGAGAGTGACCTCACAGATGAGGGACCAAAAAGTAGCGCACAAAAGGCAAAATCTCGCTCGATGGCGATAGAAGAAATCACAAACTCTTCTTCAGAAAGGGAAAACTCTCGGACTTCCACCGATAGAGACTCTATGCATTCCTCTGAAGAGAAAAATGACTCGCAGTCACTACCTGAAAGAGATATTTCCAATTCATCTCCTGAAAAAGACCCACCACACTCTCCACCGGAACGTGACATTCCCGCAAAGTCACCAACAGTGAAAGATAAGTCACCAGTCAACTTCATGACAAGGGCAGAGCGCCTTCTTAACGAGCTGTATGGCGACAGCTGGAAGACACCTGATGTGATGCGTTCCCTCAAAAGCACCGCTCAAAGCAAATCTACAAAAAATAAAGTTCTTCCAGTTTCTGATCCATCTCCTGATCCCAAGCCAGCAGATCCAGATTCAGATCCCAAGCCTGATCCAGAACCAGAACCGGAATCCAAGGACGAAAGCAAACTCGGTGATTTCTCCATCTGTAAGTATATTTGATTTTTTTCTCCGACTTGCTCTCTTAGTTGATCGTTTCCATAGTTCGAAGGAACATCCCACAAGACTTGAATTCGACACGTTTGCCACTTACACCTGTGTCGACCTTTAAAGTTCCAAAGACACTCGGACCTGCGTCCAGATCTACACGCAGACCCGGGAGAGTCATTGAAGAGCCTAGCCCCCAAAAAGCGTCCGATTTGGAGGTGACAAAAACTAAAAGTGGTCGACAAGTACATCAGAGGTTGCGAAGGATTGTGGACAGTGATACTGAGTCCAAAGGGGAGAATGCCTCTGGAAATAGTGACAAGTCTTGGAGTCTTTCAAAGAGCGAAAGCGAAAGTGAAGACGAAGAAGAAATTAAGCCAAAACCCAAGAGGAAACCTCAGAAAATTAGCCCAGCAAAGCCGACACCTTTTAGACGAGGACGACGGGTTATTTTGGACAGTGACACCGAGTCTGAGGGTAGGAACGCTTCTCACGATCGTGAAAAATCCGGGAATACTTCTAACAAAAGTGATCTCGAGAACAAAAGCCCAGCGAAAGGCAAACGTGGGAGAGGCAAAGTAAATACATCGCGTGGAAAGAATGACAATGACCTGGTGTATCTAGACCTAAGCAAAGATGAGGTGGAGATTCAGCATAACGTCTCTAATAGTCCCCCAGCGAACCATGGTAAATTTAGCTTCGATTTATACACTCTCTCAATTTTCTGAGACTTTCTTTTCAGATGAAAAATTTAACCGTCGCCTCGAGAACATCCTGAAAAGTTGTAAATTTGAGGATAAACCCAAGCTGGAATGGACGCCAAGTGGCAAAACAAAACGAAAACTTTTCACTGCCAACCTCAATGACGATGATGACAACTTGGTGGCGCCCTTTGATTCACCCAAAGAACGCCAGCAACACATTGACAAAGACGAGGATAACGTGTCTATTTCTAGTGTGCCAATGCCTGCCAAATTCGAGCCATTCAATAAGTACTTAGAGTCGGTTAAGACAGGACAGCCGATTTTTAAAATTCAAACGCCAAAGACCAAAGGCAATCCTAGTCCTAGTGTGCCGAAAACACCAAGTTCAGCTTTAAAAGAACCGAAAGCTGTCGACGATCTATGCGCTACTCCCAAGGACAAGTATGGCTTCTTGAAATCACTCGACGGTAAGTTCATTTGTGAAAGCAGAGAGTGTCTATTAATTTGGAGGATTCATTTTAGTTTCCGTTGGAAGATCACTATGCCACCCGGACGCACTGTATTATAGAGACAATTTCCGGTCGAAGAGGGACGAATTAGCGAACAAGCTTTATGACATTTACATATCAAAGTGTTTCAATGGAGAGTTGGAAGTTCCCATTCAGTGGAACAAGAAACTGACAAACACGGCTGGCCGTTGTATGAATAAAAAGAGGTAGGCCAAGGTTATTTCTCATTTTGAACTCCATCTATAAAAGTAATTAATCTCTGTTTAGACTGGGAGAACGAACTTGTGTGATTGAACTCAGTGAGAAGGTGTTGACAAGCGCCGATCGGCTGCGTTGTACACTAATCCACGAACTTTGCCATGCAGCCACATGGATTCTAAACGGCGAAGGAGGTCACGGAGCAACATGGAAAGCCTGGGCTCGCAAAGCAAATCAGGTCTTTCCTGAGTTGCCGAAAATTGGGGTGTGCCATCAGTACGACATCGAATACAAGTACACCTACAAGTGCACCTTGTGTGGAGCTAAGTAAGAAATTTCTTTACCAAAAAAACCTTGCATCTAAGTAATAGTTGCTAAATTATTGTAAACTCCAGATCCCATGCGCACTCGAAGTCAAAAAAAGTGGAGAACATCAGATGTTCCTACTGCCATGGAGCAATTGAGGTCTACCTCAACAAAAAGGATAAGGAAGGCAACACTATAGCCACTCCAGTGAGGGAGCCAACTGGATTTGCCAAGTTTGTCAAGGACAAGTACAAGCTGTTTAAGCGGCCCGATCTCAAGCATGCCGATGTAATGAAGCTGCTTAGCAATGAGTTTTCCGCACTAAAGGTGGGCGGCAAATGAGAGCGCCAGTTAGTGATTACATTATCCCTAACGAATTGCTCTCAACTTCATCTTCCGAATGTTTTTTGAAACTTTTTATTTTTTTTTACTGAAAGAGGATATCTTTTTTCTTTTATATATGTATTTTTTACAGTAGATTTATTGAAAACCAAGTTTCAGCATTTATGTGGCAACACTATTAAAGAAAAGATTCCATTTTACCTATAGTTTTTCTCTTTTCTCATTTACTTCACTCACACCCTGTTCTAGATTCTACTGTCCATTCTTGACGGTGCCTTGCGCTGAAACTTGTCCTAGCTACCTGGTATTAGTCACATCCAACCGAATTTGAGTTGCTCAACTTGCGAGCGTACACCAAAAAGCAGCAACACCATACCGCTTTGCCAAAAATGACCCACAATCAGAGGGAGATAAATTCAAGTGATTAATCAACGGTGATGTCAGTTGACAACCCACGCAAACGATTTAAGGACAATGAGCTTCGAATATGCACGTGGAATGTTAGATCCCTTAATAGACCACGTGCAGCCGAGCAACTAGCGGAGGCCCTAGACTGCTGCAAAGCAGACATAACCGCCATCCAAGAAATGCGATGGGATGGGCCGGACAAAAAGAAGATGAAAATCTGCGACATCTACTACGGAAATTGCTATCGACGGCAAAAGCAGCGCTTATTTGGATGCGGATTTGTCGTCGGAGGCAGACTAAGACAAGAAGTCCTCAGTTTCCGGCATGTGAGCGAGCGCCTCGTAGCAATCCGCATCAAGGCTAAATTCGCCAACATTAGCCTCATATGCGCGCATGCCCCCACAGAGGAGAAAGATGACGACACCAAGGATGCCTTCTACGAGCTCCTTAACAAGACCTACGAGCAATGCCCTAGCTATGACATTAAAATTGTCCTCGGTGATTTTAATGCAAAGCTAGGAAGAGAGGGTATCTTTGGTGGAACAATCGGAAAATATAGCCTGCACAACACCACCTCCGATAACGGATTCAGGCTAATCGACTTTGCGGCGGGGCGAAACATTGTCGTGGCTAGCACGCGGTTCCCACATCTCGACATACACAAGGGGACTTGGAGAACTCCTGATCAATCAACAGTCAACCAGATTGATCACATTGCGATCGACGCAAGACACTCCTCCAGCATTATGGATGTCCGTACGTTCCGAGGAGCCAACATCGACTCGAACCATTACCTTGTAGCCAAGGTACGGTTGCGGATATCCCAAACTACGCCAAGACAAACTAATGCTGTGAGAAAATTCGACGTCAGACGGCTACAATCGCAAGAGATCGTCAAGTCCTTTTCCGATCGAGTGTCTCTTAATCTCTTAAGAGGTCCAATGCCGCCAGCACCAAGCATCGAAGACCATTGGAAACACTGCCAAAACGCCATCAGAGATGCCGCTTCTGATGTGCTGGGTTTCACTCGCCCACCACAACGAAACCCCTGGTTCGATGATGAATGCCGGCAAGCACATGCAGCTAAGCAAGATGCATATAACGCGGCGCTGCTTAGAAAAACCAGAGCTGCTCATGAGCTCTATAAGTGGAAGAGGAGAGACGAACACCGGCTTCTCAGGAGGAAGAAGAAAGAGCATGAGAAGCGCGCGGTCGAGGAAATTGAGAGATGCTACTCCAGGAATGAGGTTCGGAAGTTTTACCAAAAGGTAAAAATAACATGCCGCGGAAACAAACCCCGAACCGAAGCCTGTAGAGATGAACAAGGGAACATCGTAGTAGAATCGCAGTCGATGCTGAGGATTTGGAAAGATCATTTCTGCAGACTGTATAACGGCGATGACGGACAAAATACCGCTGTCAGGCAGAATCAACCTTTCAACCTGGACGATGATGACCAACAATTCCGTCCACCCGACCTGGATGAAGTGAAGATAGCCATATCGAAGCTTAAGTCCAACAAAGCTGCTGGAGCGGATGGCCTGACTGCCGAGCTCTTCAAAGCGGCAGGCGATGACTTGGTAAGGAGCATACACCAACTCATCTGTAAAATATGGTCGGACGAAAGTATGCCCGATGAATGGAACGTCAGCATTGTTTGTCCAATTCTCAAGAAAGGAGACCCTCTGAACTGCGCCAACAGAGGCATCAGTCTCATTAACATCGCATATAAGATTTTATCTGCCGTATTGTGTGAACGCCTGAAGCCGTTCGTCAACAACCTGATAGGTCCATATCAGTGTGGCTTCAAGCCAGGAAAGTCCACCATCGACCAAATATTCACACTACGGCAGATCTTGGAGAAGACCCATGAGCTTCAGATCGATACCCACCACCTATTCATCGATTTTAAGGCCGCGTATGACAGCATCTATAGAGACGAGCTATATAGAGCAATGTGTAGTTTTGGCATCCCTGCCAAACTAGTCCGTCTGTGCAGGATGACGATGGAGAATGCACGCTGCTCCATCAAGGTCGGTAAAGATCTCACCGAGACCTTTGATGTCCAGAAAGGATTTAGACAAGGCGATGCGCTGTCATCCGATTTTTTCAACATCGTACGTGCAAAACACAAGAGGCACTATCTTTCAAAAGTCTGTCCAACTACTCGCATACGCCGACGATATTGACATAATCGGGAGAAAACAGCGTGATGTCAGTAGCGCTTTCGCGGAAGCGGCGAAAATGGGTTTAGCGGTCAATGAGGGCAAGACCAAGTATATGCTGTCAAGCAAAAAGGACAACCAACACCGACGTCTCGGACAGAACGTCACCCTCGACAGATATAACTTTGAGGTAGTTAAGGACTTTGTCTACCTAGGCTCCGCTATAAATACAGACAATGACACCAGCGCTGAGATCAAGCGAAGAATAACTCGTGCCAACCGCTGTTTCTTTGGGTTAAGAAGGCAATTGAGTAGCAAAGCCCTCTCTCGGACAACAAAAGTCACCCTTTATAAGACTTTAATAATCCCGGTCCTGTTCTATGGCGCAGAGGCATGGACATTATCAAAAACGGATGAGGGTGTTCTTGGTTGCTTCGAGAGAAAAATTCTTCGGGCGATCTTCGGTCCCGTCTGCATTGACGGTGAGTGGAGGAGAAGATACAACGACGAACTGTATGGACTGTACAGCGACATGGACCTAGCCAGAAGAGTGAAGAACCAAAGACTGAGATGGCTGGGTCATGTAGAGCGCATGGACACCAATGCTCCGGTCCGAAAAGTTTTCGAATCCGCCCCCGAGGGACAGCGCAGTAGAGGAAGGCCAAGACTCAGGTGGCGCACGCAAGTGGAAGAGGACCTCAGCCAACTTAGCGTGCGAAACTGGAGGCAGTTAGCCAGGGATCGAGCTGGCTGGAGAAGCTTGTTGACTGAGGCCCAGGTCCACCCCGGACTGTAGCGCCACCAAAAGTAAAGTAAGTAAGATGTCAACAGACAGTATGAACAATTCTTTAATAAATCGCTTACCTCAAAGTGGTAGTTCGGGAATATTCTACATTGCGAAGCAACGAAAAGCCTCTGAAAAAGACAGATTTATTGCAACGATGAACCCTAAAAGGAATTAACGACGTTCAGACCTTGAAGAATCCGAGTGCACTACTGTACGCCCCAGGTTTCTATAAAGCAAATATCAACGTCATCCACTAGATCCGGTAGAATGGACTGGAAAAAAGGGTGTTGAAAATTTGTAACAATATTGCAGATTATGAAAGCAGTTTATATTTGGGCCCGTATTTGTATCATGTCTGATATGCGCTCAGCACTTCACAGAGCAAACAGAGTTCGTGCCCTTCTCACATCAGTATTCACACAAAAAGAAGGCACGCATCAGATCATAAAACAACCAAAATGATAAAGCACCCATGGAGACTCGTTAGAAAAAGGATTTGGCGATCTCTTGTGATTGTAGCAGTCCGACGTCGAATTTTCTCACAGCATTAGCTTGTCTCTGTGTTGTTCGCAACCGTGCCTTGGCTACGACAATGTAATAGTCCGGCTCCATGTTGGCTCCTCGTAACGTTCGGCCATCCATAATACTGGAGGAGTGTCTTGCGTCTGTCGCAATGTGGTCAATCTGATTGACGCTTCATTGATCAGGAGTTCTCCAAGTCCCCTTGTAAATATCGAGATGGAACCGCGCACTACCTACAACAACGTTTTGCCCATCGCAAATAACCTGAATTCGTTATCGGAGGTGGTGTTGTGCAGGTTATATCGCTCGACATTACTACCAAAGATGCCCTCTCCTACTGGCTTGCAGAAGCTTGTTTTGTTAGGTCAGGCAAATCACATCGCATTTTCTGGATGGAAATACCTGCTTTACAACAGTCAACAGCGTTCGCTAACTGTTCGACAGCACGTGGAGTGCTATGGGACTTTACATTCGTTCATTATTCTCGATTTAGGCCCTCAACCTCTCGTCTATATCTTTGCATCATGCATTAAGTATTGGAGGTGCAGTTGCCTAACCGCAGCCAATATGTTGGATTACACCCGAAACAAAATACCTTACTCGATTAAGAGTAGTGACAGGTATTTGTAGCAAACCCTATATCCTATAAAACGGCACTGGATGGAAGCACAAGGGAAGCTTTTAGGAAATAGAGTGGTTTACTTTGCAAATTTTACCAAAATAAAACAAAAAACAAACATAAAAAAGGTTCAAGTGACAGAGACCTGCAGAGATGTTCAATGAAATTGGATATATCCCATACAGACAGTTAACCGTGGCGGACAACTCAAGTTTCGCATTCAGGCAGAACGAACCATACAACTTGGGCGATGGTCTCTAAGATCCATTGACCAAAATCAAGTTACTGAGCTTAAACATTAGGTTTCCGGACGAGGCAGTCTATGCCTGAATGTCCCTTCATTCCTGAAAGGAAAGTCATCAGCGTTTGCAAATTAGCCGATTTTTTTCGCAAAAAATCGCGTTTTTCCCTTCAAAGTGTTCCAAAAAAGTGAAAAATTAAAATTTCGAAAAACCCTCCCAGCATTACCTGGGGAAAACTATTATCTAACGAATGAACTTTGATATTTTGATTTCAGATGATCCAGCACCAAGTTATGAGGGGCAACGCAATTCTACTTTTTTCCGAGACACGTCTGAATAATTGCTGCCATTGCCGTGTTTTTTTAAATTTCTTCGTGAAAATTTTATACAATACTTTTCAAATGTCATACTTTAATGTACTATTGGTTTTAATCAAGAGATTTTAACTAAGTCGTCACAAAAAATTCATAAAAACATGCCTTTCTTCGTACGAATTAACCTTATTCTTGTTTGCGTTGGCTGCCTGTTATAAAGAAATGTAACAATAGACTCTGCTAGCTTTGAAGCAACATACTTACTTTACTTACTTTAGGTGGCGCTTCAGTCCGGGGTGGACCTGGGCCTCAGTCAACAAGCTTCTCCAGCCAGCTCGATCCCTGGCTAGCTGCCTCCAGTTTCGCACGCTAAGTTGGCTGAGGTCCCCTTCCACTTGCGTGCGCCACCTGAGTCTTGGCCTTCCTCTACTGCGCTGTCCCTCGGGGGCGGATTCGAAGACTTTTCGGACCGGAGCATTGGTGTCCATGTGCTCTACATGACCCAGCCATCTCAGTCTTTGGATCTTCACTCTTCTGGCTAGGTCCATGTCGCTGTAAAATCCATACAGTTCGTCGTTGTATCTCCTCCTCTACTCACCGTCAATGCAGACGGGACCGAAGATCGCCCGAAGAATTTTTCTCTCGAAGCAACCAAGAACACCCTCATCCATTTTTGATAATGTCCATGCCTCTGCGCCATAGAGCAGGACCGGGATTATTAAAGTCTTATAAAGGGTGACTTTTGTTGTCCGAGAGAGGGCCTTGCTACTCAATTGCCTTCTTAACCCAAAGAAACAGCGGTTGGCAAGAGTTATTCTTCGCTTGATCTCAGCGCTGGTGTCGTTGTCTGTATTTATAGCGGAGCCTAGGTAGACAAAGTCCTTAACTACATCAAAGTTATATCTGTCGAGGGTGACGTTCCGTCCGAGACGTCGGTGTTGGTTGTCCTTTTTGCTTGACAGCATATACGAGGGCGGGTCAATAAGTCCGTGACTTTTGGATTAAAACACAGATTTTTTGATAAAAAATAATTTTATTTTTCAACGTAGTCTCCCTTGAGCTCTATACACTTTGTCCAACGCTTCTCCAATTTTGTTATCACTTCCAAACAAAATGATTTGTCGAGGTCCTCAAAATAGGCCTTTGTTTGCGAGATGACATCATCATTGGAGTCAAATCTTTTTCCACCAAGCCATTTCTTCAGGTTTGGGAACAAGAAGTAGTCGCTCGGAGCCAAATCTGGAGAATAGGGTGGATGAGGGAGCAATTCATAGCCAAATTCATGGATTTTTGCCATGGCAACTGCTACTTGCGAAAGCGCCACTGACATCACGCTGCTCTCTTCCGATTATGTCAATATCGTCGGCGTATGCGAGTAGTTGAACGGACGTTTGAAAGATAGTGCCTCTTGTGTTTGCTCGTGAGTTTTGCACTATTCTTTCAAGTACGATGTTGAAAAAATCGCATGACAGCGCATCGCCTTGTCTAAATCCTTTCTGGACATCAATAGTCTCGCTGAGATCTTTACCGACCTTGATGGAGCAGCGTGCATTCTCCATCGTCATCCTGCACAGACGGACGAGTTTGGCAGGGATGCCAAAACTACACATTGCTCTATATAGCTCGTCTCTATAGATGGTGGGTATCGATCTGAAGCTCATGGGTCTTCTCCAAGATCTGCCGTAGTGTGAATATCTGGTCAATGGTGGACTTTCCTGGCCTGAAGCCACACTGATATGGACCTATCAGGTTGTTGACGAACGGCTTTCGGCGTTCACACAATACGGCGGATAAGATCTTATATGCGATGCTAAGGAGACTGATGCCTCTGTAGTTGGCGCAGTTCAGAGGGTCTCCTTTCTTGAGAATTGGACAAACAATGCTGAGGTTCCATTCATCGGGCATACTGTCGTCCGACCATATTTTACAGATGAGTTGGTGTATGCTCCTTACCAAGTCATCGCCTGCCGCTTTGAAGAGAAGCAACATACTACTCGTATATACCTGTATAACGAAATGTTGATTTAGTCAACAAATTGATTCTGATCCGGAGAGTCAATGGAATATTTAACGCTGGAGAAGCGCAGTATTTTGTTTCTATTGAAACTCGCAATAAGAGCTCAAAACATTTGAGAAACTATTATTGTGATAACATGTCACGTACAAACGCATTTCTATGAAATGACTGTCTTATGCCCAGTTTCACAGTGACAGTTTAGACTTTCGTCGTCGTTTAAAGTTCCGTTTAAGAATTTTTCGGTTTCACAGTGCTCGTTTAAACCAAAAGTTTAGTTTTACTCGTCGTTTAAGTTAAACGACTGCACTCTGCGGTTTAAACTTTCGTTTGACGTGGAGAATACTGAGACACAACCATATTGATTTTTTTTTTTTGTTAGTTGTCATTTCATACACTGCCAAACGAGTGCGCGTGCAACGAAATTCATTTATTTACTAAAAAAAAAATTAACATTCAGCTTTTTGTAATGTTTTCAAATTCGGAAAGTGATTTTGAGGACATAAGTGACGAAGAAAATTTTAAATTAATTATGGAGGACAGATGACTTTAACTATTGGGACGATGTTGATTTTTTCGCATAGATTTCGCATGTCGAAGCATTCTGCTTACATGGTTTTGGAGCAAATTCGATCAAAAATTGAGAATAAAACTAAATGATCTCAAATAGTTTAATAACAAATAAATAGCAAATAACAATTTGTATTACTTTTTAGGAATAGTTCAATATCCGCCGAAGTTAAACTTTTATTAACTTTGCGCTTTTATGCCAGTGGTTCCCTACTCGTTTTGTGGTTTTTCGAAATCATCTGCAAACAGAATTTGTAGCATTGTTTCCCATCGCATTGCCCTCTTAAAAGATAGATACATAAAATTTCCAACAACAGAAGAGGAAAAAGTACAGAATGTGAGGGGATTTCATCAATTTGTAAGATTTCCTAGAGTGATTGCTACCTTAGATTGCACACACGTACGAATACAGTCCCCAGGTATTCATATATATTTTTCTTTAAACGTGCAAACCATGTGCGATTCCAATTTAAAAATAATGGACATTGTTGCAAGGTAGCCTGGATCGAGTCATGATTCCACAGTTTTTAATAACTCAGGAATCTGTGCTAGATTTGAAAGCGGGGAGTTTGGAAACCATTTAATAGTAGCAGACGGTTGCTATCAGTGCAAACGATATATGGTGACTCCTTTACGCAACTGCAACTATCCACAAGAATCTTTGATTCAAAGCATTATAGTCGCAACAGCAGTCCTTCATAACGTTTACTGTATTAACAACGATGTTGATCCTCCACCGGTCGATAATTTTTTAAATGACCAACGACGGAAGAATTTCAAACTTAAATGATGAAAATACATATGTTCGGAGTGTGCTGATTAATGACTATTTTAGGTCTCTTTTAAGGGAGTAATCAAATTGATTGTAATTATATTATTTGAATAATTCTTACTAAATAAGATAAATAAGAAAACTATTTTTAAGAAAACTAAACTTTTGCATTGATTGCACTTTAATTCTGAAAAAAAGTAATATGGGGGAAAAAAATACACCAAAAGAGTGGCGAGCACGTTAGGCAATTAATTGTTTGATAATTCCTTTCTTATTTTAGTCAACTCCGCTTCAAGTATAAGCATTTTCTTCTCATGCTCTTCCTTCATCTGCACCATCTGAAGAGTATGCCTTTCTTCGGACTGTCTTCGCTGTAGTCTCACCAGCTTACATTTTTCTTCGGCAAGTGCCATTTGTCGGAAGTAAAATTCCTCTTCCGAGCACTTAGAACTGCCGATTTTTTTTGGCAATATATATTTTTTATATTTGGCAGCGTCGTTAAACCCACGCTTGTACTTTGGCCGTGAATTTCTTTATTCTCCCACTCAAAATAAGTGTCATCGAATTCTTTAGCGGCAATACTATCTTTCCCTAAAATCGAATAAGCATAATAAGTAATGTTTAAATAAAACTTCAGTGTTTCATGTGTACATACCATTCTGGTTTAATGCGTCGCTGTCATAAACGGATGGTAATCCTTGCACCTGATCACCCAGTATTTGCAAAACGGTCTTGTCGATCATATCCGTCTTAATTTCTTGCGGACCGCCACTAGTTGCGTAAAGTTTTCGCTTTTCGAAAGCAAAATTTTGTTTGGCCGTTTTTTTTAAATTTTCATATTTTGTGCGCAGAACATCGTAACTGCGATAATGAGAGCCACTTCTTGAATTGAAATCCTTTTCAGCCGCTACTTTTTCTCTGCACTGCATTCGGACCGAGTTATTATCGATTATTGATTTATTTTTTTCGATTAGTTCTAATAATAAATCAACGTCTGCGGTCGACAAATTAGAGCTCCTTTTTTGATAATACTTATCTCCGGAGTTTTTTCCATTTTAAATTTTTCTATTTAATAACTGGCGACAACAAAACAAAAGAAACTATCCAATCTATTCAATAACAATAACAATCAATAAAAAATTTGACATTTGGAAATAATGGTGCTGGCATTTTTCAAACATAGCTTCCACAACTGCGTTTAGTTAACTGGAGGTTTATTTCGCACTGTGAAACCGAAAGAGTTTAACTAAAAATTTTAATTTTCGTTTAGGTTCAGTTAAACGTCCGTTTAAACTGTCACTGTGAAAGTGGGCATTAATAATTTCAACGAATAGGCACTTCCTAACACTATTACAATAAAATGATTTTTTCACGCAAAGTGGCATCCTGTATATTTGAGGAAAAAAAAAAACCAATGATATATGGCAACCCGTGTTCTGCTACCCTACAGTTTGAGAGCAATAGCAAGCGTCATATGCACTGCGACTTGTCAAAAACAATTGTCAAATGATTTTATCAACAAATTGTTTGAAACTGATATATTTTTACTAAAGTACGACGTATTCGTATTATTTAGATCAGAATTTTTAATATTTATAAATAAAAAAAGATGCGGAATTGTTTCATACCAGGATGTGATCAACTCTGCAAAGGAGTAGCCAAACGGAGGATGTTCTCTGCTCCAAAGGTAAAAGCCACTATTTTAACAAATCAGTTCACTTTGTTTTGAATAATAATTTCTTTATTTTGAAAAGGACAAGGAACTGCTGAAAGCATGGATAGCAGTTCTCCCGAATGTCCGACCATTCAAGAGCCACGACAAAGTGTGTGACCGGCATTTTAACGAAGAAGACGTCTACACAACCTACGATAATGTGATCAATGGTTTAGTATATAAAATCGAACGAGGAAGACCTAGACTTCGGCTTAAAGCGGTTCCCTGTCGTAATCTCGGAACCGATGTGGTAGGAAATAGAATTATTCATTTTAAGTCGAATTTGAATCCAATCTTTTTTGCAGGTCGTCACACAGAGGCGTCGCAAAGTATTGAAAGCACACTCTCCAGCTTTGAAGCATAATAAACAAGTTGTACCTGTTAATTCGTCCCAAGAAAAGGATGAAGAAATACTTCTGAATGAACAGAACGAGCAGCACATAGAAGTAGAAGAAGTTTACGAAATTCAAGAAGTTTCACACGAAATTAACAACAGTACCGCAGCACCAGCAAGTACACCCGAAGTCGAAGTGGAGCACTTGGAAACAATAGAAATTCAAGGAGTAGAAGACATACAAGAACAATTCGAGCACCTCTACGATGATATATATGAAGTTGTCCTCCCTAATACACTATGGGGTGTTCACCGGTGTCCCGAACGCAGTGCTATTTTCTTTTCCTACGTCGATCCATCTGTTCTTCGCACAACAAAGATGATAACCGTCAATTGTCAGGGTCAAGCTAAAATCTTACTCGGCAATCGTTTGGTCAACGAGCAAAGTCTAATATTCGATTTAAATTCAACAGAAGCTCTGTCAGAAATGATTTCTCAAATCGACGAGATGAAGTTGTGTCCCCGGCTATTTGAACACGAATTATGTGAAGTGACCTTAAAGGATGGATCCGATTTCTGTCCTTCGTGCTCTTAGTCAGAGTAGCAATGAGTGAAAGAAACGTTTATTAGATGCAGTATCGTATATATTTGGCTTAGCATAGGTTAAACTTATTTTAAATAAAAAACAAAAAATAAAACAAATAAAGTGAAAACATTCAATTAAGTCGACGTTTGTTGCGATTCGTTCTCCGGATGCTGTAGGTGCTTCATGTAAGCCAAAAATATCGTCCACATCAAGCTGCAGACGCTTATGAAAGGCACACGGTTACGCTCAGGTATGAGCGAGAAGTTGATTGTTGCCAGCACAGGCCAAACACATAGAGCCACCTTACAAGGAAAGAGGAAAACATTTTAACCAATTCAGAAGCATATCGATTGTTGATATTTACAAACTCACCTTGTATGTAGGTAGGAATTTGTTTCCCACTTCAGCAGCTGCTTCCCGGACGGTTTTCATTTCCAGCAAGCTCATGATAAAGAAGAAGCAAGTCATGGCAGCTGGAGTGTAGGAAATTTGCTCAACAACTGCTTTCACGATGCCTGTTCGAAATGAAGTTTTTGGCCACATTGCTGTTGAGATTTTAACCCAGCCGTAAAGCGTTGGGGCTACAAAGAACCCACCGTAAAGGCTGAATCGTAGACATCGCCACCAGTCGTAGTTTCCTGTGAGTTTGTTTTTTAATGTAAAATCATTTAGACATTGGCTGTTTACTTACCCCAGCTTTTGCCTTCAATTGTCTGCTGAATAATACTGCTTGTAGGCCATATGAGACTATAGGACACCATACCTCTTACCATGGGGTATTTTGTGGCTAATACTTTTATTCGATTCAAAAAGCTGCCCGTACTCATCGTGATAATTGTCTAACTAGATATTTGTACAAAAAGTAATTTCGAAATCATGAATTGAGGACGATTTCAATATGATATGGGAAACTTAGGATATACGTGGAGGTACTTTAAAATAAGATACACGAATTTAATAAATAGAACAACAAACCATCAATGAGATCAGAAAATAAGTCATGAACTAAGATGGTCCTAAGATGTAAATTGATACTCTTGAACACAACACCTATGAAGACAACTTTGTTTGTCCACTTAAAACCTTGAATTTGCTGCTAGCATCAAAGCATGGGAAAACGCCAAGGATGCATATTTTCATTTTTTTTCTTCTCTTTTTTACCCCACGCATCTCTTTTCAGGTTGGATAGCAAACGTGCCGGAAATACTTTCTGGGAAAACAGTCCAAAAATATTTAAAGATTTGATGCCTCATTCACACAGCTCCGTTAGGTGTTCGGGATAAGGCGCAAATATACAATTGCTTTCTTAGGTGATGTGACATCTCCACATATCATCTCTCCCAAAGCTCAGACTCCAGAGGTGTCGTCTTTGAACTTTATTTCGCAGAACGGGAAAATTTCGCGCTCATTTCAACGACTGTTGATTATAGATAAGTCGTTGCCAAAATAGGCAGAACATCTCCTTTTTCTTTTTGACCATGAGACGCGAATAAATATGTCAGAGACTTCACTTCGCCGCTTGTAAATTTGTGAGCCTTAATATCAATTTACACGATATCGGGAGCTTATCAAAGATAAGTGACTCAAAAATGGCAATAAACCTTACATTTGACCTCGTGTTCTTGGAATATTATTAGCGGCCACACAACCAAAGTAGTCGGAGAATAACTAGAACAAGAAACAAGAACAAGACTTCCATGGAGGAAATGGTTTCGAAGAGAAAAATCCAAAGAGAGGAATACGATATAGTTATGCAAGTCATATAATCTTAGCATTACTAAACCCAGATAGAACATTATATCATACTCTTTTAGACTTTGTTCGAGCAGATGGAAAACAGCATTTATCCAGCCTGTCCCCATAAAAGGCGAAGTTTCTTCTCTATCCTCCTACAGATCCATTGTGTGTACATCCCTTCTATTCAAGATCATCGAAAAGCTCATAAACCGTCAGCTCATGAAATATGGTATCTCGAAACATAAAAACTGCTCAATGACCAGCAGAACGATTTTCGTAACAACAGGTCTCCTGACAATTCAATGACATGTCTCACTAAAAAGTGAATCCAAAATGTACATCAATCTGACGAAACCAAGATACGAGGGCGGGTCAATAAGTCCGTGACTTTTTGAATTTCTGACCTCTTCACTGAAACAGCAACACTGCTCCTTTCAACAGGCATCTATCAGTTGACTCCTGTCAAAATTTAAACTTGCTGCGTCAGTTAGTTTGTGTTTGACAGCTATTTTTATCAGACTACTCACTAATTTGAGGAGAAAATGGAAAAAAGTGAATTTCGTGTGCTTATTAAGCATTATTTCTTGCGAAAAAAGACCATTACCGAGACCAAGGCTAAGCTTGATAAATACTATGGGGACTCTGCACCATCGATTTCAATGGTAAAAAAGTGGTTTACTGAATTTCGTTGTGGCCGTACAAGCACTGAAGATGCCGAACGTCCTGGACGCCCAGTTGAGGTCTCTACACCCGAAACAATCGAAAAAATTCACGATATGGTGTTGGCCGATCGAAGATTGAAAGTGCGAGAGATTGTGGAAGCCGTAGGGATCTCGCATGGCTCAGTGGTTTCAATTTTGAATGATCACTTGGGCATGAGAAAGCTTTCCGCAAGATGGGTGCCGCGTTTGCTCACAGTCGACCACAAACACATGTGCAGTTGCCATGGCAAAAATGATGAATTGGGCAAAAAAATGAATTGGGCTATGAATTGCTCCCTCATCCACCCTATTCTCCAGATTTGGCTCCGAGCGACTACTTCTTGTTCCCAAACCTGAAGAAATGGCTTGGTGGAAAAAGATTTGACTCCAATGATGAAGTCATCTCGCAAACAAAGGCCTATTTTGAGGACCTCGACAAATCATTTTTTTTGGAAGGGATAAAAAAATTGGAGAAGCGTTGGACAAAGTGTATAGAGCTCAAGGGAGACTACGTTGAAAAATAAAATTATTTTTTTATCAAAAAATCTGTGTTTTAATCCAAAAGTCACGGACTTATTGACCCGCCCTCGTAGTTGCATCTGACAGAGTTTGGCATTAGGCTTTTTTGCCGAAAATGCGGATATTTGGGATAGATCCTCATCTTTAATGGATTAGAAATTACGTTCGGAACGTCGAATTCAAATTGTCTTGGATGATTTAAATTCAGATATTCACAAAATAAATTCTGATGTGCCCGAGGGCTTCGTTCTTTCCTCGCGTTGGATTTAATGCTTCCAAAACTGAATGTTGTCTGCTGTCGTTTAAGCACTTGTCTATGAATGGACAGTTGCCTTGTCGAAACGAAAAACTTTCCATACTCGGTATGCGTGTCAATGACAACCTTCATTGGAATGATCAGAAATTTGATGCCGCTACAATGGCTGCGAATTGTCTAGACTTCCTAAAATGATGGAAGAAATATTTTACTTCCACTCATCTGGCCTTCATATATAGGGCATTCATCTGCCTATAATTAGAGTACAGTGCTCAGATCTAGCTCGATCCCCCTAAGACCTCTTTGCACTTGCTAGAGTAGAGTTCAAAACCAACCGATAAACCTTATAAGTGATGCAATTATTACACAGTCAATTGACACTCTCGAACACCGACGCAATATCTCCTGTCTCACCTTGGTCCATCGCTGTTTTCACCAGCGGTGCTCCACCAAATTAACAGCGGCGTTCCGCCCCTTAAACTTTCAAACGTAGCACCTGAATCCTTATCATTACACACTTAAGCCCAATTTCGGACGATATCGGGACACTTTCCTCAGCTGTACAGCTGGGTTATGGAGTGCCCTGTCGAGCTCGATATAACCTGCAAACATTCAAAACCAACGTTTGAAACAAGAGAAGTGTAAAAACTTTGCTCGATGTTTCAATAGGCCGACTCCCAATACATAAAGAAATGTGATGGTGGAAGCATAAAACGCAAATGATGATAATTAACAAAGGCAGGCCTTTAAAAATGGAACTAAGTGTAGTGGAAATAGATGAACCCATAAAGTTCATCTTGAATCTTGCTAAAAAAAGCATTAGCACCAGCGGTACAACTAGAAGTATTGTAATTGGAAGAGAAGAGGCAACAAGTAGAAGACGTTCAACAAAGTACGACCAAACAGTTTATAAAATTATTTCAAGGAGAATCCACGCGCAGTACCGCTTCCTGGGTTGTCATGCGGCAAGAAGATCAGGGGGATTTCGTGGAAATCAGATTAAGTGAAGCAGTAAATAGAATGATCATGGGATGTGTGCACTCTGACCGAATACTATCTGAAGCATAGCCGACAATCGGCGGGTTCAGTTGCTAACTAGCTAACTACATTCGGTGAAACCAATTTATTCTACTAATGTCTTAACTTCTTTTCTTTACGGTTCGATGTCTGTCAGCCAATTCTTAATGATTGCACAAAAGTGTAGTACCGGCATTGTTATTTTCCGAACCCTTGACCCCAACTCGGGACATCTATTTCGATGGAGTCATCGTTACAAAAATGAAAAACATATATGGGCCCTGTCGTTAATTACAAGAAGAAAAATGAAAGATGCCGCTTAAGTTTTAAGGTATGTATGAAAGAAAGTCTCTCGATCAGATTTGGCATACGGAACGCAATTTTAATCTTACGATTCGAAGGATTGAGACGGTTGTTTTTTTTTTGTTCGTAACTTCCTGGAATTTGAGGAAAATGCATATTTTTCGGAACCATCGAGTTCACTCTCACAGGATTCAATGATGACTTCTTTATACCCTTTCTGATAGCATCCAAATCTTTTAGACATTCTGAAAATTTACCTTTTTCCATACCTTCGCCGTTATACGAGTACTAATGGACGAAAGCAAGCTGCCAGTATATCAAATCGAACATTCGATAGAGATGAGCTCAGGCTTCAGCGATAGCTGTGGTGTTGGACAACATGCAAACGGCTGGTTTAAAACAGGAGTTGATGATTTCAACAATCGGCAATCGCTGGTGTAGGCCTCCTTGGCATAGATGACTGAATCATAGGTGTTCAGAGGAAAGTGGATACGTCTTTGTGACACCCCAGCAATTTTTTTTGCTTCAATAAAGTCGACTTTCAAGGCAACGTCCAAAAGCAGCGAGGCAATTATGGATAACACAATCTGAGTAATTGAACGATTTAAGCTGGCGTCCATATGTCATGTGAACAGGTATTATAGATGGGTTAGTTGCATACCATAAAAGGGCAATCGAAATGCTCCAATGTTGTCTGAATTGTCAAGATAGAATTGTACGGTCCAATACCAGGGGTTGACACTGATGGGACTGGGTATAATACAGGGCGAATTCTAATTTATATATGTGAAAAAATGTCGCTTGACGCTTCTCAAGATCTCCGTTTTACGCAAAGTCAGCTTCTAAGTTAATAGAAAAACTGTTTATAAGTAAAATGTTGATGCCTCGATGATGCGAAAAGGACATATCACAAAAGGAAAGACTTTCAGACATGAACTAAGCACAGATAAGACAACGAAATTGATAAAGTTCGACTTGGATTTGAACATAAGTAGGAAAAAAAGAGAGCATCAGAAGAGATGCCACATCGAATAACAAGCAAACGGTCTTGTTTTTTTTTTCAAAATTCTATCTCCAATATTCGACTGCTGAACGCGTTTGCTAATAACCAAATTTCGGGCTATAATATTTCCTCTGTTGTCGCGTATGAGAATAAAAGTTAAACTTTTCGGAAAAAGAAACAAACGATGTAGATGAAAGATATACCGGTGACATTCAGGCTGATCAGGCATCTTTTATACCTTTCCAATGTTTACCCAGAGCGCGTGCGGGTCTTCCTGAAAATGAAGGTTGCTTTGTGGGTTGCATGTCGTCACTTGTAATGTAGAAATACTGCCCTGTACATTATATGCATTGATCTGGAGAAAACGTTTGGCAAGGTTTCAAGAATACCCGGACAGCGTTAAGGTCTTAAAAAAATAGCAAGCACACTACAAATTCGACAGCTACAGTAGTTGTTCCCAGAGAATTAAAAGTCAACGGCGAAATACCCTTTAGGAAATGTTCACAGTGAGTTGGTTTTCGATGCTGTTTACTATTGGATATTGGATACTGAAGCCGGATATGAACGAATATGAACCTTTTCGCCTTCATTCGAAGTATTATTATAAACCCGAAAGTGAATTTACTTCTTCGCTTATCCGGAATGAGAACTTTTGCTTCCAATACTTATATTCCTTGAAAAAGAGTGGTTAAAAGCCACACTCCGCCAACTAATAGATTTCTTTGTACCATTACATCATATAATTTCGAAATTCATAACTCAACACCCATCACTTCCTTGTTACGCACTAAATCCCAAACCAACGTCTTTTTGTCTGCTAGTTTTCGTTTATAAAAATTGCACAAGAAACAGCTTAAATTAGAGTTTTTTCGCGCGAAAACCAACAAGAAAAAAACCAATTAGCCAACAGCAAGTAAATAGAAACATCTGTCGCAATTCACAAACGATTTCATTCACTTAAAAGTTTCCCTGCCGCATGGGTGAATCTATTTTTACTTTATAGTCGAGAGGTTGCACTTTACACTTCAGCTGCTAAAGTCACACTGTCTGTTTCAAGTGCAAGGTGAACATTTCAAGGCCACCATTTCAATTGGAAATACTTCCGCTGAAATAGTGCAGTTAATCATCAAGTTTTTAAAGAGGGTCTCTTTTAATATCGTTCTTATCACGCACAGTAAATTATTCCTAAATGGACAATCAAAGTAATCGTTATTCAACCAACTTTTTAATAAATTACGAACACGAGTACACTAGCAGCGAAATGCAGTCATCCGACGAGAGATTCAAGTACTGCCCAACTACACAAATCTATCTTAATTTGAACTAGTTACATCTGAAGAGCTTGCGAAAGTTTTTTTTTTTTTTTTAAGTTTACGTTCGAAATTTGTGTTTATTTTTGTAAATATGCGCCTGAAGTCATTGCGCGAAAATTTATGCTGCTGTATAATACAAGTACGTTAGCGGAAGTGTAGAGCGTCATGCTGGCTGAAGGATACTTATTAAAAGACAATATTCTAGGTCTAGGTCAAGGAAATACTGTACATTAGCTTCGGATTCGAATGAGATGGGGCGACCGGGTCGATCTGAAGCCAAACAATTACACATAATGAAGAGTTCAGGCACACTTTTGAATGACATGATTCCAGACACATTAAGGCAAAGTACGTCAATAAAAGAGATACTTCTTCTTAAAGAAGAAATTAGAAATTAGAGATTTCATTGAAAACAATCAAAATTTATTGTAAATTAAATGCCCTAATATATTTATCTACATATATGACGCTTGTACATAAAAATCATTGGTATACATAAAATTATCTAATAGTTGTGCGATAGTTCTTATGGCAGATTATCTTTGATTCATAGCTCCTTTTCCTGGATGATTGGTTCTTGGGATTCTAGCTTTTTCGATTCTACTCGCAACTGTTTTTGATATGCCAAGAACGTCGTCCATAAAACGCTGACTATACTCACCACCACAACTCTATTTCGTTCGGGCACAAGAGAAAAGTTAATTGTCTGTACAATTGGCCAAATACAAATTCCAACCTAAAATTGAAAATATGCTCGCATGAGTAAAAATAAATGTACTCGAAGGTAATAGAAGACAACTTTACCCTGTACGTTGAAATGAACTTCTCTTTTAACTCAGCGACACCGTCACTAAAGCTATTCAATTCTAATAAGTTCATGCTGATGAAAAAGCTTGATATAGCAAAGGGACCATAGGATACCTGCTCCACCAATGCCTAAAAGAATGTTTTGAATAGAAAAATTTCGAAATCTTTAATTAAGTTAAAATAAGTTTTAAATATTACCTTTGTTATGGCAGTCTTGAAGCTAGTTGTAGGCCACATCGCACTTGATAATCGTACCCAGCCGTAAAGAGTTGGGGCAACATAGAAACAACCGTGTATGCTGAAACGAAGGCATCGTTTCCAGTCTAAAGTGGCTTTTGATAGAAGTATTTTACTAAGTCTAAGAGAGCATATGCTTGTTGTCGGATTTATTGAAAAATATTCTTACCAAGTGTTTTACCCTCGATCAACTGTTGGAATATACTACCGCAGGGCCAGAGAATCGCATATGAGAGCATTCCCTTGGTGATGGGATACCGCGTGGTGATTACTCTAAATTTACTTATTATCGTTGATGCCATTGTTTTTGGTATGTTGTTTGACTTTCACTCAGTTAGAAACTTGCAATAGGTTCTCAAAGAAGTGCACCTACAAAGAATTTTTGTTTTAAATTCAAACGACTTACTAAAGCATAGTAGCAATTTGGGATAATTCCTGGTTTCTGGAAAGGGGTATGGCTTGCTATATCCGATGTTCCTATTTGTTTTACGGAAACAAGCCTTTTTTGGCAATTAAGGGGCGTTCTACCTCCTGAAAAATAAACTAAACACCATAGCTTACACCGTAAGCGCTTCCCAGCTTCTCGTACGTATTTCATTTGAAATCAATCTGTTGTTCAGTTACCTTGGTAATTAAATTGCGAGGTCTAGGTGCTATTTTGGATAAAAAAAAAAACTCAAATTTTTGTTTATATATTGACAGTATCATAAATAAAGCCAGATCCGGGCTTTTTTTTTTAAGCAAGCGTTGGTCTTTAGAATTCTCCAACCCTCACGTCTTTGTATGACCTTTGTTCACTTTCTTCCTTAATATGTTAGCCAAGTTTGGTCACGTTATTACATCGCACATATTCTCTGCGTAGAAGTCGCACAACGCAGATTCCTGCGATTCGCTTTACGGAGAATTTCCTGGACTAACAAAGGTAATACAAAGAGTGTAGTTACAAAAAAATATACACTCAATTAACGGATTGAGCTTTAATAATGTGGTTCCAGATGAACCCAGGTATCCCGGGCGTTAAAACACCGTAAAAACAAATAAAAGTTTACGAGTGTGCAACCAAAAAGGAAGACCAATCAAATTTCGCCAGCTACATAGGGTTAAGCTTTCTAAACATCGTGTGCGAAATTTTATCTGCCCTACTTTATGAAGGCTGTTTGTAGAACTTATCGCAGATTTTGCATAGTTTAAGTAATATTCAAAGCAACGAATACGTTTGAAGCGATCTCCGGTTTTGGTATAACTACCACGCGGTATCACCTCTTCACGTGTTCTTGTCCTCGTCCAGGAAGGTGTAGAATTATACTAAGCGGACCCCCTTCTTGCTATATGGTCTTGCTCCCAACCAGTGTCGTACTGAAATAGCATTTGAAACTCGGTTGCCTGTTTTAGTTCACACTGGACTGGTGCTAGTTTATGAGCCGGGTAAGACAAAATAGAAATTGTAAAACTCAGTTGTTGTGACAACAATAACATCATCATTTGTGGACCCTTCGGGCTGCATAGCGACATTACCCGGGGCAAAAAAATGCCTGAGCGGGTAAGAAAATGAAAAGCAAAACACCTTTATCGTAGTGGCGCGCACAAGTGGAAGGAGATATCAATCAAAAACAGAAAGTCATCAAAGTAAGTAGTTCTATTCTTTACAAATTAGAATACCTCGAAAATAAGATTAATTTAACAAAACATTCATGTTGGTATTAAAAGAAAAAACCATTGTTCAAATCGTAAAACAGTGCGCAATACTAGAGTTTGTTGGCATAAATTGAAATTTTTTAGGGAGCTCCGATGCACCCTGTACTAAAGTGGTCAATGCAACATCAACGAACCGAATGATATGTCACAACAGTCAGCCATAATAAAAACAAAGTAAAGCAACTTGTTTACCTGAGTTCTCCTGAAAATGCAACTGTAAATAGGGTAAAGTGACTAAAGGAAGCAAAATATACAACATTGACCTGTGCGGGCTATATAAAGGCAATTACTAAGTCAAACAGGCTTTAATTTATCGGCTGACATTACTTGGACATATCTTCAAGTTTTCCAATCCATATGCTAAGGTAGGGAATAAACCCTTCCCTACAGTGTCGCTGTAAAGTGGAAGGGACGTTAACCTAGACGATTTCTCAATAATTGCCCACTTTTCATAATAAATTACACAATTGAATGATAATTGAATTCATCTACTAGACGTTGCCTTGGAAGAACTTTGAATTTTGTTCTCGTTGACATACTCTGGTCACACTAGCAGGCATGGAGCCAAATTGTAAAATTCGATGACACAGATCGAGGTGATTGTAAACAAAGCGAAACAGGAAGGGAACTACAAAAGCTCAAGCACGTGTATACGACCTTGAATTACGTTGTCCCCATTCCATACACGCAAATTAAAATTTCCGCGAAATTCGATGATCGAAAAGACGACAGTTTCATGAAATCCAATTGAAATTTGCACTGTCATTCATCATTGTAAATTTGAGGAGAAAAATTTTCCTACAGACAATGAGATAACTCGTTACATAAACAAAGCATAAAGCGCGATTCCAGATACTCAACCAAGGACGCGATAATCAAAGGCAAAATTATTTATTTTTAGTCAAAAACCTCTCGTACTTTACGTCACGAATCACTGGCACATTACTGTTAGATTAGATCAACAGATTTTTCTTGATAGATGTACAAAATCACATCACGAGAATTTACTTGAACAACATTGAAAACAGAACGAATTTACAACTGTCAAGAATTCGCTTTGAAAAAAAATCAAAAAGATAACAAATTCGGAATAACAGCTGATTGCGTGACGTCATGAGCTTGCAAAAAGCTTTCGAATGTCAGGGTAAATTTTTGTTAGAGTTGCCGTGGTATTTATTTAATTCAATAAAAACTATAGGAAGAATATATTTTTATTGATTTTTTTATTTATACGAGGGCGGGTCAATAAGTCCGTGACTTTTTGAATTTCTGACCTCTTTACTGAAACAGCAACACTGCTCCTGTCAACAGGCATCTGTCAGTTGACTCCTGTCAAAATTTAAACTTGCTGCGTCAGTTAGTTTGTGTTTGACAGCTATTTTTATCAGACTACTCACTAATTTGAGGAGAAAATGGAAAAAAGTGAATTTCGTGTGCTTATTAAGCATTATTTCTTGCGAAAAAAAACCATTACCGAGACCAAGGCTAAGCTTGATAAATACTATGGGGACTCTGCACCATCGATTTCAATGGTAAAAAAGTGGTTTAATGAATTTCGTTGTGGCCGTACAAGCACTGAAGATGCCGAACGTCCTGGACGCCCAGTTGAGGTCTCTACACCCGAAACAATCGAAAAAATTCACGATATGGTGTTGGCCGACCGAAGATTGAAAGTGCGAGAGATTGTGGAAGCCGTAGGGATCTCGCATGGCTCAGTGGTTTCAATTTTGAATGATCACTTGGGCATGAGAAAGCTTTCCGCAAGATGGGTGCCGCGTTTGCTCACAGTCGACCACAAACACATGTGCAGTTGCCATGGCAAAAATCCATGAATTGGGCTATGAATTGCTCCCTTATCCACCCTATTCTCCAGATTTGGCTCCGAGCGACTACTTCTTGTTCCCAAACCTGAAGAAATGGCTTGGTGGAAAAAGATTTGACTCCAATGATGAAGTCATCTCGCAAACAAAGGCCTATTTTGAGGACCTCGACAAATCATTTTTTTTTGGAAGGGATAAAAAAAATTGGAGAAGCGTTGGACAAAGTGTATAGAGCTCAAGGGAGACTACGTTGAAAAATAAAATTATTTTTTTATCAAAAAATCTGTGTTTTAATCCAAAAGTCACGGACTTATTGACCCGCCCTCGTATTATAGGTTAGAGGAAATTGCCACAAGCAATCACAAGACCCCGGGAAATTATTTTTTTTCTATAGTGTTCTGCGCCATATTTTTGTAAAGTGGTTGGTGATTCATTTTCGAAGAACTAATTAGTTTTAGGCAATGTTAATTGTGTAAGCAGAAGAGTTTGGTTACGACTTCCTTTCGAGCACTTTTTATCCTTCATATACACTGAACCCGCCACAAGTGCCATATCAGCGTATACCAGTGTTATCGTCAGCTTGAGTAGCAAATGATATCAGCATTTCAAAACACATATCATGTTAATATCTTATACAAGTTGACTTTCATGTAAAGGGTATCCCGTAATAATAAGAGATAAATGGTTAAGATCTATGCGTTATAGTCCCATAAATGTTTTCATGCCCACAAAATCTAACTGACTCAACATTACAGGTCTACAATCCATATGCAATGAAGAGATTTCATCAAATGGTTCATTGAACAACAAAAACATTATGTAAACATAAACATGCCGAAGCATTTATGAGTATATCGATGATTGTATTTTTCTAACTCAGAAGAGGTCTCGAGGGCGATACTTCAACAAAAGGCCAATGAGAGAGTAGGTGCAACATTTTGGCTTGGCAAGAACGATATATCATTTGTAAAGTATAGTCAGCGGTGACTGGAATTAAAACTGCAACAACTGTTCAGGAATCAGTCTTCCTATAACCACGTACAGAATTTTATGCTGTTAGTATCGTTTTAAGTCGGAAAAGAAAGTCAACGTCCAGATATTCACCTTGTAAGAATATCAGTGCGGTATCAATGCGATACCGACTGCCTGTTTATAATAAAGGGTGATTCTTTTAGAAAATCTTTTTTTTTTTTTTTTTAAAAAAAACAATTTTTTATTTTCAATGCTTTTAAAGTAAGACTCTCACGTAAAATGCGCCAACTTGTTGTATATGAAAAGCCAGGCTATTGAGAACGGCGCCGAATCGTTTCATCACGGTCATCGCGTATACTCTTCTCTAACGCCGCTATATTCTTTTACTACGTGTTAGATGTGATCCATTTGGTCGCATATTATCCAATAATAAGAACTGGGTTTCAAACTTTTCGATGGTATAGGTAGGCTGATGACTTTCCATGATCAAATATCACACAATACAGAGATCCCGATACTGATATCTAATGAAGTCGCCAGTGGAAAAAATATAGTCAGTCAGGTTCCCCATTTCACTTTCACTCGGTATGAAATTGAAATCGATCTCAAATGAAATTTGGTGTTTTGTATTTCACTATTATCGATTTCGATTTAAAATTTTTCAAAATTGAACCAAAGTGAAAGTTTTGTGTTCCAAAATTCGATTTTGTCGATTTGCAAGTGATTTCAAATCGATTTTGTCATTCGTTGTGAAATAGTGGAAAATAGCAAACGTTTTTGGGCATGTAAATAAAACATTGCGTTTTAAGCAAGCTGATTCGATTATTTCGTTAAAAATATATTTAAAATAGGGGTAAACATAAAAATAATGCGCAGGAGTGTGCCATCAATGCATCCCATGACGCCAGGAATATTAAATTTGTCCGAAAAATGTCGTTTGGATATATTTCGTTCGTCGTCTGACATAAATTTTATCCAATATGGAAAGATTCGAGTTTCCAAAATTGTTAGTATTGGTGTCAAAATTTTCGACACAGTGCTTCGACCCAAAGCAACATCAGCATCTTTCCCAGTTGCCTTCGGCAAGAAAACGCAAGACTGTGACTAACTGCAAAATTCCAGGAATTGAAGTTTGTTTAATGTGTTGCTCAACAAATTGCAGTACCATTCGGAAGGCACATTTATTAAAACGGTAGTATGATATAAACCTATATTTAATGAGAAATAATTAAAACTTTAATTTTAATTTTTAACTTCCTGTTAGGAAGTTATTGTAATCGTCCGATTTTACGATTTCGAGATATTAACAGATCTCTACGTTTTAACATTTATTTGCGTAATGTTATCAGTTTCCAAAATATTCGACAGTTAACTTCACAAACTTCTAATAGGAAGTTCCTCGTGTGGGCACCCCATGCATGATCACACCAATTTTTAGATTTAAAAACATACCCAGCATCTGCAATTTCCAAAGGATTTGATACATCTCTCAGTCCTCGTCTCTTTATTTTTTCTTCTGCATATTTCCATCATACGGTCTGAAATATCGCAACAATTAACACAGCATTCATTAAAAAATCTTTTGAATGATTTAAAACGCGACAAAAACCAATTTTTTTAGCAATTAAAATTTTTTTTAGTTCAAAATAAATTTCAACGCCCGAAATGGCAGATTTCACAAAAGTGATTTCGAACAAAAATTCGGAGTTGGCAAATCGATCGAAATGTGGAACACTAAAAATGATTTCGAATTAATTTTACTCGATTTCTGGAACCCAGCAGAGTATCTCCAAAAAAAAAAATTCACCCTTATGAAACGAACACTATAGAGCCATGCAAAGATTTGGCACCCCTTCCAAGGTTGTCCGTCTGTGTAGGTTGACAGTGAAGAATGCGCGCTGCTTTTTGAAAGTTTATTATCACAACAAGGAAGAATCTAATGTCAAAAGAGCATTTCGGCAAGGCGATGCGCAGTCAATTTCCTATTCCTTTTTTTCTTTGAGGTTAAATAAAATCGACGATCTTATTTTTAAAAAATATTACTTAATTTATTTTCTTATTATGTTTTTTTTTTCTTATTGTGCAATTATGTACATTATAACATTTTTGTTTTTTTTTTCTAAATAACAATCTTACTTTAAAACTGAATTTAGTACGTATGCTTAATTTACCTTGCTATATTTTTAAAAAAATAACTTAATACACTGTTTTAAAAACATACATTTATGTAATTGTTAAATCAAATAACACCAGAATCAAATTAATTCTGTAAAAGCACAAATACAAATTTAAATATTTTTTATTTATTGTAGACATAATCGATATTCGTACGACTTATTCGTAAAATCTTAAATTATTCGCATCATAAGCAGAGTCATACAAAACTTAACTTTTTACAAATATTATTAAATTTTTTAATGAAAAAAAAAAAAAAACTAAAAATCAAATAGTAATACTTTCGAGTTCAATATACAAATTATATTTTTAACAATTTAAATCATAAATGCTTACTTTTATTTACAACTTAAAGTTTTAGGTTTAAGGCATCCGTGAAAAAATTAACAATAAAAAAGCATTGCGTAGCTACCTTCATAATTAAGTAATCCATTGATATTTCCTTATAAAATATCATACATTAGATTAGGTTATATTTGTATGCTTTGTCACTGTTCTAACTTAAAGGGCAAGGCGTTGCGCTTTCGACTTCTTATCACAGTAGAATTTTGTCAGAAAAAAAAAACAAGCTCGTTTAGTAATACCTCATCACTTTTTTTCTATAAATCCTAAAGATACCACCCATCAATCAAACAATAGCTGAGCGAAATTACTATTGTAATTGTGGGCCCAACTTTGACTGTTTTTCAAAATGTGTAACTTGCAGGCTTCAATTAATTTTATTTTTATTATTTTTTCTTTTAAAAATTGTAAAATTGAAAAAAACTAAATACGGCTGACATTTTATTGCCACAGTAGGTCCTGGTGAAAGTGAAAAGTTATTACAACCGCTTGAATCCAAACAGCGATATTTCAAAAGTAGAAAATTTATCCATTAGAGGAATAATGAAAACTCTTTAATCATTGATAGAATACTACAGAAAGTTCTCGAAAAAAAACAGTTCAACGAGTGAATAGCCATAAAGTGTTTCAAGAATAAGTAATAAATTGTATGAATTATAAATTCTTGAATTTTAAACATTTTATTTTTAACATTTATTGAGGTTGATCCACATATTCATTTAGAAAATAGTTTTAAACAAACTTCAATTGATGCCTCTGCATCACAGTCACCATCACATATATGAAATTTGTTTGGAGTACTGCTTATCAGGCAACTGAACCAAAAAATCTATGCAAAGAGAGAGCAAAGTACATATTCCACAAAGCGCGTTCCGGGAAAGAAATTAACGAGCCCTCGTTCTCTTGATGATATCCTCGACCAATCTTAATCATAAACTATAAGCGGCCTCGTGAGTTTGGCTTTAAAACCAAAAAGGGATAAATCAAATAGATTCAACATAACAAAAAAAAAAGGTGTGGATTCAAATGAGGGAAAACTTTTCTCTTTAGAGGAAATGGGAAAACTTGTTTTGGAGGTAAAATAGTTCCTACTGTAGCTTCGTTTGAAATCGCAGCAACCTTGTTTAGTCCTGGGTTACACAGGACTTCTTAAAAATCAGGATGTGTATCTGTACACGAGAGACCGAGTTACCTTACGTTCACACACGCAATTGAAACTAGAAATATTTACATGTGTTGAGTACATGCACACGAGAGAGGAAATTTGTAGTCTATTGTCGGTCTACTTGCAGCCGCAATTTCGCCCGCAAGTTACGATGATTCTAAAATTTCAGAAATTTTGTGTGTTGTTTTCTTCTTCAGTTCAGATTTTCTTCTGTCTCATTTTAGGATTCTCTTTTTTTAAACGATTTGTTTAATTAAAAGCGCCTATACACAGACGATTTTACCAGCCCAATCTAGGATTTCGTACGAGTAGATAGTCATGTCGCTGCTATCGAAAAGCAAAAATGTGAATAACATGCATTCACATTTTCTTTTCATTTTCAAACATGCAATTCTACCTGCAACAAATCTTTATTCATTAAATTTTCAGGGTGAAGACACCAAATACCCATCACCCTATAGCAGATTGCTCAAAATATTGTTTTACGCTTCAAATCTCGATGAGGTTAATAAAAATGGATTTGTCCACACATGTACCAATATCTCATTTTGTTTTGTCTGTTTGCTTTCTCAGCATCATTTTATGATTTTTTCCGCTTTACCTCCACAGCTGATGACGTTCAATTACAGAATAAACCGTCTGTATGTCGACAAAACGCAAAATGATTTTCTAGCAACATACACATTGAAAAAAAACTTAACACAATGATAAATCCTGATTTTTAAAAAGTTCTGTGTAACCCAGGGGTTAGTGGAGGCCGAATAGCTCATTTTATATCTAAGCTGCGCCAATAAACATAATTGCTCATCAAGAAACAGTTTAATTAGGAAGGTTTTCAAAGAAGCTGTGCATGAATATACTATAAGTATTCAAGCTCATGTGGATTCTGTGAATAGAGTTCTAAAGGACTAAAGATCTGCATTGCAGCTTACAAGTGAAGTAACAATTTGTTTTTCCTGTGATTTTTGACAAAGAAAACCACTAATTTCCAAAGGCACTCGAAGCGATATGTGAGAACTTCAACTTAAAACCAATATAAGAGTGAACCTAATTAAAAATGCTAGCAATGCCGTGTTCTTCTGCTGAGATACGTTCACAGCACGAAAGACCTAAATCATTGAGTTTACGGGGATCTAAAGGCTTTACAATCTTAACCATTTTCTTGCTACTTCATTATCATTTACTTCGAAAGAGCGATAGTAGATGACAATGAAAGTGCTGCCCTTAAGAATTTCTCTATTCTCTTGACCTAGCAGGTGTTCCTCCGTACCAATTAAATTTGAAAATCGCCACACCAATTATGCTTATAAGAAATCTGAGTCACCCAAGCCTTTGCAATGGCACACGACTTCAAGTCAAGAACTTATCCAAAACAATACTATTAGAGCTCCAATTCTTATCTGAGCCGCAAAAGGGAAGATCGGCCTTGATACCAACGGATCCCCCTTTTCAGTTTAGACGGTTGCAGTTCCCCGTTAAACCATGCTTTTGGATGACGATTAATGTGACTCAGGTGCAGTCAATGTTTTTCCCATCGCCGGCATAACATTGCCTTATTGCGAGTAGCATTTAGCATTCATTATCGATACCGAAGTGTTCAAATTAATGAGAAAGTAATATGTATAAGTAAAAACTTTAACAATGTCTTTTATTACAATGATTTACTATTTTGGATACGATTCAAATATTCTAGTCAAGAAAAGTTTTCTTAGAACTTTGCCAGCAAGGGCCTACTAGTTCTCAATAAAACGATTGTGTTGGAAAGAATGTTTTGAGCCCACACAAACATTTCACAATATGATAACTCGTTTTGAGAAGCGGAGTGTTTTGTTTGATCTACCGAGGCCAAATATTAATCGGCTTGCTCGTAATGAAGAAGTTTTGAATGCTGTACAACAAGGTGTTAACGACAATACGTCGATGTCTACTCGCAGACTTGTTAACGAAAAAGGCATCTCAGGAACATTCCTAAGGTCACAAAATTGTTGCCACGAAATATAGTAGAAAGCATACAATATGCCAATATATTCTCAAATTACTTTTGAGTGATGAAGCACATTTCTAAGTAAATGGATGTGTTAAGAAACAGAAACAGAATTTTGGGTACGGAAAATCATGGAGTACTGTTTCACCCTAAATTAAACCCTCTAGACTATGGTATTTTTTTGTGGGACAACTTAAAGACACTGATTTACATCACCAAACCTATAACAATTCAAGGGCCTACATAGCGTGGTGTAATGCAAAATACTTCAGCAAATGTCATTAGACTCGTTCTTAACACCGTATGAAAAATTTTGCCTCGACAAGTCCTCTGGGAAGCTCACTCAGATCAAATCTGATCACTTAGATCCCTTGGTCTTTTTCTTTCATCATACAGGCTTCACTTTTTGTCGCATATGACAACTTGATGCAAAACAAAAACCTGGACGGCGCCTGTTGGCTAAAAATATTTCAAGTCGTTGCATATCCACTACGCTATGAGCTATCCACTTATTCAGTTTGTCTTTCAAATCTCCAACGGCAGTAATGTGATACTCATGGTTCCATTTGAGACTCTGAATCTTGCAACGAGATAACTAACAGTCGATGGCCGTCTCTTGTTGGAACGTTGTCATTTATTTCTTTCGCGAACTTGATAAAACAGTTTCAAACTATTTCCTCTCATCACGGGCCCAGACTTTTAGCATTTTCACTTGCAAGTTTGTTAAATCTTTTGAATTGAAAAATGAAAATAAATATATTAGTACAAGCAAAAACGAGTGAATTGGTAGTTTAAGTACTTCTGGGACCTCACTTAAGGAATGGTCAGTAGATCGGCAATTTCGTATGAAACGACCTTATATGTTAATTTCGAAAAAAAAACTCAAAAGGAACGTCATCTTCATTTCAAGGTGGAATCAGATAATAGCTGACAAGCAACACAAAGCCTTACTACCCTTATATTCGGTTAGAACATTACAAACACATCTACCGGATCTACAATATATATGTACCTTATTTTTACTTAAGTGTTTTGACAGTGTTAATCGTTTTTTTGTTTAGTCTTTGCTATTATGAACACGATTATTCGAATTATTATTTACAATTAACGCATTTAGATGGAAATGTCCAACGGTTATTTGATCGGGAATAATAAAAGTACTCCAACAATGGTCTAAGCCATCACAGCAAGTCTTTTGATTGATGAATTACTTTTCACGTTATATACCTAAAAGTACCCTGCCAAAGGCATATGCACAAAACGTGTTCGTTAGAAAATTCGTTTATTGTTTGTTTTCAAAAAAGGCTTTCCCTCAAGCACTTCCTCGTCCGTCATTTTCTTAATATTGCCACTGAGCGTTAAGTCATGGAGTCTTTTTCGTTTGAAAAATCCATATTTGTACATACAACCTGTGACTACTGCTAAGCATATAAGACCAATAATAATGGACCCAATGATAACCCATATAGATGTGGTTGTGTCTCGCGCTTGATCAAGTAGCTCTGGATAGGCTCGTGTTTCCACCTATAAATAGATTTGTTGGTTTTAATGCAGAAACTTAAGATAGGATCTAATATTGTTGCTTACCGAGGCTCGGTCATCAGAGTCGATCTGTTCAACAGCATACTCAGTTGGTATCCGAACGTGACCTCTGGAAACGATTTTCACCAGATCCACTCGTGGGTAATCGGCTACAAATGTCGAATTCCAAAGCCTTGCTTTCACATGAACATAAACTTCTGTCTTCTGTGGCATATTGAAGATTTCACAATTGATTTTTATACAAAAGGCGGTGCCTTTTTCGCAATCCATCACGACGACGTCATGTTTTTTGCCATCTTCATCTGTAAGACTTTCGGCACGTATAATTTTAGCTCTGTCACGGCGTACCCTATTCAGTTGAGTTGTGTTTGACGATTTTTCGATATACTCTAACTTTTCTCGCTTCTCAACGTAGTTATGAGGATTAAAGAAGTAAGATTTGTTGGTTGGTTTAAGCATGTATTGTTCTGGAGCAAAGCGCAAATCTTCATGGGTCATGGATGCTTTTTGCTCGCGGGACAATTTTAGAGGGTTGACAATATTCGGTGTTACAGAACATTCGCCCTGACGTGCACCTGAAAATATAAGACAATATTAGATGAATTCTTAACGATATTAGAAAATATGTTATGTATGTGTTACTAGAAATAATACTATCTGCACAAACTTATTGGAACTTTAAACAATCAATGGAACCATAAATCAGTGGCAGTGTTCGATCGGCTACAGGAACGACGCTTAATAACATACTCAAGAACGATGTTGCCCAATAATGTATGACGACGTCCATATTATCAAGATAAATGGGGAAATACATATGTAGGCAAGATATTCATCTTACATCTGATGTTAACGAGACTTGTATTTCTTCACTTCTCACTATGTTGAGCACCTGGCGAATGATACTGAGATTTCATTTACCAGGCATACTCTCTTTTGACCAGACCTAAGAAATGAGTTGCTGTATGCTCTTCACAAAGACCATCAGGACCATCTGCTTTGTTGAATTTTAGCTTTGATATTGCTCTTGCTTCATTTTGGTCAGATGGACGAAAGTGGTGGTCGTATGAAACTTAGCACATCAGATGCGGCGCCTCTGATCGCACGTTGACAGCGTTCCCACCGTTCTGCGGTAGTTATTATAGATATAGAAATTTTGAAAACGCATTCACCGAAGATGTTGGGGGTCTCTTGCTATGCAGGTTTTCAGCATTATATAGAGTTTGGGAACTCTTAGATTTTCAACAGAACTATAGAAAAATGAGATCTTTATCAGTGTGAGAGATATTTCAACGGGTCCAATGCATAGTTCCAAGCAATAAAGAATTGGTTTTGACATTTTAAACCTCTTTCATTATTAAACAAAGAAGCCAGTTCTTCAATAATGAATATAATGATTCCGATTGACAGAGAGAATCCTTGGTATGAACCATGGATAAAGCCATATACCTTCTGATCTTAAAGTACCTTGAATTCTAAAAGAAAAGGAAAACGTTTTGAGTATTCATCGATATTTGAATGCCCTACAGAGTTATTCCAATGCTTCCTCCAATTTTCAAAAAAACTTTTCATAGGTCCGTTTTGAAATTGCCTTCAGCTTCTTCTGCGAATTCTCCTTTATCGTCTCAAAACGCTTTATGCGAAGTGGTAATTTGTGTCGTGGGAATAGGAAAAAGTCACAAGAGCCAAGTCAGGTGAATATTAACTTGCGGAACAATATGAACGTTGTTATTGATAAAAAAGTCGCGTACAAGATGAGATGTATGAGCCGGTGCGTTGTCCTCAAACGCATTAATATGCTCACGTAATACCCCTTAATTACTGTCCTGCCTGAAGGAAGATAATTCGGAGAGGACCACTTCACGGCAATTAAAGAAAACGAAAACGGTTAACAAAGCCTAGATTTTGGATCGACTTCGTCGTGGTTTGTTGTTGGATTGTTGGATAGTTTCGATGTCATATTCGTAAACTCATGCCATCGATAAAATTTTGGCTGAAAAAAAGAATTTCTTTAGCGACATCGATGCTGTTTCTGCAACAAATTCAGCACTCCCGGTAGAGGTCTCGCTTGTTGTATGACCAAAACATCTTGTATGATGCTTTGTACCGATCCGAACGAGACACCAACATCAGCTGCTTTCAGGCATTGAGAGAATAATCTTCCTAACTTTTCCGATGAGTACGTCAATCATACAAGTGGATGGAAGACCGGAACGAGGCAAATCATCAACCACAGTACGGCCCGCTTTAAACTCTTTGTACCACTCATATGCTTGTGTTTTTGACATTGTCGAGTCCCTGTAGGCTATCGTTACCATTTTCAACGCTACAGCACATAATATTTTGCTAAAAACACAAAATTTCGGGCAGACTCTTGGCTCAACTAAATTTAACATTGCGAAATTCGAAGAACACAACAACACTGACCTGTTCACAAAGCTTTGTCGCAAAATCTCTTGACAGATGGCCCTCAAATAGGTTTTTTTAGCGCCAGATGACAGATGTACCAACCTATAAAAAAAGCTTCTGACAATGTCTCAAGAGTGGTTTGTTTGAATGGGAAATTCCAGGTAATTTTTCGATCAGAAGGTATATAATCTTTTGCACAACAATTTGCAAATGCAGAAAATGCATGGGTGAATTGCACCATAAAACAGTGCAGGTGCTTAAAGGACTAGACGACACCGTCATCCCCTTCTTCTAAGAAATGAAAAATTGGACTAGTCTCTCTTCAAAAAGTACTTTTAGTGTAGCACTGTTTGACAACAAACACAAAATAGTTCGTCTAGAACGTACTAGTCCATTGTCAAATGACAACGATAATGACAACGAAATTTTTAAACAAGATGAGCAGTCGACATTTTCGATTTCTCTTTTTCAATCAAGATTGCCGTGAGCTATAATTTAAATTTAACTTTTTCTTTCATTTGATTTGGAAATAAGGGATTTGACAATAATAATGGGAAATTCAGAGACTAGAGCAATCTCAATAGAAAATCCAAACCAACCACAGCAAAAAGTCATTAACATTTCACCAAAGGTCGAACAGCGGCTCAACAAATTTGCTGAACATATTGGAGACCCTATTGCTTCGCTGTCAAATGATTGGCACGAGCAAAAATATGAAGAAATCCAACGTTTGCATCAGAAGTCGAATGAACTTATGGAGAATCAATTTAACTCAACTGTGGCCCAAGTAGAGTCAATGTTAAAACGCCATAAAAGAGTTGCCTCATCAAAGGACTATAATCGAGCAAAACAGGAGTTGATTGATTGTTACAAAAGATTTCCCAACGAACCTTTGAATTGTTTAAAAAATGTGCAACGCTTTCAAAAGTTGTCGTCTGTGAATGTATTTAATAAATAAATTTTCAAAATAAACTCTGTCTTACCCTCAACAATAGGTAGATCCTCTAGATATAGCAACCATTTGCCCTGCTTTTTATCGTTAGCTACTTGATGAGGCCAGTAGATTGTAAGAAATACCTTGGGAGCTTTCCATGGACCATCGTTGTATATCTGTATGAATATTTGTAAGTTAATTTTAATTTCATACTAAATAACTTGATTTAACCTGGTATGTATGGGTAACAAGTGTTCCTATGTCCTCCAGATATTTCATGGCACTTTCACCCTTGACTTCGCCACCATAGAATGACTGTTCGGGTCGAGCCCATCCTGTTATGCTCAAATCAGCTCGTTTAACAACTCTCACAATTTGTTTACTGGACGGCATACCGCCTAAAAGTTTCGATGTAGAATTTGCAAATATATCAAAAGTAAATTTGGTTGCTTCATCTTCCAAGCCACTCGGATCGAAACGAAGAGATACATGCACAACAGAACCTCTTCTCATCGGGTTACCTAGACTGCATGAAACCACTGTTTCGTTGAATCGATTGCATATGGCAGTATTCTAAAAGAGATGATAACAATTTATTAATTAAGGTTGTGAGTTGAGTTAAGGGATGAACTTACCGATTTGAGGGCTGCAATGTACGTAACACTCTTTTGATGTACAATGAACAACTGTGATTCGTATGCGGAATCTGCGGAGTTACTTACATTAACACTTAATTTTAGCTCGGCACGTTCACCAAGAACCAGAGCATAGTTGTCATCTAATTGGAGGACGGTAACAATTTTTTTTAGTTTTTTATCATATGGCATTGAAAACATGAACTTACTCTCTTTGTCTAAGTCAATTTCGGCATACAGCTGAAGATTTGATTCACAAACATTGTCTTCTCCGCAGTCCTTTTGGAATGTTCCCTCAAATTCAATATCTGCTTGAGTTTGGTCGAGGATAGGATTTAGAGACTTCAATCCTGAATCAGGTAATTCTAATTCAACAATAGTGTAGTTCAACCTGAATTTTAGGGGGCTTTGGATATCCCTAGTGTTTTCTTTTATATACCCAGTCACTCGGTGACAGTCTAACATTCCATTAGTTCGTACAGTAACTTCCCGCTTGACAACATTACTTCGTCTATTATCCCGGTCGAAAAAGACTCTGGAAAACTTTTTAGTGGTGGAAAATGTTTCAGCTTCCACAGTCAACATGAGTTTTAGGTCAGTGGGCTTGGTGGTTTGGTCATAAGGATCAATAGAGCAGCACGCTTCAAATGAAAAGCTAAAAAGTAAATGAAATTAAATTTTTTTTTTATTCATTTATTGTCATGCATTCGTAATGTATTTGTACTCACCATGTTAGGTTCGTTGATACATCTGTGGGACAGCCTTCTTTCGTTGGATCGATGTTTCTTAATTCGGAACCGCGAACTTTAGTCTGAATGCTAATTATAGGTCGCGATAAGAGTGCAATTACTGCCGACGAGTTATATGCTCCAATCACAATGTCAGGGTATGAGTTTTCATCTAAATCTGTTCCTCCGGTTATTGAACTGCCAAATGTTGTGAGAGGTTTTGGAATGTTGCCCAAGTCAGAAGCGTGAATTATCTGTGAGGGCTTTTCTGACAGTCCCAGTCTGGAGCCTAAGTAAATGTAAACAACACCCTGCCTTTCATATGGTGCCCCTATAGCAATGTCTTCGCAGGTATCCTTGTTGATGTCACCAATATTAGCTAATGCCGAACCAAATCGACTTTCCGGTACACCCGTCAGTTTAAGAGTAGCTTCATTGGGCAGCACACCTTTTTTATTTTGGTAAATATAAACAGCTCCACCTTCGTTCTTGGTAAAGTAAAAAGGTGCTGACACTATTAAATCTGGCTCACTATCACCATTTACATCAGCAGTGGTTAGTTCATATCCAAAGCTAGAGGCAAATTGTTCTCCTTCGAGTATCATTTTCACTGGAATCGGATTCGAGTTTGCTTTATTAAAGATCACAACCTGTCCATGACCATTGCTTCGAGGAGCACCAGCCGCATAAGACATTCTCTCATTGAAATATCGACCGCCAGTGACAGCCATTCCTAGGTAGCTATACTTATCTACAGGGGAAGAACTCTCCGAATGGTCACCATAGTACATATTCTTATCCCGTTCTAAGTATTCCCCGCCAATTTCCGTGACAAAAATTGTACCACGCCATGTGAATGGTCCTGGCGTGCCCAATACCATGGTGTTGTCATCCAACAATGCCCCAGATGTTCCAACTTGGCAGAAGCCATAGTCCTCGTGAGCTCTGCAAATAAACACAATTCATTTTGTTTGTTATTTATCACCTGACCTGACATTAGAGTTTGTTGTCTTGTTCGTTGTCCTTTGTTGTTCATGGCAAGGACGATGTGCCTCACCCTTTTTCTGTGCACACATTAATTTCGCTTTAATTTGCATGAAACTTCAACATAGCACGACTCACTGTTAGCTTTATGTTTACCAAGAATTAAAGTGGTCACTAGTCCCACTCCACCTGGAGTTTGTGTACGAATAAGGCGGCGATAATTATACCAATTTTGTCATCGCTATCCCAAATAGGTTTGTGCACAGGTCATGCAAAATAACAGAATAATCCTGCTTACTGTACGATGGTAATGGTTTGGAAAATACTCATACATTTTGTTGTCGTTTGTTAAAAACCACTCCCTGGGTAGCTAAGAGCAATTGTGCGAGTATTTGATTTGTCGGGGTCATGGTTTTTAGCCTATTCTTGGGGAAGGGTAGTTACACGTGCTACATAGAGAACATAATGAAAACTTCAACATAACCTACATTTCAATGGAGTTTTGGTTAAAATATTGATGTGACTGAAATTTGTCAACCGTAACATGACATTTTTTAGATATATCTTAGTAGTAGGTTCATTAAGGATTAATTTTTTATGAGGAATGGTAACTCATTTTATTTCTCTCAAATGCTCATAATTAACGGTAGTCAATTATTGCTTGTTAGTCTGTGTAAAGTCGTTGGTGTATGCGGATAAACAGCATACTATCTAGGACTTGAAAGATAATAGTGAGCGCCTTATTTAAGAAATAGTGTCCAAAATCTTCGAAAGATTGCCAAAATTACACTGACAGGCGTTCCGTCAAAAGACGGCGAATGAAGCCATAGTGAAGGATAATGATAACCCAAATCCTGCCGATATTGTTTAAAAAAAAAACAAGTTATACAGCTCTTAAAAATCACATTCTTTGTATTTTTATGCCACAACCAGTACCAGGACTCTTAACACGTAGTCCAATTAGGCACAAATAGGCACAGTTTATGAGCGATAAAATGTTCTCTTGAATGGGTAGTCAAGTAGTTTTCCGTACTTCTTATTTCAGCACACTGTGGATAAAATTATCGACATTTTCAGAGTTGCCAGCAGTTCCCATCCGCTTAAGGTCTGGCACTACCATGCAGAAGAATGATATATCTGGCCGATTGCTTCTTCCTTTCCTTCCATTTAAAATGACCATTTCGCTGCGTCTAGTAATTAGCAATAGTCTGATACTGTGCATAAATTGTGCGTCGATTGTGGTGAAAATCAGCATTGAAAATACTATGCCAGTGCCCTCTAGTCGCTCTATTTCAAACTTGCGTGTTTCGACTATGGATTGCAGGGGTACACTAAAGTTTTATCAGAGGTGAATATGCGATTCAAAAAGGCCTCATGTTCTCGACGAAATTGATTGAAGAGTCTGCTCGAAATCTTCAATATGTCGCTTGTAATACTCCGATAAAGGAGGTGCAACGTATCTTATAGGCACTTACAAAATCCCAATCCGTTGGATGCTCCGTAACTGATATTCGCCAACGATTTTAAAAAGAGTTATGCGCCGATTTCCGTCTATAAGATTTCGAGTAGCCTAAATATTGGTCTCGGCCGTTCTTGACCTTTTCACGTGTTTCAGAAAATTCTTTGTGACAAGCAAACACACAGGTTCTTGACAGAGCATCGTCCTCGAGCTATGCCTGTAATCGCCGAAAAAGTTTGGTTGGGTTCACCCTCCCTTGAAAGAAGCTTTATGATAATCCGATGCTTCAAGGGGACATGCATTTCTTTACCGCTCATTGTTTCTTGTGATAATAGAGAGCACCGAAAGAGTTGCATTTGGTTCTCCTTTTTCTCTAATGTTACAGATTACCTGTGGAGCGCATCTTTTAGGAGATTCATCTTTACATTCACCTTTCTTCCTTAATAATAACGAATTTCTAATTTTCTGTTTTTAAGTATATGTATTGTAATTACGTTGTTACTAATTCTGTGTCTCTTCTAAGAACACGTTTTGTAATCTCCTGTTTCTATAGTAACAGAAATGTACGATTTTTATCGCGCAAGCACAAGAGGTACAATCTTCCAAAAGTCCGCCCAATTACTCGCATACGCCGACGATATTGATACTCGTATAATTGGAAGAAAGCGGCATGATGTCAGCGGCGCCTATGCAAGTAATGAGACGGAAGCGGCAAAAATGGGTTTAGCTGTCAATGAGGGTAAAACTAAGTATATGCTGTCAAGCAAAAAGGACACTGAACACCGACGTCTCGGACAGAACGTCGCCCTTGACAGGGCAAGTGGAAGGGGACCTTAGCCAACTTTTCGTGCGAAACTGGAGCCACCTAGCACAAGATCGAGCTAGCTGGACACGATTGTTGGTCCATTCCGGGCTGTAGCGCCACCTAAAGTAAGCAAGTGTGATTTTAACGTTATCTGTGGTAATGAACTAAACTGTTGTGCCCTCATTCTCGTAAATAACGTCACAAGAAAAGCCACCTGCGGCTTCGATTTCGTCAAGCATATATTGCGCGTAGGTTTATCCATTTCGTGTAACGGGGTATCCTCTGGACTAAGAGTTTCAACCTTCCACCCAATTTCAATCGCCTAAAGCTGATAAGCTTATAACAAGTTTTAAAGCTGGTGACATACTCTTTGTTGAGCTACTTTTTACTGGTAATATCTCTCTGCTCTTTTGCAACTAATCTCTTTAAATTTTAACCCTCGAAACCTAGAACCATCTCACGTATAAATCCTCACCATTATCTGGATACCATGAACTCTAGTCTAGAAAGCCTAGCGAAGCCAACTTTATTTAACCTTTCTTCGACTTCCACCTTTTTTATTTTTATCCATCACGTTCTATAAACTCACCCCATAGCATTAAGCAAAATTGTTACTTTCTAGTTGAAGTATCTATATTATTGCCTGTAATTGTTAAAATAAAGCTGTCCGGGGTCGACCCGAGCCTAAATCAATAAAGGTAAAAGGGTCACGGTTTTTAATCGCATGATTTAGAAAGGAATCTTTTCTCGTCGTAGTACTATGATTTCGCTTCTTGTGTGGCACGTAGAAATAAACATAGGCCATATTTACACCCTCAAGTCCCAGACATACAAATTTATTCATTAGCTTGTCTCGTACCAAAAGCAGACAGTAACACGTTGTGGATAGGACGGCTTCTCGACAATCATTCTTTTTTCTTCTATGTCAAAGGGATTTGAAGATAGAAATGTGTCTTATCGCTCAAAATAATTTGTCAGCTAAGTAAGGATAACAGGAATTGATATGTCTTAAATAGATATCGCTGGTCAATTTAACAGGTTGGAAACAATGTTTCTTCTTCTTCTTATCCTTTTATTAACCCTTTCCTCGTTATACGAACTTATGCGTAACGAGTTTCCCATTTTTACTGCATCGCTGCTGCTCCGCTTATGGGGTTGGCTAATGTCGCAGACCGCAGAACGCGTCTACATAATGCTCGGTCCTGGATCGCTTCAGTGGTTAACCCCAGACGTTGTTGCGCATTTGCCATCTGAGAAATCCAGGAATTCTTTTTCCGACCTCGTTTTCTTACAGTTGGAGTGACCGTAGTTGATAGTGCCTTTTTAACCGGATTTTCCGCAGATCTTCTTTGAACGTGGCAATACCAACTTATTCTATTCGCCTCAAGCTGTTCGGTTACCGAATTCTTTATATGTAGACTTCCTCTTATACGCGTAGATCTAATGCAATCGCGTTTAGTGACTCCACTAGACATCCTTAACATTTTCATTTCCGCTGCCGTCATTTTGTTTTTAAACGCTTCGTACATTGTCCAGCACTGAGAACCGTACATAAGAGCTGGTCTAACAACCGTGGTGTAGAGTTTCCCCTTCAATTTAAGTAGAAATTTTCGGTCGCAAAAGTTTTCCGAATTTTCCCGCCATTTCATTTCTGTGGTTTACGTCGTCGTCACATTTCGCTTCCATGTTAACGATTGATCCTAAGTACTTAAAGATAGTGCTTTTCGGAAGAACTATTCCGTCTAACATTATATCCGGAACAGGTCGCAACGGATGCGCAAATGGGCACGTCAAATGCTCCGTCTTTGAACGACTTATTTTAAACCCGTTTCTCTCTAGCGCATTTCTCCATGAATCTAAGGCGTTCTGTAAATCTTCGACGTTATCGCTAAGTATAACTGCGTCGTCAGCGAAGAGAATTGGCGTTACATTTGCTTCGCGCATGCAGTCTTTTAAAAGATAGTCGAATACTACGTTGAAGAGGAAAGGGCTAAGTACGTTTCCTTGATGCACTCCGACATTAACTGGAAATTCTCTCGTTAGTCCAGCAGAGCTTTTAACCGCAGTTTTCACGTTTCCGTACATGTCTTGTATTATTCTAATATACGTTTCCGGTACGTTTTGAGACCTCAGCGCGGCCCATATGAGATCCCTAGGCACTCGATCGAATGCTTTCTCGAGGTCGATAAATACCATGTGTAAATCCTTAGACGAATCTCGGTGCTTTTCCATTATTATTCGTAGGCTTTGGATAGCGTCCACTGTCGATCTTCCTTCAACAAATCCACACTGGCTATTATCGAGCTTTATTATTTGCCGAAGACGTTCGTTTAAGACTCTTTCGACGACTTTCATTGTGTGTGACATAAGCTTGATTGAACGGTAGTTGTTGCATTCTCGAGTGTCGCCTTTTCCTTTGTATAATGGAACCAAGAAGCTACTTCTCCATTGATTCGGCATAGGTTGTCCACATTTTAATTTATTTAAAAGTTTCGATAGCCGAACGCTGCCGATCCCCTCCATCTTCGACCAAAACTCTGATGGAATGCTGTCTGGTCCCGCCGCTTTCCCCCGCTTCATTTTTCCAATTGCTATACTTATTTCTTCGATTGAAAAGTCCGAAACTTCCTCCTCGAATAGACCAGCTGTCGGCACGATATCACGTGGAAACTGTTTGTTAAGCAACTCCTTGCAGTATTCAAGCCACCGGTCACAAATTTGCTTTTCATTTGTTAATAAGCGACCGTCTGCGTTTTTGATGTATTTCGGCGAGGTTATTTCCATAGAATTTTTTCTCCTCTGTGCAGCGAGCTTAAAAATATTTGGCATTTTAGTACTGTATGACGTTTGAACTTCTTGGATAGCTTATCTTCTATCCGCCGATCGTGAGGATATTTGTTCCAACACCTGGTACAGGTTTTCCGCTTCTGCCGCTCGAGTTCGAGCCAGGACTTTCTTTGCGATCTTTTTAAGACGCTCGTATTCAAGAGCCAGTCGAGCTTTTTCGATATCGTTGCTCCGATCGCATTTTGTCCAGGCTTGGAATGCACTCTTCTTGTCGGCCACAGCTCGTTTGGTTTCGTCATTCCACCACCATGTTTCTTTGCCGACGTAATGGTATTTCGATATAGTCCCCAGATTTGGACTTTGCGAGTGTTATGCATTCCTCGTGCATGCTGTTCCACATTTCTTGCGGGCTAAGTGAGTCTGCTATACCATTTATATTTTGAAGTACTTCTTTAGCCAGTGCGATAAATCTTGCGCTTCTTTCCTTCGATAGATTATACCACCGGATTTTTGGCTTTCCAAACGATGCCCGTGTTTTCGGTGGTTCCGCTGTGAAAAATTCTGTAATGAGCAGAAGGTGTTGGCTTACTAGCGATTCTCCAATTATTACTTTACAGTCCTTAACACGGTTTCTCATCGACATTTTGCAGAGGTGATAATCTATTTGCGTTTCGTGGCCTCCAGGTCATCGATCCGACGTTCCAACTTGCAAACCGAAGTTTATGAAAATAATTTGGAAACTTCATTTTGCCCGCCCCCGGAATCCGTCGGGCTCTGACACAAGCACTTCTGCTTGCTCTGGGATCACCCGAGTGCGTTGCAGTCGTGGTGCCCAGCGGGGTAGTGCTATTAATTGCGATCATTTCCATGAAGTTTAAAGTTTGAGTGGTTTGACACTTGTATGCTCATTTCGAATTGATTGACTGTTCTTTTACCCCACCGGTAGTCTCCAGACGTGGGAACCCACTGATTGCATACAAACTTGTGGGAAAGTTTTAAGGTGTTAAAGTGTCACAGGCTCATTTTCGGTGTCATAGTTGCCTGTATATGATTGGTGTCCCATTTAGTCGCCTCTTACGACAAGCTGGGACGCACTGCGGCACTATTCTTTATCCGATGCCGCACGGATCGGAAACAATGTTTGTTAAAGTAATTCAGTATTTTTAAGCCAACAAATCGGCTGAACAAGATAAAAAAAAAAAAAAAAAAAAAAAAAACACAAACAACATCGTATTTGGATAGGAACCTACAGATTCCTTCTAAAAAGACCAGGAATGCCAACTTCGAAATATTGGAAAAAGCCGATGTCGTATTTATCATTCAGGACGATAAGAAATCATTTGATTGAAGCTAAAATTCATTGCCAAATCGCAAGGAAGAAGCCATATGTGAATAAAAGCTGTGTAAAGTGTAGGTTTAATTTGATCCGTCTCATGCGGCTACAAATCAATGGAAATTCATTGCTTCGAGTAACGAGATCTTAAAACACTGAACTGGATGCCAAGTATTTTTCGACTCATTAACGATTTGTAATATTATTTTCCAGTAACTCACAACCTTACCTTACTAATTGTAGATGAATGTATTAAACTGAACTTTAAAAGAGTGATCCATTGTGCTCGAGAGTCAGCAAATATGCAGAAAAAGACTGATATTAAGCAAAAATCCTTATCTACATCGTAATTAAATTAGTATGAATTATTTTCTTCACAAATTACAACCCCATTTAACGGATTTCTTTGCAAATCGATAATAGAATTAATGGATTTTTCAAAGACATGACCAACATGTCAAATGCTCGTAAATACTCAAGGCCAACCATTATAACAACACTTAATTGTAATTCAATTAAAAAAAGTAAGTTATTGAATTAATGCTTGTTTGTTCAATCGATAAAGAAGGGGTCATTTACCTTCTCAAGAACATCTTCCCCAATTTGACAAATTCTTCACTCAAATAAAAGCCCAACATTAAATTAATCATTCATCTCAATCGTCACGGCCGGCTATGTGTGGCTGTCATAAAATTCCCCATTCCCAATTCCCAATTCTCAAATACCAATTCCAATTCCAAATATGTATGTATAAACAATCAAAAGAAATTCGATATATTGTATGTATAAAAGTACAAACCTTTGAACGGTGCGGCCCTTACAAGGCTCATAGACCTCATCATATTTTAGATCGTTCGTCAGCACGTAGCAAAGCCCTTGCCCGTATTGATTATCTCGAATCTTCGTTATATATCGATGGGCACAAACCAGAACCTACAAAAAAAACAGCGAGCAAACAAAAAACAATAGATAATCGAATGCATTGGATGAATCTGATGATCAAAGATAGAGTAATAAAAGCCATGACTACCCCAAGGGTCTGCATGTCAATTCGAGAACTAAAAAAAGCACTCAATCACCACGAAATTCGATAACCAACGCGATAATCAGTTATCGATGTTCATGTGGTGCTGATGTATAGGTACTACCTACACACGTTCAAATACGTACCTTGCCTCCAAGACCCTGTGATCGAACTGTCACCCCAAGCCATTGTCCCTCCTTGATCTCGTCGTCTGAAGCAGGCGATAGTTCCTCAATGTCATCGCTATCGTACGCTGTTGCAAATAAGACGTTAGCAGTTGTATTGGATGCGGAGATAAATGTTAATTAAAATCAAATACGATTAAAAAAAAAAAAACCAAAACGAAGAATAACAACAATATGTATCAACAAAAATCGAAGACAAAGAGAGAGATGATTGAAGGAGAACCAACTGAGTAACTTATTAATGCAATTATTTACAAATTAAGAAAAAGCTACAAACAAGGCATTTGGTTAGTAGAAGCACTAAGTTAGTAGGAAATTGTTTATATAAAGCAAAAACTAACATACATCTCTAAATACAAATATCAAATAAGATACGTTAACTAAAATTAAAAGAAAGAAAAAAGAAAATTGTTTAACTACATCCATTTGCGAAGCAGCAACTCGTTCGCAAAAGCCCTTGCGGGCACCATATGCTGGTCCAATTTGGGGCATACTATACTTATAGTACTCCACATGAATCCTGGTCCCGCATTTCACACGGATTGTACGAATCCAGAGGAAACACTCTTCCAGATGATGAATGTGAGAAGTGCGAATAAAGACCGCAAACAAGAAGATAATAGCGAAGGCATAGTGGATATAATAAGCTTGTATGATACATGTGTACATGGCGGTTTTTATACATAATTATTTACATCGTTGACATTTTATTATGAAGATAAATTTTCAATCAACAAAAGATGGACTGATAAATGCAAAGGAAGCTATCATACATATATACAGTAGTTCCCGTATCATTGGCACTCGTTTTACTGTGTTTTTTGTTCAATTCTCCGGAAAACCAAGTCCTGCAAGCTCTTTTAATCAAAACTGCTCTCAGAAGCGGGCGATGATATGAATAAAGAGATGCTGATCAGTGCATCTAGAACTGAGTCAGATAAACAACTTCTTTCAGTTCTACGTGAATATTTTATTTTCAAATCCAAAATATCCTCCTCATGACACAATTGTCGAGTCAATATCGTTACCTGAGTGGAAGAACTAGGTAATCCGAAACTTTATACAGCAAACAAGTAAGAAAAATAAGTTGTGCAGTGATTGAAAGCCACTTTTATTGAAACCAAGTAGCCAAATGAAAATGAAAAAAACTGAGTTATTTGCAACAGGTACATCAATGCAACACTATGTAATACGGTGTTGAGGGTCACCACCCAAGGCGCCGCTCGAGGGAAAGTGATGACGGCACTCTTCTGTGGATCCTAGTGGTCAATCAAGTCTAAAAAGGGAAGACATAAAACCCACTGCAAACGCGTATGATAAGGTTTTTATGGTAAGTTCATACTCATGATCAGAGAAATTATTAACTATGCCCTTGTAATCTGCGCCAAGCTCTGTGTGCTGTGAATCAACTCTGGCATGAAGGCCATTGCGGTTGTCAACATAAAATCGAAGCTTGCCAAGCTTTGTTTCGAAGAGCTTAAGGCCCTATTACACCTCGAACCTCCACTTTGCTTTCTGAGAGTACATGTAGAGCGAATGATACAAATAAAAGTCTAAGAAAAGTAAAAAACCGCAGATCGCAGTTAATTATGGCCGAGATTCAGTTAATCCAGAATAAGTGAGATTGTCTTTTTGTACCACTGTTACAGCTTCAGTTATTTCAAAGAACTTCAGGAAGTTATTACTTCAGCGACCTCACAGAACAATGTATCTGCTGTTTCACTTAGATGTCTTTTTAAATTCGCGGATACAACAAGACGACTAAATCCAGCTAAGGGACCAAACAACAACCAATTCCCTCATTGAAACTTTGCTTTGAAGTGCCAGTTCATTCCAAACATCGTTTCTAGGAATTTTTCGATTGAAACAGAAAATAGCTAACTCGTTGAACCTGGTTCAGCTGAAGCGTTTCTGCTTATGAATGTCTTTTAATTAACTGCCGCTGTTCGTGCTTCCAAATGTCCTTCTAAGATTTCTACCACAAACATACTTCAATAGAATTACTGGTAGACAGCCAGATTTTTTTGATATTTCTATTAATTGACAGCCTACTATACACTCTCTTTAGTGTTAGGCCAATCTATTAAGCATGGATCGTAGAAAAAGCAGGAATCATCGGAGCCGAACATTTCAAAGTTGACTAGTTTTTCAAGTGATATACAGGTGTTATCACATTTGAATCGATGTCAAATGGAGTAAAAAAGTCAATGAAAATGATTGAAATGATCGGAAAGCATAATACCAAGTGTTCTGATCGAGGACTTTTGAATCTAATCCAGGGATGGTGGTGGAGAAAGATCTATATAAGCAATGGCACTTGAAGGCTTCTGAAATGCAGTCCTGCTCCGCCTTAAACTCTTCCTTCATCACAAACAGGGGGAGTATATTAGGACTACATGTAAAAGTTCTGATTGAGTTGCCCGAAAAACTTATCTTCAAAACGGGATGTTTGCATTAGCAGGTGCTTGGTTCTGCATAGCGTCATGGGAAACTGTCACAACGAGCGACTTAAAAAGTTTCGAAGCTGCAAACATAAGTAATTAAAGGAGTAAGTTCTAGACGCTTGATCACGCAGTATAAGAAAATTTCCAAGCAGTTACTCTAGCTTTCTCCAGACGTAATTCAAAACTTACAAAAAATGATGGTGGAATATAGCGAACTTCCAAAGGATCTACTCACTGTTTCCATGTGGAGAGAAAAAGTTTTCATTAAATCCTCGAGAGGTTTTAGATGGACAGCGCTAATCACAGAATAATTGGGTGGCCATTTACGAGGTTCGCACGATATGAACGGTGACGGTAAAAACGAAGAAAAATGCACAGCAGGTACGAAAAAGAAAGGCTATCTTCCTTAAATCATAACTGAGATGAATAAAATATATTTTGTCTCAATAAACAGACAATAAAATCGACTTTGCTATGTTTTAGGACCAATAATTCGGAAAGGGATTACCACAAATAAGACGTTAATCAACAGACATGTGGTCACTTCAGCAATCAGTTGCATCAAGCATCTGAAGATCAGTAAAATAATTTCGTGCAATGCTGCCGAAAAAGGGTTTGATGCAAAAAAAAAACTGTCAGTGTGATATAAATATGGAAAATATGGCGGATGAGTGAGGTACTCGTAACCCAATTCATGATTTTCACTAAGGAGACTACGTGCTTGGGCACTATCTGGAATAAAGACGTTTGTTCTTTGTCGAGTGCTGTAGTTTTTTTTTCTAAACTGTAATTGTTTCAGCATCCCAAAAAAACTGGCCTTGTTGGGCGACCATGGCATAAGATGACCTCAGTAATGAGTATACGCTGTGGTTTAGATTGTGAGCAAAGTCAGAGTCTGACTCGATGTGAGAAATACGAATGACATAGTCTGGTATGACCAGAATATTCGATTATTATTTCTGTGGTTAATAAAATATTATTTAGCTCTTCGTGACTTGCGAGCACACTTTGCCAAAGTGTTTCCACCGAGCAAAGCTGCACGTTGTTTATTAAGCATTACATATGTATGTATGTAGTCTCAAATTCAAACAAAATCATGAGTCATGACTTTATACGAACATAATACTACAATTCCACATCGTTCTTCAAGATACAACTAGTCTTCAAAATCTTGTCAGACATTGCCTAGATTTCCATTTCACATTTTCTGCTGTTGCAGCACATATTTCACCATTTACTCGTACAGCTTCAGCTAAGCGTTATGCCGTCAATCCAAATGATGGGGCACGCCACATGTTCACCCAAGCGCAAAAAAATTCCCAAACAACACAGAATACTAAATACCCAGGCACCCAAAAGATGAACTCCACTCCAAGACTCCAAGAGGCGCCGTTCTATCTCCTTTTCCAGTTAGGTATAATCGTACTCATACCCGATGTACCCGTTCCCGTGGTTCCCGATCGACACTTACAAGCGATTAACGAAATTCTGAAAATCCTTAAGCATGGTTGCGAATGACGACGCGTTTCTATTTGCTTTGTTCATACTACATCATGCTCATCCGCATAGTTTTGGCGACCGGCATGGCAAAAGAGGAATTCGCCTTCAAGTAATTTATGAATCCCGTCAAGCTCCCCTCGAGTGCCGAAGACTCTATCCGCTTTTTCGGGATACAGCAGAAGAGTTTGCTTTTTCTTTGGTACTTTGGTGCCTTGCGCTCACCCTATACCCAGTGAGTATTTATGTCATGAGTTATTTATAGATTCGATGGGGTTTGTTGTTTGGTTAGTCTTTTGCTCCAACATTTCTGTCTCTGACTTAACAGAGACAAAAAACTGGGACAACATGGGAACACTTTAGAACACTGGTGTCATCGGGGTGAGTCATTAGCATGCATTAGGCAATGTGTTGCGAATTTTTAACTGAAAATATTTTAAATGAACTACAACATGAAGTGTGTTCCAATTTGCTGACCATAAACCTCTCACAAAATGCCCACGCTTTGAAAGATCCATTCCATTCGTCTTAATCTGCGTCTGAGATGTTAGAAGATTTTTCCTTGCCAGAGTTACATACTCGTACTTCTGCGCCTGGTAATTGTGCACTCAGTGGTACGAGTAAATGGATCCTCCTCTCATGGTTATCACGAAAAACCTTTCTGCTGAAAGCTATGCGTAGGCGTTTCAAAAAACACATGTCAACCTCTTCATGAGCAATGCAAATCCCAAGTTGATATACTCGTATGTATGAGCACATGTTTATAAAGTGTACGATATGCTCCATGAGCATTTACAAATCATAGAAACCTCCAAGTTCCAAGTGACACTTGGTTGAGTAATGGCCACTCGTGTCCAGCATTTTGTTTTGCATTTGCGTTTGCTATTCCCAATGGGGTCTATTGAAATTCAATTAAAAACGAGATATTATGTTAGAGTCGCGAATTTAATGGACCTTGGAGAATTGTTAGAATTGAAGTAACAGTCATTGCTGTAGCCCTTTCACTTTGTGTTTGGTTATTGTTGGTGGAAAGCATTCAAATGCCAATGTACGAGTACATATCCTTAATCAATTGGAGAAGTGAATCTGACTCTGTTGCTCCGATCCGCAACAACTAGCTTGAGGTAGCAATAAAAAATTTGTTTCTTGCGCAATTTAACATTGGTCGTAAATTTAACGACAACAACAGCTCCCGGTAAGTGCTGTACTGTTTCGTTGTGAGTTCAAGCATGCATTTGGTCTACAAGAGACCGTGGAAAAATGTAATCGATGCCACCAGATGCAAAACTCTGTAAGTAGCTGTTGCCAGAGATGTAGAAGTCCGTGATTTGTTTATTTTCATTTGAATTGATGAATACGAAGCCTGAGGTCTTAAGAAGTATTGTAGTTCCGGAGTAAGTCGATAGTTTGTTAAATATTCGCTCCACAATTTTGTATCATTAAAATTGGCATATACGGAAATGTATTTACATAATTTATCCTTAAATCCATTAAACACCGGTTTATGACGCTGATAAGGAGGTCAACTACCGCTAAGTGTGATCTACAATCGATCAGAACGTAAAACTAAGCTTTCTTTCCTGTAAGCAACTTAGGCTGTTTATTGTATGAAAATTTGACAACTTTGGCGAAATTATTAGTAATAAAACACTTTGCTTCAGTTTAATAAGATGTGAGCTTCTAACCGCTGATAATGAGAGTAGCTGGCTTGGGGAGAAAACAAATCGAACGTCCTACATTTTTGTTCGAATTTGTGCATTCAAAAAGAGCAGCTAGGCAAAGAACGAGTTAATCGTATGCCTAGTCCGTTTATTCCTTAAATTAAATTTCTGAATTTTTCGTAGTTACATTTCATAAGCATATCACAGGCGAGTACATGCAGCCTGATGCTATGATAGGTCACAGAGATAGTGCCCTGCTGTTTTGTTATCATTTTTACAGCGTGCATCCCGGGATGTTGTGGCATTTATATCAAGCTTAGGCACTTAGGTGATTAGTGACAGTAAGAGATGTTGGGAAGAATTCATACGCCTGCCGGCAACCTGGAGAGTCATGCCAACTCCAATAATGCTCAAAATGCTGTCAATGAAAGCTCATTTCATACTTAGTTGCGGTATCAATCATAATTAGGTGATTGAAGGGAGGAGGAGGTGTTTATAGTGAGTAAGAATCTCACACTACTATAAGCATGCGCTTGCGATCCTCATAGTGTCTGATGGAAGATTTTCACCTGCCCTCGCCGGGCAAAAATGAAAGCTCTAAACTAAAACGCAGATTCGGTTCCTTGAAATCGTTGCTCTTGGCCTTGCCCAGCAAGTTAATTGGTGATTTGACATACGTGACCGGGATTGCGTTTATCCCCACTTGGAAGTAGGCGCTAGTCTCATTAACGAGGAGTGTAATTTACGTTTTTGCGTTCAGATGGCGTGGTTAAAACAAGACCCCAATGCAGCCGAAGCAGACCGTTCTCTTGGTTCTGCTACTGCGAAAGTAGCAGTGACGTTGATAGGAACCTGATCTGATTCTGATCAAGTCATCTAAGAAGTGAGCAAGGAAGTTTCTCAAGCATAAGAGAAAAAGAAAGTCTGTACTTTTGACTTGGTGTAAGTACGAGTACTATCAGATTTTATGGATTGTTGAAATCCGGCTGATTTTTTTTTGAGCACTTAGAAATCCGAATTAGGTTTTATATATTATTCTGGATGGACGAAACCGCCACAGCTCAGATTCTGACCAGTCCTTTTGTTGGGAGTTTAGGGGAGCAGTAACAAGCTTGCCGATCTCCTCCCTAAAGCGTATTCAGTTTTCTTCTTCAATTAGGTTGGGACGCCGCAACTGATCTTGGATTCGATGTATATGCCTGGGAGCTAACAATAAAAGTTTTCGACGAACTGTATTTCCAAATGAAGCTAATAATCGTTGGAAATTTTGTTTAATAGTGTTAGTTGGATACTATACATAGTTTTCTTCGCAGAAATCATTTCAGAATCCTTAATTTTCAATGTCAAGTCGTAGTGCTCTAGATTGCCAAAAGGTAGTAATGTAAACAAACATACAAGCCCATGACTCCGGTACTGTATTCGACAGAGGAAATTTAATGAAAGCATTCGGACCTTCTTTTTATCTGTCCAAATTTGCACATGTATTATATATTCTGAAGACGTTTTTAAAGAAAAATTTATTAATAATGTACTCAGTTTGTAAAAACTTGGCATCAAACTTTTGAATTGACGAGTGAGTGGATACTCATTGTTAGGATTGGAAAGTTAAAAATTCTTTTTTTTTTTTGTTCAGTCACAATCTATTTAAGTCCGGCGACAAATAGTCGTTGATGACAAAATTTATCGGAATTCTTGGCATTTAATTGAAAAGCGTTGGAGACTTAACATACGTACACATAATAACTCATAGTCAACAACGATGACACTATTCTAGTTGTCTAGTCACGCCGATAAGTAATTTTTTTAAAAATGATTATCTTCCGAACAGGTAGGCTAATAACCACTACTGGACACGTCGGGTGCGTAAATTCTTTGGTATGCTCCGCAACATAAATTATAATCTTTATAGAACAAATGTTGAAAAAAAGAAGAAACCTTTTAAATGCCGCCAACTAGAGAGGTATCAGCCTTTCCTCGAATAAACTCTTAAGACTCTTTGTCTAGAAGTCAATAGATGGATTTTAAGTGACATTTTGAGCCCAAGAAAATCTAATTCAATCCAAGCCATCTATTTTAAAGATGCCTTTACTACTGTCCATAGATGTGGACTGAACAATTTTTCATAGCTATTGACTGACATGACTTTCTATTTATATTCGTTGTAAGGGCAAGTTTCGTATTTTCCTTTGCACATGTACTTACAACAGTAAATAAATAATTTGACGTACGTAACCATCTAAAGTTTCGCATATATTATAAATAGTTTGCCACAAACATGAGTGAAGAATATGTAAGTACATTGGGACATTAAGTTCTAAAAAGGCAGTAGGCCGGTGCACGCAGAAAGAACTTTTGGAAAGTGTTTGAAGAGGTGGAAAATATCGTTTGCGAAACTTCGTCCGGGTGAATTTTGAAAGAGCCCTAATCAAGTGAATCATCATAATGATGATGAAGTCCTTCTCGATATGTGTTGGACAAATTCTACATTAACTTACGTAGAAATAGGGTTAAAGAAAGCCGATTCCCATAGTTTTGGAGAATTGGCATTTTCGGTCTTTTCAAAAATGTTCGGAAATGTAAAAATGATATACATACTCCTATTGGTGATAGGAATTGTGCGCGAAAATTAAAGAGTTGTGTAGTTTGTGTAAATATGGAAAAGAAACATTTAATTCTTCTGAATTCCGACGACTGATTTTTACTTAATCTCAGTGTTCTTAACTCCTAAAGGTACACTTACTCCAAGGGATTTGTCGGTGATGTACCCGTTTCAATTTAAGAAAGACACGAAAGCCTAAAATAAAAGAACTGTACGCTGTGCATTCAATTATTTTCATAGCGGAAATTTAGCTTTGAAAATGAACCCAATGGTTGCCCTCAAAATGTGTTTGATAACGATGACTTTTCAACAAACATTAAGTGACTCGGTATAATGTTCGGGGTAGTCATTAATACCATCTAAAATAAGATTCAAGAAAGCGGCAAAAAAGGGAAATTGAAGAGGCAAGTTTCGCATTGCTGCACACGAACTCCGACGACAGTTTCATCGTCTTACCTCAATTGTCAATCGTGACGCCATATTCCCATCGGCTAGTGACTTTCCATGGAAAATAGGTTCTTTATGACAATCTTAATGAACTGGTCGAAGTATACTTCAGAAGAAAGGCTAAAGCAGGACATCCACCCAAAAACTCAAAAATGCTCACACTTTGGTGGATCAGTGCAGGTGAACGGAGGCCTTCACGACAACCCTAGACTATATGTTTCCAAATTGACCACTGAAAAGTTAACAGAACCTGGGTCTGCAATTTTACGGCATCTACCGTACTCCCCAGACCTATCGCCAATAGATTACCACCCGTTTTAGCAACAACACCAGTAACCAGTGCTTCTGAAATCGCGAGGATATCATGGCAGCATTTGTAGCAACTACGAGTAAATCAAAGGGCTTCTTTAAAAATGGCAAAAAAAACTTGGACCATTTTTTTAAAAACATTTCTCATGTTGTGCTACCGCATTTTTTTCGGACCAAGAAAATCGGACATTTCATGTTCATAGACCTAATATTTACAACGATCTATGGCTTGGTTGCATAAAGTACTCCTCCGGGCTGAGGAGTTCGTGTATCATTCCAGTAGGTAGAAAATGGTAATGAAAAATTCTGCTTGTGGTTCCGCGGTCAACTAATTTGAAATATACTCAGTAGGTCGTTGAGGAGTTATTCGTTGACCACCTCAAACTGAAGAACCACCATAATAAAAAAAGGTTTGATGTTCGTCGAATATAGGATGTTTCGCTTCCATTTACTACATTTAACTTTATTCTCTTTGGCAAAATATTAAATCTGACTGAACCAAGACTAGATAGTGAGAAAAATCCAAGGAAAACGAAAAAAAAAACATTTTAACTTCACAATTTTAAAAGAGTTGGTGGTTGTCCTATATGTTTGTTCATTAAAACTAACGAAGCTATTTATGTGTTGATATGTTATTCTATCAAACGTTATTTTGATTAAAATCATCGGAAGTATATATGTATAAGCAAACATACAAAGCTTTTGATTGATTGAAATTGTCAGCACCAAAATAAATTCATATCTAAAGCAAATACAAGCTTCAGTAATCAACAAATAACACTGTATTTGATATGGCTGCATAACACATTTTTTAAATAGATACATATAAACTAAAAAACTTAACAAAAATGAAACAATAAAAAATTGATTATATATTGTATAAATTTTGAAGTCAAAATTGTGAAATAAATTCCGATTTCAATGAGTTAAACAACAATGAAGAGGTATGCAATGTTAATGATGGTTAGCCAATTTTTTCTTTGTATCAAAAAATATGTAAAAATAAATTAAACTAAAAGAAATAACGGTTAAAAATTTGACAAAAAAGTCCATGTAACAAATAAAGCACCCATACCACTTACAAGGTTCATAAGCTCCGCCAGGCGCTAAAATTTTTTTTATATAGACATTATTTGTATTTTTTTGTTTTTTTTTTAATTTTTATAAAATTGTGAAAATATTTATATTTGAAATTTTGTAGATAGTTTCGAAAGTCCATTCGAAGACCGGAAACGAAGAGGAAAAGGGACAATAAAAAAGAAAGAAAAAAATAATAATTTTATTAAACATTACTTAAAAATATATTTTATAATTGTTTGTTTGAATTAATTGTTTTTTTACGATTTTATTTACAAATTTATATAGTTTGGATAGTGTTAGAATATTTTTTATTTTTATTTTTTTGTTAGAACAAAGTTGATTTTTTTTTCTTGTTAAAAAACAAAATCAAACATATATATTTTTTCAGAGTTCTGCTTTGTATTTTAAGATTGGTTTTCCAGTTTTTTTAAAGTCACTAGTCCGGCAAAAATTAGATGATAGCTTACAGGAGAAGTTTCGACATCAGCTATCTTCTTTAAGGAAAATTTGCAGCACTCTTAAGCTTGAGATCGATAAGCTTCATTTTGAGTTAGGCAGTAGCTATTGTACTAAAACATTGTGTCAAGGATAAGAATATATTCAATCGCAATCTATAAGCAGACGAAAAGCAATAGAAAAATACCAACGCCCTCGTCAATATTTTTAAAACTTTAGCCCAAGGGAGGAAACAATGCTTACATTTGTCTGTAAAAGATGTACGGATTAAGTACTTTATCGGGAAGTTTTCTCCGCGCTTTTTTTAGCTGTAGAGCCTAACGAGAAACCATCAGATTTTCCGGCAACCCAAATTAGGGAACTGCAAATAAAATGAAACATGGACGTGCAGCAAAATATATGAGAGGGTATTTTAAACAGTCGAAAACTTACATAATATTATTCAATTTCATTTTGGTAATTCATCTTTGTGGGAGGGAGGTTGACATATGGCTCGATATCTGATAGAGTTCGCGAAAACCTTATAACGAGGTTCATATACTATAAGATGCCTGAAAATCTATTTGAGACGAAGCTAAAAATGATACATGCTACGTTAAAACAAAAGTTAAATGCGCACCGAGAATAACCGAAGACTTGGAATTTAAGGTAGAACTTCAACAAGCCAATTGATTTTTAATATCGTCCAAGATTTTCTATTAAGGCATCATAATAACGAGCACAGAGCAGCTTCACCACGTGATAATAATAATTTCATAAAGGGAATAGAAGATGACAAGATACAAGTCAGTCGTGAATCGACCGAATTTCTCATTGCCCTCTTTTTAGATCAACAAAACCTATTAAAAAGGATCATCGGACTAAAGAGCAAGTATTCAAATCTTTAAATACTAAGGCCTTTTGAAATTTAGTGTTTAACTGGAAACTTTTAAAAGTTATGTGTGCAAGACCGGAAATATTTCCTGATGAAATATTAACATATTTGAGGGTAGATTACAATCATCAAACTTGTTATATATATGTATGTAGGTTGCAACTTCTACTACTACTACTAAAATCTACTCGAATAAAAAATACTACATACTATCATTTTTCAACTGACATTCTTGCTGGAATGATGTTACAAAAGATAGTGTGTAGCTTAAGATGAAAACTGCCAATTGAAATGATGACGAAAATGATGAGGGTTGAAATTTTTCGTGGATTTTGTGGAAATGATGGATGATAATGACTATGTGTATGCAGAAATAAACCCCTTCCTGTAAGAGTATTTTTGTTGTTGTTTTATTCATTTTACGTTTGCACCCAAGGAAGATAAACCTAACAATGAACAGCTAAAATTGAGAAAATATTTGAAAAAATGTAATTCCTCGAGTGATAGTGTGTAGCTTAGAATAAAAAATAATAAAAGCTGACAGACTGGGAATGTCAGTTGAAAAATGACAGTGTGTACCATACTTAAAGCGCATCCATAGGGTGTGACAATAGGGTTACCGTGAGCTTGGGAAAGTTTGTTCGAAATAACTCGCACGTCCCAGGTTTCGATCGGGCGAAACCAAGAGCTCTGAAATATTACATAAACAGCCAATTAGCATGCAGATTGTAGCTTTACATTAAACTCAACAGTCGGACCTCGGCCAAAGCCGGAATCTCATTTAAGCTACTTGAATATATTCGGAGTTCAGGTTAATTGTGGTTCTACTGCATTTAAACAGAATAAAACATCGAAAAATGGAAAAGCCCGCAGTAGCGTTCGCATGGCCGAACGTGAAGTACTGGATCTTTAATAGAATACATACAACTAAGATGTTACTGATACGCAGGAAGTTCAAGGGGATGGAATAGAAAAATAAGGATAAAAGGTTACTCGTATAACGCCTACTATACCGATTGCTAAACAAAGAACAAACAGCTCTTGTGAGTTTCAGGAATGTGAGCGAACGGCTCATTTCAATGCGTTTCAATTCTAAATTCACAAACTGAGTTAGAGTCTGTTGCCAAAGAGGAGGGGGAGAAGTCATAGCACTTGGCGTTTACGAAAAAACCGTCAAACTACGTGGCAGTCACTGGAAGGCAAAGTTGTTCTATTTTACTATAGTAACCGATATTATTTTGGACTATAATTTCACTCGGACGTTAAGACACCGCAAAGAGTCCGAGCTCGAACTGCTGCAACCCTAAGTGGATTTTCTGTTCAGAATCAAAACTAAACATTGACGGTAATTCGAAAATATTCCGTCGATTCAGTAGAACAGATAGGCTTACGTAAGATGGATACAATAGAAGAATTTGTCAAAAAGGTTAGAATTCATCGGCGAAAGAATTGTTCAGTGAATTAATACTAACTAACTAACAAAGTTATCGTAAACGTCGCCTCAAGTGAACCGTATTTGTGGAAATGGACTTCAACAAGTTCAGTAAAGGGAGGATATAAGTGCAAGCTACCGCTTTGCCATGAAAAGAACCAATTTGTCTTCTGCTCTGGTTACACCGCTAGAAGAAGTGGTAAGCAACATGTTAAGACGCAGTCAGCCCTAAGAACTTTTGACAAAAATTTATTATGAATAACGTTGGGAAATAGTGCAATGTTTCTTCTTATAAGTGGATGATGTGTTGAAGTAACAACAATTTTGAAAAGAAATTTAAGTCGAAATAATGTAAAAAATGGTGCTGGTGAAGGCAAGTTTGTGAAAAAAGTTCGTATGGTTGGATAGCTGAGCAATAACTGAACATATTCCCGTGTTCGTCCTATTGCCAAAAGTGTGCGCCCGATAACCTCAACGCGACGACGATCTTAGCAACTAAACATCAGTCGCCCATGAAAAGAATTTTACATAAAGATCTCGGATTATTCGCTTACAAGATCCAATTCCGCTTCGTAATCGCTTGTTTATTTGGAGGCTGCCGTATTTAGGGCTGCGAAAATCTACACATACTCGAAAATGTATCAAAAAATTGGGTTGAAAGGATGGCCTACTGCCATGCTAGCCGAAGTAAGAAAAGACGATAAAAAATATGTTTTCAATGAAATTGCAAAATATTGGCAGGAGTTTTTGAAAACCCATATAAGTGAAGGTAAAATAATTAGTAGTCGTTATACTATTGTTGCTATCAATAGCTGATAAAGGAGTTATCAATATGGATTTGTTTTGTACCCGGCATCCCAATTCTCAGTCGCCGACTGTGTTGTTTTTATAATATTTTCTTTTAATTCGATTGGAAATGGATTTTTTTAATGAAAATTGGACAAGGTCTGTACGAGATTTCAATCAAAAGATGTTTTGTTCTCGAATCAATCAACCAGCATCAATTACGGTGGTTTCCATGACTTGTATTTACAACTGTTGTGCGATTGTGATTGCGAATCAATATCTATTGATTGATGTTTCAATTTGCCATCTGACATTCACCAATCAATTACACTATATCATTGCAAATTAATAAATATTTTTGTCGTAAAAAAAGTGCGTAGTCGACACATGTTTACCACTATTTCTGTCATGTATGCATGCACTTAACAATACAAAGCAGAACTTCAGTATTTTATTTATTTATATTAAAAACAAACATTAAAACATAAATTGAAATTACTATCCAAACAATAACAAACAACATTTCAAAAAATATCCAATTCTCTTTTTTTAAGTAACAAAAAAAAAAACACCTTAAACCAAGCCCTATACGAAATTTTACTTATTTACAAAAAAAAAATAAGAAAAGATATCTTGTTTTTAATTTACAATTGAAATTACTAAAAATAAATAAAATGTTCTAGAAAATATTATTTACAAAAATTTTTAATGCAAAAGAAAATCGCAATTTCTCGTTCAATCTTACTTCTGCAATTTATTAAAATTTTAAGTCCGCAGAGACAATTTACATAGACTGTAAAGTAACAAATGCTAGCGATAGTTCTTGAAAAACCCTTCACCAGTTTTCGAGTTGGAAATACAAAAATATTACACAAATGACACAATGTTCATATTACAACCGAAAGAGATTTTGTTTTTTTTTTCTTTTAGTTAAGATTGGTTTGTTTATTTTTTTTTTGGTTAAAACTTACATCGACGGCCATCTGTGATGATTTGTTCACAGTCATTCTGATTCTGGGTTATTGGACATTTATACAATGCACCCGAGTGATTCGATTGAGGCTGCAGATTCTTCCCCAGCGGCGCACCGACCAATAACCTAAAAATTGAATTAAAAAAAATAACGCCAAGTTAATTCAATTGATTTAAGGTCGAGAGACAGTACGTATATTATGTATCTAGATTCGAATAAAAAATAAAAAAAACAGTTAAATACTCGTAACAGTTAAACAGTTATCGTGGCAGTACACCTGTACGAGTACGTGCAGCGAACTAACTAACAGATTAATTGTGACATTTTTAACTACGAGTTCGATACCCAAGACGATATCTGATCCTAACTACGGTGGCAATCGGTGTAAGTATTCCAATTTGGTGTCACGACTCGTGTTGCTGCCGATTAGTTTGGTTACGTCGAGCTACTGTTCGCAGTGTGACTAATTACTACCACAGGAGCGTGATCTATTTGGGAATTTAAGAGACCGTGTAAGAGTTTCCACACAAACCGCATGAGCACTCGTACGACGACGCTCCATCTCAAGCCCTAAAATTGGAAACACAAATTGAAATTAAAAATGGAAAAAAAAAATATCAAATTTCAATTGAGAGTTTTGGATTTCTTCGATTTTATTGAAAAGGAGCACCAGATGCATGTCCAGTCATCCATTAATTTATTGTGTTTTTGCCTCTAAGCCTCAATGGATTGAAGTGTGTTGCCACTTGAAGAAACAATCCATACTTCTCCACTTGTCGGTGATGTATGGTAAAATGAGAGAGATTATGTTTTATTTTTGAAAAAAAAAAAACAAAAAAATAAAGGGAAAGACTTTCGACTTTCGAAATGCGAGGGGCCACTTCAATTTTTAACTAAATGACTGGTTATGGGTTTAAATAATAAAAAATAATAATTTAGTGCCATCGAGAAGTATGCACCCCGACCAACTCAACTCTTATGACGCAGCTGGAATGGTGGTAATGTTTCCGAGGCATTTCTCAGAGACCAACATCAGAAAAGACGTCATAGAGATATTTCTGTTTTTGCATTTGAAATGTTTTATTGATCGTTTGTATTTCGTTTATTTTTTATGCTTGTGGAATTAAGGAGATTATTTCTTTTTACACTAGACAGAAGAGATTAAAAACTCGTGAAGACAAAATTGATGGCACTATTAACGATTATCACATGAAGCAATAGACATAAATTAGACGATAAAAAGGTTTGATTGGACAAGGTCTACTTATTCAACGTTAATAATCGGCAGGTTAGTCTCAAGCAGGATGAGCTTAATTTTGAATTTTAAAAACCGGAAGACACATACTGTTTGGATTCGAATTGATACGAGTACTATGTTTGCCGATAGTCAATTAGATGGGTTTCTTTCTTTCCTTTTATTCTTTAACTTAGTTTATCAACATAACTTTTTTCCCGCAATATACGAGGGCGGGTCAATAAGTCCGTGACTTTTTGAATTTCTGACCTCTTCACTGAAACAGCAACACTGCTCCTGTCAACAGGCATCTGTCAGTTGACTCCTGTCAAAATTTTAACTTGCTGCGTCAGTTAGTTTGTGTTTGACAGCTATTTTTATCAGACTACTCACTAATTTGAGGAGAAAATGGAAAAAAGTGAATTTCGTGTGCTTATTAAGCATTATTTCTTGCGAAAAAAGACCATTACCGAGACCAAGGCTAAGCTTGATAAATACTATGGGGACTCTGCACCATCGATTTCAATGGTAAAAAAGTGGTTTACTGAATTTCGTTGTGGCCGTACAAGCACTGAAGATGCCGAACGTCCTGGACGCCCAGTTGAGGTCTCTACACCCGAAACAATCGAAAAAATTCACGATATGGTGTTGGCCGATCGAAGATTGAAAGTGCGAGAGATTGTGGAAGCCGTAGGGATCTCGCATGGCTCAGTGGTTTCAATTTTGAATGATCACTTGGGCATGAGAAAGCTCTCCGCAAGATGGGTGCCGCGTTTGCTCACAGTCGACCACAAACGCAATCGTGTTTGCCATGGCAAAAATCCATGAATTGGGCTATGAATTGCTCCCTCATCCACCCTATTCTCCAGATTTGGCTCCGAGCGACTACTTCTTGTTCCCAAACTTGAAGAAATGGCTTGGTGGAAAAAGATTTGACTCCAATGATGAAGTCATCTCGCAAACAAAGGCCTATTTTGAGGACCTCGACAAATCATTTTTTTTGGAAGGGATAAAAAAATTGGAGAAGCGTTGGATAAAGTGTATAGAGCTCAAGGGAGACTACGTTGAAAAATAAAATTATTTTTTTATCAAAAAATCTGTGTTTTAATCCAAAAGTCACGGACCCGCCCTCGTATCTTATTCATTTTATTGACATAAGATAGTGTTACAATAAGAGTGTTATCATGAAATGAACAAATAAACTTCTCCAGCTAACTGAAATCTTTCTACTGCGCAGTCTTGACCAACATGTTGCTGATATCTTTTCACTACGAAGAACTTACAAATCTTGTTCTTGTTATTTCTCTTCGGTACCGCTATTTGTTTATGAGTAGGAAACCATTTACAATAATATCAAGAAATTCTCAGTAGATTGCTGAGAAGGCCATTATCTAAGTTTATGAACAGAAAGGACCAAGATTAGGACAAAAATTTCACTAGAGCCATAACACAGTTTTTTTTACACTATTCGACAAGAAATATCTAATAACACAAATTTACTTTTTAAAGCATTTCTCAAAGAACAAAAGATTTGGAGACTTTAATAAGCTTAGAGCAAGGTAATTTAATTAGACTTAGCTTGTTGAAACGGGCCACGGTTTTCAAAGAAAGATGTTGGCAGATAAAACTTCATTATAATCCCATTACATCCCCTAATGGCGTTCCGACAGCGGTTTGCTTGATTTATACTTTATAGGGTATAGAAAGCGCCTGTCACACAAAGTATGAGATATTGCATCGAGTTAATAGTTTAACCATTCACAGCAACAACAGTTCTAAAGAAATTACATTACACAGCATGAGTCAATAAGACAGTCTGCGAATGACTGCGCCATTGTCAACAAAATATGGTTTTACGAATTCAGGTGCGAGATTCGTATTATTCGACTTAGCCCAGACCGTATGGCTCTCATGTAGACAGACTAGCCGATGTTAGTTTCCGCAATTACAGTCTTCTCTCCCAAATACTAGTGATTCGCTTACACCATGTTGTCTGGTGATCTTATACTGTCCGTCAAAAGTTGTGCCATTGAAGGTACACTGAATGTCGATCAAAATTCCTTATCAGGTGCGCGTTAAATCCTGCGGAATTCTCAAGCCAGATTCTTAGACGCAATCTTTCACGTTCCGCAATTCTATACTCATAAGGCTTCCTTCAGGGTCTTTAACATGAAAAAATTCAGACTGATAGGTCTGAAGGTCTAGGTGTTTAGTTAATACCGACTTCGGTGTTAATCATCCAAGGAGAAAAAGTTCCAATCTGCTCAAAAAAAATTCATTTTTTTGGCCTTAGCACTATTGAAAAAGCCAAAACCCACAGAGAACGCACGTTAGCGAACTTTCCGCTATCCATGCATCATACACAGCACCAACAACTTGTAGAACTAATATCGAATCATCATCAATGAGGTAGGGTTGCCAACCCCGAGAAAAAGGGGAAGAAATGGAAACAGAAGATTTTGCTTAAAAAGAAAAGGCCTAAGCAACCTCGCAGCTCATGGATATGAACAAGTCGCAAGCCAAGAACAATATCCGGATGTTTTTCAGGAGAACTAAGGAAGCTGAAGCTTGTTTCAAGACCGACATGCAGACTCTTCGAAACAGTGAAGGAAGGCTAGAAATCGAAGCGCAGGAAATATAAGATGTGTTCCAGTACTTTTAGCAGCTACTATTGTATATAATCATCAAACATAGAACAAGAGAAGAACCCGCTGTTAGTCATTGAAGAACAAAATCTTCACTGCCAATATAGAAGAGGATGGTCCAGCTATAACAAATCTCAAGAACATTAAGGCCGCCGACTACAGTGGTCTATCACGGGGGCTTATCAAATATATGGGTGACATTTTGGTAGGATGTACGTTGATCATCATCGGTCAAGTATTGTACTATACCTATATAGGTTGATATACGCAATTCTTAAGACCGAATTATGTCTTATTTTCGAGGAAGGCGATCGTATGTCTTGTTACAACTACCGAGGCATATCCCTGCTTGATGTCGCACAAAAGATTATATCCAATATACTATGTATACGGCTCGAGCCATTCTAAAAAAATACTTATCAGCACTGCTACTGGTACTATTAAACCACCGACCAGAGCCAACAAATCGACTACACACTATGAGTAATTCTGGAAGAAAAACAACCAATTTTTGGCCGACTTTCTCATAGCCGCGTATGGTATCATTCGTCGTCCTTAGCCGATAGTCGGCTTTGGCATTACTGATCCAAGTATGATGGAAAACTAATACCGAAAAAGTTATTACGCAACAAATAAAACAATTCACATCGACAGAATGCTTCAGCAAAGAAGTCCTTCTAATCATGGATCGTAAGTTCAACACTATAAGAAAGACCAAGTCTCCTGTTAAAGGATCAAGCTATCGCAGATGTCACTGAGTGTGGGCTGGACAACTGAAAATTGCATCGCCGGGATCGAATGTAGCGTGATAATATCGCTCTGCAGGCAGAAATTTTTCACGATCAAAAGTCCACTAAGTGAGTGAGTATGTGAATCCTTTGGTAAATTATAAATAATTACAAATTTTTAAAACTAGAGGAAAAGGATATAATTACGCTTGTCTATAAAAAAAAAAAATTGAAAATTAGAAGTAAAGGAGGAAAAAGAAAGGAAAATAAGTGTTAAACATGAAGGGAAGAATGATTACATTTTTAAAGTTCTTGGTGAATTGATTGATTCGAAGCAGATCTTTACTTGTGTATCACCAAGGTATTAAATCCATTTTCAAGGTAATACTCATCTCATACTCATGCACTGATCAGCTTCCTAAGAGAAAAAATAAGATCGGCTACGATATGGATTCCTGTGGTACCCCTGATGTAATAGGTTTTGGATGAATGACATTATTAAATCGTTATCGGAATTGCGTCTAATATGTTCGAGCATTTTAACTTTAGCCCTGGAGCAGCTGCTATTAACTCGACAATCAGACGGATGTAGACTAAGCAGCTGATGAAATGTTAGGTATTTAACCATCTGCATTGAAACTAGTATTATTGGAAAAGCATTAGTTTTAATGGGTAAATTTTTTATGATTTTCCACGCCTGGAGACAGAAAGAAGTAATGAAGTAATGATTTATGACATGAGTGAAATGAGTTATTATAAAAGGCAAGACAATTTGAATAAAATGAATTCGTATATAGTCTTCCTCACTGGAATTCGACAAAATGTCAGTTACACGAGCATTTTCCTTTACCACTTCAATGTTCTCCGGTCTGGATATCTATTGTTAGCCTCGATATCAAGAAAAAACTCGTTTAGTTCATCCTGATCTTAATTAATTTTCTTATCTTCTCTATTAGAACAAGAGATACAAATTTTGAGCAAAATTTTGAAGATACCAATGTGCTTTAACTTGACGTTTGTTTAAGCATTACGGACAATAATTATTGGGTTATGAAGTACTATACAATTTTCTATCCAGCTCTTATATTAGTAGTATTTGTTTAGAATCAATTTTGGCCAGTACATATGAATTAAAAAAATGTTGAACATGAGAATATTCTAGCTTTTGCTCAGATGGGTAGTGCTTCCAAGGGCAACTAAGAACAATCTTGAAACAAAAAGCACAAATTGGCAGCAGAATGACTAAAATGGATGTCATAGGTACGAAACATATGATCATGATTAAGAGCAAAATCCAACAAGACTTGACACCTAAGTCAGATAAGATACGAGTACAATGGCGTTTGGATCTTTTCCTTTACAAAGCATGTTGTATATTTATTGATGAAAAATTCCGGTTCCACAGAAGAGGCAAAATCCCATAATTGAATGAAACGCAAATCGATTCAGGGCTCATCTCCTAAAAATAGTTGCCTTCTATGTGCAAAGTATTAGCAATAGATAGATAAAATCTCTCATAACCTTGCGTGCATGTTGTGCCTTCTTCTTTGTTGTAAGAAGTGTAAGGTTCTTCTTGAATAGTCGCAAACCTCCATTAACAGGTCCCTGTCTTCTTCCCATTTTGTCAATGGCCTGCATACGCCAATCACTGAACAGAACAACGCAGTACTTAGTTTAGGTCCTTTTCTGACATTAAAGATTTTGCATTTTTTCTAACGGACCACGACAAAGTTGTCTGTTTTTCATTCGTTATCCTGGATAGTCGAAGGAGCCTATCCCGTACGGCCAAAGTACACATGACTCTGTAAAGATCTTCTCTAAAGATGCTGTTATATCCTTTTTTGAAATCGATGAAGAGGTGCTGTGTATCCATTGCTTTTCTCAAGATCCATCGGTATATGAAAGTTCGATCAGTGGTCGATTTCCATGGCTTTAAACCACACTAATATGAGCCGGTCAAAGTGTTGACGGAGGATCTTAGGTATTCATGCTCGTAAAGTACTGAAGACAGAATGTTATGTGCGCTGTTGAGGCGTCTTGTCTGCCTGAAATTGGAGCAGTTCAGTTGATTCTACTTTTTAGTACCGCACAAGCAATGCTGAAACTCAATTGATCGGACATACATTCGTCGACCCAGATTTTAGAAATGAGTTGATGACCATTGATACCGGATTTCTTTCTTTTGCCAAGAGTTGATGACACCTTGGACTCGGTATCAGGTTCTGTATGGTACAGTACCTTAGACTGCCAATCAGGATACTGGCAAGTGGAAGTTCATCCTGATGACCGAGAGAAAACCGCTTTTATAACCAGAGATGATTTGTGGCAGTTCAGAGTGATGAGTTTTGGTGTAACGAATGCCCCCGTCACTTCCGAGCGCCTGATGTCGAACGTTCTAAGGGGACTACCATTAGAAGTGTGCCTCCCTTATCTAGATGACATCCTCGTTCATGGTAAGACTTTCGAACAAATGCTTACTAATTTGCTTTCCGTTTTCAGCCGCTAAAAGGACTCAGGTTTAAAATTAAATGCGTCTAAATGCAATCTATTCCGCAAGGAAGTCAAGTTCTTGGGTCACGTATTGAACAGCAAAGGCATCTCTCTAGACCCTGCTAAAATTTAAATAGTTGGTAGCTGGCCTTCACCGGAAAATTTGACTGATCTACGGAGTTTTGTTGGGCTTTGCACGTATTATCGCCAGTTCGTACCCCGATTTACCGCAACTCCTCGCCCCCGCCATCAGCTTACCGAGAAAAATGTGCCTTTTAAATGGACCGACCAATGTGCGAGCGCATGTAATGAGTTGAAGGAGACGTTAACATCTTTTCCTGTTCTGGGTCATTTTCGGGCCGAGGGACAACTTATTTTGGACACCGATGCATGTGATTATGGTTTAGGAGCCGTATTATCGGAACTACAGGATGGAACGGAAAGAGTTATTTTAGTCTTGCTTTGAACAATGCCGAGCGCAACTATTGCACGGCCCGAAAAGAATTACTGGCCTTGGTCAAAGCCATAGAGCCCTTTCATGTTTACCTGTACTGTCGAGAATTTTTGGTTCGTACCGATCATGCCGCATCAAATTGGTTACTGTTTTTTGAGAACCTGGAGGGTCAACGATGGCGATGGCGCGATAGTTAGCACATTAGACTATTATGCGCAGAGCCTGGATTCGATTCCTGGCTGAGACACCAACAATTTTTCAAATCGCCATCACCTTTTCGGCGGGCAATGGCAAACTCCCAAAGTAAAATTGCCTACGCTCAGATGTGACAAAAATGACAACATGAGCAACACAAATGAGTGTCAAGAAACTAGGCCATGGCTCATACCGGGCTGCCAGCGCCATAGTGTTTTTTTTTTTAGGGTCAACTCGTCCGGTGGATGGAGCGCCTCCAACAATACGACTTTCGAGTTGAACATCGAGCGGGAAAAAAAACATCTTAACCCCGATGTGCTCTCAAGACGACCCTGTGTGGATAAGATTTGTAATCACTGCGATGGCAAGGAAAAACGATTAAAGTCGGTGGAAAACTTTCCAGTTAACGCAATTCGATTGTTTGACGGGGATTTCGGTCTCGAGAATTACCTGAAACTCAATTTTGTCTCAGGTAATAAACTGGATAAAAGCTGGAAATCAGCCCATATGGAGTGAGATCTTGGGTGAGTGTAACGAGCTGAAAGTGTATTGGATGTAGTTTGCGAATCTTAAGTAACAGAACGGCATTTTGTTAAAGAAGCGGGTCCTCACAAAACGACAACAGTCAGAAAGATTACTTTCGATCATTCCCCGATCGCTCTTTCAAGACCTTATTAAATTGTACCACGACACCGCACTGGGTGGACATTTCGGATGTAATAAGATTTTCGAAAAATTGAGGTGCCGATTTTACTGGGTTGGAGCAAGGAAAGATGTAGAACTTTATCGTACCGCATGCGACATCTGCGCAGCAAAACGGGGCCCACAAAATAGGACGAAAGAAAAGCTGCAGATCTATTTGACTGATGAACCATTTCAGCGGTTAGCCATCGTTATTCTAGGACCTTTACCTGCAACCAAGGGAGGAAATAGATATGTGTTGGTGATGATGGACTACTTTTCTAAATGGCTCGTTGACCAAACAACGGATTCTGTCGCTAAAACTTTAGTTCACGAAGTCTTTTGCCGTTATGGTATGACAGCAGAACTACATTAGGAACAGGGACGCAACTTCGAGTCGGAGGTTTTTCAAAATGTGATGGAACTAATGGGTATACGCAAAACCCGAACATCGCCACTTCACCCTCAGTCTGACGGCTTTGTGGAACGGATGAATAGTATGAAACTCCACTATCTCGCAAAATTCGTCAACGATAAGCAAGATGACTGGGATGACCTTCTACCTCTTTTTGCAATGGCTTACCGTTCATCGACTCAGGAGTCAACCAAAAAAACGCCCTTTGCAATGATGTTTGGTCGTGATATGCGACTACCTCAGGATATGCTTTTCGAGACACCGCCAGATTTGGACTCCAAGACGTACCGGGGATTTGCCCAGCAGCTTCATGATCAGCTGCGAGATATTCACGACCGAGCAAGAATAGAACTTCAGCACTCGGCCCAAAAAATGAAGGGCAGGTATAATTTAAAAGCTAATACTCTTAAATTGCAGGTTGGAAGCTTTGTTTGGTTCCACAATCCCCGAAGGAGAGTACGAGTCTCTTCAAAGCTTCAATCAGATTGGGATGGACCATACCGGGTCATGGAAATCATAAACGATATCACCATCAGGATTCAGAAGACGCCACGATGTAGAGCTAAAGTTGTACACATTGATCGGCTTACTAACTACAGAGGCAACAATTGCAATTGCAATCTTTCGACCAATGCGGTTCCAGTTCAAGAAGCGCATTTACGAACGCTCCCTGAAAGACACAGCGGAAGTTTGACAGATGAAGCAGCCACACCTATACCTGTATGTCATGACATCGGGCACTCTTGATTAAACCGCCCATCAATAAAGACATACTTAAAGTTCAACCTCGTGTTTTCTTTCCTCAGTTATCTATTTTTTTTATAGCCATCCTTTCATTGAGCACCCTAAAATTCGCGAAGTATTTTCCGTATCCAATCATCAGCTGCTGCTTTAAACAGGTCGGCAGTTAAGACATCGTGTACAATAGCTCTATTCTAAGCTTGTAAATTGCTGTTCTGACCTCATCTTGACCAGATGAACGAAGACATGGTCTTTTTTTGTCCAGTTTAAATGGCTCGTTCTGACGGTGTGCATCCTTTTTCCACTCTAAGGAAATACTCTTTCGAGATTCTCAGCACCGACTGTAGTTTCACAATGAACAACAAATGGAACTTCTGTTCGGACTCAAACGTTAAGCATATTCCTATGCATATGACGGAGTATACTTAATATTCACATCATGAATTGCAATAATCATGTACTTTACACCTGATTGGGAGACGTGGCAGTTGCTTCACATTTGAGTGCGCAGTTACAATAAATTGCTTCTCGGCCACCTATTGCATTGTCTACTCTTTTGTTTCGATCTTATTCAATCCTCAAAACTAAAACTATGCAACCTAATGGTATTGGCGAAACGCTTAGAAAATAGCCAATCTAATCCAAAACCAAAACCAATGGTATCTTTAAATAAACAACCGGACATTAGCAGTGCTTGAGATAATATAACATTGCATCAGATTGCATTTATCAGAAGGACAATTATTACATAGATAAAACTATACAATACACCATATCATAGGAAAATTATTCCCACACCCACTTCTCTTTTTTAAGATGTTTCAATTGCCCTTGCTTAGCTGAAATCAGAAAAAAAAATCACTCCCCTTTGTCCAATATCCATAGTCTGTCGCTAGACATCCGTCCAAACATCGCAAATGACTAAGGAACCCCCAGCAAAGCAGGCAGCTTACTCATTCATAGTAAGCTCCCCTTGACCATGACACTGAGACAAGCACATTAGTCGAAAGCAATGTACTGCCGCCGTTAACTGGCTGGATGAATCAGTGCCAAACAAAGAATGTGACCAACCCCTTATATGGACCCAGGCACCGAGATGTCTACCTAGCCGATACTAGTCTTCGAGTCTTCAAGTCACATCAGTTAGCAGTTGCACGCGACAAACAAGGAAAACCGCACTGCAACACATGTGCGAGTACTCGGCAACGAGGAGGAAATTTGTGAACTACGAGTATACTCGTGTGATAGCGATTAAAGATTACCACAAGTAAGCACGACAATTGCTAGAAAATTTAAAGAAAACCCCCAGTACAACGGGGCAAACGGGCAGTCACTATCGTATCGGAGCCTCCGGCTTTCGTTGGTCTTTAATGGACATGGACATGGATACAAAATAAACAAAACAAACAAAACAAGGGAAAAAAATGAAATGAAATTTTTGAATTCAATCGCGTGACGCAACTTAGAGATACCCATAGACTCAGTCCATTCAACAGATGAACAACACAACAATTAGCTTAGATTGGAGTGCGGACGCAAACTCATTTCAGAGTCTGATCAGCTTCTTCCTCCGCTCAATTGGAGTTTCAAGTTGACACAGTGCGCGCTTTAATCAAAAGCGTTAGGCCTTTTACGAACGACGTCACTGTACTCGTATCGTACGAGTATGTTACTTGTACGAGTCGCGACACCGGGAAACCAAACGTAATTGCATCCGGTGTTTAGGCATTGAACAACAAGAACGGGGAGCAGAATCTAGAACGCATGTAATGCTTAGAAAGAGTGCATGTTGCACTTCACCACAGCACAGCACTAGGCAATATTCGTAAAGTACAACTGATAAAGCAACAAGAACCACTTGGCAATTAAGAATTAGTGTGTGCCTAGAATGTGAGTGTACCCTTCGAGATAACCAAAGAGGAACAAACATGCGTTTGGATTTAATTATGTATGCATCTGATAAGACCGGGGAAGTGCATTAGACTGTCGGAGGAAAGCAAGTTCAGAATGATAAGCGGTTGCAGTCAACCACTCTGGATACCCAAAGATGCTTGCTTAGCTTAACCCATTCATGTCGTACTCGTATTGTTGCTGTGTTATACGAGTAATATGTGTATTCTTTCACAATCAGGTTAATTGACAGTCGAAACGAGGTCGTTCTAGTTAATTGGAAAATGCTAAAGCCACTCTAGTGTACAAGTCTGAGTCCAAGTCCCAGTCTGAGTATCTGAGTAATACCAGCAGCGGCATACATTATAAAACGTACTGTGCTGACTGCTGTCAGTTGTGCTCAATCGTGTTCGATATGAATTTCAAAATCAACAATGTGTCGGCAATTGCGCTTTGAAATTGAGGTTAGTCGGTAGAATGCAACCAATCGCTTATCTACAAGGACATTCGAATTTAATTCTAAAAAAAAAAAAAAAAACGAACGTGAACCGACAGCAGAGCCATTCGTCATTATTGGAATCAAATTAATGACCAACCTACGAGGAATGACAATCAACGTACAATCAGATGAAACAGATCCACAAGATACTCTTACGTCAAAGAGACGAGTACTCGTACATCATGTAATTGAATGCGGAGCAATCAACACTAAAAAAAATACGCGTAGATCAGCGGCAAGACCAAGTTCAATGGCATTTAAGTTCGTTAAGCTCATGTGGACGTTCGTAGGTCGTTTGGGCAGTTGTTAATTAATTTCGTCTGTGGCATAGAGTAGATCGCACTTCCCTCCAAAACTAATTCTCACAGTCAGCAAGTTAAATATTCATTACGACTCATGAGTCTTTTCCATTGAACCCCGAATTGCGGACAATGGAAATTTAATTACTCCTCTGGTCGTTTTAAAGTCTGGTGTGGCGATGGGCACGGGCATGGGTATGGGCATGGGCATGGGGACTTTCAGTTTCATAGGCGTGCTTATTGTTGATTTGTGTACTCGTCGTTGTACTCGTACTTACATACATGCATTCAGCGCTACCCATATTGAATTTAATGATCTTTAAAATTAACTTACTTTGTTGTTGAAGTCAGCATTATTGGAAAACTAATGTAAGCTTGTTTTGATGAGTGTTCTGAGAAATTGAATACATTCAAGTAATTAGGTTATAACTCGATGCCAACGTGGAGTAAACGACTTTAATTTGGGTTAAGCAGATCAATATCTGGGCAAAAGTAAAGCTAAGCTAATAGATATGTACATATATACTGGTTCAATGTACCGACTTGCCTTGCACATGCATTAAGACAATCAGAACTAGAGCATATTGATGATGAGATAAACAAGTTGTTGGCCCAATTTGCCTTTGCCTCACATTACCTGCCTTGCATACGAGTATATTGTACTTTTATATTTCTTGTACTGATGACGGTAAAGCTTGTCATCTGGCATTTCTAAAGCAGAGCTGTCGAGTCTAATTGAATCATCTAGTTTCTTTGAGTGAGTCTTCAAAGTGTTTTTAGAATATCAAATATACCACATTGATCAAAAAGTTCCCGGAATACACCACCGTGTGGCGCTCCCATTGCTCCGATTTGAGTTCTGTTCTGTTTTTTTATTAAGTTGGTACATCTGTTGTTGATATTCCCTCAAAATCATAGCGTCATAGCTTGACATTTGGAAAAGTTACGTAGCCAAGAGAACATCTATCTCTGTGTGTGTAGGCGATTTTTTAAAATTCTAGAAATCAATTTAAATTTACAACAACGAACTTGTATTAAATTTTGCGTTAAAAACGGATTTAAATGGCGTTCACCAAATGAGCCGAGACCAAAAAAACCACGTCGTTTTCAGTTAAAAAAGAAGGCAATGCTCACGGTTTTCATGGATTACAACGGTGTAGTGCATCATGAATTTTTGCCAGAAGGCCAAACAGTAAGCAAAGAGTTTTATTTGGGCGTTATGCGATGTTTGCGTGAAGCAATTCGCTGAAAGAGACCAGAATTGTGGGCATTGTGTCGTGGATTTTGCACGATGATAACGCACCGTCGCACATTGCCATCATTATTCGTAATTTATTGTCAAAAAAACCGATATTACAGCTCCTATTTCTGTTTTCGAAGCCGATGCATTTCAACAATGAACTGCATTGTGAAGAAAAAATGGAAATGTTAGCATCTGCAGCTACACAAAAGTATCTGGGCCTGAAACTTTGCTGAAGTCATTAAATACAAAGTTGCAAGCCTACCATGAACGCAGTCGGAAGTCTAAAGTGATCATATTACAGAAAGAGGAAAACTTTTCAGAAGCTGATCTAAATAAAAACGATAATCAATCATCAGGTTTACGTATTTTTAAAGGTTTTTGATTTTGCGTCGCGTTGTTTCTCCCAATGAGCTGTGTTACTCCTGGTTAGGCCCATAAATACGAGATTCTTGGACTTCAGGATTGTTGAGAACTATAGGAGACTTATTTAAGCATTGTACAAATATTTCCAATAGCAATTCTCTCATATACCTTGATAAAAATAATAATAATCCTTGATAAGCAGTAATCTCAATTTTCTTATTTAAGTTTAGGTAGGCCTACGTTTCAACCAACATGCCTCTCCAGCCAGCCATGTAGTTTGTAAGGTACTTCTAATTTCATAAGCCAAGTTAGTTGGGGACTTTCTCCACTTGCACACGCCACATAAGGCATGATTTATATCCTGCTGTATTTCCCGTCGCTGAAAATGTTTCATGTTGTCCCTATAAGGCTAACATCATACCTTCTGAAAACTCTTGAACGACTAATTGATATCCATGTCTGATCTATTGCCGATCCATGACTTTAGTCTATGAACCACCATGTCTACTATTAGTGAAAACAACTTTATATACATGGGCTAGCCACAGCGAATAAATCAAAATCGTCTTGCTGCTCAACATGTCAGGTACATTTAGCAATGTCAATACATCCGCAATCACAACTGCGCTGTAAACTCTGAAGATTAATGACTCACTTACGAGGTTGATCAGTCTTATGGTAAATAGTGGGAATATTGACTTTAAACTGAGTTAGACTTCTGCTAAAAGAAGTACCTCAGAGGTACGTCGCAATGTGATGTGCTTTAACCCTCCACATCACTGATTGAAGAAAAACGTGATATCTACAAAGGATATCGGCATCGTTTCTGACAGTCAACCCCCTAGTCAAATCCCTGGTTTTAGTCTCACTATTGATAACCATTTCAGGGAGATGCCAGCGCAGCTAAACATCAACTTATATTGGGTATTGGGACAATTGTAGGGCCAGTGTACTCGTCAACTACTCCACGGAAAAAAACTAACATCGCTGTACAAATCGGCTTTTGGCCCGGCATGCAAACCGCACCAAACAATTATTTTTTGTGGATGAAGTGGTGATTAATGAAGCACATGTGGATTTTCTCCAGACCACAAACGCATATTTTGCTTATTGACGAGCCCATTGAGCCAAAAATGAGCTTCGTCACTGAAGATGATTTTGCGATGAAATTCATCATTTTGGCGCATCTTCAAATGGTCAAATGGAGTCAGCTTGATCTTGTATATGGTAATGTGATAATGTGGTCTGAGCGATGACCAATTCTTGAGAATGCCATGGGATTGACTGATTTGGATCGTTTGCTACGGACGCCTGAACGGCAACGATATTTTCGACACTTCGACCAACCCGTTGTCTCACTGACACGGTAACATCACACAACGAATATGTAGACTCAAATTTTTGCACTAAACTTGTTATTGCCTGTCCACTAGGGCGAGAATCACGACCGAAAATTGGAATTAAAGTTGCAGTCACCGACTCCGAATTTCGGTAGAAAATTTTTATAATTTGCAGACGTTGCTCGTTCGTGTACTTTATCGTGATGAAAATGTTGAGTTTACTGAATAAATTGACAGTGACAGTTCGATGATTAGTGAAAGAGTGCGAAACCCCCCTAATATGCTCTCAATAAGCTAACAAAATTGACATATTGGTGTGGATTGGGCTTCACATTTTCTGGGTTAAGGCAGACAACCGTGGTCGAAATTCATCATACAAGTAAGCTATATGCTACAATAGCACTCTTGGTCACCCTGAAAACCATTGGATTTCACAGCCCAAAGTAAGAACGAGGCTCGTTTCTAATAGGCTGGCTAGATAACGAAAAGCAACGATCAAAGCCCAACAATCGGTATGTTTGTATTAGCGCACTGGATATTCTGTTTTACATGACAGTGAGCAACTTAACTGTTTCCTGTAATACCTAAACTTTGTACCATTCCAAAGCAAACATAAGTTGGACAAATATTTCCATATGTCCTTATCGAAAGATGGATATAAAATGATCTAAGTGTTTTATTTCTTTAAGCCACCGTGTCAGCACCAGACACTTCCGCAGACGCAAACATACAACAAAGCGTATAATAAAATAATTTCTGTAGAAGCTGTATAAAGGATATCGTTTATCTTTTTTTGCATGCCCTACTCTAGCTAGTTCATAAAAACAGTGCTAAGTCTGTGTTCCATTCATGGCGGATTGTATCTTTTTATGCATATTGCTAATTTATAATTCAGCGAATTAGGGACCTTCCTTAACCCACTGAATACGCTTCAGCAGCAAACAATAAATTCGACTGGCTTCTATTGTTAGTTGTAAACAATTCGAAGCACTGCTGACATACATTCACACTTTTCCAGCGTCAATTGTGATAAATGATCCGGAAAAAACGTTGAAACTCATTGCTGCCTTAAAATAGCACTCCCTTTTTCAAAAATTAATAATAATCTTTCCCAAGCCCCAAAACAAGTTGAGAAACAACCCTCCTACGTACACGTCCACATGGTGCAAGCTGCACTGCAATTAAAAGAGAAAAAAAAAAACCGTATTGTGTATCCACAAAAACCACTTCACCCTGCCTTCGTCGCTCAACACTCCCAGCCATGATTTCTGATCGATGAATTAACGTACATACGTATTCGTATCTAAGAAAAGCAAATCAGATTCAGGTCATTAAACTTGCATGCATAAAGCAAGACCAGACGTAAACAGCCGCCAAAGAGCTTCCCCCATCTGCATCCCAAGCAGGCGTTTGCATTTTTTTTTTTTTCCATTCAACCAAGTAACCAGAGCAGACCGCAGACCACCTCTGCCAGGCGCGAGTGTACTCATAGTAAACAATTCTCCAAACAATCGCAGAGATTTCTTTTCTATTTACCAGTCGCGTCGATTAATACGACTATGGCTTTCTTCTTCCGCCAAATGGTTCTAGTCAAGATGCCAGTGGGTGGTATCCGAACATGTGGTGTTCTGTCCCATTGAGCTGAGAAATCGCAGTGCGATTGTCTGTAATTACAATTGTTTGCGTATCGAGCAATGCCCGATGGCATATCCAGATTGAAATCCAGTACTAATCGATTGTGATCTAGGGACTAGAGACCGACCACGCATTTGAGGTGGAATCGTTACTGACATTCGTAATCCTATCTTTTTGATCAATGTTGGAAGTGTTTAGAAACAACATACCAAATTATAGGGGAGCATTTGTAAGGACATTGTGCGATTGTAAGATAAATCATTTCGACTACACACTATCTCCGATTGGGCTGAAAAGTAACGACAAATTGCCCGCGGTGCTAAAATTATTTTCAAAGGAGGACGAAACTAGCTTCAGAGGTGAGATTTATAGATCAGGAGGAGCGGGACGACAATCAGCCAATTCGCCAATAAACCTAGTCCAACTTTCAGGAGGCGTTAGACAAACGTTTGGTTTTTGTGTTCTGCCAGTATCTCAGATGTACGAGAGTATTCATTTCTTCAGTCGACTGCAGGGGACACTAGATCCAACGCAAAATCGAAGATCTTTAGAGATATCCGCGTAGCATTCGTGGTACAAACCAATTCGAGAAAGCTCGCTTAACCGCTGCGCTGCAATTATTTTCGCGTAGGCAGACGGGATGCAATGGATTTCGGCCTTTTTATTTTCTGTCGCTCCTCTGATGTACGAGCAACTCATTATGTTTGATTGGATTTGGTTTCGTTCCACTGCCCAAGGGAAGTGCAATCTGCTAGAGATACTCATCGCCGAATGCAGTTTTCCTGTTTTTGTTTTGTTTTTTTTTTTTGTTCATCAGATTTGCATTTCGACTGTGGTCGCGATTCTTTCGCTTAAACTTCTCACTATGGTCCCAAATCCGAACGGAATACAGAATATTTACTTAAATTTATCGCAGTTGCTTATTGTAAGAGAGTTGTTGGTAATGCTGATGGTGTTTATGTTACAGCGCCTTCATGTTCTGGATGCTGCCTACCAATTTCACCAATCTGCTAGGTAACCACAACAACACAGCCAAACAGGAATATCGACTCTCGATAGCGTTACTGGCTGGTTAGATGGCTGGCTGCTTGGCTGTTTGTAGCAACACGGCTGATCGTGATTTTTTGTCATTAAATTTTATGTCATGCTTCTTCTGACTCTTTGCTGCGGCGTCATCGTCAATGCGTTCAACACGAAGGTGAGATGTCAGTGAACGGTTCTGACGCCCACAATACTTGAATACCGATTTAATTTATGACAGACGCAAATTACTATACACGTTGCACTGCCGCCAACCGAAAGTTGCTTTCTTTCGCCTTTTAAGGTACGTAGGTGACAAGATTGAGCGGTAGATATAGAAACGTTGAAACGTTCAAATTTACAAACGTACAAACATAAATATTTAAGACGAAGAGCAATGCCCAGCATGAGTGACGATTGACTTTTATGATGGCGAGCGAGCGGTTAAAATCCAAGAAGAGGAAGCGCTATGATGAGTTGTTTTGTGGTTAAATCTGTATCTGTTGTCTAGGGTCGTAAATTTCGGCGCAAAGATAAAGAAAATATTCGTTAACTTTAATATTTTGCACATTACTCACAGATTGCAACTAGTTGAATTCGACTGTAACTATCATTGGAAGCTACTCGCAGATGTAACTCTCTTCGACGAGTTTTTCAAAGTTTTCCAAGAGGAAAACCAGACAGCGACTAACTTATCAGCACTTTTGTTAGGATTAACATACAAATCATTCCGAAATGATATTTACAATTATTGCTTGCAGTTCTTGACATCGTTTGCAGATTTGTTCATAATGTTTGTCAGCAACCTTCAACTGGCGATAACATGTAAGCTGATAGCGTAAGGTTTCGTGCTTGAATAAGCTCTCTAACGTCGTCTTTATCTTCATGGTTTCAGAAAAACAGCTAATTATGTACGAGTACGTCCTCTCACTGCAAGTACTTACCCCTCTAACTCCTATTTGTGATTCACATTCCGCCATGTATGAGAATAGATCTATCGGAAGATACTGTCTGAAATACATGAAAATCAAGAACGTACCAAGAAAATCAAGAGGTGCTTCTCAAGGAGCAGTATTCAGAAGTTTGATCAAAAGGTTAAGACCCGAATAGATGGGGGGTGGGGATGAGGAAGCAAATTTAATAGTAAGCCCACAGTCAGTTCTAACAATAAGAAAAAAATTCAGCTGACTGTTAGAAGGCGAAGACGATCCAAAGTATGCTGTCAGATAGAACGAATCAATTAACTTGGCGATAAAGCCCAAAGACCGGACGGTCTACATAACAATATTCTTTTAAAACACCATCAGCATCGTTTGCGGATTCACAAGAAAGGAAATCTGTCCCAACTATAAAGGCACTGATTTCGTGTATACCACGTATATAATCTTTCCTGCAGAAATGTCTGCCTGAAATTATTTATAAACGATCAGAATGATCATTATTTTTGCGGCTTTCGACTTTATAAGTTCAAAAAAGATAACTAAAAGGTCGTCTACAGTCTTATAATTCCCTGCTTAGCGACAGCGGCCAAAACACGGCTTTGCGAATGCAGCGTCTCACCAGGTTGCAGCATTTTTCCCAACAGAAAAAGATCCTGAGATTGCGCTTTTAAGTGTAATGGGCAGAATTGACGACTCTCCAAGGGTGGGAGTCCGAATAGGACGGAGAGTTTTTCTTCACTCGGAATGATTCAGGTTGTGAATTTTAACGGTTGTTTTGTGCTTGAAAACTCTACAACAGCCAAATCTACATGTCAGTGTTATGCCTTCACACGCAGATTTTTCTGACTAAGTTCCAAGTACACAATGTCATGAGTACGATTCGAACCTTGACAGTCCGAGTGAAAACGCGATGGCTAGTACCACTACACAACGGCCACCCTAGATAATCTTGATCTTGATCGCCCAAATGTGATGGACTTAATGCTCGAAACAGCTCCAATGTCTACCCATAAGCATATGCAGATTATGTACATAGCTTCAGTTTCTGTAGACAAATATGATCTTTAGCTCTAAAGCAAAGGTCTAGATGTGATGAGCGATCGGTGTACTAGAGTTAGGTTGTCGTTGAACCATCTAACAACTGATGTTTTTCTTTCAAGAGAGAGAGAGAAATCACTGGCTGATTAGTATGACTCATCTAAATATTACTTAATATATCAATATATTATCAAGCTCGGGTGTGACCCTGGATAACAAACTTCTATGCACTAGATATCTCTCTTCAAAAGACTCAAAGCCGCTTTCGGCTTTCGTACAACTCGCGCCAACTCTTATGAACGTATGTTTCTTTTGACGTAATGACACCAAAACCCCTGTTACTGCGAAGTTGACTTTCATTGTGCATTTTTGTAGAAAGAAGCCGTTAGGTTTCGCTCTTTACTATGAAAACATCCGTCTGTCTGCAAATCGAAGATGACAATAAACCATACTATGAAGCGCCGATAGAGTGGCAAAGTATCTGCATATGTTGCGACAGCAAAGCTAAGCCTAAGGATTGTCTCACCACTTATAAACTAATTTAAAGTTTCTTTTAAATACGATCGGAAGGGTTAAGCCTTATTTTGGTCCCAGATCGCAGCAAATACTTAGTCAAGTCATAAATACTGGTACACAACTGAACTCACTCATTACGAATGCAACACTGGGCGCATCCATTTCGTATTGATTGCGATTTGACAGTTGATATTTATGCTTCATTGTGACGTTAAAAGGTTTTGACATTAATTGCTTAGGTACAATCATGGAATGGGGCGACATCGAAAATCGTATTGTTGTAGTTGGCCTACTTAAATCCAACATGGGAAAAGGTGATATCTTGAGGACGTTGCGACCGCTTGGAATCACTCGCAATTTTGTATATCGTGCTGTAAAGTTGTTTGAGGATACTGGTGGAGTACGAGACCTTCAAAGATCCGTCCGTCCGCGCACTGTGAGAACTCTGAAAGCGATCAAAGCCGTGAAGAAACGAATCGACCGAAAACTGCTGCGAAAACAGAAAATCTTCTCGCGGGAAATGCAAATTTCGCAAAAATCCATCTCTCGCATGATCAGAGAAGATTAAGGACTCAGCGCGTACAAGCGACACCATGGACACCTGCTCACGGCCGAAGAACACCGGCTCAGGAGAGAAAACATTGGCCAAAGTATATCAATCGACCGTCTTGAAACCCATTGTGAAGTCTCTCAACCAATCAATATTCAAGAACAAGCCATGGACTTTCCAGCAAGACTCTGCTCCAGCTCCCAAGGCAAAAACGACTCAACTGTGGCTCAAAAGCAATGTTCCGGACTTCATATCAACGGATGATTGGCCAGCTGGTAGTCCAGACCTCAACCCGTTGGATTACAAGTTTCGGTCCGTATTAGAGGGCATGGCTTGCTCTACTCGACACTCAAATATTAAGTCGTTGAAGCAAGATCTTGTCCGTGCAGTGGACAATTTCCCCATGCATGAAGTGCGTCTCGCAATCGATGAGTGGCCACATCGTCTTAAGTCGTGCTGGAAGGCAAGTGGAAGTCATTTCGAATAAGTTGTTCTAAGATTTGCAGTAATTAGACCATTAGACCCAATAAAAACAAAAAAATTGTTTAAATATTAATTCGTTTTCATTTGGCGCTGATTTTTCTGTGTACCAGTATTTATGCAAAAAATGTGCAAAAGATAGATTCTCAGAACCTGAACCTCCATTCGTTTTGAGTATAACTGCAACACACGAACTCCTCTGACTTTTTCAAAATGATCAGTGACTTTGTTGATATCCCTAAATAGGAAAAACTGCGCATTATATGTTGGCTTCGCGAGGGGACAATTCGCTTTGTATATCACTTAGTGCGCAAGGCATAAGTAACACAACATCTTAGGATGCTTATTTTGAAAGTGACACAGTGGGTGGGTATGTAAGCCCACCATATGCTGGCATCTAACTGTAGGTTCTTAACACTAGTGTAATAAATATCGGTACTGCAGATGAGCGTTTACTCATCTTTCGACGAAATACTGAGAAATTTTAGGTGAAGCAAAGTACAAGACGTAAAAAGGACTTGTTCCTAGCCTGAAGGGTCTTTCTTAAAGGGAAAGTCAAGAAGAACCAGCCTTAAGTTAATGTGGCAGAACGTCAAGCCAGTCTTGCATTATTTTGCGAATTGAAAGCTACTAAAACCGGATGAAGTTGGAACTCAAAAGTCTGTGAGTGATTCCCGTTTGTATTGAGGGGCTGGGGAACAAAAATAAAACAGCGAATTCAACGAGCTTCACGTAGGCATAATCATGAAAATGCGCACCAGCTTCTCGTCTTTGATGGCTACGGCATTAAGAAAAAATTGAGATCAATGGTCAGGTCCGAAGAGTATTTCGATTCGCCAGAGACAACTTAATAAAGGTTTGCCTCAGATTGTATACAAATTCTTCCCACTTACTCTTATACTGTGGTTTTTGTCTTGCTACCTTGTGCACAGAGTGAAGGTATGAGACTGAGCGGTTTTTAACCAACTTGTGTTCGTAATTGAATGCAATTTGAACAGTGTTATGGGCAATGAGAACTTAGTTACTCACTATAGCGCAAGGTTAGACCTTTTGGTGACTCATTTATTTTTTCGTCGTCGCTAATTTCGTTGCAACTTTAATCCCGATCCATTGCAAGAGTTCTTTGTTGCTGTTTTAATCATCAACATTTTGCAAGAACCTTCGCTACTTCCTTTATGCTGTTGTAGCTAAAGTAACATACATCTCCTGTAAATCATCCTGGGCATCGAAAACTTGTTCTTTTTGCAACGAAGCCTTACTCTGCCACCTAAAGTTCTGCTAAAGTGTCCATCTGGCTTGTTTCACATGCGCAGCTATTAAATTTCCATTTTCACCTTCCACTTCTGAACTTTTTTACTTTATATTCTCCCATTCCAGTAAAAAAGTAATCTAAATAGCAAAAATCCAAGCTCCGATGGAACTGACACTAAATGCAACGCGTGAGGATTTACATAAAACTCGAATAAAAATTTAGAATCTGCCAGAGACACGAAACAAATTAGTGCGCCACAGTCGTGCCTTAATGGTATCCTTCTTCCTCATAGCCCTTGCTGCCGCAAGGAAGACTAGCAGAAAATGAATGCAAAAAACGTGAACCATTAAAACGTTTTGCCTCTCGTCGTCGGTACTCTTTCGCAAGGCTCTACTTAAGGGTCCATGTACATAATCCTAGCTAGTGTAACAACTGACAAAAAGAGTCGTGCCAAAGATTAGCAATGCAAACGCACCACCCTCTTCAACGCCATCAGCAACTGCATCGTTGTCATCTAAACTTGGACTAGGAGTTCGAGAGCACAACATCACTTCGCACGTCGATGACAAGAAATCGATACAATCCAACGGATATGTAAAAAGGGGAACAGAAATGCTCTCGCTAGAGAAGACAATAGCATTACCAGCAGAACATTTCGAGTGTGAAAATTGCCTCGTTAAATCTTTTAGTGTGCAAGAGGAACGTTTCCACTTTCCACCCTCGTAGTCGAGAGTCCTTTTATGGCATCTCTCTCGTGTTTGTTGTTCTCCGGTCGAGGCAATTTACGCTGATTGCTTGACCTCTCACCCTTGTCTTTTGTGGAATCGTGATTGACCATTAAGTTAAACTGCAATTTGACGAGGGCTAGATAGGACATCAATTCAATTACACCAGCGGCTACCACCAGCACACCACACCAAACACAACACCAAATCAACTCACAGCTGTTGGATAAGGCAACATTCTTCCTTCCAGCAAACGAAATGTTTATGACTTTTGCAAACAGTAACAGATTAATGAATTGAAGTAGGCATTGGCATTCCGGTGAAGCTAGTGGCCAGCAATCAAAACGGAACTATCGGAGCTATTGATCCCACAAATGGCCAAAGCAATCAATTTTGATGAAATTGACTGCGCTACCGCTTTGCTTTGGGTAGAATGACGACATGTGGGTGTTGGTATAGTGCCCAACCCATCTTCCTGGAACCGGGGTTCAATGGCTTTCGGCTACATACTCGTACGAATATGCCATACACTGAGTGCAGCACAATGCAATGTGAGTTTTTCTAATTAGCATGTTGCATGTAGGCAGAGACACCATTTTTGGGTACAATTCCCCGTTTGGCTCTCACGCTACATGGATGACTCCTCCAAAAGTAAAATCAATTAAGATCATGACTAGGTGTTGTAATGAAACTGAAACCAGGATCAAAACGAGCAGTCGTAATGTATGTTCGACGCTGTTGTTAATTGTAAAGGCGCTAAGTCGTATCTAACTATTTTAATTAGTCACGAACAGATGCCCAAATATAGTGAGCATGGAGCATTGGGGTCGGTTCGTGTTCAACACGCTCAACATGCACACATACAGTACATAGTGAGGGATGCAAGCGCAACACATGAAGCACAGAGTACAAAGCACAGAGACTGTGTAAATTTAATTAAACGCAAACAAATCTTCTATAAATGGTAGATAACAAGCCCGATGACAGAAAGCGCATAGTGTCCAAACCAAATAAAAGCCGTACCTTCACGGCGCACATGGTTGAAGGGGAACAAAGGTAATGCAGCCATGCAGCCCGGTAATGAGCCTACGTAACTTCCTCGATGAATGTGCGTGGAATCGCGGTGGCGACGATAGAGGATTACTTTCAGAGCTAATGGCTTAAACTTAGCGCCGGCCGCTGCCTGATTCACTCATAGAGCAAAGTGAGGAATCTACTGTCCTATTAGCGCTGTCTCTGTGTTTCGAGTTTTTTTTTTTTCATTTTTTCCTTTTTTCTTACTCGTGTCATCCTAATGTGTGTGCTCTAGGAGGAGATATGTTGCCTGTCGTCAATGTTGGCAGTGCTTCGGGGAAATATCAAAAATAATTGGCAACTGAGCGAAAAGTTGCCGCATGTCTTGTCGACGTGGTGCTGGTGGCTTGTTTTAACAACGAGCCACTGTGTGCTAAGGTGATGAGAGCGTTGACGATTAAACATTTTTAGTGTCGCCTGGACCCAATCTACTAAACTACTAGTCAAGCAATCTTGCGTCTTTTTAAGTGCAGCCTTTAATCATGGACGTGAACGTGTCTAGATTGGGTTAATGCACACAACATGGACAATCATGGTTGTGTGAAAGATCATTAATTCAGTGTACTCGCTGACAGGACTTACTGAATCGAAACTAATTTGGAAGAAGCTACGGCTGCAGTTCGCATTTCTAACTAAACAGCAGGCAATAGAAGTACAACTTTGTTTTTCCTCGTTAAAGAGTTGATTTGTTACGACTGAACTAGACAACAGAGCATTGGTAGTTGTGTAAAGTGGCCTTCTGAACATTTTTTTTTAAACCAATTAGTAACACTATATCCTTTTTCCTACCTTTCCAATTGATAATAAGATACTTTTCAATTATGTACCGCCACAGAGATATAATTTCTTTCCCAAGTCTAATAAGTGGGCGATGCTGTAAATTGCCGGTTGATCATGGTTTCTGCGGTAATTGGGACTTATCTAATTACAGACTTGTACTTTGAATTAAAGTTAAAGTTAAAATTGCGGCTTTAATTTTCTTTAACAGATTTGCAGCTTTATATGTGACTTGAATTTGTATTTCAAAAATTTGTCTGCATCCTTTCGGCCAAAACAGTGTTTTGTCGCTGTCAATAGTGTAGGTTTAGTCGTCATAGAGGGTACGTGAATACTATTAACAAGAAAGACATATAACACAGAAAAATCAGAGAGAACACGTAGTACAAGAAGTATACAACTTTAAGACTTGATTTTTAATGCTGATTTTGACACCTCCTTCGAGATGAAGTAACCCTCGTCCATTGCTCTACAAAAATGACTCAGGAAAAAGAAAGTTGAGACTAGGCTCAATGATTCTCAATGGAGCAGTTATAGGAAAATCAAATATCTTCAGTAGTTCAAGATGAGAAACTAAGTTGTAACTTCTGTCTTATTCCGATATATTTTTTTCTATACTTATAATAGTAAGGACTACAATCGGTGGTCAGATGTCGCCTCATAGAGTGTTGCTGGAAAAATGATCTTAACGGGCAACTGAAACAAGAAGATTCACTACCTTCACCGAGCCAACACTGGTTTAACAATTTGAATGTTCTCGAAGCTATCCCTTCAGGAATCTGGAAACAGGTAACTTGACTTCCATCTAAAGTTAGCAACCTTAGAAAAATCCAACGTGAAACAGTCTACGGCAAGGGGTGCATGGCTTAGAGTATGCTTAGTCACTATTTTGCAAACTTCGAGTCAAAACCGATCTTCGATTTGAATCCTAGTCTTTTTTCAGCAGAACAAGAAATATTATTCAAGAGTATAAACTTTGTTCAATGTGATGTTAGTGGATGAAGATTGGCTTCCGAAGCCAAATGTTATCGGATGGTTAAAAAATTAAAAGACTCTCGTACCTTTGGACGCACCAAACACGGGAATTAACACCAGAAGCTGGAAAGATCTCAGAAATGTCGTTTTTGTTTACTACAACGACTGCCTCATAAGGCGGTTCAATGACCTTAAGGATCATACAAAATAGCCTCAACAAATTTCCAGAAACTGTTCAGAGAGGTTTATATACAAACACTAGTCGATCATTCTAGCTTACTGCAGCTACAAGCAACTTCCAGAAATGTCTGAAAAACAAAACAATTAGCCTCAGTACTGCTGCTATAAGTGGAGAACCAACAAAAAACATCAGCATACACCAGTTCCTAGAGCTATTGGATCAAGGCTCAAAGGAAAAAATTCTGCAACGTCATCACATGTATCAAAAGCCACAAACTTAGAACGTACTACGGTTACGTACGTCGAAGAGTTGGCAGTAAATTTAGCCACACCGGGGTATGGTCGCAATAGACGGTAACCTACGCACAGCTAAAGGTGCCTCAAATATCTTTCAAAAATGCTCTAACAAAGTCGACATACTCGTAGCTCTTGGTTTTATAAGACCAAAAATCTTCCTTTAGAAGTAGTTGGAAAGTCAAAGTTGAAGTATTAAAAAAATTGCGTACCTTAGTGGAATAAGTAACGAGTAGAACTAAACAAAAGGAGTAGACCAACAAAGCATTTCCTAATCGAAGAGCTCTTAAAGATCACTAATTCGGAAAATACAGATATGCAGGCAGATTGAAAGCACTACAGAGAAAAGTTGCAGTCCTCCTATATTGTGATTTGTTTAGGTTCCTTGGCTGAAAATTCTCAATAAATAAATAAATTCGTAAAATTTATTAAAAATCCATTGGCAGGCAATGCAATGTTCGAAGATGGAGGGAATCGGCAGGGAATGGCTATCGATTAAAATGTGGACAACCTATTACCGAATCAATGGAGAAGTAGCTTCTTGGTTCCATTATACAAAGGAAAAGGCGACACTCGAGAAGCTTATGTCACACACGAAGAAAATCGTCGAAAGATTCTTAAACGAACGTCTTCGGCAAATAATAAGGCTCGATAATAGCCAGTGTCGATTTGTTGAAGGAAGATCGACGGTGGACGCTATCCAAAGCCTGCGAATAATTATGGAAAAGCACCGAGATTCGTCTAAGGATTTACACATGGTATTTATCGACCTCGAGAAAGCATTCGATCGAGTGCTTAGGGATCTCATATGGGCCGCGCTGAGGTCTCAAAACGTACCGGAAACGTATATTAGAATAATACAAGACATGTACGGAAACGTGAAAACTGCGCTTAAAAGCTCTGCTGGACTAACGAGAGAATTTACAGTTAATGTCGGAGTGCATCAAGGAAGCGTACTTAGCCCTTTCCTCTTTAACGTAGTATTCGACTATCTTTTAAAAGACTGCATACGCGAAGCAAATGTAACGCCAATTCTCTTCGCTGACGACGCAGTTATACTTAGCGATAACGTCGAAGATTTACAGAACGCCTTAGATTCATGGAGAAATGCGCTAGAGAGAAACGGGTTTAAAATAAGTCGTTCAAAGACGGAGCATTTGACGTGCCCATTTGCGCATCCGTTGCGACCTGTTCCGGATATAATGTTAGACGGAATAGTTCTTCTTAGTACTTAGGATCAATCGTTAACATGGAAGCGAAATGTGACGACGACGTAAACCACAGAGTGAGTGTGGGATGGATGAAATGGCGGGAAAATTCGGGAATCTTTTGCGACCGAAAATTTCCACTTAATTTAAAGGGGAAACTCTACACCACGGTTGTTAGACCAGCTCTTATATACGGTTCACAGTGCTGGACAATGTACGAAGCGTTTAAAAACAAAATGACGGCAGCGGAAATGAAAATTTTAAGGATGTCTAGTGGAGTCACTAAATGCGATTTCATTAGATCTACGCGTATAAGAGGAAGTCTACAAATAAAGAATTCGGTGACCGAACAGCTAGAGGCGAGTAGAATAAGCTGGTATTGTCGCGTTCAAAGAAGATCTGCGGAAAATCCGGTTAAAAAGGCACTTTCAACTACGGTCACTCCAACTGTAAGAAAACGAGGTCGGAAAAAGAATTCCTGGGGCTAACCACTGAAGCGATACAGGACCGAGCAGTAGGTAGACGCGTTCTGCGATCTACGACATTAGCCAACCCCATAAGCGGAGCAGCAGCGATGTAGTAAAAATGGTAAACTCGTTACGCATAAGCTAGTATAACGAGGAAAGGGTTAGTAAAAGGATAAGAAGAAGAAGGCAATGCAAATACAGGTTCAGGTACCAAGAAACACTCCTCTGATCCTGTCCTAGCAAGTTCATGAAGGGGTTCATTTTCCTAGATCTTAAATGAATTCAGGTTTTCGACTGAGTTTAGAAAACCTTTGTGTTTAACTACATCCGAACAAGGTTGGACGTACGAGTATTAGGAGGCTCTAGAAAAACTGCTGCAAGTTTTCCTGGCGAGCAATAAATTCTATCGCACACGTGATTCAAAAAGACATTGGTAATGCATAATATATTGGTTTTGGAGTTTTTCGTGAAGCCTCGCATTCTTTTTGTTCCTCTTTAAGAATCTTGTGATATTCATTCAGACTTTATGCAGCCAAGACAGGCCATTCTTTGGAACCTGGCAACAGCTGAGACGTATTTACAAAAAAGCTGGCCAGATCCTGAGATCTGAAGGATCCTCCATGAAACGAGCGATCTGCAGAATAACAATTCTGGCAGAAGATGTAGTTACAAGCAGCTGGTTTAGATTCAGACTGAGAACTAAAACTGGTGACAGCTAGGCCAGACGAAAGTATTCATTTACTGATGTTTTAAAACGTATTCTGAGCGTTAGTATCGCTCTGAAACCACGGTATTCAACAAACTCGACTTTTGACTTAAATGGTGGCAACAGTAATCTGATGTTTGCTTAGTAGTATTCGTATGTAGCAAATAAGTCTGGTTGTAGAATCGCTTAATATAGTAAGGGAGAATTTGGCACAAAAAAACGAGCCCTCGCTTTTTCCGATCGCTTATCACATAGTGTTGTGAAGCGCCTTGAACATCTGAATCTATCTGTATGGTCATTATTTGTATTTAACATATTGGGATATTGAATTCTGATGATTTCATCTCTGCCTATTTGAAAATAAAATAGATATTTGGTACTTCCAGGTGTAAGAAAAGACGTAGATCATACCCCACTAAGTGGTTTCGGTAGAAGCTATGTCTTTGTTTTACCGTTTCTTGCTGTCTCTCTGTAAGAAATAATCTTTAAAGTTCTGACTATGAAGACACTTCAGCACATCCTTTAATTAGATTCGATTTGCCATTTAAGAGTTTGCTGGCGTACTTTACCCATCTTAAAATACTGAGGGCATCCGCTTGAATGCAAACATTCTCTGCTGAATCATGTTTCGACGGTTGATTTCCACAATCTTTGCGGAGTACAGACTGTTGACATTACCAAAACTTGGCGTTTTGAGGTTATAACTGAGTGATAGTCTCCCGTCCACCCAGCACCAGTTTGAGCTACCACCAATTAGATGGTTTTACCCTTGCAAGCAGGAGTCAGGGCAATGTAAATAGATGTTCGACCCAGCGATTGATAGCAGCATGCACAGGTTTGAGGAAAATCGAAACCCCCCTCAAGTTGTTTAAGTAAATATGAAAGATATACTCGTACGTCCAAATAAAAACAAAAAAAAAGGCTTTTCGATGGAAGAAGATTTGTTCCCGAAATTGAATGATATTTTACGAATTTTTCCTCAAAGTTGCAATATCTCGGGAGCGCATGTTTTCGGTGTCAAAGACCTGGGATTCCAAAATCCCAGTTCCTATATATGGAGTACCCCAAGTACTAAATGTATTAAAGACGCTAAGGAAAAAGAACTTCCTACCTCGTGCCAAATCAGCGCAAACAAAATTTTATTGAATCACCTTGGTATGGAGATTTTGTATAATTCTTGAATTTATTACGTGATGGCACTTACTCCATAATTACAGAATTTCTTGAGACAATACGATGTTGCCATAAAAAGAGAAAATAAAATCAAATTTACGTTTATTTTCGAATCATAAGGAACTCTTTGCTTTGCATCCCATGGCATGCCACTTAAAACCCGAAAAACCCCCTTCCGCTCTTTACTCAATTATCACGTGCACCATAAATACCAGGTTCGCTGATGAAAAATTAGCATTGAAATGAGGATTCCTTAGAATAATTACATACTCCTGCTGAAGACATCCAACGCAACGCAAACATACTCACTTGCCAGGAATGTTGTCTCAAAACAACAACCAACACTTTGGCTTACCGGCTATATGGGTACAATGACAGCGTGTCTCCATGTCTCAGTACTTCAGTGTTGAAGCCAACAAGATGTAAATTAGCCTTTCTGGTGACAGAAATGCACTAAGATGCACCTTCCCCAGGCCCGAAGCACTCCTTCTCCGGTGTGCGCGTTTTAATTCACGTTACTCACCTGAAACGACAGAGAAAGGGGGGGAGAAAATGCAAATTAGTAAATTTTTTTCTTCTATTTTTGGCATCAAATAAAAAAGGCAATCAAGTAAACAAATGTAATTTCGCCCAGTGAATGATGAAGTTGTTTCAGTCAAGTCATAACGGATACGTGATTGGATTATCTGAAGAACCACCATCGCACATACTCGTAATTGCCAACTGTGGCAATCTTTGAGGGCAACCAAAGGACTGACTTATGTAATTGAATGGAATGTGTGCCCACACACACGCAATATAATTCAAATGACAAGGAACTTCGGATGTATTGAGTTTAAGGCCGAGCACCACTTAGAAGAGTGGTACGTACATACGAGTATATACGAGTATAGCCCGCAGTCGCAGATCAAATCATTCTCAAATTAAAGATGAAACCGAGCCAATGACTTTGAGATGGTCCATGTCCCAAGGATACATGCTCTTTCCCAGAAAACTTGTTACTCTTTTGAAGGCAATCCCATTTGCATGTTTTAAGCCAAAAACATGAATTCGCTTTAAAAGATGCACTGATGCTGTGAATAGTGCAGTTGCCACAAGGACCACAAGGGTCTTCTTGTTTCTGTTTTGAATTTCAGTCTCAGCTCGATCCTAAGACTAACCCGACTGATGATCATGCAAATGGAAATCATGCAGCCGCAAGCAATTTGCGCTCGCAAAACTGATTACTGCATAATTTACTTGGAGCCAAAGATAATGCCAACTAAAATCGTAAATTACAATTACACGGAGGCGACCTGAACCTGAAGCTGGAGATGCAGCCTGGAAAAGCCAGTTTTTCACCCAGTCAATGTGCTGTTGTTGCCCTTGAATCGGACGTGTGCATCCTAATCATTTCCATTACGCTCGTTCTGGGTGTTCAAATGATTAGCATACTATAGGTATGCCATCCAGCAATGACCAACAGATAAGAAATAATTGTCGGGGATTTTATGTAGAGCAGGTGGCAAGATGTTCAGTTTAATGGTTTACTCATGCAACAACAGTTTATATAGACGTATCGTCATCTTTTCGGTGTATTCTTACGTTCGTGCAACATTCTCGGTGATCGCCATCACCGGATAGGGACATAAAAGCATAACCAGGCAAAGCAACAGAGCAACAGAGCAACAGAATAGATGTGTGTATCTTACAAATTAGTAGACTAGGTGAGATATGGCAGTAAAATAACGAGTTGTTCAAGTACTCGTATCTAGGTAACTGAGTTAGTCCAACGACTATTGAATAGTCATAACCATGGCGACTGCGTGTGCTGTTACTCGGAGTTCTGCCATAATGTCACTTTTCAACTTAACGTTGTATAATTGTGTTGCCAAAGGTACTTGTACTTATGACATGTGAGATCATCGGCATACCCCTATTGACATATCGCCTCAACCTTTCCTGGTTATAGGCTCAAGTAATAATCTAGGCTTCTGTTAGGCTTTTGAAAAGTTTTGAAAATTTGACTTTCTTGAGATGTTATGGGGCTGATCTTCACCAAATAAGTGATCCAATCTACAGAAACAATGAATTTGTTCAGTGGTGGACAGGGTCCTCACAAATATGTAACGATTCCATTTAGCAGCTCAAAATATGCGCCAATCTATTCTCAAATTTGATTTTTAAAAATACCTCATCAATCTCAAAAGCGGGTGTCTGTGCTTGATTGTGCAATAGTAAAGGAACACATTGACTTACGTAAGCCCATCTGGGTTTCCTGGGCTCTTCGCAGATAATACCGATGTTTCGGCGAAGTAATTATCCTGCATGGGGTTAACGATAATGAAAACGCCAAAACTCGACTCATTTCTAAACTGGCGACGTATCTGTTGTGTACTTTGGTGTAGAATAGTCTCAAACTAGTCGATCTACGCTGTAGAGAACAGGCATTGCAGCAGTAATGTGAGAAAACTTTTCCCAAACGCAAAAGACTCAAATTTGGCAGAGAAGCTTGAAGTAAAAAACATACAAACGTATACGAGGAGTCATAGTGAGTCCCGAAAATCTGGAAAAAAATTAACTGCCGGTTCTATACTGACGGCGGTAGCCAACGCTGTAAAGTGAGAAAAAAGACACTCTAGGCCAATATACGAGTAAATGGTTTTTACCACAAAAACATGATGTCTCTGCTATCGACTCAAATAATGAAAACACGTTTGAATTCGCATAATTTTCACCAAATAACCAATAAGTCAGAAATTTTATTGGTAGCTCCACGAAAATGGTACTTTGAGCTCCAAAGCATTTATCTTGTCAGGTGGGCAAGAGTTTATAGGGTTGAATGTCTAACTGACACTTTTAAAAAAACCGCAGCAGAGCGGCTAAATTTTTAGAGACGTCGAGAAGAATTCGTTTGGTATTCCGACATCCTGAAAAGTATTGTAATTATAATTGTAATTATAGTAAACAAACGACGATTTGGTTTCCAATAAACTTTGTCATAAGCTTTGCCTATCGAGTGCATGGACAATCTCATTTCCCGCAATACTATTATGACCTGGAAATTAACAGGACTCAATGAATTCAATTTTCTGACTTCATTGAAGTTTCAGTTTCTCTAATTAACTTTGAAGTCGTGAGAGAGGTCTTAAATTCAACTAGGATATCGCTACAGATGCAAATTTTTCGCTCATACTTATGTATTTCTTTTGAAAGCACAGCCCATGATACAAATATTAAGTGGAAGGACTCTAAAGCAGTTTCAGATTGTTGGGAAAGACCTCACGAAGCCAAAAGAGACCCGTATTTGAAGTCTGACTTTTGGGCTGGTGGCTGCCACACTACGCAGAGGCAGTGCAGTTTTTTCGTAAGATATTCTCTGTTGATCTAACCTCACTCACTGTCGACCAGACTGTGCCTGAATGTGTGAGAACGTGAAATATATGACTTCTTCTGGTGGAGTTTTGTCCAGTTCGATACTTATGACAACCAACAAACAACAAGTATTGGGCTAAAGTTCGAGGTGACATATGCAAAATTGGAAGACATGTAAAAAGTAATTTTTCTAAATGAACAAGGGTGCGTCAGCAGAGTTATGCCGACCATGTACCGGATCTTTTGTTCTATACTTAATCATCATATGTACAGAACGATTATATGTACTTCTTATTAAGAAAAAAGGTTTGCATATTTCGAGAATATGGTGTTCTTAAGCCTTTCATATAAGTCGACATACGTTCTGATATCGACCGCTTGTTGTTTGGAATATCTTAAAGTCGATTGCCTTACTATCCTTGTCGTTTTCCGCTAAGGTAATTAACTCTAACACTACTTTTGGAATGCATTTGTATAGTCTAAGCTTTTTCGAAAAAGTCACTGTTTGGAGCGAATTTTGATTTGGCGGAATTATCAGTCCGTACTTCATCCAAAACAAATGGCATTGACATAACCGGCAACGGCGAGCACTACAGGTTGATGATAAGCAACTTCTTGTAGACTAAACTGGATGATAAAGTTACCGACGATATGTGGATTCAACAAGACGTCGCTACGATGGACATTCCGAACGAGGGCATGGTTAACTCGTGCGTAGGCGACGTGAACTGGATTCTGAAAACATGCAATTTTATGACTTTTGACTTCCTCATTTGAGGCTAGCCGTAGGTCAATGCAAATAAATAGCAAACAAGCGCCAATGTAACGAATGCCAGCAAATTCAGTCAGATTTATGCGACAAAGTAATTGAAATTTTGAGATCTCGAATCAAAGCCGCCATAAAATGTTCCTTCAAAAAATAAAATTAGTAAATATATCTCATACAAATTATTTATTTATATTCAAAAATCCAGCGTCCTTATTGAAGGACCCTATACATTTCGCTAAAAATACGATAATCACTGCTTCATGATGAAATACAATTGACCATCACATCATTGCTTCTCTGAACTGTAACGTAAGTTTTCTATACATTATCAGCATAATGAAATGGAAAAAAAGTTAATCTATCACGTGCACCTCCATCAAGTAGTGCCGGCATTGGTTGTTATTATTGGACATCACTGCATGCACCACTCTTTTCAATTCCCTACCTCACTATCTCCACAGCTGTCCAACTCCTCAGCTCCACTCAAACAAGTGGTGTTTATCTTCCTTCTGTACATTCCATGGCCATCAAATTGATTGTTTATATAGTGCAACGGTTCAAGTGGATGGATGATATCGCGTCGTCGTTTGCAGTCTCAAAGAATGACAGATTCTGCGGCTGCCCGTAGTCTCTGACTCTGCAGCACTTAGCCGCAAAGACAGACTTTTGATTGTCTTTGCAATTCAAGTACTTTGTACACTTTGTACTTAAAACAACACAAACAGATGAAATGAAGAAAATGAAGACAAAGGCCAAAAAAGACGAATAAAACTGGTAAGAAGGAAAGCAAAAACCGAGCCACAACTACCAGTAGATTCTCCATGGAAAAATAACAATACACTGTTGCAAGCAGCTACTCACTATGGATTCTTAAGCGGAGGCTACACTCGAGAACATGTTATATGCGAGTATATAGACTGTTGTTTAGTATAGTCTCAATGAATTGTTCCTCTTTCTTCTTGATGTAACCGAGGTGTTCAGTAAAGTTGAATAACATGTATCATAGTGTTGACGTCAACCTGCATTTAGGTTCTTCCTAGTCGTGCTCTTGGTCTTGGGGCCTTGCAAAAAGATCACAAGACGAATACACACAACGACTTCGAATTCACAGTGAAAAGGAATAATCATTAAAAGTTAGATTATTCGATTCCAATTAACAGAAAACTGCCAGATACTCGCATTCCTATGCAATTCTCTTCTGTTGAAATAAATACGTCGTCGGTCGTCGGTCGTCGGTCGCCGTCTTCATCGTCCGCCTCCGGTTTCTAACTTTGCGAACGTTCATATGTTTTTCGTTTTTGTTCTTGTGAGCGGATATACAGAGAACACTAGCAGAGCTAACGAGGTGCGCGCAGCTATGAAACGAATTTTAAAACGAAATCCTTTTTTCCGCTTTGCTGGTGGGTTAACCAGTGCAGCGACTGTGGCTTTAGTTGGCTTTAGTCGGTGGTAGTGGCAACGACAATTGCAGCATCCTTAATGTGGATTCTGTTGGGTTTGCTGATGCCACTGCCACTGCTACTGCCGCTGTTGCCTTTTATGAAAATCACAACTATTGATCGACTGTTCTGTAAAGAACACAACAGCTCGTTAGTGGCATATCACGGGTCTCCAAAAATGTTACAAGAGCCGAGCGGTTCTTATTCCAGGAAAGTTCAGCGCATAACAATGAAGATGGTGAAGATCTGGAGGCAGCCTCCAGACCAGAGTGGTGATATTTTGGAGTGCGCATCATTATCTTTGATGATTTTCTGTTTTGTTTTTTGTATTTTTGTATTTTTGTTTAAGAATTTATCTGCTTTTGGAGCGCTAACTGGCTATTTAGATTTTCAGTTTTGAATGTTTCTCATTTCAACTTGTGGCAAACGGTGATGTATCGTGATTTCCCTTGGGCTACCAAACGATCTCGCAGTCATGGTTTAAATGGAAAAAAAAAATGAAAGATGGCTTTGCGAGGAGGCGGTTAGAATTTATATTCAATCGAGGAATAAATCATAATGCCATTTATTGCATAACAAAAAATTCAAAGAAAAGGAAAAAATAATAAAACGTGGGAGTCATTGGTTTCCGCGTTGTTTCCTGTTCGGAATGAGCACAAGAGCTTGAGTTGAATCTGGAGCTAGATTTAAGACTGGATTGAAAAATTGAGAGGAAGTTCGTAGTTAACATTCCGATTGTGTGTGAAGAAGTTTATGTTAGCAAGTCATCTGTCACTTGATGTTTTTATATTACTTTATATATATTTACTCGCTCAATCAACCTGCTATAATCCAGTCAAATTCTTTCGCAAACATATATTTACATAGCCCCAATATGTGGAAGTGGCGACTCTCGAAAACCTGCGACAACTATTACAGATCTATGTAATCTGTCCTGAGGACTACCGTCCACAACCCCATGAAAAAGGATGACTTTTTCAAAATGCAGAAATCGTATCTGTACAAAATAGTGACACTTGTGGCAACATTTCTATGTCAAATCGACCACATGTTGATCGATTAAAAATAAGCAAGTGAATGTCCGTCCAGAGGCAGTAGTTTAAGGACACAATCACATAATCATCGAAGAGGTTAACCAGAAAAAAATACAGTCGAAGCATAAAGAATATATCTGGAAGTAATACTTTGGTGGAAAGGATTCATGCATGCATGGCTACTTCGATCAGATTACCGATACAAATCCTAGTGGATGCCAGAAAGATCAGTAGGATCAACTGAAAGCTGCATGGCTAGAATTTTAGAACTGTAAATCGAAATTTCGGATAATTTTTCGAGGATTTCAATGATAAGAATTTTCTTCTTGTAAGACAGCGTCAGGTGCAAAGTGGTTTACTCCTCTGGATCTCAAAAAGTTATGCAAAAGGGGCTATAAGGGGGACCTAATCGATAGGTATCGCTACCAATCGTGACGTAGTTTTGATGCCACAGATCCTTGTACCTCCCAGCACTAGCTGGCGCCAGGCCAAATCCGTCTAGTTAATTTTTTTATTTTATTATTGGATTACCAGAGGCCTATAACACAAAACAACAACCCCATTAAATAAATATTAGAAAATTGTGCAGGGTAGATTTTATATTCTTTAATAATGTGTATGTGTTTACATGCGGCGGAGGGCTCAAGACCACGGTGCGTCTCTACACGAGAGATCAATACAACGCATCAATTCTGAAAGACGACCATAGGCCAAACCAATCAGGCAAATGTAACGAATCCTTTTACAGGCCAAATTTAAAAACTAAAAAACTAAAAATGCATCAATTGACGACCTTTGAGTGAGTACAAATTTCATATGTTCTTAGCCACTCTATGGGTCACCACACACAGTCCCAGTGAAGTACATCTGCACATAGAGTTGAGGGATAAAATGCCTTATTTGATTCGGTGTTGGCCTCAAGATATAACGAGCTACAGATTATGGCGAATCACAAAGAACCAAGGCGTTAGTCGTTCATGATACTTTCACGATGGGGCCACGTCGCGGTGAGATGAATCTTAAGTTCTAGGGAGACTAGAACTAGGACTTACGCCTTGAAATTCAGCGATTCTCGGTTGACCTCAAGGTCTTACCCAACAAGTTTCAATCGCCTAACTACTTACCATGCACAAAGCAAGGAATTCTTTCGAATTGCACGCTGTAATCAAGAACGTTGCAGTCGATGCTGATAATTTGGAAAGAGCATTTCTGTAGACTGCACAACCGCGACGATGAACCAAATATCGCTGTCAGGCAGAATAAACCTTTCAACCTAGTGTAGATGTAGACTTAAAATTAAGTCCACCCGACTTGAATAAAGCAATATCTAAGATGAAGTCCAACAAAACTGCTGGAGCTGACGGTCTGACTGCCGAGCTCTTCAAAGCGGTACGCCATGACTTGGTAAGGCCCATACTGCAGCTCGGACGAATGAATGCCCAATGAAAAGGACCTCAGTATTGTTTGTCTGATCCCCAAGAAAGCATTTTCTTTAAACTGCACTGACAACAGAGGCTTCATTCTGTTTATCACAGCCCACATGTTCTTAGCTGCCGTATTATGTAAACTACTAAGGCCGTTCATCAACAACCTGATTGGTGCATTCAGACCAATTTTTCACATTACAGTAGATTTTAGAGAAAACCCATGAGCTTCAGATCGACCCACACCACCTATTTACCGATTTTAAGGCCACGATGACAGCATCTACAGAGACATACAATGTCAAGTTTTGGCATATCTGCAAATCTCGTCCGTCTGTGCAGGATGGCGATGGAGAATGGACGTTGCTCCATTAAAGACGGTAAAGATCTCACCTAGACCTTCGAGATAAGACAAGGCGATGCGCTGTCATGCGATTCTTTTAACATCATACTCGTACTTGAAACAATAGTGCAAAACTCACGCGCAAACACAAGAGGCACAATATTTCAAAAGTCCGTCAAATTACTCGCACACGCCGACGGGCGCTTCGGGAGTATTGAGAAGGAAGCGGCGAAAACGGGTTTAGCAGTCAAGTATATGCTGTCAAGTAAAAAGGACAACCAACACCGACGTCTCGGGCAGAACGTCACCCTCGACAGATGAAACTTTGAGGTAGTTAAGGACTTTGTCTTCCACGGCTCCGCTATAAATACAGACAACGACACCAGCACTGAGATCAAACGAAGAATAACTCTTTCTAACTGCTTTTTCTTTGGGCTAAGAAGGCAATTGAGTAGTAAAGCCTTCTCTCGGACAACAAAAGTCGACCTTTATAAGACCTTAATAATTCCGGTCCTGCTCTATGGCGCAGAGGCATGGACATTATCAAAAATGGATGAGGGTGTTCTTGGTTGCTTCGAGAGAAAAATTCTTCGGGCGATCTTTGGTCCCGTCTGTATTGAAGGAGAATGGAGGAGGAGATACAACAATGAACTTTACGGACTGTACAGCGACATCGACCTAACCAGAAGAGTGAAGATCCAAAGACTGAGATAGCCGGGTCATGTAGAGGGTATGGACACCAATGCTCTGGTCCGAAAAGTCTTCGAATCCGCTCCTGAGGGACAGCGCAGAAGAGGAAGGCCAAGACTCAGGTGGTGCACGCAAATGGAAGGTGACCTCAGCCAACTTAGCAAGGAGATGCTTGCTGACTGAGGCCGAGGTCCACCCCGGACTGTAGTGCCACTTAAAGTAAGTAAGTAAGTAAGAATTGGCTCCAGTAGGCTACTGCAATTACAATAGATTTTGTCGATGGCATCAAGAAGTGCAGAGGCAATTTCGCAGTCTTTTCTGATCTCGGCGATTAATGCCCAGCAAATAAATGAATGTTAAAACAGAGTTTAATGATAATTTAGTTGGTTGACTATCCCTTCGATTCCACTATAGTTGTCGAAACTAGACGAAAATGTCTCTGTCAAAACTATGATCGATTGTACTTTGGTTCTTATGTTGAAGCCTTAAGCTGTACGTAAGTATAGGCCGGAATCCACTAATTAAAGGCATATAAATATGTAAATACATTCGTGCTATGTGAATACTTCAAAAGCCGTCCGTTTTCAGAAGTCTTAATATTTTTTGAAAAATTATGTACCTACGTATACTCACTGTACGTGTCTGACATGCTATCGGTTTAATTTTGTGACGATAAACCTTCTTGTTAGGATTTACAGTGGCTTTCTTCGGTGAAATATATTTTCATTAGATTTCGGCTTGTACGTATATACATACGGAACGAGAGGAAATCCAACATGTAACCGAGGTAGTTATTGCCAAGCTTCCTTCTTTGAGGTTTAACTCGGCAGTCAATCTGATTTTCTATTTCATTGCATCTGATGTAAATTATTCCAAATACCCTGTTGTTGTTACAATTAACTGGTTAACCATAAATTTATTTGCATTACGTAACTTCCTTAAACAAAATCACTGTTCATTTAAATTTCTGTCATCAACTTTTCTTTACACGGTTTCAAAGATCTCCCTTGACTAAGCACTCACAAGTATATACGAGTACTTAAACTTTCTTGCAGTTATGTAGATACTGACTTGCTTGATTAGTGTCACAGAATGCCCACAGCTGCGTACAGATATGGGAATAGGAACGTATCCCAGCGATTGTCATTCATGTGAAAAGTACACCTTCTTCACGTCTAAATTATCTGATTGCGTATAGTCTTGTTAGCCAGACTGAGTATGTCAAGCCTGAGGTACGAGCACATTACATTTTTTATTTTTACTTTTTGCGTGGTGCTACTCGAAACATGCCCTCGCACTTTGTTTAAAATTGTCTTACTTAGCTACTCGTACAAGCAAAAGGATCTGAGCTCAACTCACTGAAAGTGGGATGCTTTGGAACGAGAATCGAGATCTCGTATCACCACCACTCGCAGCACTGTACAACACAGTTCTCTTGTTCCCCTACGCTTAGATGCTGGTATGTACATATGTAGTAAGGAATACTGGATCCAGATCTGGATCTATAAACATTTTGAAATCCGAATCCCATGCCGAACAAGAATAGCGCGTCAGAGATATGAATCTATTAAGACAGATTGTTGTTTTCCTATTTTCAACAGCAAGCGCAGCTGGATAAGTGGATACTGGATACTGGATACTAGATACGCAGATGAAAGCACTTTTGTACTCGTATTCGTATACCTGTTCTTTGATTAGAGACCGTTTTCCATCCTGTCCTAACAATATTCAGGAGGTGTACATTTTCCCCGAAAATTAAAAAAAAAAAAAAAACTATCCCGAGGGAGAAAAATGTCACACCTTTCTACCTGGACCAAGGATGTTGTCGGAGTATTATTGCTAGTCACTGGTTCAGTGCCTGTCTGTTGCTGGTTACAAAATTTAGTAGAATCGATATTTCATGGCAACACTCTTCGTTGATTTATGCCAAAGGCGGGAGATATTAATTAAACCGCAGACACTAAATTGATCTCATATTGTCTTTAACCGCTTCCACAAAAGATACCAGCTATTGAGGTTAAGATGGTGAGAGGCAGCCGCCGGCATTCACATTCACTTCACTCGTACACAACAAAAGGAATTTTTATATTTCCTCCAATGGAACTACGGAGGGAAAATAAAGAAGTGCAGATACTCCAAGTGTTTTCAGATATTCAATTAGGAGAAGGCAAACGAAGAGCAAAACATGGATCGGGATTTCAAGAATTCCATACAAGGATCGAATGGAATTTCATATGTTTTGTATTTTCATTAATTAGGACGTTTCGCCCTAATTAGAGTTTTGAGTTTGTAAATTCTTTGTTTTTACGGTGCCATTAAGGATAAGTATCAAGTTGGAATTGCAATTATAATGGGGCAATGGAATTCGAGGGTGGTTTATTCAATGTGGAACATTGGAAAACACTTGTGCTTAATGGTTTTCCAATTAGCCAGATGAGTATGGAGATTTTTTAAATATTTACTAATAAGTAACTGAAAGAAATACAGTTTTTGTTTTACTGTGTAGGAAGTGCCATAGGGCAGCTTACATCTATAAGAGTTTGTCCAAGCCGACACGTTCTTTGTTTTGTAGGATCGGTTTAGGCAATAGCGATGCTGCGATCTGTAACTTTGCCTGCCTACTCAGCAATTGTACTTAGTTTACCTCTAACGCTATATGGTTCTACCAAACATGACTAAACCTCAGAAGGAGTTGTTAAAGAGTCACTAAATGTATTTGGAGCTGAGGTAGACAAAGATTTTTCACGACGAATCAAGGTGCTGTACAGATATGTCGGCGGATGAACCTCTACTGTGTCCACGACAGTTCTCATGTTTCTGAAGCGGATTACTTGCTTCATTTTGAACCAAAGGATCCAAGACAGAGTCTAGCCTTCCATGTTAGGTGTTTTACCCAGGACTACAGCCACATATAAACTCTACTGCTCTAACGAATCAATCAATTCTCGGATAAGGCTGGATTAACTGTTGATGACCCTGCAAAATGTCGAAAGAGTCTTAATCGAACGTCTTCCGCAAATAATAAGGCTCGATAATAGCCAGTGTGGATTTGTTGAAGGAAGATCGACGATGGACGCTATCCAAAGCCTGCGAATAATAATGGAAAAGCACCGAGATTCGTCTAAGGATTTACACAAGGTGTTTATCGACCTCGAGAAAGCATTCGATCGAGTGCCTAGGGATCTCATATGGGCCGCGCTGAGGTCTCAAAAGGTACCGGAAATGTATGTTAAAATAATACAAGACATATACGGAAACGTGAAAACTGCGGTTAAAAACTCTGCTGGACTAACGAGAGAATTTCCAGTTAATGTCGGAGTGCACCAAGGCAGCGTACTTAGCCCTTTCCTCTTTAACGTAGTATTCCACTATCTTTTAAAAGACTGCATGCGCGAAGCAAATGTAACGCCAATTCTCTTCGCTGACGACGCAGTTATACTAAGCGATAACGTCGAAGATTTGCAGAAGGCCTTAGATTCATGGAAAAATGCGCCAGAGATAAACGGGTTTAAAATAAGTCGTTCAAAGACGGCAGCGGAAATGAAAATGTTAAGAATGTCTAGCGGAGTCACTAAACGCGACTTCATTAGGTCTATGCGTATAAGAGGAAGTTTACATGTAAAGAATTCGGTAACCGAACAGCTAGAAGCGAATAGAATAAGTTGGTATTGCCACGTTCAAAGAAGATCTGCGGAAAATCCGGTAAAAAAGGCACTATCAACTATGGTCACTCCGACTGTATGAAAACGAGGTCGAAAAAAGAATTCCTGGATTTCTCAGATGGCAAATGCGCAACAACGCCTGGAGCTAACCTCTGAAGCGAAGCGGACTCTGCAAAATGTAAAGAGGACAAAAACGTACAGATAAAATTTTCAGACAGTGAACAGGTCAAGTCTGGGTATCGTCGGACATAAATAGAATGAAAAATGCCATAAACCAAGGAGACTGGTATAAAGAACAACAATAACGTCTATTTATGTACAGATTGGCTGTTCTTTACATTTTTGACTTGCCAATTACGAGATGAGGCACTTCCACATAAAAAAAAAACAAAAACAGTGTGGCACTGGCAGCCCGGTAAGGGCCATGGCCTAGCTTCTTGACACTTATTTGTGTTGCTCATATTGTCATTTTTGTCACATCTCAGCGGGGCCTACGGTTTATCACCGAATCCGAACGGCACTCCTTAGAAGCTTTTTCATAGGCAATTTTACTTTCGGGATTTTCCCATTTTTCGCCGAAAGGGTGATGACGATTCGAAAAATTTTTGGCATTGCCGAGGATCGAACCACGGACCCTCTGCGTGATAGTGCAATGAGCTAGGCGGACGGCTCGTTTGGCTTGTCTTAGACCCGGAGTACCCTCCTACTATGAGATGCATTTCGAGTGTTCCCAGCTGCTAATGGCTAGATTGACTGCTGTTTAAAGGGCACGGCAAAACGGTTCGGCTCCATTGAAGGGAGTGCAAGTTTGTCAGCCATTTCGTTAGCATTAATACCCTCATGCCCAGGATCTTGTTCCAAGAGCTAATTTTTTGTAGGGTTTTGAGGCAGAACATGATTGATTTGGAGTCTAAGGGCATTAATTTGACTATCCGCGCCTTTGATACCGAAGTTGTAGATAAGTTTCGCGCTTTCTTGAATGGCGTGTAGTTCAACTTAGAATACACTAGGAATTTTTTCCCACAGCAATTGTAAAACGTCAAATAAGAAAAAAACTTAAGCTGAAATTCACAAAGGAATGTTGCAGCTATCAGATCACAAAGTGGTAAACCCAATTGATCATGTTGCAATGGATTCATACTCCCTTAGTATTATAATAATTAATAGATGCAGGCAACATAAATCTATATTAGACACCACAACAAAGGGTAAATGCTCTAAGGAGATTAAACATTGAACTCGCATTAAACTGCCAGAAACATTACCGCTTGATTATCCCTCGATATCTCTATAACATCCTTACAGCCTGCATTAACTGTTGAATATTATTGACATTGATGCCAAGAAATCTGCAAAAACTTTGATGATTTTCGAGGCCGCATATATGACTTTTCATAGAAATGAGTTGCGCCATAGTAAAATTATGCATAACAGAAGATCTTGAGCTTGTGAGAATAATGACGTTCGTTGGTAACAGACATTTGATGGCTAAAAAGGGCTAAAACAAGAATATGCGATATCATGATATCTTCTCCTCGGTTTCTGCGCATTTTTGGAGGGCTATTTCAACCATTTCGGAGTGCGTACTTGAGAGACATTAAAGAAAAAAACCGCACTTACTCGAGAGTAGTATCACTTAAGACTTAGTTGTCTGTAAAAAATTTCCTCCTTCCTCTTGGTCACATGAGCTATCGTGAGCTTTTAACCAAAAAAAACTGCGGAGTCTTCCAGTAGAACCTGTCTGCCTTTTGCTGCATCTTAAAAACAATTTTCAAGAAGTGGATGATGCATAAATCTTTACAGTTTCGTAATAATTCTCCGTGTGATAAAACAATTTATTTAATTTTCTTAATCCGACATAGATTATCCAATCCCAGACGAAATACTTAGTCATATCTTCTCAGTTGGAGAGTGTGTTTAAGTTCAGGGCGTAGATGGGATAAAGATGTCAGTTTTTTTCCTCTCAATAACACATTTTGGTTGCCTTAGTAGCTCTGCAAACAACTGGATTTCAGACAGTTTTATGTTCTCAATTTTTTGAATACGAGTACTTTCCTCTGTCTAACTGCTAGAGACACGAATACTCATTTGCATTTCAAGTTTAAGATCAAGTGGCCTTAGCTATTTGTTTCAAGTTCTCTGAATTTAATTACTTAACCACATCTCGTAATGAGCTGTACTTATCACACGGGTTGCCTTGGGTCAACAAGAGACTTGACAATTTGTGATAATTATTTTCATATTGGTTCCCTACTCATCGAGTTTTAATTCATCTATTACCCAAAGTCACGGATTTGTGCCTTATGATTGGATTTATCTATGAATGACCCGTAAGTGCAATATTTTTAAGAGTATAAAAGATCAGCCACCATCCTTTAGATCTTAGGTAGTTGCATCATGTCGATACTAGGAGTATTCACTCTTGTAACCTTACTTGGAAGCTCCTTTGAATTCGATATAGATTTTCGTATTGTGAATGGATCCCGTGTCGAAACGAAAGAGTTCCCTTTTATGGTTTCCATTAGGCGAGCCTTCAATAACGCGCACGTTTGTGGTGGGACAATTCTCGATTCCATATGGGTACTTACAGCCGGTCATTGTGTGGCAGGCATTAGACCTGAGTTTCTAAACATCCAGTATGGCGTTACGACAATTTCTCGTTTCGGCCCTTACATTGTAAATGTTACCAAAGTGATTGTATTTGAAGGATATTTTGTGCCAGTGGTTCTTAATGATATTGCCATGTTGAAAGTGCAAATACCGTTCGTGTTTAGTGAGTCTGTACAAGCAGTTAAATTGCCAAGAATGTATCAGCTCACACCGGAAAACGCACCAGCAACAATATTAGGCTGGGGATTGGATAAGGTAAGTTAGTAAGTATTTTAATCCTTGAAAATTGTCTTATTTCTTAATATTTGCAGTCTAAAGGAACAATCCAGAAGGACTTGCAACAGGTAGGACTTAGAATTTACTCTAGGGAGGAATGTAACAAGCGACATATCTTTCTAATTCATCCAACAAATATTTGTGCCGGTGTTGAAGGTGGTGGTAAGGGTCAGTGTAATGGAGATTCTGGAGGACCATTATTAGTAAATAATCGTCAAGTTGGAATATCTTCATGGAGTATGAAACCATGTGGCCTTGCGCCTTATCCTGGAGTATTCACTGAAGTGGCCAACTTTATTAATTGGATCGATTATGTGATGGACGAATATGGAGATTCCACAGAACAATGATAACACCATTACGAATTGTTTTTCGTGGTTTTCAAAACAAAATTTTACAGAAGGCTACACCAATAATAAAGAACTAATGCTGTTGAATGATAATAATAAAAATAAATAAATTCGGATTGTGAAATTATCTTTCACTTGCTAGCTAGCTTATAACTGTGAACGTACTCTAAGAAATACTTCAGTCCTATTCGTTCGTGGCTTGAAAGAATAGGAATTCTGCAATATACATTTATCTTGCTTGTATTTCTAGAAAATACGATAACAAAATTTCATTCCAATCAACAAGGTAGCCAATTTGTTTGAAACAGCAGTTAAGATCCTGATACAGAGCTTGCAGTACACACCTTCAAAATTCCCCTCGTTAGAAACATCTTTGATAAGAAGAATCTTAGAAACCATTCACTTGTAAGATTCTGCCTGCAATACTTTGTCGATGCCTGAAGCCAATAAATCGCTGTAAAACTTTCTCCTCACGGAAGATTTGCGAAAACACTGTAAAGTCCTAGATCGATACTCCGATACATCGATTTTATGTAAGCATAGGGCAGCAATAAATAGTGATGAACTCAATCTGTTATAAGCATCCATATGTATAAATTAGCAACTCTATGAATGGAGTTCTCTCATTGAACACTTCGTTCAGCAGCGAGTTTTGCTGCTTTTGTCAGCAGGATTAGGACGATCCTGTTGAAACTAAATGTCGTGTAGATCATATTCAAGCAAAAAATCGTTGATTATGTTTTGTTATGGTTCTATATCGAGTGAAAATCGTGAACAAGCTCCAACTCAATGAGACAGAAGTACCTTAATACTAAACAAAAGGAGATAGACTGTCAACTGTTCATAAGCCGTGCAAACATAAGGCAAACGACGATCGACTGGATCTTGAAACTGAAATATGTTATGTTAATTTAATTAATGAATTAAAATCTTCCTCAACGGCGCTAATATTTTCATCTGTGCGCATTATGCACGATCTTGTCAGTGACTTGAAATCAAAAGGAGTAAGTGTAGCCCAAATATGATTTTTAATTCTTTCGTAGTTCGGAAAGGATTACCATAAGCTCGATACTTCAAATTACTCGGGGCCTGATTAGCGCTTACCGTCTTTCAGTAATCCCAAAGTTGAAACCTATATTGAGCGCACAAAGCTACACCCTTGGTTTGAGTCGAGGCCGCTCTAATATTTCTTGTCGATTTTGGTTTCACGGCATGCAGCACTTATTTGTTATTGGAACCAAATTGTGGAGAATCCTTCCTTAAATTTTGGTTTTAAACCACGGCAACCATGAAGCAGATTGTCAATTATCTTCACCTGAACTCTCTGCTTTCTCCACATCAATCTGGCTTCAGGGCCAGATGACATAAGACGAGAATTTGATTAGGGTAATTTGAGAGTCTTGTGCCTTCTTGACTTCTCAAAGGCTTTTGAAGGCTTTTTGTAAAAAATTACGCATTTACTTTGGTTTTAGCCAGAATGCAATAAAACTTATGTCAGGCTACTTGTTTGGTCGAGTTCAAAGGGTTTACCCTTTGAAAATATTTACTCAAAATACAAATATTTATATGAAGGGGTCCCCCAGGGTTCTATTTTGGGTCCAATTCTTTTCTGTATATATATATAAACGACATTGCTCAATGTTGTAAAAGCGTCTCCTTCCATCTTTATGCAGATGACTTACAAATTTATCTTTCTAGGCCCTTGGGTTTGGTAGAAGACCTTTTTTGTAGGTTAAATGAAGACCTTCATAGAATACAAAACTTGGCTATTGAAAATGGATTGACCTTAAATCCATCCAAGTCCCAATCCATACTGATTTCTCAGAATCAATATGAAACAAGTAATTATCCTTCTCTTTATTTAAACAATGCGAGGATCCCATTTGTATCTAGGGTATCGTGTTTAGGTTTTAAAATAAATTGCCGTTTGTCTTGCTCTGATCAAGTAAACTACACCGTTGGTCGTATCTACGCTTGCCTTCGGAAACTCTGGATAACTGCTCGTCTCATTCCAATCGGAACTAAAATAAGACTAATGAAAGCATTACTAATACCAATTATATCCTATGCTGAAACGGTCTATTGTTAGCTTGATTCGATATCAAAAAATAAACTTTAAGTAGCTTTTAATAATATGGTACGTTATGTTTATCGATTGCGCATGTATGATCATGTCTCACCTTACACAAATAACGCCCTTGGATGCACCTTGCAACAATATCTTAATGCTCGCAATTGCATCTTTTTACACAAAATAATTTACTTGAAATCACCCCCGTATCTGTTCTCGAAGTTGCAGTTTTCTCGATCTAATGGAATTCTTAATATTAATAGTCTACCCTATAACTATATAAATTCATCGAGACTATTTTTGATCAGCACCATTAGACTATGGAACTCATTGCCAGAACATATCAAAAGAACGTCGAGAACCTCTTCAGGCCAGGATGGGATTCAAGTTCTACTCGTATAGTACTGCGTTTAAGTGCTGGTAAGACTGTTGGTAGTCCTGATACCGAAGCGACCCCATGCTCATATTTTAACTGGTCAAATTGTATCAACCTTCTGTGATGTTAATCTGAAAGTCATTACGATTCGACCAGTTTTATTATAAGACCGCTTCATTGATGGACTTTGCCGTGGCAATTGGGCAGTGACCCACAGAATATAACAGGATGTTTACATTTTACTAAATTATGCGATTTCCGAGTTTTTACTTCAAAGTTGATTGTTTGGTGCGATGTACCAATGTCCTGTAGCGCCGTTTTGTTGGAATCAAATGTTGCTCAATTCTGTCGACAAAAGTTTTTCTTAGATGCTGCGCTAAAGATAAAAGGCTTTCTTTCAATCTCTTAAGCCCCAACCACAACATTCCACTAAAAGCCACATCAGAGTGTGACCTTTCCAAGATATTGGTGAGAAAGAGTATAGTTCTCATCAAACCTCAGCACATTTCGTGTCGATTATTTAGTCTGCTGTAGACAGCGAACATTTTATGTAAGAACGAATGTTAAGACTTTTATTGAAGCAAACTGTCAAAATATTGCAATAGACACAGCTGAAGTTTGCCAAAAAGCAAAGAAAAGGCTGTTCCACATGTTTGAAACAAGTTTCATGAAACATCGTTCAGTTAAGGTCCTGTCTATGTTGGTGGGGAATGGCGAAGTGTGCTTAGTTAAAAAAAAAAAAAGTCGCGCATCGGCTTACTTGGTTAGCAAACTTATTTAGATTTATCATTGCTACAAGATGATATGCAGCACTAGGATCTTCTGTGATGTTAGCCTTGGACGTCCTCAGTTTTCGACACTTACTTCGTTCATTATACTTCTTAGATATGATACGACTCCGTAAGTATGATAGCTCCTAGTATCAACACTGTTGAATTTAAAAATGTTTTCCAAATTATTTTATAGGCGGTCCTCGTTGTTAAGGATACGGTGCTCGGTGGAGCTCTTTCTTAAAATCTTAAAAGTACATTAGTACACATGGTGCACCGCCAAAATGAGATACGACACAGTAGAGGATCCCGATAAGGAAGGTGATTGCCACAGTTGCTGAAAAAGAATCTCAAATTGCCCTCAATGGTTCTTAGACCCAATGAATTAGAAATATGCAAGTGATAATTATTTGTTTTCCCTTTTTTGTTGGGGGACACAAAAAACAAACAAAAGACGTCTATTAAAAAAAAAAATCAATCAGAATCCAAAAGACACTAAAGTGAGCTAGACTTATTTAAAACGATTTTGTGTACATATGTATCCAAAGTGAAGGAACCCGTCAAGGTTTCTTGTCAAACGAAAAAAAGTTATTTTGTTTACCAAGTCTCTGTGATGCTCAATTTGTTACGATCCCTTTTGATGTTCTGAAGATATGCTTCGTTTATTATTCTTTGAAATAAACGGGCAAGAAACAGCCATTAATCCAGCCCGAATCTCCACAGTTTGGCATAACAACTAACACAAATAGTTCTAGCGATTTTCAATGACCAGTACGTTCGAAATGTTAATGTGTAGTTCTAGGTCAAATGATGGCAGTTCTTTGAATTGAATCGACTCTAGTAATGAGTATATGCACGATTAAAAACAATCTGTTCGGATTGTAATGTTAAAAGTCTTTGTTCGTTCTTTTTTGTGGTTAGACTGGTTAGATGTTTCTTAATTACTCATAAATTCACTTGGTTCTGATGTCATTTCAGCATCTGTTTAGGGCTCTAAGATTCCATATGAGTAACCACATTGCAGTTAGTCGTCAATGTTCACATCAATCTTATTCAAGGACATTTTATACACGATGTTATGCATGCCAATTATTTTTTTATGATTTTTGAAAATAATAGGCTTTTTTTTCATTTGTTCGTATGATTCGGTTGACCATACAAAGTAACATTTTGGCTCCAAATTTGGCTTCAGCGGAGTCATACTTCTATAATTCGTTTAATTGATGTAAACGCCATGACGTTCAGCCGCACTAAATTGCATGTGTCCCCATCATTTTACGCAAGCACGTTTTTGTTATAAATTCCAAAACAACCTTAATTTGATCGGTGAAGTTTGAAATTCCAAAGTCGGAAGCATGTCATTTGTATCGCATTAATCTGTCGACTCCAAATTCGGATAATCCCAAAATTTGTTTATTTCTTTTACAAAAATTTGTCATAACTGTGAGTTAGACATAAAAGCGGGAACCGCTTTTCTACGAACGCCCCTTAAATGAAAAACAAAAATGCCATCTCGACTAATAAAACCACATCACTAAAGGTTGCTATGCTCTGACTAGCCATGCGTTTAATTTGACCGCAAATATAAAATAATATAAAGAGAGAGAGAAAAGAAAAAAAAAAAACAATCTTAACCAACTCTGGATCATCACATACGAGTACTCATAATACAAATTGTCGCTCATCACCACCGCACGCCAGCCGGAAAGAGGTCTTTGGTTACCATTTACAGTAGGACGCCACTATTCCACAGTTATCACCCAGGCCGGCCCAGTCTTTGGGAGACAATAATTAATGTTCCACATTAATTATAATTAACGAGATCGACAAAGCGCACTACGAATATGTAGTCGTATATAGACTAATAGATATAGAGATACCCTTTCTGGGTGTGTGTATATAATATTGTAACTATGGGTGTATGTGGGTATCTGTCAACAATTCGAAAGGCAAAAAGCGGCAGAAATTGTAACGAAAATGGAATCAGCAGCGGTAGTATCCGTCATTGTACTCATACTCGTATGCCATCTTGTAAAGCTGTAGAGTGCACAATCTATGCGTTCGTCATATGAAACCGAGGCGTAAAGTGATCTTGTCTTACGTCTGATGGAACAATGCCAACCGCTTTAAATTTTTATTTATTGTTAATTAAAAATTCAGCTCCCTCTCGTTACTGGTAAGCATCATCGTCATCTTTGCCATCACTATCACTATCAACACATCACAAAATCACATCACAAAATGATGATCGGTGCGCGGTTTAGGTCTCACTTGAGATCTTTTGCCACACAACTTCATAACCTTGTCCCATAATAATCTAACCGTGAAGAGATCACCAAACTCGTTGACAACAGAGAATGATCCGGAGGAGTACAAACGAGTATAGGGCCCATCTTGAAAGTGTACTTGTACGGTATGCCCTTGTACCTCTCTCCATGAGTACCTAACCTATGTAAACCTGTATTCGTATTCGATTGAATGCGAGTGGCAAAAGTCGAGAAAGTAAAGCTAGAAACCGAAAACACGCTGTGAATCTGCACCACTAATACCGGAGCCGGCTATCGGAGGGTATTTGAATTTATGATGAAGCGTGAATGCTTCGACGCGGTATCCTGTTTGAACATATGGGGGGCGTCATTGGATCGCTTTATACCTTCTTCGAACGGTTTCGATACATTTTTTTATTGTTTTTTTTTGTTTTTTTTTGGTTTTGTGGAGCCGTCCACATGGCGGATCCATTTTCTCGGAATTCGAGAGCATTGCCATGGATAGTGACCAAAGTATACAGGGCTTATCTGCATGACTCTGGGGACAAGAATATTTTATTCGTGCAGCAAATAGTCGTCTACGAGTAAGTATGAACGCGCCGTACGGCTTCAGTGGGCGTCTGTTTGCTATCTTTTAATCCGATTTGGTTTCTTATTTACTGACGGGGCAAGAAAATAAATTTTGGATATTAAAGTTATGAAGTGTGACAGTCACACTATATGTACATAGATTTGTGCATACACAAGTATGTGGATATACTAGTAATACAAATAACATAAAACGATTGTGATGATCTCTGTGGGTTTCAAGACGTTAACTGCTGGAGTTTATTGAGATTTTCAATTTAACCTCTTCAAAATCAATTACTAAAGTGTATTGGAGTGCTCCAGGTTCATTCTGGGCATTCTCTGGCTACAAGCATGTGAAATTAGATGGAGACACACACCAAAGAAGAATCCGGAAGACAATTGTAGTCATATGCTTAAGCTTTTCAAATCCAATACCAAACGTAGGAAACATTCTGCAAGCAACTTCGTAAGGTTCACTACCTAGGTGGCATAGGAAACTTGAAAAGGTGGGAAACAACGATAGCAGACTGAGGCATATGGTAGGAGAAAGACGACTTAGATAACCGAAACGACAACAGTGAACGATTTATTGGTTTCTGCATTATAAGTGTCCGATTCGAGAAGAAACTTAAGAAATTCCATTTGAACTATGAAAGTAGACGGTAGACGGCTCTTTTGCTGAGTACCACTTTCGAAAGGATCACATGAAAAGTGATAAGCTACTAAAGGAACAGAAGGTTCGAAACGGTGAAAGATGAACACCACACCGGAAACGGCAACAAAACACAATTTTTCGACCACAAAAGGATAGACTTTGAAAGGTTTTGCTTGAGATCATTTCAAAGAATTGTATAGATTGTGGACAGACAAAGGCTTAACTTTTCCAATCGATGCGGAATTGATAATCTTTCGCAACACTTTCACTCACAGCGGCTACATCACGCTGATGCGTTGGTTGGCTTTGCATAATGAAGAGTGTATGTGGTTCCACAAGATGACGATCAAAATAACAGTATTACTTTGTAAACGTCTCGTGGATTGAAGAATGATTGAACCATACGGCGTATTGATGTCGGTCTGCTCAAGATAGTTTATAACACAAGCCTGACTACCGAGCTTTTTAAAGCGGCAGGCTATGACTTGGTAAGGAGTCTTAAATATGGTCGGACGAAAGTATAACCGATGAATGGAACCTCAGCATTGTTTCTCCTTAAGAAAGGAGACCCTCTAAGGCTGTTCGTCAATAACTTAATTGGTCCATACCATTGTGCCTTCGGGCAAGGAAAGCCTACGATCGACAAAATATCCACACAACGGCAGATCTTGGAGCTAACCCATGAGCTACAGATCGCAACACACCATCCATTCCTCGATGATAAGGGCGCGTATGACAGCATCTATAGAGACAAGCTATACAGAGCAATGTCTAGTTTTGGCATCCCTGATAAAGTCGTCCGCCTGTGCAGAATGACTTTTGAGAATGCACATTGCTCTACCAAGGTCCGTAAAGAAGTCACCGAGGTCTTTGACATCAGAAAAGGATTCAGACAAGGCGATGCTTAGTTATGCGATTTCTTTAACATCATTCTTCAAAGAAATGTTGAAAACTCACGCGCCAACACAAGAGGCATAATTTTCCAAAAGTTCGTCCAATTACTCGCATACATCGATGATATTGACATAATAGGAAGAAAACAGACTGAGTGGCGCTTTCGCAGGCAATGAGATGGAAGTGGAGAAAATGAGTGTACTAGTCAACAGAACGTCGCACTCGACAGATATACACAACTTTGAAGTAGTAAGGGACTTTGTCTAGGCTAAGCTTTGAACTCAATTCAGACAACGACACCAGCGCTACGATCAAAATTAGAGTAAGCAATCGTTGCTTCTTTGGGCTAAGAACGCAATAGGGAAACGACTTGCAAAGCCATCTGGCGAACAGCAAAAGCGACCTTATATAAAACGCTACTGCTCCATGGCTCAGGAGCATAGACTTTATCACATATGGATGAGGGTGCCAAGAGGCCGCTTTGAGAGGAAAATTCTTTGGGTAGTTTTCAGTCCCGTCTTCATGGATATACGACGAACTGTATAGGCTATACAGAAACATCGACTTAGCCAAAAGGGTGAAGGTCGAATGTCCGAGTTAGTTGGGTCATATAACAACAATCCGGTTCAAAAAGTGTTCGAGTCCGTCCCCGAGAGATGGCGCAGTAAAGTAGAGTAAGGCGCACACAGGTAGAAGGTGACCTCAGCCAAATTAGCTTGTGAAACTGTAGGCAGCTAGCAAAAGATTGAGCTGGCTGGAGACGCTTGTTGGCTGAAGTCCAGTTCCACCCCGGACTTAACTGCTGCTACTTAGCCCAGATTAAAAAGATTGGGACTTTACTGACAACGCCTAGGACCACCTTGAATACAATAATGAATATTTCTCTGCATCGTTTACATAGGTGTTTCATCGAAAACCCCTTCCAGAACATCGATCGGTTCAAGGAAATTTTATTTGGTAAAATTACAATTCAATTGTATGTGACCTTGCGCAGCGATTGAATTTGGATTGCGGACCTAAATAAATGTAGGAGAGCATGGGAAATTTGTATCGGAACTCCAGTTGATGTTGGGGGTCAGGACCACTTTTGATCGTTCGGCTCTGGCATCTTTATGTTTATTAAGTAGGGCCCTGTGGGGGCCCCAGCGAACAATGCAATCCCAAAAAATTAGATCACCGATAAGCTAACAACCAAGATACAGATATGTACATTAAGTCGGAACGTGTACCAATAATAGGAAGTGAATGTATCTCAAAAGAACTTCAATTGTCAAGTAATGCATTCTTCTTAGTCCGTGAGGAGTTAGGCTTGTGAAAAGATTCTTAAAATCCCAGAACCAATTGCTTCAAAAGCTTGAAAGTAAAAAAGGGTCATAAAGACGCACAAATCGAGAAGAATGTAAATGCACCTTGCTGCTCTTCAATAAGCTTGAAAAACTGTCTTACTCGGAAGTATTGTAGATATGTCATAGTTAAATATGTCAGCACCCGAATCAACATTTCTCGAAGAATACGGGTTTCTCAGAAAAAAATTTCTTTCTTTAATTATGTTGACATTTAACACTGCGTGCGTTCTTAATTAGTATAGAGTATTTGATGCGACATAAATTCCACTCAAGCAAGAGATAGTTGTTCTCATAGTATCAGGATGGGCAGTGAACTTCTGATGCACGTGAAAGTATTCGGAAAGTATTTACAAATCAGCTAAACAAACTATCAATTTGTACATACATACATTTGCATACTAATATACATATGTACGTACACATTGGATACGATCCCACAACCTAACTCAACATTTTTACACACCCAATCGTCTAATTTACATACTCTCTATTTTCCAACTAAGTGTAGAGGAATAAATGCCTTAAGTCAAGGCCTGTAGCAGCAGCAACATTCAAATCAAAACTTCACAGCCCATCACATAAATACATACTTTCAAAACATACAACAGATAGATGTAACATTGACTCTTTGTAAACAGAAAATTATACAAACAAACCTCCAGATTGTCCGTTATGTTTTGTTTAGGTACACAACTTTGCATAACGACGACTTGCCCTATTATTGCCCAACATCATTCTGTTTATACTTGTGTTTCCCCCGCTCAATAAGAACCCCAACAGAGAGCGAGTACAAAATGTAATAGCATCAATTAACCTTAGCTCTGGAACTATAAAAACTCAAATGTATCTTGTACTTAGAATTCCAATAAAACAATCCATCTTTTCCAGAGGGAACAATCGGATAAATCGCCCACGGTCCGTCAAACTACTCATTTTCTTATATTTTTTTTTTTTTTCTGGGTTAATGGGGTTCATTTCCGTCATTGTATCCTCGTGCAAAATGATGTATAGCTTGATTGCTTAGCGATTTCTTAAACACCTACATGCGTCGCCCAACACTATATTAACTCCTAGCTCCAACTTCTAGTACTCATTGTTGCTATCCTGTTCGGATACAAATGCAATTTTCAAATGAATGCACATTTTACTATAGTAGATGGTACCCGGAGATGTAGTTATAGCCTGACCAAAGATGATGAGTAGGAAAGCCTGCCTTACTGTCTATATATAAATGCCGACCACTGCCATCCGTTTGGACATTTACAAATGATGATGACGATACGCTGACCGCCGCGTTTCGTTACATCCAACAAACAAAAAACAAAACATGAAAGATTCCATGAAGTCACCGAGTATTATGCATATTGAGATGACGAATGACAAAGTCCAGCCGATGCCAGCCGTCTGTCATTGATTTCATTTAAGATCCGTTGACTTTTGAATGCCTTAATACGAGTACGATCCGCTTAGAAGTACTCGTATCTTTATTCTCATCTTCATTCCCATACGTCTTCACCATCACGTGTCTGTCCAATAACACACTTGAACCAAAAGGTTTTGGATATTTCTAGGTCAATTACGTTCTTAAATTTTGTTTATCTTAAGCTGAAGCGCTTCTGTTTGGATTCGGATTGAGGAGCTATTGGGTTTTGTGTTCCATTCAAAGACCAAGCAGTAAATATTTGTGGTAGTCCTCTGGCGTCCCTTTGGTTTTAATTTCGAAATCTATGTTTGTTTTCGACTTCCTGGCGAGTGTTAGCAAACGTTACGGTAATTATCGGAGGACGTGAGAAAACTTCAGAACCCATTTACGACAAAGGCACCCCATAGACAAATCAAAAATCTTGAATTTATTGATCTTTTGTCTAGCTACCCTTGTTATGTTACCCATTTTCACACTTGAATCAACAGAAACGGATACGTTGTGAGTCAGTGTGACCATAAGAAATTTTTTTGTATCTAACCGGCATGTTTGTTCTATTCGAAATCAGTACACATTTGGCAATTTCGAATGCAAAGGACAACTAGTACCAAGTGTTGGGCATCTTTTCACATCAGTACGCATCAGAGTATGAGCTCTTCCGAAATAAAATAAAAATAATATAAATTATATAAATTAAATAAAAATTACATTGCAAAGTACGTTAAAAACAACAGTTTTCATGACGTTACAAATTTTTATGAAAAAGGAAATCTTAATTATAACTATTTTCTTGACCTAATGGATTACCCGTACTTATTTAGCTCAATTTTTTACAGCTCTTCTTCGGTTTTCCATCACCCTTCCATGATTTGAAAAAAATCATACTTTTCTTAATACTTTCCTCAAGGATGAAATCTATAACTAACGCCTTCAAATAGCTCTTACCTGTTTGAGACTCATTTTTTTATCATTTTGAGCCTAACTTTTTTCAAAGTCAACATACATAGATTTCATAAATGTCGAAGAACAACTACAAAACTTGCGGAATTTATGTCAAGTATGTTGCGCGCAAAAAAGCGCTAGTTTCAGGTTGATTTGTTGACTACCGATTTCACCAAAGCCTTCAATAAAATATCTCATAGAAGCATTCTGACTTAACTAAAGGTTATAATTTTCAGTTACGTTTTATAATCTGGATTACTTGCTACGTAGAAGATCGACATAAAAATTATAAAACCATGGTTTTCAACCAAAGTTTTGGAGTACCTCAAGGTAGCCATCTCGGGCCCTTACTAATAATTCAAATAATCTGTGATGTCGATTCTCATTATTGAAAATTCATATACATATAGCCGTCTACACTGACGACACGCAAATTTTCAGACTTTTCTCATCTCACTGCAGGATGATCTGGGAGATTTTCTATCCAATGCCAAATTAATTTCCTTGATCTTAAGTGCCAAGCAGTAATATGCACTCGTAAGCACCTTCGAAGCCCCGCTGGAACTTATTCAATCTCAAGTTAACCTCTTTTCTTGGTATCTGTGTTCCGTGATCTAGGTACGGATTATCTATGTAGATAACGTAAAAAAACTCAATTCTGCTCATGGCTTCATAAAGCGCTGGTTTAAGGAATCCTCTAAACCCTAAAAAACACTTGCGGCCCCCTTCTTAAATACGCTCTTTAAGCTTATTTAATCGTACCTTTTTGCACCTCACACATTACCCGAGTAGAACACAAGCTTCTCCCACTTACTTTACGAGGACTTGTCTGATTAGCTTAACTTACCACGTTACTACAATATAATCGAACGCAATAACCTATCTCTCTGTGCGACGATATACGAGGGTTGTCTGAAAAGTTTCCGACCGCAACGTATAGATATTGCACTCGTCCATAAAAGCTAGTGAATACTAGTTGTGCATCTTTTGACAGTTACGTACCGAAGTTTCAGTCATTTTGGACGCGCAGTTTTTAGTTGACAGTCGTTTGAGTGAGTCTATGTGTTGTTCGAGCTGCCATCATTTACCCATTTACCACAGTGAAATTTCGGGCAGCTGAATTTAAACGTGGCCCTAAGAGCTTCGGAGATGATGAACGTTTGGGACGTCCAAAAACTGCAACCACTGACGATAACATTGCTAAAGTTCACCATATGGTGTTAGATGACTGCCGAATTAAAGTGAGAGATAGTAGAGGTTATGAAAATGTCCAAAGAACGTGCTTCTTACATATTAAATCATCATTTTGGCATAAGAAAGCTATCCATGCGTTTTCGCGAGTGCCGCGTTTGCTTACGGTAGACCAAAAACGTTTCGAACGAACATTTCCAACGCTCTGTTGGCGCAGTTTAGGCGCAGTAAATCCAATTTTGGCGCCGATTAATTACTGTAGATGAAACTTGGATACACCATTATACATCCGAAACAAAACTTCAGTAAAAACAGTGCAAAAACTGTTTTTTTTCGGCTGGGAAAGTGATGGCTACTGTTTTTTGGGATAGTAAAGGAGTTATCTTAATCGATTATCTTCAAAAAAGAAAAACCATTACAGGAGCATACGACGCATCATTACTTGCCAAGCTGAAGACAGTAATTGCAGAAAAACGGCAACATTTGCAGAAAAAGAAAATCTTGTTTCACCAAGACAACGCGCTGTCTCGCACCTCAGCGGCTGCCATGGCGAAAATCCATGAATTACGGTTTGAACTGCTTGACCATCCGCTTTATTCACCAGATCTAGCCCCAAGCGACTTCTTTTTGTTCCCTCATCTAAAAACTGCGCTCGGAGGACAGAGATTTTCGTCAAATGAGGAGGCAATCACCTTCGTGAACAATTATTTTGCAGAGAAAAACATCAAGTACTATTTGGACGGGTTAGAGAGATGGGAGCATCGCTGGGAGAAGTGTGTAGTTGTGTAGTGTTACAAGGAGACTATGTAAAATAAAATAAAAAACAATTTTGAGAAAAAATGTCTTCTGTCATTGTTCGGTCAGAAACTTTTCAGACAACCCTCGTACTCTTTGCACATTAACAGATAATTTTCACAGAGAAATGACGGATACTTTCAACCAATTTCAATGTTATATATTGCCCCCATCACTTATAAGTTGTATGTGAAGTTATAGTCCGGGGTTTAGACTCAATTCGACTTGTTGCGAATATCATTGAAAGGGACAATTACCAAAATTCATAACTCACAGTACACAGTACAGTCCAATTGAAATGTAATAAGATAGTTCATCTGGTCACACTGACCATGCTAGAGAAATGATGGAGCACTAGCACTCTTCACTTCGATGAGAGAATGTGCATATACTCGTATATATAGTTGTATGCAAGTATGTATCAGCGCTACTGCAAAGAGATAGCAATTAATTTGATTACCATGTGTGATATCTCGTATCTGGAAAAAGATGACGTGGAACTCAAATTTGAGTTTGTCCAAAGACTGTCCTTTCACGGATGTACTTGTATGTATGAGTACATATTTGTACGTTTAGAAGGCAACGCGGTCGGTCAACGGTTTCCTTGCCTTTGTTCGTCGTTATACCTGCGTGTCGCTTCTTGTGTGGCATGGTATGGTTTACCTTTGCTTATATGACCCTCTGGCCTCTGCCATAGCTGCTCGTATAAATGCACACACTCGTATTTATGTATACATATATTATGATTGGTACGAAGGGAACCTTGAAAAATCCATAAACGATGAAATAAAAGGACAACTCTTTGTTATGGTAAACCACTGACTGAGTGGTTGACGGTTGGATATCTTTTCTTTGCAGCAAAAGAACCAAGAGTTTCTTGGGATAATAGAGGATTGCCGCTCACGAATTTAATTATGATCCACTGAGGGAGGACTGGATTACGAACGAACTACCTAGTCGAGTACAAAGGACCCCCTCTCTTGCACTCTAAGGTGTGTCTACATTATGTCTGCTATGGTGAAACGATCATTTGAATGAGTGGGTGGTTGGTAGGTAGGTAGGATATACATAAGTGGATACGCATCATTTAATTTTAATTTTCACATCCACCAAACCATAGGTTGTTCTCTTGGCACTTATGCAAGACTTACTTTGGTACTTGTGTCGTTTGGGTCTGTTTTTTTTTATTTGTTCTGTGTCAACCTACACACGTTTCGGTCGAAAGCCAGAAACAATTACACGAAATTAAAGTTGTTCCACATTTTGTTTCTCCTGTCTTTTCTAAGCTGCCGTGATAGCCATCTAGATTTAATTGAATGCACATGGTACGGAAACCTCTACTTTACATCCACTAACTACCGACCGATGGCGGAAAATCAAACCAAGTGGCATTGTTCTTGTGATGCAAGGAAATTCCAACATGGTACAGTCGCTGTTTCGAGTTCAATCAAACAAAGCTGATTGCAGCTGCAAATATAACTATTATCTACAACTGGTTAGAGCAATTAGCATTTTGAGAAATTACACTGCAAATAGAGATAGAAACTTGGGCTGTCCAAATTTACACTACGGATACATTCGAATGGGGAATGCGAATACAGTGTTTACATTCGTGTGCTGGTATTCTTCAAATTGTGAACCCCTATTCTATCTGGCAAGGGTTGAAACATCGTTTATGATAAGACTGCTGCCATCACACGCTAATAGAACAATTTATTACAGTATTGACCCAAAAATGCGCCTTTTTGACGGTACCCTTCCGCCGTAGATGTCACATGTTCGTATCTTTGTGCAGGCATTTTTCAATACATACTATGATAACCGGAGACGGTAGAATAATTGACTTTTGTGATGCGGGCGGTGTACTGCACGCCGTACCTAATCTTCTTCATCATCATCGACAATATTGATGTTGGCGTGTGTTGCAGCCATTAGAATGAGTATTGAATGTTTAGTCTGCTGGTCTAGACGAGTTTTTTTTTTTCTTTTATTTTTTAAATCCTCAGTGCATGCTGATGCAGTTGATTGGAGTTTAGGAATAATGCCAAGCATTATGAATTCCTTGATAACTATAAGATTCGTGATCGAGGTAGCAGCATTGATGTGTGCTTACACACAATTATATTCATATTTCAGTAGTTTCGCGTGTAATAAGATTCCGACGCCAAAGTCCCGACAGTGAGTAGTTTCTGCCTGAAATAGTTTATGAATCATAAGATGCACATGCCAAGTAATGATGCTGTTTTTTACATTTATATATCAAGCCGCTAAATGGACGTATGAATGTACCTATAAACTTAAGTAGCAAAATGTCTGTTTAGGAGTAATAAACAATTCTACTAATAGTGGAAATATTTGTTGGGTGCAAGTCATTTGCTGTTTTTCCAGCATTCCTTAAGCACAATGCTTTGGAAATATACAATTTCATTCATTCATTTCAGTATGTTCAGTAGACGACCCTTCACTACCAGCTTGGTATGACAAACTTCAGTGCAAGATGGGTTTCAAAAATGCTTACGTCACCACGAAAACAACAACGGGCTGCTGGTTTGCGAAAGTTTTTGAGCCTCTCTAGCACAGCACAGGTGGGCCTGATAGTGACCTGCATTGAAACGTGGGTGCACTACTATGAACCAGTGTCCAAGTAAGATTCGATTCGGTGGCGTAAAAAAGGTTCAGCACTACCAAATGTGTCTCAGGCGGCTGGGAAAATAACGGTGACGACTTTTTTGGATATCGTGCGAACACTACGCTTCAATTCTGAAGCGTTTGCAGGAATCTATTTAAAAAAACCAAAAGGCAAATTTACCAAAGTTTTCCTCCTGCTACGAGACGACCTTCGAAGAATTAAACTGCCACCCTATAGTCAGAATCTGGCCACTACTGATTTTTTTCTTCTAAAGAATAAAAAAGAAAAGCGTGGAAAATTTTTTCCAGCGATGAAGATGTGAAGGATGCAATATGACCTTTGGTTTCGTCGAAAAAAAAAATTAAGCATCAATGTCCCAACATCGCGTACATGTCTCATATTCCGTAAAAATGTTTGTTAATGTTTGTGTCAGTGCAGTTTTGGACCATGTTATCCACAGTTCACCAAATATTCTCACACCTGCAGATTCTAAAACAAAAAACAAGAAGTCCAGATCGAACATATACACGCCTCATCTCTATGAATTTTAGGGTCGCATCATCGAATTGTATAGGATTATGAAAGAGATCGCTTGCCTGATCCACAAAAGTCGGAAGCAACCTCACAGAAAACGAGTTTAGACAAAGTGATACGTTGTAATATGACTTCTTAAACAACAAACCAACACTAAAACTCTTGAACTCGCTCGTGATACTAATATCATCCGGAGAACTGCCACTAGTGTCCTGTGGCACAGTGGAAGTTACATTAGACAACTATAACATTCTGGTACTCCAGATGTTCGAACCAACAACAAAATCCACTGCGTACACTACAATCGGCACTTTCAGTGGTGTAAATGTTGAATCTTATCATTTTTGGATCAGCAACAGATTCAGAACCTTTTCAATAAAACACGTTGCACAAGACCAAAGTGAAAATTGTATTGTTAGACACCCCAACAATAAGCGACTTAGCATGAAGTTATCGATCTTTGTAATCGTCGATCAAGTGCCGCAAAATTATGAAAAAAGATTCCGAGTAGCCCAGTCATCTGTGAAAAAAAACTGGTAAAACAAGGATGAATGCACAGAAACGGATGGCAGATGGACTAAATTCGGTGCAGAACTCGGATACATGAATTATAAGCTCGATAGCTAGAATACAAGCTTTATACTCGTATCTTCTACAAGGAAAGCGATCCTGTATACTGCGAGAAGTACTTATTCGTAAATTGCATACAACAAGCTGTGTTAATGTTGAGATAAGATTTCGGTATATCAAATGAGGACGGCTAGAAAAAGCCTTAACATCGCATATGATTGCATTCTTTATAAGAATGCTGTAGCCCTGCAGGTTACAACCATAAGAGACAGTTAAGGTCAGCTAGGTGATTTAAGTGAATAAAAATATATAGATTACTTGTTAAAACTAACCAAAACCAGCTGGATAAATGCATACTAGGTTTCCGGATATGTTTCGTATTGCGCTCAATCAACTTCATATGCACCCTTCCTAAGAGAAGGTATTTTTCTTTTCCGTCTACATGACCTGATCAAATAGGTTAAGTTTAAATCAGTATTCAATACAAGAATTCATCCACCACCACTGGAAGAAATGTTACAGGATATCATAAACTGAAAAACAGTTGTGTAAAGAAGAAACAGCGTTAAAGTCACTTCCATAAGCAAGCGATAAATCTACAAGTTCATTACCATGTTAAAAACGTGACTTCGGCTTTACCCCGTGGAAGTAGAGTTTTATTCAACCTAATTGTTGACAGGATACGAATGCCTTGGCGAATAATTTTACTGATTCAAATATGAAAACATCCCCCAGCACATGATATGAATATATATGCAGAGCACGTCTTTAAACGCCTTCATATCGCCACTGAAGTACATAGATGAACTCTGTGTTTCTCTAGGTCAAATTGAGTGAGAAAAATGGGGCAAATTTTTTACTTGTGCGAAAGGTCATCATCTTCGTTTCATTGGGTGTTGAGACATTTTTCGAAAATTAACAGTAACCCACTGTCAAAAAAGCTATTTTCTGTTCGTATTTGGGACAAGCACCGTTGATTTTCAAATTAATTTAAACCAAAGGCATTAAGCTGAAATCATAGATTCATTTTTGGAAACTGAATACCTAAAGTTAATTTACGAATGACGTGCGTAACCATCTGCCTTTTTATTGTGTTTTACTCATCTGAATTGCAGGAGCACTCCTTAATCTTATTGTTTCCAGGCAAATTGATTTTTTTCTTTTGACTTTATTTGTCGCAGCCGATTTTCACGGCCCATTGAATGTCATTTTTAGTTGACAATTACTTTCAGCAACAAAAATCTCCTCAAATCCATTGTATACCCATTTACAGTAGCCTCAATTAGGTCACGTAAAAATGGGCACTTCCATACCCTGAAAAACAAAAAAATCTGTTGTTTCGGTATTAGTGATGGGCTCTCAAAAATCACCACAACATCTGTCCCATTTTAAAGTACCTATTCGCCTGACCTCAAAGGGACAATAGACACACTTTCGTCCCGAAAATATGTTCAAAATCTCGACACAAAAAACTGCAAGCCAGATGGTCAGCAATTCGAGAAGATATGACTAATCTGACTTCATTATAAGAATGCACGCATCCTCACACACAGAAAAGTGTTCAGTGACACCCACCCAGTGTTCAGTGACAAATTGCCAAAATGCGAATTTTTCAGAAAGAAAAAAACAAAAATAAGTAAATAAATAAAAACATCCGGAACGCAGACTTAGATCATTTCCAATTCTTATGCTAAATTTAGATATTTCAGCATTTTCTGCTTCATCGTCGTCGTCGTCGCCGTTGTCGTTGTCGTTGTCGTTTTCGTTGTTGGTCGTCGAAGTAAATCATTAAAAAACCCCAAAAGCCATACCCCATCGACCATATCGGCGTTTACGTACGCGCATTCCAAGAATTTAAATAAACTGGGACAAGACCGGACATTGTAGTCTCAAAGCGAAAGAAATCTTCAAATCATAAAATTTATGAAAAACCGTTTCAATGAAGCTCCTTAAAGACGCCAAACGTTTGTTGCGTCGCGTCTGTCCGTAATTTGTTTTGTGATTCATGAAGTCATAATCCCAATTGCGATGAGTTAGACTTATTATTGGCACCAACGTTCTTCCAGGAAATATGTACATACTCGTACGTTCGAGTACTTGAACACATTCTGTTTACTCTTCAACTTAATTGCGATCAAGTCATCGTTCTCATTACAAACATTAAATGAGATGGAACAGATGCCCCCTCAGCTAAATGTCACACCAGGTTAGGAAGTCACTCCATTAAAGTAGATGACGAGGAGAAGAAGATTTAATCAAAAGTAGGTAGATACTCTGCCACTTTTGGAAGGAAAAACAATCTAAACAATCGATGTTAGGCGCGAAACTATTGGCTTCCTTTGAGATTAAGTCCACGTCCCACTCTGGAAAGTGATGGCCTTTGTCGATATGAGGTCTATTGAACTGTAGAATTGCATAGCTGCAGAGCTACAGAAATCGCTTATTATGAGTATGTTGGCTCTTGGGCAAATTCAATGGAATTATGGGAAAGAAGGTAACCAGTCGATATGAATACGGTTACGGATACAAAGCATAATACTCGCCCGAATCTTTCAAGTGAAGCACAATCGTGATTGTACAAACTTGAAAAAGGCTACGGTTTCTATGAGTTAAAGATACTTATAGCAGAGTTGCCATTGAACAAATTCAACAGCACCTCAAAAAGTGGCTCAGAAGCCAAAGGGGGACCATTATTACTGCTGTTTTGCAAAACTAAACCTTCGACGGTTAATCCTTTTTTGGATGGCCTTCCGAAGATGAAAACTGACAGGATTACTGAAGGGGTTTATATTTACCATTCGTCAGCATAAACTTGGATTCACTTCTAAGCTCGACACGTAGGTGACGGATTGTTTGACGAAATAAGCTCTGCTTAGACGTCATGGAAACGAACCTCTTTTTGGACTAAAGCGGATTCTATACAACAATTTGCAACGAAAAAGGGTCTGGAAACAAGCGGATGAAGGTGGAGAACCCGTGGGAAAAGCTAGCTTGCATCCCATGAAGGTACTGTTATTTATTTGGTATAATTCCAGGGGTATACGCTTTTTCAAGCTTCTTTCACCTCAACAATACAATCGCGGCGAAAAAGTACTGTAAGGGACTGTATAAGCATAATGAGATTGTTCAAGAAAATTGTCCGGTTTATCCATCACATCATGAACTAGACAGGGATGAGAAAGCTAGGCACGCCTCTATATAGATAGTTTATATGGACTCTGTCATATACGACTTTGAAATCAAATAAAATGCGATGTGTATCGATTTGGGACTTTTGTGTTTTTTTAAGATCGGCCACAAAAGGAGCAAACAAGAATCTACATGGACAAGCGGCAACCCTTATTCATAGTTGAACACTTCAGTTGGTTGTAGATGAACAGATGAAGGTTGCTGCTCTATCGTACCTATGCAATCTTCCTATGTACAAACAGGCATTTGAATATTGAAATGCGCAACGTTTCTCGAGAGTACGATCTCAAGTGCCAGTAGCTCTGGCTGTTTGACTCTTGGACTCATCCATTGGCATCCTAAAACGGAGTTAATTAAGAACCCGTAAGTGACATATGAAATGTGCGAGGACTGTTACCCGTAGGTACAGATCATGCTAATCACTTGAGAACCACTTTATATCGATCTATTGATCTGACTCTGGGCTATCTGGGATCCGATACATCTGCATGCCAATTAAAGACGACATCGCCATCCTTAGTTCATATTGATATTTAAATTAAAATACTTCGTCACAACTTGACATTTGAATGGGCAAGGGAAATATGAATACATCTCACCATGTATGGCAGTGCGGAATGGCATTGGGTTGGGTTGACATTTGACAACAACGGCCGCACTACCTTGTCCAGCACGACGGTAAGGTGGTCCAGAGATTCGGATTGTCAAGTGTTTGGTTAAGATGTCCAATTCAATTTTGTAAGGACAAGAGGAACATGCATATTATGAATATGCATCAACCACTGATACATGGCAGCACAGAGATACATATGTACGAGTATGAACATATCTTTCATTCCAAAAGCATGTCACGTGTCAAAATTCTACCTCTCAGTTTGTATAATACACATACGAGTATTATTCTCGTATTTCGGCACATGAAGTCGTTACGAATTTCAGTTGCATTGAGTTTTTATCTCATAAATGCGGTCGGTTGTTTGGAGACGTCAATCACCTGCACCTGTGCATAGGAAAATCGTCATGAAGATGATGCGCTCTTTGTCTCTACACAGATGCACAGATGGGTGCGCAGCAGTATGAAGTATCCGTATCCAGCTATGTGGCCGGTGTTTCAGTGGAACAGAGTCAAGAAAAAGTTGGCTGAAGGCATACCGAAACGTCACAAACAACCTGAACAAACATTGCACCTTTGAACGAGTCCATTTACTGGAGATACAAGTACTGGTACGAGTAGATAGTCGTACTACGGGTACGTACGAATGTAGTATGTAGCGCTTAGCTACTCGCGTCGACAGGTACAGCATTCGAGCTACAGCTACAGTATTGTAAACTTTATCATACTTCATAAGCTCGTTTATATTCGTATGCCTGCACTTTGTCTTTCGCTCTTCATATGATCGTGTACGTCGTGCCTCGCGTTGAGCGTTGCGTTCCATTTGCTTGTATTCACTTAGTGCACCAGAAACTCATAAAAAAAGGGAAAACTTTTAATAAAAGCAATAAAATTGTCTTGTCTTTCAGTACAACTTCAGATGTTTTTTTTCTTCATGCTTTGTTTGTTGATGTTTGAGTGTTTTTTTTTGGCTAAATTTTCGTTTCTAGAATGTAAGCTATATGTGAAGGCTGAATCTCGTCTCTTATCAGTTTGTGGCTGTTTGGGACACCAGAAATAAATTCTAGGGATACTCGTACTCGTAGTTCGTAGTTGGCATCGGATGCGGAATATTTGTATTTGTCGTTGGAATGTGTTTGGAGAGAAAACAGGTTTTCTACTTACTGTCGGTTTTTATCGTAATGAAGTGTCTCAAACGTGGGGTTAACTACTTTACGAGTAAGTTTCAAGAGATTATGGCTGCTTAGGTGCTGACTGGGTACCTGTCATAGTTCGTTGAAGTTGACATTACATACGCTAATCCTTAAAAGGGTTTGTTTTTCTTTATGAATCTGGTCTTCGGTCTCTTGTTTGGTTTAGCTATATGAATTTATAGACTCTGATAGTTGTTTCCTCATAGAAGGAGTATTAAAGAAGGTTTTTGAAATTAAAATAAGTAAGACAGTTTTTTTTTGACAGGACGCGTCGTTTTTTTTTCAATTTTAATGTTTGGTCTCGAATGCTTTTATGAGAGCAAAGAATGAGTACCTACTCCAACCAGTTTCGATTAGTTGTTTTCTTCAAAAGAAATCTCATGTTCGCTTAAACTCGTGATCTGAGCTGCTTTTCAAGTCTGTCTTCAAGGGAATTTGTTTAATATAGCTCCCCAGCTGTTAAACAAAATCATACTTGACTCACACACCATTAATCAGAATTCACTATCGTTTTCGAAATGTGACAGTCTAGGCCCAGCACAGCGCAGCAAAAAAAGATGAGAAACTGTGGCTATGTGGAGAACGAATGTTGTGAACCTTGAGATACCAAATTATTTTTAAGGGCGGACTTAGCTCTCCTGAGATTCTGTCACGTAGACGAATACTTCAGATCCTTCCTTACTTTACTGTCAGCTATAATACATGTCAAAAGTTTTCACCCACCCATCAGAACGCCAGCCACTGAATTGAGCGACATGCGCATAAGCGGATACGTAAAAAAGCATAGTTAATGCCTCTGCGGTACTGAAAATATGCCTGTAATGCAGATAGAGCCATTAAAGCCTCTCAAAATTAGTGCCTTGATGAAGTCGGCAGAGCTGTTAGTGTCACTGAAATACTACAGTTCATCACTAACTTCTTGTTGCTGCAAATTGACCAATTCGAACACATACAAATAACATGACAGAAAGAACGTTTCATGTGGAGGAGCAAGGATACGCCATGGCATCTTTCTCCGCCTTATCCGTTGATATAAATTCGAAACCCGTGTTAAGGTCAAAGGTTCCACACTTGTTATGAGTCGAGGGCCATTTAAAGCATCTTAGGGTCTCAGCACCCAGTACTTATTGCAACTCTACATCGGGTGAGACCAGCAGGTGCACCCTCCCTGCGTTATAGGTTTAAACTACAACCACCGTGACGCCCACACAAGGGGGCCTTCCTCAACAAGTCAGGCTCGGCCCGAAATCTAGCGGACAACTGACTCTGACCATTTCGTGTTTAAAGTCCTGATATGGACTACTGGTGGTGTTGCCACTCAACAAGACCTATGAACGGCAGCTTGTTAGTGGTAAAATCATAGCATAGTTCAGTGGCTTCAAAGTCAGAAGACGTTATTGATAATTCCAGTTTTTCTCTTTATTAGACAACGTCATTGATGGGAGAATGCCTGATAATTAGACAGGGGCTCAATACCAAAGACAGTGGGTATTCTGCAGTTTTGTTTTCGGCTGCTTGACCTCTGATTTTGACGATTTAGTGTTTCCAGAGTGTCTTCGTTTGGGTTTTTCGAATTCTGGTATATCTTTGCAAACCAGAATATCCAACAAGAAGTGAATAAGTTTTGGCCACAAAAATCACAAAAAATGCTGCGGAAGGAGCCAGATCTGCATAAACTTTGAAGGTGGCCACGGAACCATTCATACCTTATTCTACAATCTCAAAGTCCAAATACACATCATCAGCAGACAGACAGAAACAATTCTTTTTATTCTTTTTATTTGCCCCAAGAATACGAGTTTGTTTTGTTTACTCATATAAAAACAGCGGACTGAGCTTAAGTTTTTCGAATTCTAGGCTCCGTACTTCCAGATAAACCTATGATAGCTTATAAGACTGTGGATGATTTTGTTCTTTATAATTTTCTTTTAATTATTACAAAATTCCAAATTCAAATTGTAATTTCAAATTTACTTTCTACGTTGCATGCATTTTGATTGTAATCACAGTTTGCTTGTCATGATTTCCGTTTAGTACGTTTAGTCGTATTTTTCTTTCTTCTTGTAGATATTTACTATACAACTTTCTCTCATTTGGTTGCAGCATTTGGTGGAGGGTTTACTTTTGCCGTTTTTTGGGTGATATATCATTTGTGTGACGTTTTATACACAAGTATATGTGTACATATGTTGTACCATTCGAATATGCGCATGACTGATCTTGGCGTAAAATACTCATAACATACATCTCATTTGCATATTGACTACATGTTAACAGTCACTACATATACAACCCAGATGTAAATTTTTGTACTCATAATTGGGCCATTAATCAATTAGTGCTTGAAATTAATGCAACTTGTCGACAGTACGAGTATTAACCTAGGTGACAAAAATTCGCATGGGCGCCTCATAAAAACTAGCATTTTTGCACGAAACAGGTATCTCACCGGAGTTTTAAGACTTTATGTGTGTGGGATTTCATCGGGAATGGCCCAATAAAATGTTACAAAAGTTATTAACGTAATTACAATACCTTACCCTGTTAATAAAGGACAAAGTAGTTGATTGCCTTTGTAATACGTTTGAGGCTCATAATTCAAAAGTTATGGCAACGAGAAGCTAAATATGTGTATATAGATACGAAAAGGTCGAAAACAGATGCAAAAAACATGCAAAATGAGTATTTTTCTCAAATGTCATATTTCGAAACGTGTCGAGTTGGTAATTACTCAAGTTAACCTGCAAATTGAACTTCCCACAGGACTGAGGTTGTAATCTGTTTCTGCTCTATTAGGCAAACGGCACTGCGGTTTTTTCAACCAGAAGCTAGGAACCGTACGATTACGTATTAGACACCAGATCCTAAATGTTCTTAAGCGAAGTACTAACTAAAAGTCAACAACTTCAACTCTTTGGCGGAACATTTATGAAAATTGTTCCAAGCTATCATAAATCAGGTGAAATACCGGAAAGTTCGCGGAAAAACTTCTATGAAAATTACTATAACAATGCTTAAACTGTGCTCGTTGTTTACAAGAGGCCGCCTTCATATAAGAAAAGAGAAAGCAAGGTGACGGTAAAGGACCAAAGTTAAGACCTTCAAGTATGGACTGGACCCACCTTAAATAGTAAAACGCAGTACCTAGTCAAGTCATAAATACTGGTACACAACTGAACTCACTCATTACGAATGCAACATTGGGCGCATCCATTTCGTATTGATTGCGATTTGACAGTTGATATTTATGCTTCATATCCATCATGCATGGAATGGGGCGACATCGAAAATCGTATTTTTGTAGTTGGCCTACTTAAATGCAACTTAGAAAAAGGCGATATCTTTAGGACGTTGCGATCGCTTGGAATCACTCGCAATTTTGTGTATCGTGCTGTGAAGTTGTTTGAGGATACTGGTGAAGTACGAGACCGTCAAAGATCCGGGCGTCCGCGCACTGTTAGAACACCGAAAGCGATCAAAGCCGTGAAGAAACGAATCGACCGAAAACTTCTGCGAAAACAGAAAATCTTGTCGCGGGAAATGCAAATTTCGCAAAAATCCATGTCTCCCATTATCAAAGAAGATTTAGGACTCAGCGCGTACAAGCGACACACTAGACACCTGCTCACGGCCGCATTGAAGGAAAAACGCAAGAGAAGATCGAAAGAATTACTCAGCCGGAATGACTTGCTCTACTCGACACTCAAATATTGAGTTGTTGAAGCGAGCCCTTGTCCGTGCAGTGGACAATTTCCGCATTCATGAAGTGCGTCTCGCAATCGATAAGTGGCAACATTGTCTTAAGTCGTAATGGAAGGCAAATGGAAGTCATTTCGAATAAATTGTTCTAAGATTTGTAGCTATTGAATAACCCACTAAAAACAAAAAAATATATTGTTTAAATATTAATTCGTTTTCATTTGGCACTGGTTTTTCTGTGTACCAGTATTTATGACTTGACTAGGTAGTTTGCGGCACTACAAAAAGCATAAAGAATTTAATCGGAGAAATATTGGAGATGAGAGCGGACGACTGATGATAGGTTAGGTTAAGTTAAAGTGGCACTTAGAGAAAGACCAACTCACTTAGTTCTGTGATGCTGCTACTCTTGTAACCATTTTGAGCTTCTCACGAAGTGTATTCATTACTTTGATTGTTTAAGTTATTGTAGAAGAAGGCTCCTAAGTTTAGTTTACTTCTTTGGGAAATAGCTGGAAATGAACGAAGTAGGTAGAGAATTGTTTCCTCCTTCTCCTCGTCCATACAACTTCCACCTGGCATATTTACCTATGATGACATCTACTATATCGTAGAGCTGAGAGTTTTTTTGTTTACAGAAACCGAAAATAGCAATGAAAGAACGAATGAACCAGGGACGTTGTGTCGGGTCTATACAGCCCTTTGAACTTTGGACATCAATTGGATATGATAAATTTAAAAAAGTTCGGATTTTGCATTTGTGAAATGAAAAGCGCCTTTTGGATGTCTAATAAATGAAGAGAGATACTTCTTGTTCAGTTTTAAAAACGTAAGGCAACATGAGAAGTAGTGGTAGGGCTTGTGTTCCACGCTATAAAAATAGAAATGAGAGTTCTAAAGATTCGAGAACGCATTATTATCTCAAACTAATTGGTAGTTACTAGGTGGGGTGAAAAGTAACCTCCTTTAAGTCCGCTCCTATTAAGGCAGACATGCCAAGTTTCAGTGCGATTCTGTCTTTAGTTTTGTTTTGACAGCTGATTGTTGTTGACGTGTTTGGCATCATGTTGAATATGAACAAAGACGATTTTCGTTTCTTGAGAGGCAAAACGGCGAAGGAAACAAAAGAAAAGTTGGATAAATATTATGGGGCTAATGCTCCGTCAGATTACACCATCAAATATTGGTTTAGAGAGTTTCGTGGTGGCCGCAACTCCATTACCGATCAAGTCCGCAGCGGCAGGCCCTCTGATACGCTTACAGAGGACAATGTCAAAAAAATATATGAAATGATGTTGGCTGACCGGAAAGTGAAGGTGCGCGAGCTAGCAGATATCACAAAGATTAGTACAGAGTGCACACGCCATATTTTGAGCAATATTCTGCATATGAAAAAGTTATCCTGCCGCTGGGTTTCGCGCATGCTCACTCCTGACCAAAAACACGAACGCGAGAGCACTTCGAAAGAGTGTTTGGACTTGCTGATGCGGAACCGGGCGGATTTTTGGCGTCGATTGGTAATTGTTGATGAAACCTGGATCCACTATTACACACCAGAGAACAGAATGAGTGCCCGGCAATGGACTGAAGCCGGCACGAGTGCTTCGAAGCGGCCGAGTAAGCCCCGACCCATTGGGGAAAGATTATGGCGTCAGTTTTCTGGGATTGTCATGGCATACTCTTCGTGGACTATCTCGAAAAAGGAAAAACCATCAACAGCGAGTATTACTGTGCATTATTGGAGCGATTTAAGGCCGAAATCGCTTCCTCTGACTATTATCTCTTCCCAAACCTCAAAAGATGGCTCATCAATGGCGCCATGGAGGAGTATTTTGCAGATTTAATTTTTAAATTAATTTTCGGATGGGGTCAAGAAGTTGGAAAATCGCTGGAATAAGTTTATCAAGCCAAAAGGGGACTATATTGAATAAGATAAAAAAACATTTAAAAAATTATTTTTTTCTATTCCCAAGGAGGTTACCTTTCACCCCACCTAGTACTGTGCCTTTATGGAAGGCAGGTCGATACCCAATTTTAAGACTTTGGATGAAAGAGAATCATCGCGACGCATCGAAAGATCCTACATGTTGTCTTCATCGATTCGGGAAAAGAGTTTCATAGTTTGAATTGCATACTTTGAATTTGGACTAAACAAAGAGAGTATGGAAAATCTGTTGGTTTTTAGTGTTGCTTAAGACTTTCGGTTGAAGCAGCACGTTGCCGAGTCTGTAACGACTCTTCTTCTTTTTACTGATGACAGTGCAACGCCGTGACAGCCCTTAGATTAATGTGTCAAAAAGTAACCTGTTAATAAGTCATACTAAGACTCTTATAGTCATTAACGATGTAATACAAAACAGCGTGGTATATATTTATAATCATACAAAAAAAATTAGCTAGTCCCACAAGCACATGTTACGTACTTCAACAACAAAGAAAAATAATAATACAACAAAGCGGTTAGGTATGTATTCAAGCGCTTCTACTTGGTTATTTTTGCCCATAAGTGCTGTAGTAGCTGCAAACTTTTTTTCACTTTTTCTTTACACATTTTCGCATTCTAAACACTCCAAAACTTTGAGGACAGTCCAACTCCCGCTGTCAAACTAAATGATCCATCAACAAAGCAACGGGAGATGACTCTTCTCAAGTATTGGTCGGCAGAGAGTTTGTTTGAAAAATGGAATCTTTCTTAGCTGCGTTTGTCCTTATAAATTTGAAGACCCTTTCGTTGCAAAACTCTCCATTCTTTCAAGTGTATGAGCCAATTTCCCTTTAAAATTCACTTTCCTGACAAATCAACCTCAGTCCTTTCCAAGTCATTGTACATTTAATTTTATACAGTCCATTTCCAAAAGAAGAAAAATAAAATAAATAAATTCGGATATTTGCCAAACTGACTCTACCACCAGACAGGACAACTGTGAGGTTTTTCAATAACATCTTCAAGTTTCCCTCCCACTGGCGAGACATCATAGAAGCTGACTCACCGGAAAATAAAATCTTTTCCTTCTGTAACCCCAAAGGAAGGATCACAATTTACCACAAGACAACAGAATAACAATTCAGCATACGACCACATTGATTTCTGTACATTTTCGGGATGAAAAAGGATGTAATATTCAGACAGAGGAGGATAATAAATTTTATACGTTATGCTGGCGCCATCAAAAATTATAAAAGCCATCTTCTAATGGAGTAAGTTATGAAACTACCAATCGTCTGGGATAGTAAAATGTCCGAATAGTGGAGCACGGATGAATCAATATCGTAAATTTGAAGATTTTTGGTCAAAAATAAGTACCCATTAAAAATGTTGTTAATAAATTATTCAATTGGGTTGAAAATGTCGATATATTTTGTTTTAGAGTTGGATGTATTTTTATTTTTATTTTTTCTTAGAGCAGTTTAATGTCTGTGGAGCATTGGTGGTGACATTACTATACGTTGGTGGTCGAGGGTGTTTCGACTGTGTAAAATTGGCATCACCTAGGCCTAGGTCCTTCACTATGCCTACTCGTCCATTGTGTGGACTTTCTAGCAATATTTAAGCTCGAATGTCTCCTCTAAGATCATAATGTCTAAGAAGGATTTTATTAGACCACCGAAACAACAATTCATGTAATTGAGCAATGGAAAATGCATTTATCATGGCTCTCTCACCATCCACAGAGACCATTTTTCTCATGCCGTTTCGAAAAAAAAAATTGTACAGTGACTCAGGTGGATGTAATGGCTCTTCGCGCATTGCTAGCGGATTTTTAGTTCACATAGGTGAAAATGGGCCTCGTCATTCATGATCTCTTTTTTTAACCAAATATCGTTCACTTCGTTGTTAACATGTTGAGATTCAGGGAGGCGTGAACGTGGGTTGGATGCATGTCATTGCCAAAACCCATAAGCTAATGGACTATCTGCAATTTGTAAGGAAATATCTTCAGGTCTTTCACCAGAGACGTGCGTGGAGTGTCTCTATGACATCTTCAACCACGGCAGCGATATTCTCGAACGAATGAGAGGTGTGAGGCTTGCTCGATCCCGTGCTGTCCCAGTTCCTTAATGTCGTATTGAACGACCCGACTTTCAGCCGAGGAGCCAGGAAATCGGTCACGAAATGCACAGTATGCCAAAATTATCGAATTCTTTAAAAAAAAAAAAAAACATCATAATAGTTGTTTCGCGTTCTTTAGGAGTATAGCATTGCATTGCATATAACAACAATTCTAATTCTGTTTGCTTTACAAATTTCAAAATCGAATTGACATTCTATTCCATATATGAAATCGATGGCGCTTTCCGATAATGTCATACATTATGACCGACCTTGTAATAGTATGATAGAATTCGTAATAAAGGAATTTTGGTGTATAGCTTCTAGATTTCGTTGCAGTTCGGGGAGTTAGACGGCCGTTGGCGAATTTGCTCTCGTTGCGCACTCCAAGTTGAGGTTCCCTTCTTCATATGTGCTCTACTTTAGGAGAAGTCGTCTGAGATGGCATCATAGGCCCCTTGAGTTGAAGCGTTGGATTTCATAAGCTCTATACAGGGTCATTCATTTCGTTGTTTCAAGTTGGTAGCGCTGGCATTTGACATCTGCCAAACTCAGCTGGCATTTGAAGTGTAATAATATTAGTTGAATGTTTGCCATTTACAATTATGGATCGCTTAAAAATCGAACAACGCATTAAAATTATTAAAACTTACTACAAAACTGGCGATTTAAAAGTAGCCACTTTTCGCGCATTACTCGATGATTATGGTCGTCATAATTGACCGACTACGCAAGCACTCGGTAAAATTGTGAAGAAATTAGAAGAGAGTGGAAGCGTTACTGATGTCGTAAAGTCTGTGCATCATCGTAGTGCACGTTCAGTCGAAAATATTGCTGCTGTAAGTGCAAGTGTTGCTGATGATTCGTTTTTATCGTTTTCCCAGGCGTTCGCAGCAATTGAACGTGTCGTACACCTCACTTTGGCGTATTTTGCATTTGGATTTGCATCTTTGTACTTATAAAGTTAAACTCACGCAGCAATTGAAGCCTGCTGACTATTCACAACGCCGTAGATACGCTTCTTGGGTGTTGGAACAACAAACAATAAACACCGATTTTTCGATTTCGATTTTCTTCAGAGTTGAGGCAGATTTCTCACTCGGTGGGTATGTAAACAAACAAAATTGCCGCATATTTAGCTCAAAAAACCCACAAGTGATCGAAAAGGTGGTGTTGCATCCAGACGAAGTGACTGTTTGGTGTGCTCTATGGTCGAAAGGTGTCATTGGTCCGTATTTCTTCGAAGATGCTAATGGGCGGACAGTTACAGTCAATTCGGAGCGATATGGTCGAATGATGACCAATTTATTTGGCCTTCGATTGAAGATCATGACTTGGACGATATGCGGTTCCAACAAGACGGGGCAACAATCCACACAATACGACCAATTATGGCTTTATTGCTGTGGGGCTACGCAAAAGACCGTGTTAACGCGAATGATTCCCGAACTCTAGACGCATTAAAAACCAACATTACTCAAGTAATGGCCGAGATACCGGCCGAAATGTGCGAAAAGGTGGTTAAAAATTACCTCAAAAAAATCGCATGCTGCGAATCTTCCCGAGGCGGCTATTTGAATTATATTGTTTTTCACACTTAATGGCAAGGTCCAAACTTTATAATGAATTAACATTTTCATCAAAAATGTATCGCTGTGTGTGTTTTTATTAGCTTGTTTTATTTAGCTTTACTTTCGAAATCGAAAAAGAATGACCCTTTATTTCTTAGCCATCTTTGTGACAAATGTGCACTTTTCTAACCAAATCCTCCTCACTATACAGCTTCAAGAGTTCACCCCAAAATCACCACTTCCTTGAAGAAATTTCCGCTTAAAATGGCCAAGGATTAGGATATCTTCATCCACCATCGCTGACCTCCATACTTTTGCATTATAAAGGTGGACTGGGTGATAAGAGTTTTATAAACATATTTAGTACTTGTGTATGATACGATCTTATAGCATATTTGCTTTCTTAAGTCAAAGAAACACCGTAAAACGAAGCTGAGATATACAAATTCCCTGGCTATCTCAAGGACTTAGTTGTCTTTTGTGAAGTTCTGTATTATTTGTTGATGTTGTGTTGTGATGTTCACAGCATACACTGACTTTTGTCCTCATTCACGACTCGACACATTCTTGCCCCTTCGGTTTCAATACTTGAGAATGCACGAGTGATGGCAACTAAATATTCCGTAAATGTCATCACCGTAAACATAAAAATATATATGGGTAGAGTTTACTGTCGAAGATGTCATGTTAAAATCGCTGTCGATGTTAATGCATAACCAGAGGTATGAGGTTTCTCCTTTAGAGTTCGCAAAGGGAAAGTTCAACTGGAAGCCATCATCCGGCCGGACTTTGTCTAGCTAACCACAAGATATAAACATTTTTGTACACTAACGTATACGGATCTATCATCGATAATGCTTTTGTAACCTCTTTTGATGTATAAAAGAACTATCATACGATCGTAATGTATGGAATCCGCAACAATTAAATAGTAAAACGATAATTGAAAGGTACCAGAGAGCTTTTCAGAACTTCCTAAGTCAGCTTTCATGGTTAGTATACATGTTATATGCGCCCAAGGAAGGCAGAAATACGCTTTTTTTTCCAACACTTCGATGTGTAACTAAGTTTGGTCTGTCACTGAATGCGAAGAATTTACCAAGGTTCTCGAACTCTGCCCACCGACACTGGTGACACCAGACAACGCAAGAAGAAACACAAGCTGAGAAGGATAAACCTGGCCTAATAATTAAGTCTAACGAGTTTATGTGTTACGAGATCTCTGCGCTGCAAATGTAGTTGATACCCGCAAATTTAATATATTTCTTAAGACAAATATTTGGGACTTCTTAAGCAAGAACGAGGTTAACTGGTTAATCATATTATTCAAGAAAGCACCTCTATGCCCTATGATAATCTACGAAGAATTGTTTGACACGTACAAAAGGATTCGTGAGACGAACACACCATGTCTGAATAGTATTCCAAGCAGAGCTCACGAACAGATAAGGCGCCGTTTTTTTCTTTACTTTCTTTAACTTTTCAAGCGCATAGACTCTAGGAATGGCATTATTTCCTGTACAAATTTATTTATTATAGCGTATAAGGAATTGTATTTATCGAATTAAAATACTTCTTAAGATAATACCGATCCACATTGCGGTTGAAACCCTTTTCCATGATTCTGACGAAGAATTTAAGAAGCGCAAAGGAATTGATAATATATTTAAATTCTGGCTGCTAGGCACCATATTCTTAATTATGATGGAGATCGTTTACCAGTCCCAGGGGAAGCATTAGATAAAAATCTAAAACACTCCGAAATGTGAGTGGGAATCATGCCTAAAATGATAGAACTATTGAAATAATCACCATGCCTCTGGCTTGCTAATCATTGCCATTTTTCGATCACAAAATGGAATAATATAAACTACTCGTACAAAAGTTTAAGAAACGTGAAAACCTAAAATCACGGGATGTTAAGAAGCTTCATCGCTCATTTACTCATTCATAGATACTGCAACAAAAAAGTTATTAGAAACTGCACTGCATTGCACTGAACTACACTTTAAAGGGTGACTAGGAATATCGAAGTTTCAAAATGAAATAATAATAAAAAAAACTGCCTCTTCAATATAGTCCTACGACCGGAATGCCAAATCACTTTAGCTCCTAATTCATCAAAAGGTCTTACTTCAAACAGCTTCGAAAGAAGCTGTACTTGCCGTATCTTCGATGCTGCCTAGAGAATTCCTCGTTGAAAAACGTTTAAGATAAAAAGCAAAAAAAGAAAGAATTGGTGGCATATGGACAAAACCTTCTTCTCGCATCAGTGATCCGTGAAACTGTGTTCCCGATGGGGAAAATAGGCGGCTTAGCTCGGCATTACTAATAAGCTGTAGAAGTTTTGTTTTTTTTAACCTATCCTAAAAAGGCAAAGTTATTTCGGCAGCGAGTTTATATATACGATCTAGACAGTTGAATCCAAAAACGTTCTTTCAGATGTTCTAAGGCATTTCATCGTTTAAATCTTTATAATGTCTCATTGCATGCATAAGAAATCTTATTGATATTGTTGAATTCTTATAAAATTACTTTAGATTGCGAAATTTGAAAACATGCAGTACTTACAATCGTACGTACGATGAATCAGCAATTTTTAATTTAAACAATCAGATAAAAATGCTAGAGTATGTGCTTCGGGCATTTCAAACCGGAAACAGTCTACACACTCATTGATTAACAATGTTGCTGTTCTTTCAAAGGTGTATTACGAATTCATCTCTACATTTAATCAGCATTGTAATTGCTTTAGTCCTATAAATGTTAGGCACTGCAATAGAATACCAATTGTGATCACACAAATCTGAGTTCCAAAAACAATCAAAATTGACATAGATTCCCTTTTAAAATAGACCTTCCAAGATTATCTCGGTCAAAGGGTTACACAATCATGCATGCTCTTGGAAAAGATTTTCGTATCTACCCCTTCCATCATCTACATCTAATCCAAGTTCTTCTCTTCACTTATATTTATATTTATGGCCAGCATGTGTAAGTTATAAAAATACCAACATCTGTGCGAACACTAATTTTAAAAAAAAATTTCTGTTTTTTTTTTTTTTAGAAAATCTGTGCCCATAGGTACTGGTACATAGATTAGAGCTTAAATCAAACGACCAAAACCGATGAAAGTTTACCGAATTCAGATGATCTCAGAGCTGACACATCCGATGTGCCCCTTAAAAAGGAGTAGGTACTCGTACTCATATATTGACAGCAACAGCAACACCAACAGTACCAAGTAATGACCCTGCTCCGAATCCAATTTGCCCTGTTGGAGCATTGGCATTTTGTTTTTCTTCGTCATCGTAAAAGTAATTATTTATTTAAGTGAGGTCTTCAGTTCGTTCACAATATTGGCTCATCGTCATCATGTTGTGCACATTTGTAGTCAGTCGTAGGCAATCTGTCAAAATGATGGCCCTACATCGACCCTTGAGTGTGTTTGGAAATATTCTAAGAGCTCGCGCATCATCGATTCAATGCAAGTGAGGCCACTCGTAATTATTTAGTTTTCGGAACGCATCAAGATAATAAGTGTCAGTGTGAGGAAATCTTTTCAGATTTCGAGGTCATTCGAGCCCTCCCATCACGCCTATGTGGGCCTTCTTTCAACAGTGCCACTTTGAATCGATTTGTGCGTTTATATACTCGTAAATCTGATTGATAACACCGACGACGGTCGACCACCGACCGCAGCCGATTGACTTTGAGCTTGCGGAACCCATCCCAGATTCCCAATACCAAAACCAAAGTCGTGTCTTTAGGCTATCATCATCGGTTGGTTGGGAATTAGTTCCGCATTTCGTGTCAAGAATTCAAATCACAGGGAGGCAATACGTGTGTGTTTTACTATGTATGAATACATACATGTGTGTGTACGTTTGGGCTAATTGAATGGGTAAATGAGTGGTGATGGGCGCGTTACGCCTGCCTTTCTTTGCCTACTGCACGCGCAATCCAATCTAGTCAAATATATTGGTATACTCGTACGGATACCTATTGACGGCAAATTTGTGCACATGGGAGTGCTATTGGAATTTATCGCCCACGGACAGGGCCAAGTGTCCACAATTCGTGTTGCCCTGTTCGCCTGATGGTGCTGGCCATTGGACATGACATGATGTAGTGGAAAATTGCGCACGGGATACCTATCTTCATTGTCCATAATTTAGCCTGTCTTGTTCCGCCACAAGCATATATCTACGAGTATATGGACAGACGTACCGACATACAAACGTAGAGACTTATGCTAGCATTACCTTCTGTGTTTAAGCTTGAGCGTAAGCGTGCCCGCTGTGGTACGATTTTGAATTTATAGTTTGCCAAGACGTGCATAGATGGTTCCTTGTAACACCTTAGCGGCTGTAGCTAGCTGAGTGATTGACGTATGCCCAACCGGTTGCTTGCACATTGGAGTAAAGTACATTTCAGCGATTCCCTTCATGTCTGAGTTTGGATTTTTGTCCAAACATAACAGATTCGGACATACTCGTACATATGCATGTGTGCCAAGCTAAAGCCTGCTATAATAGACCACCGCCTGTCTGCATGTTTTCTTGACAGCTACAGTAGCAATGCACGTGCACTAGCAAAAAATGTTGCAAGAATCCTGATTAACAACAAAATACAAGAAGTCGTGTGGGAGTTGTGTATGTCCATTCAGCTGTTGCTGTTGCACTTTAAAAGGATATTTTTCACAAATGACACACCAACAAGACCAGTGACATGCAAGTGTTGACGAATCTATGCACGGGTAATGAGACGTACCCTGAAATGAGAATCGTGTCACCCCTAATCAATTAATTGAGGCGTTTCCTTACTTTTCAGATACAAACTCGACCTGATGTTTTAATTTAAATTTCTATAGCCCTCGTCCAGATCCACGTGTGATTATTATTTTAACTCGTATTCATCTCCGAACGTGAGTTTACAATAGAGTCAGTCCCTAGGGATTTTGCTCAAAGTCAGATGTGGCACAATCCTTAACGTGTGCACTGGTTAAGACAATAAGCCGACTAATGAGAACTTTGTTTGTTTTCGTTGCAAAAGGAGTTTTGTTCTTTTTCCATATGGCCGGGCTTAGCAGATGTTTTATCGTTGTAGCTCTGTTTGGAGTCTAATGGCAAACAACATGTGGCCGCAGAATGAGGCAATTTTTTTCTTTTCCATTTTTTTTTGTGAAGCGTTTTAAAGGAAGTCTTTGTTTGTTTCCTTAATTAGGAAATTTTTTTTTGCCTTTTTTTTGTTTTCCTTTATCGGCAGATGGATGGAGAATATTGTTGTGTTATCAAAAAAGGAAGAGGACGTTGTTTAAACATCTCTACATATGTACGAGTATATATGAGACGTACGGCTATACTTATGCATTTGCTGACATTAATTTGTACAAAAATGTGCTTAGAAAAGGTATGTATACTTTCTGATTTCCTTGTTAATTTATTGTAAGCAAATTTAGTTTGTATGTATTCACTTGATTTTTATTTCATCCTTTAGGGCATTAAAACTTTTCAATCTTTAGGGATCGAAACAGTTCCTTGTTATCAAGTTTGAGACAAATTTGCTTTGTATAATAGTCAATAGGCCATTCATTGTTTGTTTCAAAAATGCCAAAGGTGTGGATACAAGTTGTGTCTTTAACGCAGTTTAGTATAGTTTAAACTTTGTGTATTTGCAAACAAAAGAAATCTTCCAGCGTATTTGTGTCTCTAAAACAACTGAGGTCTTGTAAGCATGGTTAAATATTTGTAACAATAATTAAGAAGGTGATCGATTTGATTAACAGTCATGATAATTACTTAACAAATATACCTGATAAGACGAATAAAAAATGGACATTGAGGGCTAGTATTACCTAAAAAAATTGCATTTCGCGTTTAATCAAGCTTTCCGTCATAACTTGGCTTCGTCAAAATCTGGCCATAGACTTGCCCGAAGTAAATATTGGGATTTGCTCTTTGAACTATCAGTACCAGATACTTCTACTTCTGTATAAACATCTGGTAACTAAAAATTTTCTAGCGAAATTCGGAGTCGGTGACTGCAACTTTAAGACCGTTAATTCCAATTTTCGGTTATAATTCTCGCCCTAGTAGACAGGCAATAACAAGTTTAGTGCATAAATTTGAGTCTACATATTCGTTATGTGATGTTGCCGTGTCAGTGAGACAACGGGTTGGTCGAAGTGTCGAAAATATCGCTGCAGTTCAGGCGTCCGTAGCAAATAATCCAAATCAGTCAATTCCACGGCGTTCTCAAGAATTGGGCATCGCTCAGACCACATTATGGCGTATTTTTCGTAAGGATTTTGGTTTACACCCATACAAGATCAAGCTGACTCAAGAATTGAAGCCGATGGACCATTTGAAGCGACGTACGTTCTCCGATTGGGTTCTGGAGAAGATTCGCCAAGATGGTGAATTTCATAGCAAAATCGATTTTCCGCCTCGTTCGTGCGATTTAACGCCGCTTGACTATTTTCTGTGGGGCTACGTTAAGTCATTGGTTTATGCCAACAAGCCGACGACGTTGAAAGAGCTCAGAGCCAACATTGAACGCGAAAAAGCGGCCGTTTCTGCCGAAATGTGTGGCCGAGTCGTTGAAAATTGGGTCCAACGAATCGACCGCTGCAAACGTGCCCGCGGTGGCCACATGAACGAAGTCGAGTTCCATTCATAAATGTTTTGATCGTACTTCAAGCCGATAATAAAATTTTTGAAATATCTCAAATGGTTTGCGTTTTATTCAAAAAAAAGGTTTCAAGTCCTTTTTGGAAAACTCTTTATGTATATAAGTACCTAGATTCCGTTTTTGACTAAAATCTGAGTCGTTGCCAGACCATTTCTCAGCTGAAAAACCTTTGCTATCTATTTCTCAAACATTTCACCAACTTAATCATTGCTCTTGAAAATATTTAATCCGGGACTTTTCATTCGAAATTACAATATCAAGAAACTATGATCGGTTCCTTTGGCCTGATTTTTCTTGATTTCCCCTCCTCGAATGTTCGATTTCAAGCTATCTTAAGTTTCTAGCCTGTTGGCAGTGCAGAAACATAATGCAGCGCCGAAAAATAATATTCTATGGTGTTCGACAGGACATTTTTGGCTACAAAACGATCACCGAACTTTATATTACAATACATAAGTCAGCTGTGGCAAGCGGCACCACATATTCTCCGAACCTCCCAGTTCCAATTTATCTTAAAAAAAAAGCGTTTGCATGCAGACATAGTGGTCTTCAATGACTGTAACCGATTCGCTGGTATCATTTCGGAAGTTGTAGGGCTCAATGGCAATTTCAGCACAATCTTAATTTACCAACTCGGTTACAGCCATAATATTCACTGGCATGCCAACATTATGTAATGAATTATCCGATTCGATATTTACCACCAATTGTTACATTGTTTGCTTATCGGGACAACAGTCGAATTTTGAAAAATATGTCGGAATAAGGCAACTTCCACGCATAGGCTTCTTTACCACATCTCGTGTTGTGGTTTGCTCATGTCTGGGTTGCATGGTGCATGAGGTAATTTTTTTTCTCTCGTATTGGCGAAGTAAATCAACCGCAATTTTATCGATAGTAAGGGACCCAAAAAGACATCTTTACTAAGAAGATAGGGCACAAACTTCACACTTGGCTCAATAGTTGATTTTTTATAAAAATTTCATCTCTTCTAGTCAGTGCCAATATGTGCATTCTTTTAGAATGGCTCTCGTGTTTTGGTTCTGAAAGAGGTTGAAATGTTCGTTACCCTAAAAAAAAGAAACGCAATTGCGGTTCACTAATAAATCGTAAAATATGGAGACGTCGTTGTTTGGGTCTACTTTTCTTGGTTTGGTGTTTAACCCATCGTACGAAAAAAGCATATTATGAGCAGAAAGATTTATCTTGAGATCTTAAGGGATATCATCCCACGTTCTCAAGTACTCATCGAAACTGATAAGCTATTAGTTTTCGGTATCAATCCATTTTGAGGATTGGTAGTGAAACAGACTTCAAAAGTCTTTCAAAGACCATACCACCGAGTTCATGCGAGGAACTCATAGATTCCTTGCATGCTCGAATAAAGAACAAAGTTGATCGAGTGCGAGTAATTTTTATTGCTCATACAACTAAGAATCTAAAATACACATTCTTCATTATATTGACCAAACCATTTCAATTAACTTTTAACAAAGAATAAACTAACGATAAAAGAAATAATAAAAGTTAAGTGATGCTGGTTAAATACTATATGTTTTCTAGACTTCCTTAAAAATCATTCGGATTTTCATCTTTTCCATTATTTCAAACTGAGAAATAATATATTTTCCCGATGGATATTGTGCCATTTCGCCCTAATAGTATGTTTCATAATATATAAATGTAATCCATTAGTTGATATAACAGTACGTGTTGAATAGTTTTCCTTATAAAAAAATTAAAAAAATTAACGAGAAAACTGATACAAAGATAAGAACTTTATGTAATATCAATTGATAATTTTTCACTGATATGAAAGCATAAATCAATACAAAAATGGATTACGTAACACTTCAATAAATGTTCTTAGTCAATTTATTGATAAAACGAACCTTAATTGCTGCAGCCGGTAGAAAACATTTCTGGTGCTAACCGACGGATTTTGATGTAACACTCATTCTATTGAATTTTTTGGCAAGTTAATCCGAAAACGACAGAAAGGAAGTACCGCTTTTGCGGTTCTAAAAAGTTAACTATTCCTTTAATAACTCAGATAGTTCTGCCCTGATTTTATCTCAAATTTTCGTAAAAGGTTTTACCTGTATTTGTTTATATTTTTTTTAATATCTTTAAAAATCATCGGCGGACTTCGATCAAAATCTAATGACGGCGATTCAGGACAAAAGCGATTCATCAGCAAATAGCATTTTATGTTCGCGAGTTATCATCGGCCAACAAACTTGATAAATACGGACACACACACGTTTAATTAAAAACAAATGCCACCAAGAACTAATATAATTAAATGACGAATATGAAGGAAGAGTGAACAATTTATCAGTAATCGATATCTGGAGCAGTCGTTATTCAAAAAACTCTTGCAAAGAATTCTTTTAATTTTATGCAAAAATCCATCTGGTTAGACATCTTCCAAACATTGTTTTGCTTTCACTCGCTAGGCGCTGTTTCTTCCAATCATCCCTCTTATTGTAACGTCCAAATTACCAGACAAAATTCGTAGAACGAAGAGGTTAAAAAAAAACAGAGGGCTCTTTCAGGTGCGACGGTGTTACCCTATCGCTATGGAGAAACAAGGCTTCAAAAGATCTGCAGCATCGGTTCATCGATCTAAAAACAGGGTTCGATTGAATTTCAAACTCTCATATGGATAACGCTAATATCTAAACGTTTATAAAAATGGTATACAATATGTTCTCATACAATGGCGTAAAAGCGAAAGTTAAATCTAGTGGATTGCCTCAAGGCAATGTTCTCAGTCTGCTGCTTTTAATGTCATGCAAGATTTTCTTTTACTTTTTGACGAATACGAAATGACTCATTCTCTTTTAGCCAACGAAAGAGCTATCGTAAGCAACGATATGATAGCTTTTTGGTCAATGTTTGCATTAGGCGGCAAAAGTAAAATTGTCATATTTGGCTTTCAGAAAATCCACATGTAATCATAGAGATGGCAATGCATCCTGAAAGTGTGACTCCTTGGTGTAGTTCTTGAACTGGCGGCTCCAAGACGACAATGAAAGAAACGATACAGGCATGAAAACCTACCCGATTTTTTGTGATCAAAAATTTATGATTAAAACTCGGGCGAGCTATTGTATAATTCCGGCAAGATGTGGCTACGTACCACGCAAGCCGTCTAACAATCGTTAATTGCACTCTAAGTTTAGTAATCGTACAATCAGTTGCTGTGATGATGTTGCTTGGCAGCCAAGGAGCTGCAAATTGACACCGATGAATCGATAAGATTCCCTTAAAAATGTATGCTATGCAAACATCCCAGAGCCAATTCAGACACTCGAGAGCAATATTGGTGAAGCTTTTCTTTAAATAGGGCCCGAAGCCCTTTCCCGAAGAAGGGAAAAATTGCATTGACAGCATGCCCCACTGCCAAGCCAACCGAAGGAGTCATTTGAATAAAATAGTACTCAATAATTAAGGAACAGATGGCCCACACTTTATGAAGAAAAAAATGACTGTAAATAAAATAGTACGACTGTCTTCAAGTGCAACAAAAGATAATGTAATTAGAAACGTAAAATGCTATCCAAAAAGCAATATACACTTGAGTTCAATTCGAGGTAAAAAGAAGAGACCGAATAAAAAATAAATTAATCACTCAAATACAAAAAATGTGGGCCAATATTTGTGGAAGTAACTTTCTATATGCCAAACTTAAATGCCAATTAGGTCAAAAAAATTTCCTTTTATAGACAAATGTGTAGCAAAGCCCCCTTTTCTTGAAGAATTGTGTTATGAGCTTTTGGGGAAAATCCTATCGGTCGTACTTAAAATTTCCCTAATATTGAAAGTAGCTTAGAGCAATAGGGTTATGGAAAAATATTACTTTTGTACACCCTCTTCCTAAGGATTTTTTCTCACATTTCATAGAAATGTTTATAAATTACGAACAAGTAACATAATTAACTTAATACGTGTACGTGCCTTTTAAGTCGCCCTCTTTATTCAACATTTCAACACCAAACACCTACAATTCAATAATACTAAATAGGTTATGAATACATTACCAATAAAATAAACGAACCAAGCAAAAGCCTTCGGAAATGCCATAAACACGATTGAAATGTTTAACAAATTAAGAAACGTGTGCATTTATAAGTCGATAAATTTTTGCAAACTGATTGAGTTTCAATACGCACGCAAGTACTCGTATCATAAATTTGCTCTTAAGTCACGTATATCCTACTAGTGAGGTTATTTTTTTCCATAACTTCGTAAAATGTTTTATTTTTCTTAAAAATCCTCTACGAAACAAGTGTAAGGATCTTCGACTTTTCAGAATCTCTATTTTTCTTTCAAAAATACCTGTCGAAGAGTTCAAGCAACAAAGAATATCCCCTAACCCAGTACAAAGTACAAAGAGGAACACGTGTAATTAGTTAGTCAGATTTTCGGATAAACGAATAAAGGAAATATCCTATTCCGAGTACTTTATGGCAGAGCAGAAAATAAGAAAAACACTTCAATTTTTCTAAGAAGATTATCCTTCATTCCTCAGGGTCATAAACACCTGCAATGATGCAGGTAAAAATGGAATTGATCCGATGCATCATTTTTACACAATCAATCAGGAGTACGAACTGGATTTTTTTTTAAAACGAAATCCAATTTTCTTTCGTAACTTCAATCTTCATGGTTCCAAAATTTATACATATATCGATTTGGTAATACTTTTTTAATCAGTATGAATTAAATGTTTATGGAAGGTTTAGACAGGAAGAGATAGCAACCCATCTATGCTCAAATTGTTCATTTTATGTTGATTTTGCAGTTTAATTTTAAGCACGATTTTATGTTGCGACCGGAAATTACATACTCATATACCCGAGTATCAAAAAGCAAACTATAGATTAGATTTTCAAATAGGTATTCCAAAAAATAAGTCAAACAAGTTTTGCCGATCAATGACCCTGTTGTTCTTCAATACACAATACGAATAGATAAGATGAGATATCGATATTTATAGTTATTCCCTTGAGGTACACATAACAACGAGGTAGACAATTTTAAAAGTCAAAATTTTAAGAGCTTACATATATTTTATCAAATGCAGAGAGTATGTGAGGCGCACGTGTTTTCAAACTATGCGAGACACAATTTGAATAGTTGTCCTTGAATGTGTTTTAATAGTAACTTTCGTCTTGACTGCCTTCTACTTCAATATTTTAGAATACATACACATATACATGTTAAGACATCTATGGCATTTTCTCTGGCATTTTTAAGGTAATAGAGAAGGCATAAAAGATAAAATTCCAAGAGGTACATTATGTAAACATACGAGTACATCATCAGCTCGGTATTTCAAAAACCTTTTGCAAATACACTCAGTACAGTTAAGAGTCTGTTTTATAAACATTGTGATAACATTTTGGACAGATTATAAAACAAAATCATATTAAACTTGTTATCAACGTCAATCAATACGATTATCAAGCAATCGCCTAGTAGGGAATTTGAGTTTAAACACTGTTGCTTAGGTCTGGCACTAGTTCTTCAAAGCAAAAACATGGCATAGAGCTTCGCTGGGCTTCTACTGTGTAGCATGACACTCTATCAAAAAAAAACCAGCCGAAATACTATAGGTGCGACCAATGGCTCATGCTAGAAACACGAAGTATTCTCTAACACTAATTTTGATATTTAATATTCGAAAAGTTTCAATAAAAAGGTTAATCATGACCGGTCAAGCTTCAAAGGTTTGGACTTGAGTCAAATGCTTCAATTAATAATCGAAGCTGAATATTTTTCTTTTGAAAAGTAGTCGGTGAAAATTGAATATCAAAACAAGTTGACATACATACTATATACTGTATTTTCATAAAAATTTCGTTAAAAACTGTTTTTAAAACATTAAAACCTTAAAACGTAAAGATATCACCAAATTGCCATAGCCGATAAAATCATACTGAATGGATAGGCGTCACGAATCTGCATGATAGCTCTATCACTAGCCTTATCATATGATGGGTGTTTTTAAGCCAATACTAATTTTGATTTGGAACAAAATTGCATTAAATATTTATTTATTTGTATTCAATTAAGAGAATAAATTCTTTATTTGCTCACCAAATTTTTGTGGGTGTGTCAAAAAATAATCATGAGACCTGGGAGGCCTTTACGCGAAATTATGTGATCATCGAATATTTTATTCAATAAGTTTATTATTTCGTTTGCTGTATAGAATATTTTGACATCTTGTTGGTACCAATCGGGGAACAAAAAAGACATCAATCATGGCTCTTTAGCGAATACCCTTGACCGTAACATGCTTATTTGGTTGATTTTTTTGAAAAAATATGGTTCAATGACTCCAATAGCCCACAGACTGCACCAAACTGTCAATGCAAATGGGTTTCAATAATCTCATGTGGATTAGGTTCGCGCAAATGCCAATTGTTTATTGAGATACCCATTGAGCCAAAAATGAGCATCATCACTGAATAAAATTTTTCGATTATTCATTTATTGAAGATTTACTGAAATTTTCACACATAAAACATTTTTTTTAAATTTACCATAAAGTGAACAGACAAAGGCCATGCTATTGTCAACAACATCGAATCGATAAATTTGAATCTTCTTCAGCACTCCCCTGAGCTCATGCAATATTCTCTTTGGTGCACACTTATGCACTTTTGCGTTTCGATGCTACTGCATCATTAAAAGAAAATATTGTTCGAAAACCATCAACAATACGGCGGGTAGCGATCTCAGATGGTCGCTCTATAAATTTGGTGTCTAGAACCATTATTTTGGAATTCTTAAAAGTTTAAAGCGTGTACATATGTCTTCACGATTAAATTGCAAAGATTAGTGAATAAAAATGACACTGACTGTATGAAATCTGACAATTGGTTTGACGGATATAAATGTCTGAAGTTAGTACTGGTTTAAAAAAAATTTATGAGCTTTCTGGTTTTGTAGTACCTCACTTGATTTTATCCAACAATGATACCAACTTGCAATAGCGCAAGATCTACTTACATAGAAAATAGTTTATTGAGGGACTTTAAAGACATTTCTTTAAAGCGCAAGATGCTTGATTGTCCAATCTTCTCAATTTTCAATTACAGCTTCACAATTTGCTTATACCCATTTTTTACCATCGGTAAATATTTTCCAAAAGCAGTAAGGCTATTGTTAGATATTCAATCCTCTGTTTCATACGATCCACATTTTCAACTTGATTGACATCTGCAAACTGAGATGCCCTATTCAATATATTGACTTTATTTTCCATTTTCCGTACTTAACTGCAATGTTTCGGAACCAATACCGGTTTCCACGTTCGAACACCATTCAACAGATTTCAATATTCCTTTTGGAGGATGCCGGTGGAGAAAACTATTTTCCCGAATCCTACCACACACTTAAAGCCATAGAAATCATCCTTTGCCGAATGTTTCTCTGTTCGAGTGACGACAAGAAAGACTGATAATGTAAGAGCGAGTGATTCCGATCGGCCGAAATAGAATAGACGACGCAAAATTCGAGCATTTTATGCAACAAAACTTAGCAAAATAATATTAATCTACGTACACCGTTTAAGGATCTATATGAAAAGAAAATATTATATGTCGACACAAATTCCATGCCGATGTACGAGCAAGGATGATCTCTTTGAGCAATGAAAATGAGTTGAACATCAAATATCGATGAGCAAAGCTACCACATCAGTAATCCTACCATTTCTAAATCAAATGGCTTTAGATTGATCGATACATAAATAGTTAAGACAAATTCCTGAAAAGTAATACCAAACAGCGCTTTTCTATACATTTGTTTGGATCTTTACAGGCAACGTAAGGAGGTTTGAGCTGATCCTTCTTCTGGCTGGCTTCTATAATTAGCCTATATTTACGAAGGTGCTCATCTTTAGGACGAATCTGCAGTTGCTTCAACACTCTTCACAAAACCAAGCCAATGAATATTAAAGTTCTCCATACAGAAAACCGACAGAACTAGTTTGTGAATTAGCCAACATGCAGCTTGTACTTGGATGTTGGATTTGTTTTTTACCTCTCAACCTACATGACATGACGAAGCTGGTATATTTGCCCTAAAGTCTCATCAACCTATTGTTTAATATCAGCTTTTTTCTTGTACTCGAACGAATTTGTGTAAAATGATCCTTAATTGTGTGGGAATACCAATTAGATGAGGCGTCAAAACTAAGATGACGATGCCGATCAAAATTCTCAGTGCCATTCTGCTATTGTAGGTATATGTATTAACCCAATACATATACCTACCAATTCAGTACAATACCGTACTATTCCTATTAAAAAAAAATAAATAAACTTGGTAGAAACTCCTAAAGCCAATTGACGACAGAATTTGGCATTTCAATGAAGCTACGTGACAAATTAACGACTTTCGACAACGACTCAATAGCACTCTTGCGCAATATTGCGATAAAATGGGGAATAAATATTAAAACATAAAAAAACTCAAAAATAAATCATTCACTTGTAAAAGTGCTGCCCTTCCAATTCTCCCTCGTTTGCGAAGAATTCGCCAATCTTTATTTCTTTGGCATTCGTTTAACTGTTTGATAAGGGTTCCAAAGTGAACATTGTTCCGTGTGTCGTCTCTTGTCGTCAATCACCTAAAGCATAAATGAACCAACATAGATGGCAAAATCTACTATACATCTGCAATCCCTGGGCTTTTTCACAAACACATTGTAAGTAAATTACCAACACCTGTCCAATTCTGTACAATGATTGGTTTGTTGGGTTTAATTTGCCGATATGATAGCAAATTTTTACGTAAAGTTCACTATGTACTCGTTTGTTGGCGTTTTTGTGTGAAGGGAATTGACATTTTTTAGGACTATCAGTGGTAAGTGGTTTTTGAAAGGGCCAATATCTGGAAATAATCGATCTGTATTGTTTCATTTATGGTCTATACACTACCACCGCACAAGAAATTCTTTTAAGTGGTTTTGGCGTCAGAAATTGTGGACCTTCTTAGCACTCCGGGGCGTGCTGGTATTTCAAATATATTCGCGATAACCCGCTGCGCCTGACTGATGCGGTAGTTGGAAGCCCGCTCAACGGCGTGCACATTCGGCTTCACAACAGTTGACTGAAGATTAATTGCAGCTATGGCAACAAGTTGCACTGACATATCTTCTCCTAGTAGTGGTTTTGGGGAGCGCTATCCAATTCGTGTATCATTCATGGCTTGTGTAAAGTTGCAAAAATTAAAAACGCCACCATCACAATACCTTACATTATGTCCGAAAAACAAACAAAATTATAACCAGCGTCGGCAATACAAATGAGAATGATGCTCTGCGCCTTTGTAGCTAAACGAAACATTACTAACATTTGGTTGGAAGACCTTGACTACAGTGACAACATGTTTTTTGGCAATGGAACCAATACAAATTAGGATGAGCTACGTAGACGTAAGTATAAAAAGGTATAACAATATAAGGGCTGACCAAATAGCAATAATAGTTTTACCAATTGTTATGTTTCAGAAGCTATCAAAGTTGACAATAACATCCAGCTGAAATTATTAAAAAATATTATCGGAATTTCGGGTCAGTTTTACATAAATACGTGAATTTCGTCATGAGGTCGGTCGGCGTTATGGCTTCGGTGTACAGAAACCGTGGAAAAGTTTGAGCATAAGTATACTCTTTTGGATCTTAAGTCGCCAGATAGAGACTGGTGCAAAATGAAGAAAGCATAGCTGCCGTAGGGGCCAGTTTCGAAGAGACCCGGAAATGTCGATTCGGCGCCCATCAGCCGAATTCGGCATCACCAGAGCTTGCATATTTAGCGGTTGGTTTTGAGCCTATATCCGTATAAGATCGTGCTAATGCAAGAATTGAAGCCGGGCGACCATAGACAACGCCGTGAGTTCGCAAATTGGGCGCTAGGAAATGTTGGCCGGAAATGTGGAATTCGGCCAACAAATTATCTTCTCGAACAAGGCCCATTTTTAGCTCAGCGGCTATATAAACAAGCAAAATCGCAACAAGACTACACTACATGTCTTACAAGTGACGCAACACTTGAGGTTGTGATGGAGAAATTCGACGACTGGATCATCTCAGGCGGAGCGTTCATTACTTGGCCGCCGTGATCATGCGAGTTGACACCAATCGGTTATTTTCTCTGGGGCCACGTCAATTCCTTATTCTACGGTAACAAACCAACAACTTTGGACGAGCTCGAGGCCAACATTCGACACGCTTTTGTCGGAATAATAAAAATTGGACCGACCGCTTGAACCACTGCCAATGAAGCCGAGGCGGACATTTTAATGGTGTGCTATTTCACACATAATGGCATGAACGTAGCTTCAAAATAAAGCCAAAATTAATTGTATACCTCACACCGTTCTTCTTTTATTTAATTTTTTTTTCCAATCGTTCTTATCTGGTCACCCATTATTAAATTTTTAAGGTTGACCATCGGCTGGTATCTTTTTAAATCATACGTACATTCGACACTAACCCACAGCGAAACTCAGAAACTCAGTATTATACAATATTTTCGAGCTACGAAATAATACAATTTACGCTTCAATACAGTTGGAAAATATTATTATATTTGCTGATAGATAACATATTCCTGTGTTCGTCCTGTGCACTCGACGGAGAAATTTACAGCTGTTGCCAAAAGTTTGCGTCTAAACACGAGAACCTCATTTGAACATCAGTCCCACTAGCCGAAGGAGAATTTTGCATTAATATTATCGGATCAGATCGGATTATTAACTTATAAGTTCCAATTGACTCAGAAATTGAAGCAAAATGACCACCTACTTCGTTGTCGCGACTCTATTTTGGGTTTAGAGAAGCTCCAAATTGACGATAATTTTGCGCAAAACATCATTTTTTCGGATGAGGCGTATTTCCATCTGGGCGGCTACGTTTATTAACAAAATTAACATATTGTATTTGACGCTTGAAAAATCAACACGAAGTCAAAGGTTAAAGGTTTGATGTGGTTTTTGATGCGGCGGCATTCTTCCTTTTTTCCCAAGACGACAATTGAATACGTTACAGTTAATTGAGAGGCTACCGAAGCTTGATAACCTAGCCAATGGCCAGATACTGAGGATTTTGGAGCTATCTGGTTACGTTCCACACATACAATGGTCCAGAGACCATTCAGGCACTCAAGAACAATATTGGCTAGGCTATTTGCGAAATGGAAAACTGTCGAAAATGTATTTGAGTATTGGGTTTACAGGATGGCCTACTTCCAAGCCAGCCGAGGCAGTCATTTGAATGAAATCATATTCCATGATTAGTCAGAAGGTTTACTCTTAATTCAGTAAGGCAGCAATCGTTGAAAACAATCGATTTCGACGTTAAAGTTGGTATACACCAGGGCAGTTAACAAAGTCCGCTGTGTTTTTTGTTTAGAGTTTTGCGTATTTCTCTAATGAAGCAGATTATCAACGAATGCCGAGTGCTATCATAAGCAAGGGCATCAGGTAACTCTGAATAATTGAATGAATGCGCTAGGAGATAACGAACTCTGAATTAGTCCTACTGACACCGGATATTTGCATCACTGTTTTTTCCAACCCGCAGATGGAGCCAATAAGAATGAGTTAATGGAAAACATTTAACTTCAAATTAAGGATACGAGAATACCATAACATTCTTTTTCCACGTGTTTTTTTATTTTAATATAATTAACTCTCAAGAAACCAACACTTGCCTTTCTCGAGAGTTATGTAGCCTACAAACCTTAATCACTACAATGTTCGATATGATGCATCGTCACGTCAATATTTACAAATTCGATTTAATCAGCGGAAATTCAACCTCAGCGAGTAAATATTTCACTCGATATATTCGAGAGTATACCTATGAGATATAAATACAGCTTGCTTCTGCGGAGAGTTATAAAAAAAAAGAAGAAAAATAGATAAAAAAAAATCAAACGTCGCGTCGCACTAAAACGCCCGTAATCTGGAATTTTTATTTTGGTGTTACCCATCCCTGATACTCCAACACTTATATAAGTATACCCATATACGAATATTACTTACTGACTCGCATTTCTGAATACATTTAGATATGAAATACAAAATATGATTGTAGAGCTCGGTCCGGATACCGGTTTCAAAGACTCAGCAGTTTTGTCTGTTGTTGCTGTTGCTGTTGCTCTGTTTGGCCTATTCAAATACAAACATTCTTTGGATTTAATTTCAATAAAATTTGCACAAATTATCAATTTAAATTTGTATTTGTATTTGTATTTGTATGTTGTGTGTTAGCTTAAAATTCCAGTAAACAAAGAACATGAACATGGTGAACTTGAACTCCGGAAAGAGGTATCTGTTTTCGGATTTCGGTTTATGATTAAGTGATTCACATTAGACTGCTCCCATCGAATCGGAGAGCCAAATCATCTTTCTTGGAAGAGAATTTGCCATCTACCAAATGGCTAATGCCCAAACATTAATCATTACAGATTCAATTGGTTTTTGTTTTTTCTCGTATTCAGTCATCCTCTGCAGGTGAATTATTCAACCCTTAGACTTCTGTAAATGCTTCCACGCCTCAATATTTACTGTAGGTACAACGTACGTGTTTGAAATGATTAAAGAAAATAAATTTCGAATTAACTTCGGTTGTCTATTGATTAAGAGCTACGAAACATAAAGCCATTCTGGATAGTGGTGTTGACTGACATTGGTACTCGTAGATCAATATTTCCCAATTGTTTCGCTTCGATGGGCAGGGTCAAACAAAGAGTCGTGCCACATTTAAACAGTTGCCGGCTTAAAAAAAATATCTAGTGAGTTATTCAAAAAATCGAGAACAGTTGAATTGAAAGTCAATCTAATTCCATTTTTTTTTTAGTGCCACTGACGTATGAGTAAAGCGAATACAAATGAATTGTAAACACCAGGCCAGATACTCGTATGCATAGCTGCTCTTAAGGTCATGGTTAATAGGTTCTGTCGCAACACATTGAGCTATAAAAGCAAAACAAATTGTATGTTTAGAGTTGAATGTAGGCTACTTAGAAAAGGTCAGTAACTGAAATAAAGTTTCACAAACGGTAGCATGACTGTAGTCGAAAGCGGAAAGTACATCACCTGGAAGTTCTCAGTATCTGAAGCATGGTTAAGCATTTCTGGGGACATTTTATATAGGCACTTTGGATTTCGTACTGAAGGAGCGCAACCGAAACGAATTGCCTTTTCTTAGCCAATAACGTCTCAGTTGAAGATTGGGACATAACATCCTTTCAGACAATATTTTATGATTGGAGTCTTGAAGTACCTTTGGAGTAGCGAAATCGCAGTAAACATTTAAGATTGCAGTTGTCAAGCATCCCACCGCAATACACGAACGTTTACAAAGTAAATCTAGTGGCACACAATCGAAAAGTTCGGCGAGACGACAAAAGATCCAGGTTATCGCGATAAAAACAACATTCAGAGTATGCCAAAGAAAGCTTAATCTCAGATAGTTGGCTTTTAGCCTGTGGCTTTTCGATTTTTTTTAAAGAAAATCTAGTCACTGGGAAGAGACGAGTTATGGTTTTAGATATACCGAACGGCAAAAAACGAAGCTAGTGCTGTGGGAAAATTCAACGTCAGACGGCTACAATCGTAAAACATCGACAAACCCTTTCCAATCGAGTCTCTCTTAAATTTGTAAGAGGTCCACTTTCTCCAGCATCGAGTATCGAAGATCAGTGGCAACTTTACCAAAAAGTCACCAGAGATGCCGCTTCTGATGTATTGGGTTTCACTCGACCATCACAACAAAACCCTTGGTTTGACAACGAGTGCCGGAAAGCATGTGAACCTAAGCAAAATCCATAAAAAGTGACGAGAACATTGGAAAATGCTTCTCCAGGAATGAGAATCAGAAGTTTTACCAAAAGGTAAAAACAACAGCAAGCCACGAACTCAAACCCCAAATTGAAACCAAAGGACACAAACAAGGGATCATCGTAGTAGAGTCACATTCGTTGCTGAGGATTTAGAAAAAGTACAGAAATGTTCTGTATAATAGCGATCACGAATTAAATACGTCTGGAAAGCAGAATGAAACCTTAAACTTGGACGATGTAGACCAACAATTCCGTACACCCGAACTGGATGAAGTGAATATATCCATATCATGGCTTAAATCCAACAAAGCTGCTGGAGCGGAAGGCCTTAATGCCGAGCCCTCCCAATTACTCGCATACGCCGACAATATCGGGGTCTCCAATAGGGACTTGACAACTTTGAATTTAATTTGTGAACGCACTCTTTCACTAATTATCAAACTGTCACTGTCAATTTATTCAGTAAACTCAACATTTTCATTATGGTAAGGTACACGAACTAGCAACGTCTGCAAATTATAAAAATTTTCTACCGAATTTCGGAGTCTGTTGTTGCCGTATCAGTGAGACAACGAGTTGGTCGAAGTGTCGAAAATATCGCTGCCGTTCAGGTGTCCGTAGCAAACGATCCAAATCAGTCAATTCCACGGTGTTCTCAAGAACTGGGCATCGCTCAGACCACATTATGGCGTATTTTGCGTAAGGATCTTGGTTTACATCCATACAAGATCAAGCTGACTCAGGGATTGAAGCCGATGAACCATTTGAAGCAACGTACGTTCTCTGATTGGGTTCTGGAGAAGATGCGCCAAGATGGTGAATTTCATCGCAAAATCGATTGGCCGCCTCGGAGCAACATTAAGTCATTGGTTTATGACAACAAGCCGACGACGTTGGAAAAGCTCAGAGCCAACATTGAATGCGAAATAGCGGCCGTTCATACCGAACCGAGTCGTTGAAAATTGGGTCCAACAAATCGACCGCTGAAAACGTGCCCGTGGTGGCCATATGAACGAAGTCGAGTTCCATTCATAAATGTTTTGATTGTCCTCAAGCCGATAATAAAGTTTTTGAAATATCTCAAATGGTTTGCGTTTTATTTAAAAAAAAAAAAAGTTGTCAAGTCCTTATTGGAATACTCGTAATAGGAAGAAAGCAGCCTGATTTCATTGGCGTGTTCTCGAGTATTAAGACCGAAGCGTCGAAAATGGGTTTAGCGGCCAACGAGGGCAACACGAAATATGTTTATGCTGTCAAGCAAAAAGGACACCAGGGCAAGAAAATTTCTCTGGGTTCAGTTCTCAAAAGGGTTCAGTTTGGACTAAAAATTAATCTTTTTGTATTTTTTACCCTCCACCGTAATTTTGTTGAGGCATCGTAGACCTCAGTTTGTCAGACGACCATCTTGCCGATATTTTTGCCTCCATGCCGATAGGTCAATATTTTTATTCAGAGCAAATTTATCATTCTTGCCAACACTGAACTTATTGGTACCGTCTATAGTCGCTTCATCAGAATTTACTTGGTGACTACCGTAAGCAGATATTCTATCAATTCCCAGTTTATTCTGTATTCTTCTTACTTACTTAATTAAAGTTATCTCTAAAACTAACAACTTTCATTCCTTCTTCGAGGACATCTATGAGGAGTCATTGTAAGTTTTCCGGCGTGTTCTTCGGCCTTGCTTCTGTTTTTTTTATCCAGAAATCGAACGTTTCTTATCTGCTTTTCACCAGGCCCTTTATATCTGAAGTACTGGAACTGCATATATACGTACGAGTATATACATATATAAACATAAACATATAGGTCTCATATAAACAGTAAAATTCCCAGAATGAAGTGCATACTCAACTGTTCATTACTAACCCTACCCGTTCTAATGAGTTACTGCGAATAGATAGGAATCCCTAATTTTGCTTGCTTCGCAGTAATTTTCGATATTTGACTTGACAAGAGTTGAGTTGAGTTTTATCAGATTCGTTGAATCATATTCGCGAGAAGAAGTAAAGGATTGGTTGGCAACAGTTGTTGCCTGAATGACTCACTAGAGACCATGATAGTATGATCTCAGATCTTACAATGCTTGGGTATATCATTTTGGGGCTAAATAACAACACATTCACTTTTGCCGATTCCAAGCAGAAGTTATGTAAAAAGTAGGGCTTTGCGTATCCGTTTTGTCCTGAACATTCACTTCTTGGATTAAAACGAACCCCCCTCACTGGCGTATCTGTCTATCTGTTTGTCTGCATGACAGTATGACTGTAAGCATTAATAATATTTTTAAAAAAAAGCACTTACCATTTAGTGTTATTCGCGATGTTGTATTCCCCAATGACATGCGTCGCTATTGAATATCCAAAGTAGGTTGAGCTGTCTCCATACTTCACAATCGGAAGTCGGCTCTCCAGATTAAATCCATATGCACAGTTATTACTAAAAATTAACACTACAACAAAACTTAACACTAAAGAACTGCTCAAAGCAGACATGGCACTTGTATAAGATTTCACTGATGGCTGCTGAATAAATGAGGACAATTTCATCTTAAAATTCTAAAGGCATTCAGCACATTTCCAAATTCAACATTCCCAATGCATTCGTAGCTCCACCATTAGCATTTGTTCATTGTGTACTCGTATCGTCGTATCCCATCAAATAATTGATGAATTTATGAAACTTGTAAATAGACCGTTGAATCTATTAGATACTCTTAGATATTCACTAACATTACTCTCGTACTATCAATAGCTGATGTTTATATTCTTAAGTAAAAATCAATGCTAACAAAAGATAATAGTTCTAGTTCTCCTATTCCCGCTTAAAAAAATACACACGACAACACACTCTCACTCCACCTTATCATCGCAATTACATCATCACACATTCGAATTGTATATATGTGCACACTTTTTCTATCTTATCGTATCGTATCTATTCCTTCTAGTAGTCGTAAATAAGGTTATATCGCGAAAAAATTTCAAATTTACAAATAGAAACAAATTGGAGCGCAAAGGAAAGAACACCTTTTGACAAGTTCCCTTTGTAGGTGGATAGTGCCTTATCGGTATTAGGGGATGATTTCACGCATTAGTTGATGTGTAGGGCCCACCTTAGCACCTAGTTAAACACAATGGCATACAAGTTATGTAGATAGAGATACCGTATTCGTTTTCTATCTATTAAGCGCACTATGCTAATGCTAAAGCTAACTCCGATCACATACAACACACACGACGTCTAGTATGACTACAAAAACACCAAAGTAAAGTATTACTCGTATAAGACGAACTAGAAAGTGACGTGGGCAATTTGAAGAAAAAACACTATCAGCTGTTAGGCTGCAAATATGTAACTTAAAAAAATTGAGTCGATTTCGTACAATTAAGCTACAAAAATAACTTCGGTAGTCGGCACATTACAATCTTTTAATAAAAAAAAAAATAAATAACAACAAACGTTAAGGTCGGCAAATAGATAGAAAGTTCGGTTATAGAGCGCAAACCGGCAACACCCAACACGCACAACGAATATTTCTCAACTGAACTGACCTGGCAGTTCCAACAGGAAAAATGAAAAAGATACAGCATAACATACATGTTGTGGTTGGACTTGGTTTGATGTTACAGCTTGAAGTTTCAACCTAAGGGTTACATAGGCGATTTAAACTAGTAGGTTGTGTATCTGTACACGAGAGAGCAACGTTCACACACGCAATCAAGAAGTAGCTTTAATGGGACAGAAATTTTGCTTGAGAGTTACGATGCAATTAAAATTTGAAGTTGCCTGCAACCCATACAACAAATCAGATCTCCTTCTGTCTCATTTTAAAATGCTCTTTTTCTGAAAGGATTTCAAATTTTTTTGAGCAGGATGTGCATTTAGGGATTTTTTTTTAAGATTTGGATGCAAATTTTTAAATAATTCGTGGAGGATATACAATATTATGTTGCTCATACAGAATTGTTTTCCAACGGATTCTGTTTGCCGGGAGAATGATTTGTAGAATTGCAATTTTAGGAATATGCCGAGAATTTGCAATCGCAAAGAATTTATATCTTGAAAATGAGTATTTCATCAGCATTCAATTGCCTTTATACAAAAGATTGAACTTAAAAAAGTGGTATAGAAAAAATTGGCGAGCAACTGGTAATGCCTATAGAAGACGTCAAAAAAAAAGTAAAAAATTTAAAAACATACTAATGTTGTGTAACGCAAAATCAGGTTAAAAAGTTTGTTTTCCGCTTCAAATTTTGATCGGGTTATTGAAAATAGATCTATCCACACAGATCTCTTTTTGTTTTTTAATTTCTTGTTCATTTACTTCCTTCTCAACATTTAGAATTTCTTCTAATACTTTCAACAGCAAAACAGCATATCGTGTGTTTTTTATCTGATAATGGCTTTTTTTTATAATATTTTCCACTTTACCTCAGTCGCTGATGACATTCAATTATAGAATGAACCGTCTGCTAGTTAGCAAAACACAAAATGATTTTCAAACACAATGATAAATCTTACTAGTTTAACTATCCTTTAACTAGGAAATGATAGTTTGACTTTTTAATTAAATTAAAAAATAATTTTTATTTAATTTTGGTTTAAAGGGTTTAGTTGAGTTTCAAGGTGTATTTCAATTTTTGGATGTTCATGTTTTCAACGAAGGTTAGGATACTCGGGTCTTAGTGTAGTAGGGACTTTCTGTAGTAGTGGCCCAAAATCGTTCTTACACTTACTTACTTTAGGTGGCGCTACAGTACACGGTGAACCTTGGCCTCAATCAACAGCTAGCCTGATCTTTTGCTATCTGCCTCCAGTTTCGCACGCCAAGTTGGCTGAGGCACCGGTCCACTTGCGTCCGCCACCTGAATCTCAGTCTTCCTCTAACGCGCTGTCCCTCGATGGCAGATTTGAAGACTTTTCGGATAGGAGCGTTGGTGTCCATCCGTTCTACATGACCTAGCCATCTCAGTCGTTTGATCTTCATTATTCTGGCCAGGTCGACAGTTCATAGAGTTCGTCGTTGTATCTCCTCCACTACTCACCGTCAATGCAGACGGGACCGAAAATTTGTCCAAGAATCTTCCGCTCAAAACAGCCCTCATCCATTTCTGATAATTTCGATGCCTCTGCGCCCAAGAGCACGGCTAGGGTGACTTTTGTGGTCCGAGAGAGGGCTTCGCTACTCAATTGCCTTCTTAGCCCAAAGAAGCAGCGATTGGCAAGAATTACTCTTCGTTTGACCTGAGGGCTGGTGTCATTGTCTGAGTTTATAGGTAGTCCTTAACTACCTCAAGATTATACCTGTCGAAGGTGACGTTCCGTCCGAGCCGACGGTGTTCAGTGCCCGTTTTGCTTGACAGCGTATACTTGGTCTTGCCATCGTTGACAGATTTCTTCCGATTATGTCAATATCATCGGCGTATGCGAGTAATTTAACGTCTTACTCCTTTTTTGACATCAAAGGTGAGATCTTAACCGACCTTAATGGAGCAGCGTGCATTCTCCATCGTTATCCTGCACAGATGGGCGAGTTTGGCAGAGATGCCAAAACTAGACATTGCTCTGTGTAGTTCGTCTCTATAAATGCTGTCATGCGCGGTCTTAAAATCGATAAATAGATTGTGTGTATCGACCTGAAGCTCATGGGTTTTCTCCAAAATTTGCAGTAGTGTAAATATGTGATATACTGATATGGACCTATCAGTTTGTTGACGAAGGGCTTCAGGCGTTCGCACAAAACAGCAGAGAAGATACTGTATGCGATGTTGATTATGTACAGTTCAAAGGGTCTCTTTCTTGAAGATCCGAAAAACGATGCTGAGGTTCCATTCATCGAGCATATTTTCATTTTAGAGATGAGTTGGTTTATGCTCCAATCAGGCCGTCAGCTCCAGAAGCTTTGTTGGACTTTAGCTTAAATATTGCTATGTTCGATGTTCCCTTGTTCATCTCTTCAGGCTTCGGTTCTGGGTTTGTGTCTGCGGCATATTTATTTTACCTTTTGGAAAAACTTCCGTATCTCATTCCTGGAGGAGCACATCTCAATTTCCTCGACCGCGACATGCTCTTTCTCTTTTCTCCTGAAAAGCCAGGGTGCGTCTCTCTTCTTCTGCTCATAGAACTCGTGCGTTTTGCTTAGCTGCCTATGCATGCCGGATCTCTCTTACGCAAGGTCAGGAGAGTACGGCGGGTGCTGCATAACTTTCCTAGCAAATGAATGTAGATTTTGTTTTGTCACTTAATCTGTGTGTGATCTGCCATTTGCATGAAGAAAAACAACGCCCGCTTCAAAGAATCAGGCTGAAAATAATATTTAATGGCATTTATTGTCTGACTGCGTGGAAGCAAATGCTCAACATGACCTTTTTGGGACGCAAATCTTTTTAACCGACCGATTGCGGTGTTTCACTAGGACTTCTTACATTGAATGTTATTGTAAACCACCTATTTTCATGTCAAGAAAGTCTTAAGCGAGTTCGCTTACTGAGTTCGTGAAGAACCCAAACATTTACCTTTTTCGACATTCCAAGCTTTTTCAGTACCTGCAAAACGGTTATATGGACAATGTTAAAGCGCTGAGTGATCTCCCGTGTCGTTAAATGCCTGTCAATACTAACTGCAGCCAGGATTTGATCGTCGTCTGTGGTGGGTGGACGTCCAGAACGGGGTTCAAACAAGAAAAGTAGAGTGCTTCAATTGTAAGCACACTAAGGAACATTTCCCATTTTTTAACAACACAGTATACAAATAATGTATATAATTAGCTATCCCTCAATATTCTTGTTCTTTTTCATAATGTTCGTTAATTTATTTATTTTTTAGTAATGAGGTTCTGCAATGCTATGGTTTGCTTTCTAGATACTAGTCTGTTTTTTTATTACCTTTAATCTCTATTTTGAAATTAAATCTAATTTAATTTTTGTCTTTTGTTGAAAATAAAAAAAATACAAAATTGTTTTCTTTTTCGTTTATAATTATAATTGTATTAATTACCACTACTGGTTTTTAAAAAATTATTGTGGGTAATCCGTGGGGAATGTCCCACAAGGAATGGGTAAGAAAAGGAATTTTTAAGTCTGTGATAGGGAATTTCACTCAAAGCGGATGGCAACACTACAAGGTACAAGTGTTTTGCTTGAGAACAAAAGTGGTATGTGTGCTTTCCGTTTCGACTTTATTTACATATTTGTTGAGGTCATGGAAGCTGATTTGGGATCGGTGCTTAGAATCACGGTGTCATCTGTGAAAGTTGGGATGTTTAAGCTGCTGTCAGATTGGGGACTTGCGCAGCGATTAATGGGGGAACTGTTCATTATCCTATAACTTGGATTGTGGCAGCAGCGCAACAATCAGGTTCGTAACGAAAGCTTGCCTTAACTCCATGCTCTTGCAATTGCAAGAGTAAAACCCTTTTTCTAAAATAGCAAGGGGGTACTCGGCGAGTAGCAATTTACTGGCTTACGTCGTCATAGGGTTCAAAAGCCTATATGGAAGAGATTATCCATGTGACGAACCAAATAATAGCCTAGGAGAAAATTGGTTTACTTTTTACAACCCTTGCAAACCTTGACTGCTATCATTCAGATATCGCTGACACCCTCGTAATGGGATCAGCCAAACATAAGCAGGATGGAAAACTGTGATAAACTCTGATGGTTGCTATAGATAAAAGAGAAACAACTCTTATTCGGATACGGATTTACCAGATGCGATAGACTTAGGCAAGAAATCTTTAACTTCTGACACGTAAGCGAGCGTCTTATAACAATCTGCATCAGGGCTTAATTCGCTAAGATAAGCCTAATATGCGCCCATGCCTCAATAAAAAATAAGCACAACGCCCACAAAGAAAGTATATACAAGCTCTCCGACAAGACATTTGAGCATTGTACGAAGTATAATAGAAAAGGACAATATCATTGGTAGGACAGTTGACAAGCGTAGCCTACAACACCATGTCCAAAAGTAGACTTACGTTATTGACGCATGAGATTAAAAAACCATTTTAATATACACAAAAGGCGGTCACCGGATCATGAATCGTTAAAACGAATTGATCACATCGAAATAGAAGTAAAACACGCCTCTAGTGTTCTGGACGTCCGAACATTTCGGACAGCCATCATTGATTCGGATGACTTTACTTGGCTACTTCCCGAAAAGTCCTGTCAGTAAAGTCGAAGCACACTTGCCGCATTATGGCATTATTTTTGTACTCGTATTAATCAGTATAGGCTGGATTTAGTATCCGCCGGTTCAGTGCGTAGTTTTGTTGCGGTATTGCGTATGTCTTCTCCCGCTCAGTTTCTCGCTCCGAATCGTCTCCTCCATGGCTCCGTTCATAATTTATACGTTGACTAACCCATATTTATAATTGGATTCTCTGGTGAAAAGCTTTTCGCCCCTTGGTGTTTTAGTTCAGAGTTTATCGAATTCGCACCAAAATATTAATCACTGTCTACCTGCAGTGCGTAGGCGCTAACAATTTTCCTAGTTGCGTGTTCAACTATTAGGCGGTTCCTAACACTTTTTTCCGAACTTTTGCCCATCATTATGGCAAAGTACAAACTTCCACATATTTTATTTTTAAAGAGCTACTTTTATTCAATCAGACTTCAGACAGTTTCATCTGAGCTTCAGGCTCATTTTTTGTGTACAATTGTCTGGATGTAGGCTTTTATAAATGGGAAGCGAACTACGAACTGTACATGGACATGAGCCGATAAATGGGTATAGGTCCCATAAGATACAGAGCAAATAAATATTGACACACCTACTTACAAAGTTTTCAATTTTTACTCTAAAAGATTAAGCAGTTAAGAAAGGCTCATGCGATGCGAACAAGTAGAAGGTTCACCAACAGTCTTGGAGTACGTAACTGAAGACAATTGGGCGAAAATCATTTTAACTCAGAAAAATCACAGCTCCATCTAAAAACATACGTGAAAAATTAGAGTAAGAGCGTTTGTGGTTTGACGTTTTAAAACCTTGCATGAAGCAGTCTACTCGATCATATGATATGATCGAACGAGAAATAAATATGAAGGTTGAACGACAAACTATGCGTATCATGGAGTCATTCGATATTTTACCTCAGATTGCCAGAAGTTTCGGCATAAAAATCTAGGCCTATTGAACGGCTCCCCTCAGGTACGGCACACATTCGCATTTATCTTCCCTTCCAATACTACTATGGCAGCAGTTCAATAAGCAGAGAGACACATCCACACGATGAAACATCTTTTCTACCGACTTAACAGTTGTTACCTTGAATTTATATCCCTGGTGAATTGCCTGCTTTACGCCAAATATGCGACATGGAAATATCTCAGCTGAAATTTTTCTGACAAACTTTTTCCGTTAGCCCAGTCTTTAACTAACCACTTTTAGTTGCACACTCCAAGTCGGCTTTGGTCTCCTTCTACTAGCGCGCGCCACCAAAGGTGAGTTCTTCCTCTAATGTGTTGTCCTTTTGGGTTAGATTCTAAAATGCTGCAGATCGGAGCATTGGTGTATATTCCCTCTACATGTGCTCGCCATCTCGAACGACTGCTGCGCAGATTTCTAACTATGTCAATGTCACTGTACAGCTCGTCTAATTTGACGTGGAATCTTATCCTCCAAAGCCCGTCAACGTAATAGAGACCGAATATTTCTTTCTAAATCACTAATGATATCTTCCTCCTCTTGCGTTCATGTTTCGGCTCGATAAAATAGGATTGGGGTTGATCAAGGTTTTATAAAGTTTTTCTTAGTTTTTCGGAGCTGGTCCTTACTGCTCAACTGACTTCTAAGCCCGAAAAAACAGCGATTATAGTTTTGCCCTCATTTATCGGCAAGATCATTTTCGCAGCTTCTATTTCAATACTAACGAAGGCACCGATGACAGCCCGCTGTGCTCTTCCAATTCTATCGATATCATCGATGTACGCCAGTAGTTTAACAACAAACAAACACTGTGGCGCTGGCAGCCCGGTTTGGGCCATGGCCTAGCTTCTTGACACTCATTTGTGTTGCTCATGTTGTCATTTTTGTCACATCTGAGCGGGGCCTACGGTTTATCGCCGAGTCCGAACGGCACTCCTTAGAAGCTTTTTCGTAGGCAATTTTACTTTCGGGAGTTTGCCATTGCCCGCCGAAAGGGTGATGGCGATTTGAAAAATTGTTGGTGACCCAGCCAGGAATTGAACCCAGACTGTTTGCGTGATAGTCCAATGAGCTAACTATCGCGCCATCGCCATCGCCAGTAGTTTAACAGACTTTTGAAAAATTGTGCCTCTGGCATTTGCTCGAAAGTTCTACTACATTCTTTCAAGTACGATGTTAAGGTAGTCACATAAGAGCACATCAACATTTTTCTCAATTTAGTCGTTACCGACTTTGGCGGAACAGCTGGCCTTCTCAATCGTCATTTTACCCCGGTAGACGAGCTTTGCATTGATGCCAGGACTAGAAATGCCTCTATATATTATGCTGCCTTGAAATCGATCAAATGATAGTCAGTATCGACTGGGACTTCTTGAGCTTCTTCAGCAATCTGCCAAAGTGTAATGATTTGGCCGGTAATGCACTTTCTTCTTCTGAAACCGCACTGATAGAAGCCAATCAAATTGTTGACAAAGATTTTCAGAAGATGACCGATAAGATCTGGTATGCGATGTTAAAGGTGCTATCTATAGGCGGCGCAATTGAGTTGAGATTTCATTGATTTTATTTGGTTAAGCGTTTCATAATCTAGATACCGCCATGTTCGTTTACGGATATTGAGATGAAGAAACCGTGTACTTGCATATATGACAAGCCTTTGTCCGTTGCCAGGCGTAGTACCATGTATGCTATGCTTATCAGTGTCCTACCAAAGATATGCTCCTTAGCGATCATACTTTGGACATTAATCTTATATCTTGTCGAAAAGCTCAAAAAGACATTCTTTTGTAGCTTCGTTCTGCATTCATTTTAGGCTTAGCTAACTGAGCCTTGATGCGGAGTGTGATAACATGCTCGCTCACGTGCCGGAAGCACAAGATTGTTTGCCTAAATCTGCCGCGCATGGAAAATCCGCATCCGAATAAGCACTGTTCCTTTTACCTATAGCAGTTATCATAGTACATATCACGGTTTTTCTTCCCACTTGTGTCCGGCCCATCCCATCAAAATTCTTGGATGGCAGTGATATCTGCATCTTAGCAGCTACAGGGTCTGAGCCTTTCACGTGCAAATCGGCGTATCGTTGTATTTTAAGCGTTTGCAAGTGTTTTCAACAGTAAATCCATTTATATTCGGGGTCATTAGTTGGTTTGTTATATTGTTAACCTCTTCGGTAGAGTATCGTAAGCCCCAAGATGGCGTAGGCGAGTGTATTGCTACTGGCAGAACATGCAATTGCAACACTAGCTTGCATGAGTAAGTGTTTACTCTTGCAGTTACCATGACCGCTACGGGGAAGTAAGGCAAGCACTACCCTACTAACTTGATTGTTGTGCTACTGGCCCAATCCAAGTCCCATGACCGTTCTCCTATCAATCGTTGTGCAGGTCTCCTCAGGTCACTCCCCATAGTCAAAAACAGGTAAATTGTCAATTTAAAACATTAAAAATACAATAATTCAATTTTTAACGTCAATTTGTTCAATTGTAAAACAGTTTAAGGAACAGTTGAAGTTTTTAACAAATTATTCAATACGTTGAGCTTTGACTCTTGTTTGTGGTGGAAACTGACTTCTTTAACGTGCAGGCGATGTATGGTGCAAAGGTAGTGTCACCTTGAGTTCTATTTTACCTATCTCACCGAATCTCAGAATCACATGCGAAATACACGGTCATTTGAAACCGCAATGAAAATTATGCGTTTAGAACCATATTTTACTCGTAACTGTGTGTTCCAGCTCAAAAAGGTCGTGCGCAACAATGTACTGCAATTAATTGAGCTGAGACGAGCTAAGCAGCAACCACACGAAGAGACAAATTATATTAGAAACAGAATCGTTGTTTGTAAGCAATACAGTTGAAATTGAACATGTGAATGTGTCGTTCAACTTCCCTTAAACCAAAATCTCGTCGACATTTCATCCATTTAGAGTTCTAAAAACTAATAAGCGTTCCCTGTTGTTGTAAGTTCAATGTCCCAAAAGCCTCCGGAAGCCAACTTCCACATGCCCCTGTCCAAAATCTTTGGATCACACTTGGAATTCTGAAGCTGAAAATGGTAAAATTCATCAAACGAAGCGACCCTTTCGCCCTTATTAAAAAGCACGCGCTTGGAGTTTGGTTTTTGATTTTCTTTTATTTATTTGTATTTATTTCTCCGCAAGAGAATACTATGCATATAAGTGTGTGTGTGTGTGGGTGTGTTTCCATGTGTTTTGTGTAATTAGAAATAAACCAAATTATTTAATTTTTTTTTTTTTAATTTAAATGTTAACTGGGAGAGAGAACAAAAGAAGAAAAAAAAAATCTTGTAGTTCCTAGAACGCTGCTGCTTTTTTGTCGTTCACGTTATGAATTATGTTCGATCGTTATTGAGGATGCATTTCTGCTGAAGGGGTGGTGGTTGTTGATGGGGTTCCATCTTTGTTGCCCTCCAAATCTAGTATAAACTATCGGCGTTTGACGAACGAGGTTTCTTGAGTTTCTCCAAGTTCTTAATGACGATGTCGTGTAGCGAAGAGTAACGATTTCTTACCTCACACACGACCAGCCACAAACTGAGGTACTCCTTGTCGTCCAATTCGACAACGGCTCGCCTATAGTCGTCGATGTGCGGGTACTTGGCAACTTTCGAGACGACTTTCGCACGCGAAAGGAAATATCTGGAAATCTGATCGAAGAATGCAGCTGCTTCGGATTCAACTGCTTGAATTTCAGCCAAAGTGTCTTCCTGGATGGACACACCAAAGTTGTTGCCATCTTCGATCTTCGGTATCAGGAATGAGATCCACATTTTCAAAAGATTTGCTATAAATACAAATACAACACACAGTCAATTAGAATGGTGAAATTGTCTACAGCAAGTATTTCATCAGGGCGAGTAGTACTTACAATCTTCGACAAGTTTCCTGATGATGGGTTTGACAACTTTGATCATCTCGCAGAGGGGTTCATTGCAAGGTACAGTGCCTGTGGGTAGGACCATTACCTTTGTGCCAGGAACGCAGTAATCATTTCGTGGTCTCTTTGCGCTGGGCTCCTCTGGATCATCCACATGATTGACAACAATCGGATCGGGAACTGGAATGTTCAAATCTTGGTGTACCTCATCGAAATTGCGTTCGTTGAACATGGACGTGGCCAGTAATTCGTTCAGTTCGACAATTTTCTCAGGGAAGCCTTGAAAGATCAGGTGTTCGGCCTTCTTAACCAGACTGTCTTTGTAGTCTTGCACCTGAAAGTAGAATAATACAATCGGAAAGCATTTTAGTGACTCAGTTATTCAAAGTGGATGTCGGCGACGACGAAACATCAAGCGAATACAATTTTTTGTCTATGTGGGAAAGTTTGTGCGGGAAAACATAACCAATCGGGATGGGGTGGATTTTAGTGTTATTGGACTTACTTTTTTGATTGTTTCGTTCGGCATTTCGATTGTAAATTCGATTAAATGTATTTGCGACGATTAAATGAGTTTACTTGCACGTAAATTTGCAAAGTTTTTCAAAAATTTTACGGCGAGACAGCGACAAACGACACCTTGCTGTGGTAAAAGTCAAAATTAAGCTGGCGCTGGTTTCGATAAGTGTGCATCGCACATGTCAACTAGCTGTGTTATCGAAATGTGACAGAATGACAAACAATACGAGTATCGAAAGTGATTTGGAAATTTATTTATATTTTCTAGCGAACATCTTTGATGTAATATTTAGAATTATTTTCTGAATTGGAGAGTTTTTATATATTAGTTTTACATAGGCATTTTATTTGATTTCAAGTATCGAATGTTGTAGAATTTGGCAGTATTTCGAGCATGAACCTAATTTTATTAGTTTTAGCAAGCGACGGCAGATGGCAGCGCTTACGTTTGTAAGAATATGCCCTAAGAGTGCATTCAGTGATTTCAGTTGTGTTCAGTTTATATTTTGAAGATTTTGGTCCGTTTTAAGTAACCAAATACAATCTGTTCACATTCGTTCTTCAACTTATTAAGTAAATACTAAGGAGCAAATTTTATATATGATGTACCATCTCTTTCCGGAAGGCAGAGGGTGGATAAAAACGGTTACATATGTATACTCCAGAGAATGAGGGTCTGTTAGGGTGTGGATTCATTGTGAGCTAATTACAGCAAGAAGTCAATTGCGTTTGATGAAAAGTAAGCGTAAGAAAAACTTCGTCTACAAACCAGCTCGGAGTTCCACGAGAAAAATAGGGAGGATAGATCTCGTTGGTGAATTTACAAATGACACTCTTTCGAAATAACCCTCTTAATATATTGACATATTGGCAAAGTCGTACATGTCCCTTAGCACGTAAGCGCCTCCCCTATTTAAGGAAAAAACACATTAGTTGGTGCACACTTAATTCTTAACAATTAGGACCACATGATTCACTGAAGAGGATCTCTAGTCTTCTCTAGTTCATCCAAGGGTTGCTTATGGACCAACGTAAACGAGGAAAATCCTGAGGAAAGGCATTCTATTGGTGCTCCCGTATAAACAAAGGGGAATAAAGCTATGCTTGCGGGATGTATTAATTTGCAGATTAATTAAAACTTCACTTGGAACTTGATGAGTAAAATAGTGGATTGAGAAGTTTTAAACAATCTACAACAACTGCTTCCCTTTTTCTTTGCTAAGCATCCCTTCATTTCCAGACGGAGTTCACAAATCTAAAGCAAATAACCATGTCCTTTGCCAGAGTAAGACCTTCAATTTTCTGCATTTTGATACATATTGGAAATCTGCATATTTACCGCAAGTTTCACTGAAGCACACAGTGATCCTGGATCGCATTGTATGTGGCAGGCTGCTTGTGTTGTAAAATCGCGTTAGAGACGGATGTACTGTTGACAACTCTTAAAAATGACACAAGGACAACAGACTTCAACTATGCTGAATGTTAGGTCCTTTAATAGGACACGTAGAGACTAATGATAAGCGGCGGCACTGGACCGCTGCAAAGCAGATATTACAACCATCCAAGATATGCGATAGGATGGGCCGGAGAAAAATTGCGACATCTACTACGGCGATTGTTATCGACGGTAAAAGCAGCGCCTATTTGGATGCGGATTTATTGTTGGAGGCAGACTTCGGCAAGAAGTCTTGAGTTTCCGGCATGTAAACGAGCGCCTCGTAGCAATCCGCATCAAGGCAAAATTTACCAACATTAGCCTGATATGCGAGCATGCCTTCACATAGAAGAAAGATGACGACACCAAAGATGCCTTCTATGAGCTATTGAACAAGACCTACGAGCAATGCCCTAGCTATGACATTAAAATTGCCCTCGGAGAACTCCTGATTAATCAACCGTCAACCAGATTGACCACATTGCGATCGACGCAAGACACTCCTCCGGTGTTATGGATGTACGAACGTTCCGAGGAGCCAACATCGACTCGACCCGGACCATTACCTTGTTGTAGTCAGGGTACGGTTTCGGATATCCCAAACAACGCCAGGGCAAACTAATACTGTGAGAAAATTCGACGTCCGACGGCTACAAACGTAAGAGATCGCCAATGCCCGGCAAGCATATGCAGCTAAACAAAAAGCACGCAATGCGGCATTGCAAAAGAAGACCAGAGCTGGTCATGAGCTCTATGAGCGGAAGAGGAGAGACGAACACCTGCTTCTCAGGAGGAAGACGAAAGAGCATGAAAAGCGCGCGATCGAGAAAATTGAGAGATGCTACTCCAGGAATGAGGTTCGGAAGTTTTACCAAAAGGTAAAAACAACATGCCACGGAAACAAACCCCGAACCGAAGCCTGTAGAGATGAACAAGGGAACATCGTAGTAGAATCGCAGTCAATGCTGAGGATTTGGAAAAACCATTTCTGCAAACTCTATAACGGTGATGACGAGCCAAATATCGCTGTCAGGCAGAATAATCCTTTCAACCTGGGCGATGATGACCAACAATTCCGTCCACCCGACCTGGATGAAGTGAAGATAGAAATATCGAAGCTTAAGACCAACAAAGCTGCTGGGGCGGATGGCCTGACTGCCGAGCTCTCCAAAGCGGCAGGCGATGACTTGGAATCTTGGCTTCAGGCCAGGAAAGTCCACCATCGACCAGATATTCACACTACGGCAGATCTTGGAGAAGACCCATGAGCTTCAGATCGATACCCACCACCTATTCATCGATTTTAAGGCCTCGTATGACAGCATCTATGGAGACGAGCTATAGTATACAGAGCAATGTCTAGTTATGGCATCCCTTCCAAACTCGTCCGTCTGTGCAGGATGACGATGGAAAATGCACGCTGCTCCATCAAAGTCGGTAAACATCTTAGCGAGATGACCTTTGTTGATTTCCTCAACATCATACTTGAAAGAATAGTGCAAAAGAGGCACACTCTTTCAAAAGTCCGTCCAATTACTCGGAAAAAAGCAGCGTGATGTCAGTTGCGCTTTCGCGAGTATTGAGACGGGAGCAACGAAAATGGGTTAAGCTGTCAACGAGGGCAAGACCAAGTACACGCTGTCAAGCAAAACGGACACTGAACACCGTTGTCTCGGAAGGAACGTTACCTTCGACAGGTATAACCTTGAGGTAGTTAAGGACTACCTATAAACTCAGACAATGACACTAGCCCTCAGGTCCAACAAAGAATAACTCTTGCCAATCGCTGCTTCTTTGGGCTAAGAAGGCTATTGACTCTCGAACAACAAAAGTTACCCTATGTAAGACCTCAATCCTCATCCCAGTCCTTCTCTATGGCGCAGAGGCAAGGACATTATCAAAAATGGATGAGGGCTGTTTTGAGAGGAAAATTCTCATGTCTGCAGGACCTCAGTCAACTTAGCGTGCGAAACTGGAGGCAGCTAGCCAAAGATCGAGCTGGTTGGATACGCTTGTTGACTGAGGACCAGGTCCACCCCAGACTGTAGCGCCACCTAAGGTAAGTAAGTAAAGACAATCAGCTTCATTATAAATTAATGAAGTAATATAGTTTCAAACTAATGTCCATTCTTGTAATTACCAAACCTCTCCTATTACCAGTCGAATAACACACAAAAATGAATGATGTCCAATTAAATTTCATGTCCTTCGAAACGGAAGTTATAAGACATAGATCCAATAAATGCCACTAAATGACCATTTGAACTATTCACGGTCATTGCAATCAAGGATTGATAACAAATTTATTCTATTTACTAGCAGTTCTATTCCAACAATGACATCTAAATGAAATTAAAGGATACGAGTACATTCTGGGCCAATTTATATCCATGAAGACAATTACACCAGCGATAATCGAACATGCAGGAAGTGACACTCGTTCCACTTTCGATTATGGTTTCGTTCGTTGACTTAACTGAAGCCGGAGCCAGAAAAACAGAAGAAATCATGATTGTAAAGCAAATGGTCTGTGATGATGGCAATGGATGAAGCTAACCAGAACAAAAGACATGGAATCAACCTCCTCAAATCCCAAGCTTTGCCCTGTATTGGATTGGAAGGACGATGACTTCATGAGTATTGACTGTGTGACTGTGATCCAACAATGCTACTTGCTAGACATGATACGAAAAAAGCACAGAATCTGTGTGTCTGTGGGTTGTAAGTGTGGGCGTTTAGCATCAAACTCATATATAGTACATCCTTTCGCAGCTGAAATATGAATCACTTCATATCAACGAATGGAGAGAATCCCTTCGGCATTTGCCAAGAAATTCTCCTTCTACAATCGATACAACACAAGTATGGGTGTTGAGTAACATTGGCCTCCCTCATCGAAGCCACCATACTTCAAACTCTAACATTGATTGAGACGTAAGACGTAATAATAACAGACACATAAGTTGGGGAGTGTTCATGTTACACATTCTATAAAGGTACTCCACTCCAGCTCCAGCTTAGGCGAATGTTTGGGTTGTTCTCGTTTAGGTTTAATCCCACTCGGGACACTTTGTTGAATAAGTTGAGTGGCTTTTACGTACCTACATGGAACTTTGTAATACAGGTCAATGTCAATACATTAGCAATCGATTTGTGCAAACTATCTCGACTGTGTGTAGATACTCTTGGCTTTGTTTTCATCTCTATTCAGTTATGATTATGATGGTTAAGATGGCTAAATGGGTACAGACTTAAAGCCCGTAGGTTCAAAGTTTAAACTTATTTCGTTATTGATTATTTTTAACCAAGTAATCAAACAATTTCAGTGTTAGTTTGAATTGAGGAGGCAACACTGGGAAGTGTTCGTCCATGAATGAACTGACGAATTTGTTTACTAATGCAATCATATCTAAATGAATTGCCGAGGATACAACTGACTGCCTTTGTATCTACACGTCCAGCAAAGATGGTGAATCGAAAATGATTATGGCGCCCTCAAGAACCGAATCGTTTACTTCGAATACATAGAATAGGCTCCTATGAACTGCGCCTTCTAAAAAATAGTTTACCTCATGTCAACGGTTTCCCAATTATTACTCTTAATACTGGAACAAATTAAGTCCAAGGCAAGAAAGTTCCTGTCTTGGCGTCTCTTCAACGTCGCTTATTTAAATACCTTGACGGTATCAACCCTGTTTCCAGGCAATTTATTTGACTTCACTTCCACAAGAGGAGTATACGGAACTATATTCTACAGAAGCAACTTTTTAACGGAAATGAAAATACAAAGTGACATGGAAGTGGCAAGGATCCTCCACCTGCATGTCGAACTAAAGGACAAATATTCCGTGTGTCCCGAAATCAAAAGGCACCTACCCTTTTGTGTCTGGCTTACCGCTTTACCCTCCTCCATCAACAAAACACCGTGCTTTGCTCTTCAGGGCCGAATTCAAGGGATCACACGACCCGTACCGGAAAAAACTTAACCGAAGCCGCAGATTTAAACCAGTTTCAACAGGGCATTTGCTAACATATCTCTTCAACTAAAGCGATCTTTTGCCAGCTCCCCAAAGTTGCGCAGACGTAGTTGGCTGTGGTGCCCTTCCACTTGTGTGGGCCATTTAAGATGAGCTCGTCTTCTACTGCATTGTCCCTCTAGATTGGACTTACCACTTTCTTGTACAGGACGCTGCGCTTATACAGTTCGCCATGAAAACGTCTTCTTCACTCTTCATTTCTGCGAAGCCGACCGAAAATTACCCAAAGAACTTTTCATTCAAGATCATTTTTATTCACCTCCTTAGTGTTCATGCGCCGTAAAGCAGGACGGAAACGGTCAACGTCTTGCAAAAAACTTTTTGCTTGCTGGAGAAAGGGTAACACGACAACGCATCGTTTTAAGTAATTTTTGAAATTGAAGGTTTCGTTTTGTCATTTCCTATGTTGACTGAGTTGCGTGGACTGTCCATCGCCGCCCAGCTTGGCCAAGTGAGCTTGTCAAAACTAAACATGACTTAGCACAATGCATCACTTTAGGCCGTAGGAATCGATTTGAACTTCGGTTAGGTTGTTTTTGTTTACGAAGGGTCTTAAGCGTTCACTTAATATGTATGTCAGAGAAGATTTTAAATGCGATGTTGAGTGGACTTTTTTTCCTATCGTTGGCGCAGCTCAGGGGATCACCTTTATTTAGAATACTGGGGTTCCATTCGTCGGATATAATTTCGCTAAGCCAGATTTTGTAGATGAGTTAAAGTACATTCCAAACTCAATCATTACTGGTTGCTTAAATAAGCTCTGCAGTTAAGCAATCGAGTTCGGCAGCTTTTTAACACTTAAGCATAGAAACTGCTGTCCTGAAACGCTTCTGGTCATCACCGTTTAACAGTCTGCAGAAATCATATTTCCAGATTCTTAGCACCGACTTTGATGTTTCTTCACCATCCATGCAGATTTTTGAAAGAGTTTACAGCTTTTGGCCTGCTTAGCACCTCTCTAAGGCCATGTGCTCTTTGTTCTCTTTTGTGGAGCCTATGTTCTTCCCAACTCTTCTGCTTGTAGATGTCCCGATAGCCTCTCGTTCTTTTCTGCAGAGCCACTTTTTTTGTTTCGAGTTTGCTTGGCTGCACTCGTCATCGAACCCGGGTTTTCTTTGTTAGGACGAGTTGAAAGTCAAGACATAAGAAGAAGCCTTCTGATTGCTCTTTGGCGCTTATATCACTGGTCCTTTGCTCGGCATGTCGTTCAAAACTCTGCTATTGTAGCCGTCCGACTTTGCGTTTCCTTACAATGGTTCTGGGGCTTCGGGGTATTGCGGATATCCGCACACGTGTTTTGGCTACAATACGAGTAACATTATGGTCTGAGTAGATTTTAGCTGCTCAAAACATTCTGACATCCAAATCGCTAGAGGAGTGCCTTGCATCTATACCAATATGATCAATTTGGTTAACAATTTTTTGTTTTAAAACCAAGTCCACTAGCAAAATCAATAAGCCTATATCCGGTATCAGAAGTGATTTTATTGCCTAAGATGTCCTCATTGCCTAACTTGGCATTAATATCACAAAGGACGATTTTCAAGCCGTACCTAGGACATTGCTTGTAGGTTTTCACCATCCTTTTCCTCAGTCGTGATGTGAGCGTTCAACGCTAAATGCAAATCGTCGTCGGGCGTCCAATTACATGGCTTAAGCTGAATACTTGTTTCCTAAATCTTATTCTTCTTCAAATATACACAGTGACTGCTGTTCTTGTCGCTTAGGATATCTGTAACAATCTCTATGGTAGATATAAAAATTTTTCATACTCATTTGCCGGGGTTGTCAACAGCAAATCCGTTATTATTTGAGGCTATAAGCTGGTATATCACTTTTTGTTTTGCATTTTAGGCTGTAGTGAAGATAGAATGAGTTCCAGCATCAACACCATTACAGAAATCAATCTAGTTAAAGCCTACAGAGACGTGGCTAACTGCAATTTCGACAGGTAATCTCTCATAGTACGAGTATGAGTACATAAAAGAAATCGAAGAAATCCTAGGGACTATCTTGAAAACCCTTGTGTGGCAGAATTAAAGGATCTTTTGAAGCATTAAACCCCACTTAAGTCCGGTAACTAGCCTACCTAAACTAGCTAATATAATGAGAAAAGCAATCACACCCGGCATACTTTAGTCTGTTGACGAAACAGAAGGTGGGGGAATTTATTCGGAACCTAAACAAGTTTTGAATTGATTCTTGCAAACCGGCTGTTTAGTGTTAGAATGCAAACCACAGTCACAAAGTAAGAAAACCCGAAAACTCCTAAACAAATGACCTAAGACTCGTTTGGAGGAAGTCTGAAAGCCAGACAACAAGACGTAGTGTCACTACTCTAGTAAATTAAAGCAAATACTATATATTGAACAGTACCCTGACAACCAGTGTTATGGTGCATGGTCACGACCAGGAATGCGCAGATAACGTAGCATTCACTTGTGCCAGATCACATCTTGCAACCATTTGCCCAAACTGTAGACAGCCCTTAACATGATTAACAATTCATACACTTAAAGTAAACCTTCAGTTCATATGAAGGCATCGCCACCAGTTTCCCAGCGAAGAAAGTATTTGAGTGTCATACTGGATAACAAACCTCTGAAGACTAAACGTGTGGACTCGAAAACCTTCAAAGCTCTTCCTGACTGTAAAATCGATTTCACAATCTATCAGCTTTCGATCTGAAACTGAACCAGATCTTTATGGATGACTCCAAAACCGATCTAAAGTGTAGTCCTGGCATCTTTGTGTAGGAGTTCAACCAGAAAAAGCGAAAATATATGTTATCCTGATGACAGTGAGCTACCCTGTGATAAATTGGTGGCACTAGCCAAGTTTAATATTTGCATCTGTACTTAAGCATTTCTGAATCCTCTAAACACTTTCAAGCTAGTCCAATGAGTTTTATTTGGATCTCAGATCGCAATTAAATCGTGGAAAATAAAGACGTCAATTAAATTGCTAGGCAAGGTTCAGTGCAGATGTTCTTTGGCCCCGAAACTGCCTTAGGACCGGCGATAAGCGATAAGCGCTTCCACGAATTTTGTGTGAATATCTGCAAATGGTATAATTCTGTAGGTCTGTACGATGTTGGCAGTTTTAACAAATGCCTTCTGACGTTTCTTAGATGTCAGCGACTTTTCTGTCTAGACTCTAGACTGCTTACTCATAAAATCACTATGCTTTTGCTTAACACCTACCTGTGCTGGGGAAAAGTGCCATAATGGCCTGCGATGCTTGCTATAAGAGTGATTAAGATACAGCGGTGCACTTTCCTTGTAAGTGTTTGGGCTTATGTTGTTCGCATCAAACTGTTAATACTCGGTGCGAGTGTGCTGGGTTCTTGTACTGTAGGTACTAAAGCATCCATCTTTCTACGAATGACTAAGAAATTTTAGGTAAGCTAGTGTATAATAGCAAAATAGTCTAGTGGCTTGCGTTAGTGCTCTGTTCCAACAAAACATAGGTGCTAAAGATTTCAATAAGCGATTTTCGGAAAATAAAAGCTTCGCACGCATCAATGATCTCTTGTCTGCTACTTCTAATCCAATTTCCACCTTTGCTAACGACAGTATTCTCTGCTTCTTATATTCATTCCCGGACTTATGTTCCTGCTCTTCGGCTGTAGAACAGGAACGGCAGCGTATGTTATCCTCATGAAATTCCTATATAAAAAGCATAACCAATTGGGGAACTACCAACAGAGTGGAATTTAATGCTTCCAAAAAAACGATGCTGTCTGCTGTCGCTTAAGCGAAATTCAAATACCCACCCATTATCCATGAATGGCACTTGCATCGTTGAAACCGAAAGACTTTTCATTTTCCGTATGTGTGTCAATGACAACTTACGTTCGAATGACCTCATGTTCGAAGTCGTTAAAAATGCTGCGAAATGTCCAAGTTTCCTTATGCGATGTAAGAAATATTTCACCCCCTCTGATCTGGCTTTAATATATAAGGCTTTCACTCAAAATTGGAGTACAATGCTCACATGGTCAGGTGCTCCCAAGACTTCTTTGCACTTGCTATATAAGATTCAAAACCGTGCGATAAAACTTAAAGGTGATGCTAATATTACACAGTCCTTGATTGATACCCTCGACCACCGCCGTAATGTCTCCTGTGTCACCCTATTCTATAGCTATTTTCACCACCAGTACTCCTCAGAAATTGCCAGTGCATTCCGCCCCTTCAAACCTCCGACCGTAACACCCGTCTCGCTATGAATGCTCTTCAGTACACCCTCAAGCCCACTTTCGGACGTACCCTGAAATATCGTGATTCTAAGCCGAACAACTCGCTCATGGAATGCCCTGCCGAGCTCTTCATTTCCTAGTCATTATAACCTTCAAACATTCAAGACCAACATACATCGGTACGTCTCTTTCTTTCCTCCTTAACTTTCCATCGCCCGCGCTTTGTGCAATCATTTTAAGGGTACTAACAACCTCTTGAGCGCGCGCTAATTATAAAAAGAAAAAAAAAGACTCGGTTAATTTTGATAGGCTTTGATAAGATTAGTTTGGGTTTCAGCATTTTTACTATTTTAACTTGGTAGTTGAACAGCTTTAAGCGCAGCTAGAAATTCAATTTGTGAAGTCGCCAAGTATCCAGTTAGTTCTTGTAATATAAGAAATATCTTACTAACTATCATCCAACTTTCATCTGTTTAATAGTTCTCTCTGTCCGTCAACGACGAATTGTTGGTTCATGACACGAAATCATCATTAGGTCGTCTCTCAGTTGTCGTCGTCGCTAAAGAAATTCCAGAAGGAAATTTCTTACATTCTAAATTAAACCAATAACCAATTCCTGTTCTATCTAATGTTATGCAGAATTACTAAGCTTTTGTATTCATTTCATGAGACACAATCCGAGGTGCTGTATCTATTTCTGTACACTTTCGAAAGTTATTGCAAGCTTTTATATCAAAATCCCCGTCGTTACCACAAATCCCTGAACAATGAAATGATTTCAAATTACTTACCCCGCGATTCCAAAAATTCAATTCGAAATGAAATGCTCATTTACGAAGAACAATGACGACAATCTTCAAGGCTGCTTTAATGGCTGATCATTTTATATTCTGTTTTTTTTTCTGGCTTCTGTTGTTCCAAACGCCACAGACTGTATTACTGAGTGCTAATGCTTCGTTCCTTTGCTTTTGTTATAAAATAGCGACGGCCAAAAATAACAACAATAATAAAATGCCAAATAGGAACAGAAACAAAAACAGAAACAGAGATGAACCCTCAGTTACATTGCCCCAACTCCTGGGGCTATTGAAATTTTGCGTGCTATAAATTTGACCACAAGAATGTCCTGCTCGCCGGGTTTATGTTTCCCTTACCCCTGTGATATCCTAATGATAATGGCTGAAGCGTTTACATTTAAAATGGACAAATTTTTATTCATTCTTTAATGGAAGTACGAGTAACAGTATTGTTTGGCGGTTTCGTTTTTTATCCCATAAATTGTACTCGTATTCATTTCCAAACGCAATTAGCAGAGATCTGGCTTCAAACTGCGAGCCATTCAACTTTTAATAAAAGGATTTATGAAACACTTAATGGATGTGGACTCTGGAAATGGCGTGAATTTATTATTGAATGCAAATTGCGACTACCCTTACTGTATCGAATATAGAGATTTAAGGGTTTGTTATATGTGTTACTTGTTTGTTTGTTAATTCAGTATGTTTGAAATTAATTTGAATGGCAGCTCGTCATAAAAGGGGAGTACAACAGAACTAATTGCAACTAAATGGTTTCTATATGTACAATCAAAGGTGTCCTTTCTATCGATGTATCTATAGAAAATTGGGTCAATTTTATTTTACTTTGCAGTTCTTTCTATACACAGTAAAATGTGGGCTGTGGTTTGCATCAACTTGTATGCTTTCGTAAGACCACTTTTAAAACAGTTTTAACACTTCTACCATGCACCTAAACTGAAGAGAAGAGCAAAAACAGCAATACAAGGAAACAAAATGAAGTATGTGACATATTTTTGAATAAGCTCATTAGTAAGGCCAGGAGTTTGTTAATGTTTTTGCATGTGAGTGATCAAATTATTGTTATTTCGGCCCATTTTTTGAACCTCGCCAGGAATTTAAGCATCTACTCCTTTTTGGACGAGTTCTTCCGACGACCTTCGTTGAACATGGCAAAACTGATGCTTTTCAAACCACAGAGACTTCATGTCGAAACCAATTTCCTTGGTGATTTCATTTCTCATACTTTGGCAATGACTCCTTCTAAATAGAAGTCAGGAGTTGGGTTCGCTGCTTCATAAAAAACGGCCAACCACTTCATTTGTCGACATTTCTCCTACAAAGTCCCATTGACTGCCATGGAGTTTAATGATAGGTGGCGCAAAAGTCATCACCCTATCGGAAGGTGTTATAGTTTTTACAAATGATGACAAATGGCAATTCTACTTTGACATTTTGAAATACTAGTCAACAAGACATGAATCGCTATACTCCTGAACTGTGGTGTTAGCGCAGCGTGAATTTCGTCGCAGATTTCCGGTCGTCCGACACCATGGAGTACAGGATAAAACGAGATGCGGCCAGGAGCTCCGGAGCAACCCTTCTCCTGAGAACATCGCAGCTGCAATTAAGGAAGTCGCGGAGGACCCCAGAGTATCGACCAGACAGTGCACGTGCCATGCAATTCGGCATCAATCGGCGGTCTTTACAGAGAATTTTGGTGAAAGACTGTAATATGTTTCCTTACAAAGTGCAAACAGTGCATCCGCTGTTAGCTGTTGACGGCCAAGCACGTGCAATCCTGAATCTCGATCACGAGGGAAATAACTTTAATCGAAAATCATCATGAGCGACGAGGCCCATTTCCATCTCTGTGTATATGTGAATAAGCAAAATTATCGGTCCTGGTGCACTGAAAATCAGCGAATAACCCACAAAGAACCTTTACACACACTCAGAGTTACTGCATGGTGTGTCGTGTATGCTGGAGGCGTCATCGGGCCTTATTTTTTCGAAAACGCAGCGGACCAAACGACTATTTGGGACAGCAAGCGCTACAGAGCTATGCTCAATGACATTCTTCTTTAATTGGATGAATTGGAACTGGAGGAGACTCTTGAAGCCCACAGAGCTAATATCTGTCAAGAACGCGAGTACCTATCGGTCCGAATATTCATCATTTCTCGCGAGATCATTTTCTCGACTTAATGGGAAAAAATTAAAGACATCAACTAAACATAATCCAAAAGCAGAACCAACTTTTTCATTCATACAAAAAAGTACAGCCAAGGAATATCGGGTGACAACTTTCGCGCCACCTTGTAGTATTGCGCTATTTTATTCGTATGCGAAGTCACAACATCGCTAAAAAGCACTTCCTTCTTAATTTTCCATTTGGAAGTAAGTCCCTTTTACTTGTGCGCCCCGTCCCTGCGTTATATTCAAAGACTCTGCGGGCCGGATCATTGGTTTCCATTCGCTATACATGTCGTAGGTATCTCAGACGACTGATGTGCAGTTTTCTGACCAAGACGATGTAGCTGTTCAGGTTGTATACTCGTACATCGTCGTTGAATCTTTTCCTCCAAAACACGTGAACTCAAACGAACAGAAACTACTGAGGAAAACTTTTTCCATAGATTCCATGCTTTAGCATCAATAAACAGAACTGGCATGGTTAAAGTCTTCAACTGAGCCTCTTTAATTTTTTTCGGAACAGGGACTTCTAAGCCAAAAGAAAGAGCGATTTGCAAGAGTGATTCTTTCTGTGGCAGAGCCAAGCTTGAAAAATCCCCATACTACCTCGAAATAATTTTATAGTCATCGACAGTTACGTACTGTCCGATTCGGTGATATTATACGTTCCTTATTGTTGATAGCATATATAGTACTTAATTTTGTCCTTGTTTAACGCTAAACAGGTTTTGTCCTGATTTGATCTTAGAAACGAGTTGAGAATACCTCGACCGGGAAGCCGTCAGATCAAGCAACTTCGTCTTTTTCAGGTGGCCAAAAGTGTTGGTCGAATGGTTTATTCTACATGACGGCAGAATGTTGAGTTCCGACGCTGTTATAAATACTGCAGAAATATTATATTAAAGTTTTTCCATATTCTTCGCACTGAGAGTGACTCTATTACAAGGTTTCCTTCTTCATCCCTACAGGTTTCTGGGCAAATCTTCTTGCCATATCACGTTCTTTTTGCTTGTTGATAAAACTTCCACACGTTACTAGAAACTTTAGTAGAAACTTTCAATACCTTTAAACGCGGAGTTCTCTCGCGCTCAAAGTATGATTCTACTTCAACTGCATTCTTCATCAAAACAGGAATTTCTTGGTGGTGGACAGGTGAAAACCACCACATTAGTTGTGATGTCTCTTCTTCTTCTTCTTCTTATCCTTTTATTAACCCTTTCCTCGTTATACGAACTTATGCGTAACGAGTTTCCCATTTTTACTGCATCGCTGCTGCTCCGCTTATGGGGTTGGCTAATGTCGCAGACCGCAGAACGCGTCTACATAATGCTCGGTCCTGGATCGCTTCAGTGGTTAACCCCAGACGTTGTTGCGCATTTGCCATCTGAGAAATCCAGGAATTCTTTTTCCGACCTCGTTTTCTTACAGTTGGAGTGACCGTAGTTGATAGTGCCTTTTTAACCGGATTTTCCGCAGATCTTCTTTGAACGTGGCAATACCAACTTATTCTATTCGCCTCAAGCTGTTCGGTTACCGAATTCTTTATATGTAGACTTCCTCTTATACGCGTAGATCTAATGCAATCGCGTTTAGTGACTCCACTAGACATCCTTAGCATTTTCATTTCCGCTGCCGTCATTTTGTTTTTAAACGCTTCATACATTGTCCAGCACTGTGAACCGTATATAAGAGCTGGTCTAACAACCGTGGTGTAGAGTTTCCCCTTTAATTTAAGTGGAAATTTTCGGTCGCAAAAGATTCCCGAATTTTCCCGCCATTTCATCCATCCCACACTCACTCTGTGGTTTACGTCGTCGTCACATTTCGCTTCCATGTTAACGATTGATCCTAAGTACTTAAAGATAGTGCTTTTCGGAAGAACTATTCCGTCTAACATTATATCCGGAACAGGTCGCAACGGATGCGCAAATGGGCATGTCAAATGCTCCGTCTTTGAACGACTCATTTTAAACCCGTTTCTCTCTAGCGCATTTCTCCATGAATCTAAGGCGTTCTGTAAATCATCGACGTTATCGCTAAGTATAACTGCGTCGTCAGCGAAGAGAATTGGCGTTACATTTGCTTCGCGCATGCAGTCTTTTAAAAGATAGTCGAATACTACGTTAAAGAGGAAAGGGCTAAGTCCGCTTCCTTGATGCACTCCGACATTAACTGGAAATTCTCTCGTTAGTCCAGCAGAGCTTTTAACCGCAGTTTTCACGTTTCCGTACATGTCTTGTATTATTCTAACATACGTTTCCGGTACGTTTTGAGACCTCAGCGCGGCCCATATGAGATCTCTAGGCACTCGATCGAATGCTTTCTCGACGTCGATAAATACCATGTGTAAATCCTTAGACGAATCTCGGTGCTTTTCCATTATTATTCGTAGGCTTTGGATAGCGTCCACCGTCGATCTTCCTTCAACAAATCCACACTGGCTATTATCGAACTTTATTATTTGCCGAAGACGTTCGTTTAAGACTCTTTCGACGATTTTCATTGTGTGTGACGTAAGCTTGATTGAACGGTAGTTGTTGCATTCTCGAGTGTCGCCTTTTCCTTTGTATAATGGAACCAAAAAGCTACTTCTCCATTGATTCGGCATAGGTTGTCCACATTTTAATTTATTTAAAAGTTTCGATAGCCAAACGCTGCCGATCCCCTCCATCTTCGACCAAAACTCTGATGGAATGCTGTCTGGTCCCGCCGCTTTCCCCCGCTTCATTTTTCCAATTGCTATACTTATTTCTTCGATTGAAAAGTCCGAAACTTCCTCCTCGAATAGACCAGCTGTCGGCACGATATCACGTGGAAACTGTTTGTTAAGCAACTCCTTGCAGTATTCAAGCCACCGGTCACAAATTTCCTTTTCATTTGTTAGTAAACGACCGTCTGCGTTTTTGATGTATTTCGGCGAGGTTATTTCCAATGAATTTTTTCTCCTCTGTGCAACGAGCTTAAAAATATTTGGCATTTTAGTACTGTACGACGTTTGAACTTCTTGGATAGCTTGTCTTCTATCTGCCGATCGTGAGGATATTTGTTCCAACTCCTGGTACAGCTTTTCCGCTTCTGCCGCTCGAGTTCGAGCCAGGACTTTCTTTGCGATCTTTTTAAGACGCTCGTATTCAAGAGCCAGTCGAGCTTTTTCGATATCGTCGCTCCGATCGCATTTTGTCCACGTTTGGAATGCACTCTTCTTGTCGGCCACAGCTCGTTTGGTTTCGTCTCTGTGATGTCTCTGATCGCAGATTTGGCAACGTTGCCGCGGGTATTCAGTATTTGATGCTTGGGCATAGGAGTAGTCGAAGGATTGAAGGATTCCGGTATTTACTTCCGATTTGAAGTTTTAACTTCTCACAGTTATTCTTCTTTGCAATGGCGCTTGAGAAATCTGCATTCGCACCTTTGCTGGATCGAGGTTGACCCGAGTCAGTGTTGGGAAACTTTCGGAAGTCTAGAAAAGTGTTGAAATATCTAACGTCCATCGCAATGTGATCAATTCAATTTGCCGTTTTATCGGCGAATAATGCGGTTTTTATCCTGGACAAGACACTGCATTTTAATTAAAATGCATAGAATAAAGCCCAATTCACTAAGGTGCCCTTTTCTTTCTATAGGCTTTCGAAAACAGAAAAATCAAATTTTGCTTGCACTCTCTCGATTAAGGGGGCTCCTCACAACACCGGCTATTATTTAATCTTCCTTTTTGCAATCGCATTGATCTATAAAAAAAAAGAGGTGGGTTAGAGTGATGCCTAAAACTCGAAAGCTTACATCCACCTCTGGGAGAAAGAAAAGGTTCACAATTTTGTGTCCTTTGAGCTTTAAGTTTAGATAATCTTCTAAATGAATTAGCATTTTTGATAGTTAACTCATTGAATATGCTGATGGTCTATTAGGCTAGTTACTTATACATGAACGCATAGTACGCGAATATGTATACAAACAAAGACATTTTGTGAACCTGAACAAGAAAGTTTAGTTCTGTTTACTGTGGGCATATCGATCGTAAAGCTTTAAAAAAAACAAGTTGTTCTAGATAAAATAAAAAAAAACTCAGATTTTTGGAAATTATTCGTTAAGGTTAATCTGTTAAAGACTATTCATAGTTGTTACTTTTAAAATCCTTTAACTTCTGTTACATAAAATCATAAGTCGTGGTCCTGATGGCTGAAATGATTCGAAGCTTTTAACTCAGTGGAATTTCTCGTAATAAGAGTGTAACGTCTATGCCAGCACTTATGCTAGTGCTTGATCCAATCCTCGAAACATTTTTTATATTCGGTTTTCGGTATGTCCATCAGTGCTTCCTGCGATTTTTCCATTACTTCCTATCGGCCGCTGAAATGCGTTCCCCGTAGTGGTTCGTTTGAACAGAAAGAGGTCACAGGGAGCCAAATCAGGTGAATTCGGTGACTGTTGGATGGCATTTGTTGCATTTTTCGTCAAAAAATTACGAAAAATGATGGCATTGTGCGACGGTGCGTTATCATGGTTCAAAATCCAAAACACACATAGAGATAGATGTACTCTTGGCTACGTAATTTTTGCAAATGTCAAGCTATGACGCTAAGAGTTAGAGGGAATATCAACAACAGATGTACCAAAAAAAAAACCAGAACTCAAATCGGAACAATGGGAGCGCCACACAGTGGTTATTCCGGGAACTTTTTGATTAAGGTGGTATGACTATTTTTATTCCTGAGTACGACTTTTGGTATGAAAAGTGTTCTTGAGAGGATTTTAGCCAGTCTAGTAGATTTAAGGCGTTATCAATAGTACCTATACATAAACTCGTATATAGGGAGATAAGATAGGTTTTGTTTATAATTTTCTCAGTCTTAAGTCTTTCCCCTCTCTCGGTCAACAGACTGTTGAGTCAGGCATACCACGGAAAAGTTCATTGCCTAATAACCCTGAAAGGCTAAACTTATTGCGCTTGACTTTGTTTTGGAGGGTAATCATCGAAGCAGTATGTTTCAGGGCGTAAGACATGGGCATGTACCTAGTGTCTGCAAGAGGCTAAATTCATTGCTTATCATTATTCTACATCAGCTCTATAGTGTACGCTGTATGGAGTCTTAACATTTTCCAAAGAAATTAGTATTTGAAGAGTTAAGTGGTGTACCATGCTGATCATTTCTAGCTTGGTTAACCTCATTAAAGTCTCTGGCTGCTGTGATACCCAGACATTAATTAACACCGCCCACCTGAAACATGGTTTTTATCTAAAGAGGTTTTACTGCCTTATTTGTTCCAATTCAGTTTATTTCGTCTACATCTTCTAGATATTTACTCCATCAGAGATACTTATAGTTGTGCCATTTAGAGTCACTGAACCTAGAATGATCTTTTTGATCTTTTTTCTCCGAATAGTCTGAAAGTTGTAAAAAGACTTAGACGTAGAAAGTAAACTTTTTATGCATTTTGTACAAGCATTAGCAACCAGTTGCCGACGTCTGGCAGTCTGCACTATATAAGTCAGTTAAATCGACCATAGATTGAAGCTAGATGGAAAGACAATGTTAGCAAACCTATTAAATTGGCTATCGCATTGGCTGTCCCAATGTAAATGGTTAGTACACTCTTCTTAGAGATATGTATGTTACAAAATAATTGATAATATTGGTTACATGTCTAAGCAGAATTAATGATTTTCTTTTACAAAGTCATTATTTTATTGGTTTGCTTAAGAAGGATTGCTCGAGAGGTGGAATTTCCCATTTTCTTGAGTACAGAAAGTATGTTCAATGCAAGATTAGAGCAATGGTTCTGAACTTCCTAAGTACCTTATCCCCAAATACTTCTCACAAATGCTTTAACTCGAGTCAGTGTAATAGAATTTATTTCTAAAAGATTCAGCAAACAAAGTTTGGTGCAGTAGCTGAACGGATGGGAAGAGAGAGACAATCTTGTTGCTCTGGTTAATGTTAAGGACTCTGCATGATTTTGTGTTGATATGAAGGTTTTCAACTATGAAACCTATTGGCTCCAAGTGTGTAAATATGTGAGAAGAGGATCTATACAAATTGATTCAATGAAACTCTTCACCATCCATTGCTTGATTTTAACAATATTTTAGAACGTGTCAGCTACTTTTCTGTCCTACTTTGTCCTGCTGTGTTTGTACAAAAACGTTCTTCAAACAAGTAATGAAGTAACTTTTTCTAGTGGTCATCCCTTCTTAGTTTTTTTTTTTTTCAAATCCACAAGAAAAATTACAATACTTCTAGATATTCCGAAAGTCAACATCATAGCCATACATGGCCGTGCTTAAATATGCCATTATACTTTGGAATTGTTCCCAGATGATGGAACGATTTTACCAACGCAATTTCTATTGATTGCGTGTGCTTCTTTGAAATCTGAAACTACATTAGTTCGTTTTGTTATTCAACAAAAAAATGCTTTTGCAACTCATCAGATAAATTGATTGAACCCCAGAACAATGTGTTTTCTTGACACATAATACATCATCACGTGGGACAGCTATAAGTTGTCTAAGGCTTCATAGACATTACGAAGAAAGAAACTATCCATCAACTCGGCAAAATAATTGGCATTTAAGGGCATTTCAAAACTACGCCACAACATCGAAACGTTTGGCACTGGAAAAAAACTCTCCTGAGAATTCCATTGACACATAAAACTACTAACACAGTCGGGCAAACGATTTGTCCTTGGCCCCAATATCTGATCACACATTTTCGTATCTACTTGTATTCAATCACGTTGCCATTGCCAGTTACCACCTCCTTCCAAGTTGATTTATGTTTTTGTTGAAACACACACCCAGAGCGACAAAAGTAGGAGTACCGCCGCCGTCGGTCGATTGTTGTCATACATACGAGTAGAAGAAAACTACTACCAAAGCATAGATAAACGTATATTTTATAGCTTTTCCCACCTCTCAAGGGGTAAACTGCTGCTTTATGGCGGTCCTTAAACCCGCCTAGTCATCATCTTCTACCAGTAACCAGCTTCCAGTGAGTCGTCATCAGTCAGCCCCCAGTTCTATTGTTCTGTCGTGGAAAATTAGATTCAAACCGATGCGATGCTACAAAACCCACTGAAATGTTGTCCTTTTTTTCCTCTGCCATCCTCCCAAAAATAAATGATTGTCAATAGTATTGGGCATTGGAAACATTATGTCCTGGCACTTTGAAAGTATCGAACTTTCCGATAGATACTCGTACAAATCGCTTAAGGTTGACTCCCACGGCTTTAAGAATGGTGAAATGGGTTTCAAACAACTGCGGGACCATTGAAACGCAGTTCTGATGAAGTTCATTGCGGTTCACTAAAATGAAAAAAATTCCTCGCATTAATTTGCCATTTATTTGGGAACTTACAAGGGCAAGGATTACTTTTATTTGTCGGGTGTCAGATCGGGACAACTGTAGTCTGACAGGGATTGAGATATTTTGGGAGTTTAAGTCTAGGTCATGGGGTTTCAATTTTGCACAGGGTGGCAGAAATTTTTCTTCTGTTTGCTTGGGTAATTCGAATATTTCAATATGATGTCTGCATTCATTAAAGGATCTTTATACCAGCTGGTCTTGATTTGAGTTTGAATAATTGAAGTATTTGAAGTTTTCGTTCATCAAAATTGGAATTGCTCTGATATTAATTCCTTTTTGGTAATGACTCTTATACAGGGTGCTGCAAGAGTGAATAACTTGTATTTAATATAACTTTTATAGACTGTTTAATGAAGAGCCGTAAGGCAGCATCGTAAGGCCGCTGTTCGTTAACCTACTTGTCGTAAAAAGTGACTAAATGGAGACCGTATAGGACTTCTAATATGGGTGATCGGGTTTCCACATAGAACGTCAATTGGGTATGAATTTGTCAAACAACTTCATCAGATCTGGCCTGTGAGACTTCTTTTTTTCCAAAAACAAATATTACCGCTCGCTGACTGGATTCGATTGAAGAAATAAGACTATACCAGAAAGGGCTTGTTAAAATTATTGTGAAACGTTGGCGTAAGTGTGTTTTAACCAGAGAAGGCGGCAAAATAAATATCGATTTAACAATGAATATAGCTAGAGAGTGATCCTGAAACGCGTAGAAATCTTCATGCCAGAGCTCGACAGTTGCCAAAGGGGAGCGATATGATGCTTTTCAGAAATAAACTACGTCTTGCAAACTCCAACGTCCGCACAATGACGGGCAGAGGCTTCAAACTGGAAAACATATTACGGCAAGGTGAAATTGGTACAATGCATTCAAGGAACCAAGTGGTGAAATTTCGGATCCAGGACCCCACTCAAATCTTCAAACGAAATCTTATAAGATGTACTAATATGGAAAGGAACAAAATAACAATAGAGTTGCAATCACCTTGACACCGGAGGTAGATAAAGTCGTAGATGTATCAAGAACAAGCGACTGCATCATGGCAACAAAATTGATAATTGAATACAAAACGTGGAATAGGGTTACAGCGTTCGCCCCCCAAGTAGGACATGAGCAATGCTTTTGATAGGAGGACATTTAAAAGGCTGCGTAGGAAAATTAAACTTCCTATACGAAGACTGCCTTAAAAGAAATGGCTCGAAAGTGTCATTTATCAAGACAAAAAACCAACCGCACAATGTGTGTTAAACAGCTTCGAAGAAAAGTGAGAATTCTACTCGATTTTTCAAAAGGCTGACTCAACATAAATAATAGAACGTGGTGGTGAAACTATCGGACTAGAATGGCGATAGAGAACAAAAGGCAAGCCTTTAAAACGTAATTCTATAAAATGCGTCTTTGGTTTAACTAAAGTTGTTGCAAAAAATAGACGAAAAGGCTAAAAAAGCACGTGCGACAGCAGTGGAGGTATTGTATTGGGAATTAGAATAGGTACCCTCAAAATCGACAAGCAATATAAGAAGTCCACCATCAAAGCGGTTTACGTCAGCAGGGGAAATGAGGAAAAAAAACCTAGAAGAGATTTAATCGCCAAAATATATTACAGATAAGCAGGAAAACCTACTTACAAGAAACGACAAGATTCGTAGTAAATGGAAAAAATACTTAACACTATACTAAGTGAAGAATTTCCGCGCAGTACAGGAGGCAAAACATGTTCCCAAATTGATTCTAGGTTGCCGCCAAAAGGACTCGAATTTAGTATAATGAGTATTAGACATGACGGTCTAACCATTAACGTGCATAGTGACGTAGCTCACCAAACTCCACTACAATGTAGTAGATGTTCCAATCCGAAAATATTTTGAGTGCTTAAAATTCCAATTTTGATGTGTTGCCTGACTCTATTCAAAGAATTGTATTCCCGTATCTCTTAGGAATTTCTTTACGAATTTCAATGGATGCAACTGCTGATATGATAACAGATAATATTCTCTTTGAAATGAAATACTTTATCCCTCATTGGATGAAGAGTATCATACCAAAAACATAGGCATGGTACGACGTGAGCTGCCTGGGTTAGAGAAAGTTTTTTGGTCCTTCAAGACCAACTCGACCGAATTTCAACGAGAATTGACTGCAACGTCTTTCTTGAGCGTGTGATATTTCAATATGACCAAAATCGAGGCAATGTGTATACAATGCCCCAAAGGCAGTAACAATTTTTAGTCGTTCGTCAAACGATAATCCAGCTGTTAGCACTTTGAACAAGGCCAACGTTCTTGCTTTCACTTTCCTGCCAGCTAAACACTTCCAGGCTGTTCTTTTTGTCTCTCCTTACATTTAAGTGCATTGAATCTATAATGTGGCAAATCCACCTTCGCACTCGTATGGAAGCAAGAATACCTTAAAATCTTTACATTCACAAATAAATTTGGAGCAGATCCAAAACAGCATTTGTCCAGCCCATTTCTAAAAGAGATGAATCTCCTTCTCTCTCCTCCTACATACCCATTGGAACTACGTATTTTCTCCCATAGTCATGGAAGTGCTAGTAAACTGTCTGCTCATTAAATATCTCAAAACGTGAAAACACAAATTTTATGTCGTCATCAGAGTCTCGAAATATCTAGGTTTCATGAAACAATATTAGAAACATTGCACTCCCATTGATCTTGTCTCAATATACAATACAAGGTATTCATCCATCAAGAATTGGAGTACAATGGCCCCATCTAGTGAGGTGCCCCTAAGACCTCTTTGCACTTGTTAAATAAGATCTCACCTTGTTCAGTCATTTTTTCTTACCACCAGTTTTCCATCGAAATTGCCAATAGCATTCCTCCCCTTCAACATTTAAGACAAACGTACATCGGAGGTGGTGTCGTGCAGGCTATATCTTCTGGCAGTGCTGCCAAAGACGTCCTCTCTTCCTTGCCTTGCATTAAAACCGTCAAAGATAATTTTAACATCATAGCTATGGCATTATTCGTAAGTCTTGTTCAGGAGCTCATAGACGGCATCTTTGGTGTCTTCATCTTTCTCCTCTGTGGGGCATGCTCGCATATCAGGCTAATGTTGGCAAATTTGATGCGGATTGCTACGAAGCGCTCGTTCACATACCGGAAACTTAAGACTTCTTGCCTAAGTCTGCCTCCAACAATAAATCCGCAGACGCTGCTTTTGCCATCGATAACAATCGCTGAGTAGATGTCGCAGTTTTTCATCCTCTTTTTGCCCGGCCTATCCCATCGCATCTCTTGGATGGCGGTAATGTCTGCTTTTCAGCGGTCTAGGACCTCCGCTTGTTGTTCGGCTCTGCGTGGCCTGTTAAGGAATCTAACATTCCACGTGCATATCCGAAATTCGTTGTCCTTAAACCGTTTGCATGGGTTGTCCGTCCGCTTGTTTTGTTTCGGATTTTTTAAATTATTTTTAGTGGCCGGGCAGTTACCCCTGCAGCACAATCCCCAACCTGGGGGGCCAGTTCCATTTTTGATAAGCCTAGGACGAGGGGTCGGTTAGACCGAAAGTCAGTAACCCATTCTGGGATGTCAGTGCAGCCGTTGGTCCATTAAGAGCTCTTCCGCCACCATCTCTTCTTCAAGACTCCGAACTTAGTCTCGAAAATCCTTATCGGCCTGAGCTCCAAATATGTCGGAGTAGTTCGGATAAGGTCTCATTTGTTTCGGGATTGCTTCCACCGTTGCTTTTTTTGTCTGCTGGTCAGCATTCGCGCCTATAAGCTTAGCAAGTCCACTTTGACAGTTTGACAGATTCACATTGACCAGAACCCAACAGATACCAAGTGGAGGTATTACAAGCACATTTGATGTGTAGAAGATAGTTGCAACACTGGATATCGCCGGGTTGAGATCACTCAGTGGCTACCCTATTTCTACAGCACCCATTGTAATGAAATTTTCCACGTGCCGTATGGTCTGAAATGTCGACTGCCATTTCCTTCTTCGTATTTCAACGTCTTTTGGTGGCAGTTTGAAAAGAAGATCCTCAAAATGTTGAAAGGATATCTTTTTATAAAGGTATGCAGTTTTCTATTATGCATGATGGGGCTGAATAGGTTAATTGTTGTGCTTGAAACATTACTTCTCCAGGTTTAAGATAGCATATCGAACTCAACATTTTCCTACGGAACTGGTCAGCTACCATACCTTCTAGATATAGAAAGCTACTTACACTCCCTGAACACCATTTTAAAGACAGCAAGATCTTGCATAGAAATTCCACTTATTTTCAATCAAATCGTTCCTTGGTTTCATGTGTAAGACGTCATTGTCCTATGAAATTGACAAACGTCTCATGTCATGTTTTCTTTTTATTGGACGACTTATTTTAACGCAGCACTTATCTCAAATCTCATTTACAAAGTGCGAGTCCCAGATTTTCTGTAACATCAATCAAACAGCTTCGATATTTTTTCTTTCAATCTCATAAGAGAGTTCTTTTGACAATTGTCACGTCGTCGCGTCAGTAGGATTTCCAATTTGGATAAGAATGACTCGATTCCATTAATTAAATGAAGCTCACAAAAAAAAAATCCTTGAAATCCTTGACAAGGCGAGGGAACATTAGAGGACTTACGTTTTCAAGTAATGATTGCTGGTTCCTTTTCCTTTCACGCTGTTTAAAAATTCAAAACACAGGTCTTGATTGACAATTTAAGATACGTTCATATCTACGCACGGTACTTTACTTTCTTTTAGCTTGTATGGATCTACATATGTGTATGTGTGTACGTAACTAATTTCAATTATATCAATTTTAATTTTGTTTAATGAGTGAAAGGTGAGCTAAATATCCACAATGATCTGGTAGTGGTTGTCACATTTAATCACTATAGTATTCCCAACACCAAATACACTAAATCAAAGGATTACTTTATACACCTATAGAAACTTAGAAGGATTTCAAATGCCAGTTTGCATTCATATATATGTATATGTACGTAGCTGTTAGGGAATAATAGAAAACATTAAGTAGTAGACATGAAGGCATAGAACTAATTGAATATTGAAGAAGGAATCAGAAGAAGAGGAGGCAGAAGTAATTAATCCGAAATCTAGGAGGTAACCGGATGAGCTTATATCCTCTTTGTTCATGCTAATGAATGCTTTGATGGCATGCTTTTAATATAATGCGGTTGACCTTTATATATCATTTCGAGTTAATAATAATCACATACGAGTTAGAGGCTACTCCGGTTGGCATTAAAGAGATATCACTGCCCATTCGGTATACACATACATATATGTACATTTTATATACGCACATAGATTAATGCCTTACTTTGCATAGTATCAGGATAAGAATATCCGATCCGAGAGAAGATATACGAAATGACAGGACATCTGATTCATAAAAAACGCACTTAAGGGTGAAAATCGATTCTGGACAAGAAGCTTATTGTTAACCACCTTTTCAAAACTACCTCTTCCGGTGAGTCTTTTATTATACTCGTACTATACTTTGAATGGAAACGCATCAGCATCAAGAAATCTTTCGATTTCAAACAATATAGCGACAACCCCTTTCGACTTTTGTGTTTTGCACATAGGAAGATTATCCACTTTTTAGGTTACAAAATGACACGAGTTTTTATACGCTTTGAACGACTGCTACTGCGTCTAGAATGAAACAGATGAGTTACCACTTATACGCTGCTTTTATGATTCTGAAGGCAGATACTCAGTTATTTAGTTGATGCTTTGTCTGAGGTGTAGCTTGCCTTAATCAAAAAAAGGCAAGCACTTTAAGTCGGTTGACGTTCTTTGCATCTTTTCGACCTACCTAAGTCGAGGAATTCTTCCACTATGTTAGGTATTCGTTTTCTATGTCATCGCTTGAGATATCTTGCTGCTGATACAGAAGAACTGATATACTACATACGACGGCACTAGAATACGGAGTGGACCAGAGCCTCAGTTTTTGGCAACATGCCTCTTCAGCTGCTTTCAGTTGCACACACGAAGTTAGCTAAGATCCCCTCTCATTTATGTGCCCCGCCTACTATGAAATCATCCTCTACTGCGTTGTTTCTCAAGGTTGGAGTCGAAGATTTTCTGGACCAGCATGTTTATATCCATGCGCTTAGGGTGATCGAGCCATCTAAGCCAGGCTATTCAAGATGGCATGAACAAGAGAGCATCGCTGTACAACCCAAAGAGTTCGGTGTTGAAACGCCTCTCCATTCTGAATTGATACATACGGAACCAATAATTACCTAAAAACGCTTCTTGGGTGGGGCCCATCTACTAAACTCATAGGTTTAGGTAGCTTTGTAAAACTTAGGCATGGAAATTGCTGTCCTGACCTCATTTTGGTCGTGTGGACAAAACTTTTGTTCATCATCACCGTGTAACAGCCTTCAGAAATAATCTGTCCACCTTCTCAGCCCCGAATATGAAAATTCGCTCTCCATCCTTTTAGATTTCTAATTTGGTATGTTAATTTTTTTATGTAAAACTTCCAAACTTCATCCTTTCACTTACACCGCTTAAAGGCCTCAAACGAACGCGTTTAGTGCTTTTTCTTCTTTTTTTTAAGGTTCTTCCTACTTTTCTGCAGGCCTCCCCTTTACATCCATTGTTTTTCCAGCTTTCTATGTTTGCATTTTTCATCAAACCAAGGGTTCTCTGTTGGGGCAGGTTGAAACCTAGTACATTAGAAGCGGCCTCTTTGATTGCTCTTATGTAAGGATAATTTTCACCACACACTAAGGCACTGCTTTCAGTTTTTGTCAAGAACCTCGTAGAAAGACGTCCTGTTTGCGTTTATGATTTCCGCAACAAGATTTCGGGTATCATTGCATCAAACGATATTTCCATAGAAAGTCAAACTACAGGCGACGTGTAAGATTATCATAGCTTTGGAGGGTGTTGTATCAAAGAACACTTCTTTTTAATTGGAAGATTGTTTCAAAAGTGGAGATCGTCGATGGAAAGGATATACTCATTTTCAAGTGCGTTCTTAGGCTAAAAAAAAGTTTCTAACTACCGCAAAAGTAAAGCTGTCTATAATTATGTTCTATGGGATACGTCTATGTCTTGCGTTTTGCGCCCAGATGTCACTAGGGTTTAACGTGAATACCCGTCATGGAGACTTAACCTCACGGGCTGCCCATATATCCATGGGAGCAAGGGTACGCCTTGCCATCGCTTATTTGCTACATTAACAATTAATACCAATGCGGAAATATGTTGAGGGCACAAATCCACCCTTGGTATGAGTCGAGGCCCACCTAAAACCTCTTACTGATCTTAGGGTCTCAGCACCCAGCACTTATAGCCACTCCACTCCGGGTATTGAGCCCTAGCAGGGCCACCTTCCCTGCGATTTAGGTTTAAACCACAGCCACCGTGACGCTCCCACAAGGGGGCCTACCTCAACAAGTTAGGCCCGGACCGAAGTCCGGGGGGCTCCTAACTCCCACGGTACCGTGTTTTAAGTCCTGGTATGGACTACCGGTGGTCTTGCCACTCAACAAGACCTATGACCGGCAGCTTGTTACTGGACAAATCATAGCAACCATCAAAGGGTAAGGGTCTGATAATGTTTATGATAAGTCCAGTATTTACTCTGCCCCCGCTTTATATTAGACAACGTCATTGATGGGCGAAGCCTTGATAATGGGGCGGGGGCCCGCGTTTTGCGCCCATTCACAACTTCAATCACTTCAACGTCACCGGCGTATACAAATACTTGCCCAGAATTTTTGAATGAAAAATTTGCTTGTGAAATTCGCCGGCGTTCAATATATTTTTTGCAATAGTAAGTTGACGGATATTTCGGCCTTAAACAGTAGCGACAGCCCCATTAGATTAAAGTTTGGATATGATTATCCTCACTTTGGGCAACAGAAATGTTCCGATAATGGAAATGTGGCCCAAAATTGTTTTGCCTGGCTGCGAAATGTTGTTCTTCTATATCCTTAGCACTAGCCGCGAATCTACCACTACACTAGGTTCCTTTGTTCGTTCTGACAGACATTATTTCGGACCTGCAGGTTATTTATACCTTCTCGTTATATTTTCATACAGCTTTCTGCTTAAACAAAACTTGATTACTTTAATCTCAAACTACAAACTCCTACTGTTGCACCAGTCGTTATGCGAACTTTAGCACATTGAAGGCATCTTAGGTCATCTCTGATGACATGTTTGGCAGCTTTGTTACAGAATTCTAGACATGATATGCTCCTGATACCTGAGTCTTCTTGCCTTAGTCTACCTCTAATAACAAATCTGAATTATATTATAACTGCCGCTGCTTGTACTCCCTGTAATTATCAATTGCCAAATAATGCGTCGCAGTCTTACATTATTTTTTTTGCTTGGTCTTTTCTATGGCACTTCCCAGATAGCGCTTGGATCTGCTGTATAACATTCTAGGGTCTCCGCAAATTATTCGGTTGTATGTGGTTAATTAATTATTGAGGCACATGGGTAGTTTTTTCGCTGTTTTTATTATTGACTTTTTCGTGTTTTCTTATGTAAAGGTAGTTGCTACTTTACACCATTTAACCACTGATCTGCAGAGGTTTTCCCTAGCTGTACACGTCAGCCAAAACATTGAACTGGAGCAGCATTCAAGATCTAACCAATTTTACCTTTGTTTTGTTTTCTCTCCTGGCTTGGATGAAGCATTCGCGGACTTAACAAGCCCATTTTAAGGGGGTGTGTCCACTTGGATTTCACCTCTTCAACAAATCCAAGCATACGATTCAGTTTTCATTACACCTAAGGTCTCACATGGAAGCCTTACTTTGGCAACAAATTTTTGCCCAGAGCCAATATAGTTGACAATGCGGTCAGATGATAGTATGAAGTCCAGTATATGATTGCTTCTCAAGTTACATTTGCTATCCCTAAAAGTTGTTGAGGTTGCGCTTTAGATTTTTGCAAGCAGAATTAATAGCGCACTTGGCATTAAAGGCGCACTCGACAATGCAACTTTAGATGACGTTTGTAAATAGCATCCAGATTAACCAAGAATTTTTAGTTTCTAGCAAAGCGGCGTCCTTTCTTCAGCGCTTTTGGTCGTTGTTGGTTCACTCACTTCTTAGAGCACTCAAAATTTTAAATGTCTACGCTCAAGAATACTGTAATGTAAATGATGTAGCAGTAATGTCTGATCATACTACCAGAATGCAGTCGCCACTGGTAGTCGCAAAACTTATCTAGGATACACCGCTCGTGTCATTCATTGGTAGTTGGGTTTCATGCAAGCTCTACTGCGAAAAGCATGACTGAAATGATCTCCGACGCATCCAAAAGGTCACTGACCTTTTTGCTCTTCTGTCCTTCGGTAGGAAGTTCTGTAGAAAGTTTACTGTCATTATCACTGTGTGCATGCTTAGCAACTAAATGCAATAGGCATGATTTGCATATTATCTTTGAGTGTTTGGCTTACGCTGACATCAGACTGCAGGTACTAGTGATTAACATGGTGTGTTTGTTCTCGAAGTACTTTATTAACAAAGCCCTTTCCCATATATCTATGAAACCCTTGAGAAATTTTAGTAAAAAGAAAATCCACAAAATTGAAAAGAATTTTCCAGCAGAAAATAACTCCGTCTTCCGAATTTTTCTACTACTTTTTGGTAGCTATTTATTTATAGGCATCGAGATCTTTAATTTACATTACACAACGGCTGATGAAGCCATTGAACTGCTCATCTACGCTTAACGTACATGTAGAGATCTTTAAGCGCTGTAGCCCTGGTGATCTTTTCTTACTTGTATTTCTGTTGGTCTTATTCTAAATAGCTCACATATGTACTTAGAGGTAACTGCTTCTATCGTTAGGCCTTTTAAACGCCATCATAAAATCATAGAACATAGTTAAATCCATTTCATTCTCCATGCAGGAACAGATAGTCATTTCTTATACCACTAGTTATTATTCTATAATGGTAGGCTGCATGTGTCACTTAAGTCCATTTCCCAGAAATTATGACATATCAAAGCATACACATCTGCACCACACATAAAAACCGTTTAAGAGGCTTATCAGATTTTCACGTTTTGTCTATCAGTTTCATAGTCCTTAAACAATAGTTAATTTTTAAGAGCAAATTTCTCTATGCCCTGTCTATTTTACGACTAAATGTACATACACCTACATCGACCTAGTTAGTACATCCTTGGTTTTTATATAATTAGGACATATAGAAAGAATGGCAAACGAAGCTCTACTTACAAAGATATGATGTACATTTTGTATATTTTAAGGAATCACTGAAATACCAAAACATTTCCTACAATGCAATGTAATTACTGCTAATCGAATCACAATTTCCATTAGCAAAAGCAGGCTTTAACTTTCACAAATTCCTCTTATAATCCAAGGAAAGAAGAAATGTCTGTAGGTTCTTGGATATCCTTTAAAAGACTAATCTTCTAATTAAGAAAGAAAACATTATGCTTATACTCGCATCCTTCCGATACTTTGCAATTCGCTCTTTCCGAGCATACATCTGTTGGATGTAGATGCCATAATTCAAGTGTAAATAATTCGCTTTACATCGACATAGCACATATGTACATATGTACTCGTACGTTGTCCTAAGCTGCAATCTCCGTAAATCACTTGTTATCTCAGCGAGTGTCAAAATATTACCCACCTAAGGAACAGAGTATACATTTTACTTTGAAATTTGCATACGAATTCTTCTCAACAGTGTATAAATTTTCTAAATTAAGGATATCCTCTGAAGCTGCTCTCGGAGCACTCCACACCCGAGTCTCCTTCAGCCTACATGCGGATATGTACAACAACCAAAAGTCTTGTTGATTTATTTATATGGCTGCTTCCGCCAAATATCCTCCAAAGAAGCATTCAAATTCAAATCCCTCTACAGATTACTTTTATACGCTTCTGTTCTGTCTAATTTATAAAGGCTCTCAAATTCTCCCCCACCTCTAGCAGTTGCTCTGTTACTTTCATGTCTCGAAAGCTTTCCTCCCCTAAGGGATTATCAGGGCATATTAACAGTTTTGGTAGTTTTCATTTTATTAAACATGAGTACCATGCTCGTAGTCGAGAAATTGTCAAGAAATTTATTAAATTGAAAACCCAAATCACTTTGGTTTCATTGGTTTTGCTTTGACGTTCTTATGAATATTTGCAATCGGATTGTACCTGATTTTTCTCATGTCTTTTGCTTGCTGACACCCGATACAACAACACGTCTGAACCCAAACTGGAGCATGATTAGGGGGGAGTGTTCTCAACACTTTACCGATGTTTTGCTCCTTATTTGCACGTGTAGATTCCTAGAGATCCACGAATGGCGTGTTTTTCCCGCATAACAATGAATTCAATTTGCAGTTGTACGAAATTCCACACAATCTCATTGAAGAGATTTCTCAATCACGAATCCTAATTTCAACGTGCAAAATTGAAACATCCTGTTCGAAGGATAAAATGTATCCCTAAACGTTAAAAGGGCAGTGGAGATTGATGTACTAGTACAGTTGGGTGAAATTCATTTAGTAATGTAGTACCCTGGCGGTCATTACAGATACAATTGAAATTTGATTCGAGCAAGGAAGGATTTTTCCAAGAAATTTTTCTGTTGGTATTCAGATCTCATCGTACACGATTGTTCTTTTTTATTCCTGTTGAAAATATTTTACCATTCACACAATTCACCTGAAGGCAAACGTTTGAAGCCAGCTAAATTAATAAATGAAGTTTATATCCAATTATAAGAAAGCGACTGTCGAACCTAAGTCAATCATCAGAGCTGTTGAAGATTATGAGATATGATTTTATCAGACATGCTGTCAATATTTGCGAACAACTCAGTAACTGCCTTTTATTTTAAACATTTGGTCAGTTATTTGCTTAAACACGAAAGGAATCCTCCGAAGCTTAGCAGCTACTTTACGACGTAGGGAGACATTCGACGTCATACAAACATTTGTTCTGAGAATATAACGAGCTTGTCGGCAATCGGTGTCCCAACAATTTGTCCCGTAATACACTAACGTCCCTGAAAAGGAAATCAACATGAAATGAAGCTTCACTATGAGCGGATATGAGAAGATTTTAATTTTTTAAGATCAGATTTTAGACGCCTACTTGAAATGTCAACGCCAACGTAATACTCATAACAGAAGGATCGCTCTAAAGGATGTGATATGCATACAATGCTTCTATACTACTACACTACTAAAGATGCCAGGCAAGAAAATCATATCTAAGAAACCTTAAGTAGTCGGAGATCTAAATCTACGACATGATAGCTACACGAGATTCACACTGGACTTTGAAACGCTTGCTAGAAACTCCATTTCTTGGTTGCAGTCCTACACCAGTACCAGTAAAACATATAAGCACATACTATATTTTCCCATCCAACACGAATTCCCCGAGGGGTACTCGTACCTCTAGAAAAACAAAATATGTATAAAGCCACAGGCAACTTACTTCTTACGATAAGTGAAACTATAAATCGTGCCCTTAGAATCCTCGGAGAATGAGCCAGGGTATCAACTAACAAAAACAGAGCTTGTTCCATTTAAATACGAGATGGGTCAATAAGTCCCTGAAAATTAAATGGCGTTGCCATTTCGAGTCAAATATTTTGTTTCTCAAGAAGCATCTCTGAAATTTGTAAAATAGCAGAAGTCCTGGCGAGGTCCGTTTGCTCAATTGAGGGCACCAAACCATAAACGGTTGATGAAATCCATGATATATGCATGAACTTGAAGAGGCTTACTACATGGATCAGTGATTTTAGTTCTGGAAAATATTTGGATATGAAAAGGCTATCTGTCAGATGGGTGCCTCCTTTGATCACTATTGACAAAAAACACAATCGTTTGACAACTTCAACTGAGTGTTTGACATGTTCAATAACAATCTGAAGGAGTTTTAGCGCCGCTTCGTAACCGTGGACCAAATATGAATTCATCACAACACATCAGACACCACCGAGCAGTGGAAACAGTGGAGTTGAGCTGGTAAATTGAAGCCGAAGAAGGCCTAGATGTATTTGTCGACGAACAAGGTCATGGCGACAGTTTATAGGGATGCACAAGGTGTCCTTCATGTCGATTACCTTGAAAAGGATAAAAAGTCATCGGTGTGCCCCTATTATACAGAGCTTTTGAATTCAACGTCAATTTATAGCAAAAACGACCGCATTTGGGGAGGAAAAAAGTTTTCCTCTACCAGGACAACGCACCAGCGCACATGTTTGCAGTAGCAATAGCAAAATTGCAACGAATTAGGTTACTAATTGCTCCCTTGTCCAGCAAATTCTTCGGATTTACAATTAGCTTCCTGTGACAGACATAAATAAATGTTAGGAAAGGGTAAAAAAAAAGCTGTTTTTTTTTTGGGGAGAATAGATCCCTAACCCCAAGACTATCCTATGTATAGTCGAAGAGATGACAACCCGCTGTGTTCTCCAAATTATGGCATATGGTATGCTGATTGCACAGACTTTGGGAAGAGTGTTTGCTTGTAAATTCCAAGTATGATGTAAAATAAGTTATTTCACAGCGCGTCTCTGTTTTTGATGTAAAAGGTCATTCTACACAAACGAAGGAGCTTGGCAGGGATGCCAACTAGCTAGTCTTTAAAAAAGATATCATATAGATTGAATGGTTGATTCTGCTTGACGGCGAGATGATTGGCTTTTTGACCGTTATACAGTCTGCAGAAAAAGTTTTTCGAAATTCTCAGTACCGATTGTGACAATGCCAAGGTTAGTTCCTAGGTATGGATACATAATCCGCCTCAAGAAGGTATGGAAAATTCAAGGAAGGGATCCCCCTATATTTGTTGAGTGGCCGTTTCTGTTTTTGTTATCTCCCGAGTTTCTACTTCTGGCGGATGTGTTAATACAATATTATTAGACCCTCTTTCAATACCTATGAAGGCAACTTATTTATACTCTATTTTCAAGAGTATTTTTTCAGTCGTAATTTTATTTATTTATTTATTTATTTTTCTTTAAGGATGGAAACTTGCTTTTATTTTTCTAAATGGATAGAGTTGAATTCACCATTCCGCACTGCAGCGAATAGCTTAATCTCCTCTTCTTCAACAGCGCCGTTGCCACATTGGCTCTTCTTCAATTTCTTCATCTTCACGCGACCTGGATGGGACCACCGAAGGGCGATTTCGTTGAGAAATCAAAGTGTTTCTGCGAAACTTGACGCACAACAAACGAAGGAATGTTGCCCCCTTGCTTGCGGACTCGGACATGTCTTTGACGGATAAACACATGTACATGATGGATAGACTTGGTCAATCCCAATTTGAAGACTTGGGTCTTGAAATCCTCGATTTTCAAACCCAAAACGTAATCGGTCTTCATGCGGGGCTCATCCACCACACCAATATGGATTAAACAATGTGAGAAGTTCACAGCCAGCCTAACGGATCTTGGCAAGAGTATACTCTACCCTCCAGACCTCGCGTTTGTTACGAAGACCATACTCGCCAATGATCTTCAATTCTTGATCCAAACGTGCCTTTTCATAGGGGTGACGTCGACACATATAGGTCTTCGAGAAGACGCATGGGATACATTCGTTCACCATGTTGTCACTTTCTTAAACCGATTCGTTCGGTTGAACTTGTTTGCGATGAAAAAAATGTTGCGATTAATGAGAACACTTGAAGAAAGTTGTTCACTAGAATTTAAGTTTTCACATTATTTTGTTAATTGCTCAGATCTGGAGTCACTCAGACACTCACTCCATTATGTTCCAAAGGCCTACAACGCACTCTATCAAACGCTGCTTATGGGTCTAAGGTCCTTAATGTAAATGTGGTTTGATTTCCCTGCAATAGATATAAAAACAAGCTTTGACTGAAAAATCGTTTTAGGACTTACAGTCTGCAACTATTCTTGAAATAAGATAGTAAGTTCTGTCCAATCGAAGGAATTGTAGAAGATGAAATCGATATTGATTCGTTGTCTGCTAGTATCCCCTAGATTATTCTTGGATAAGATTTCTCTCAACCTGGGAAACTCTGTTGTGCTTTTAGAGTTGGAGCATAATCTGTCGTTTAGCCATAAAAGTCGTGCTGTTGTACTTCTTCTGACTAGCTTTATACTTATTCCAGTTTGACAGATTGAAACTCTTATAAGGCTTATAGGTTTCGCCCATTACCCAGCGTTTAAGACTCAATCCAAATTAAAATAAAAACAAAAACAATTTGTTTGTCCAAAAATGTTGTTGATAATTTATTTATTTATATACGAACTCTATAGGTTTCTTTATACAATATAATTATGTGTATATCCGTATGTATGTATTTATAAAAAATTAAATTCTCCTACTGATATATTTATACATATTTCTTATTTTTCTCATAAAATGATTTACAATTTATCATCTTTTTAGTGGTTTTTCTATTTTTTTTATTTTTCTTAAACAAGTTTCAACACTTTCAAATATCAACATTTTGTATTAGTTTAGTAAAAAATAGTTGCAATATCTTTGTTTCGAAAAATACTTACTTCTTCAATATTGATCCGCTTTTTGTTTGGTTGGTTTGTGAAACGTTTATATTTACAATAATTTTATTTGTTTCTTTTTTTTTCTTGTATCCAAAATTGAAACGCTTTCCGTTTGAGAGATAAAGCTAACACTTAACAGAGGAAAGTCGATTTAAATCTATTAACGGCTTACATTATAGGTAAAAGATTAAATATGTTGAGTAAAATGTATAACTACTTAGAATAAAAATAAATTTTATAGATAGCGTTAAATACTCGTAGTAAACAACTTTTAGTATTTTTGTCCTTTTTTAATAGAGTTTAGAGAAAAGTCAAACATTTAGGATAGATAAAACCAGATTCTTGGTAAAGAGATGAAAATTGAAAACTACTTAACAAGACATAGGTTTAAGAGATAGATAAAGTTAAAGATTTTTTGATCCTACAGTTTTCAAATTCAATTTAGTTTTGTCATTTACTTAATTCATTCAATTTATCGCGCTTACAATAGTCAACACCTTGGCATACAACAGTTCGTTGTTAACTTATAAAAAATCTTTTTTTTACAACCGTCCTTATATATAATTCATAGTGAGCCCTTAACTTGTGCGAAGCAACTTACAAAAGTTTGACTATATCTTGAGACCGGGAAAGTTTCATTTCTATTCATCTATGTGTATAGGTCGACATACCATATAAGTAGAAGTAACAAACCTTTCAGATTTAGTTTATTATAAATCATAAATGTTTATCATACGACTGTGGAAAAACTAAATTCTTAATCTATCTTTAGTAAGTACTTTCTTAGTCTAGATTTGGCTTATGGCCAAGTGACTGATCAAAGAGGCTTATCAACTCATTTAACACCCGAAAGTTTTTGAAAGTCATAGCAGCATCTTATGAGACCGATGGACCTTAAAAAAAGTTAGTCACCGTATACATTTTTCGCAATATTCCTAAAGTGCATAGATATAATCGTATTGGAGCTCGATGCCCCCACAATGACGATCAAAAGTTTGGAAAAAGTATAACTGACACGTAAAATTTATGTAATCCGCATTCAAGAAGTTAATTGGAGGGGAACAGGGACCGGTACTTAAACTTCCAAATGAAAGCATATAAAATGTATTATAACAAAACGGAATCGTCATCATCCGGAAAGCTTGTTTCCTAGATGGGTATCAAAAATCAGCGACCGACTCAGGATCAATGAAATTAAAAAAAAAAATTATCAGGTAGAACCGAAACTGAACCGAAAAAGAAATATTACGGCGCGACTTCGATTGAAAATTTACAAATATGAAGACTGCCATAGAAATATACGGTTTGCACCTGAGAACATCATCTGCTAGCGACATTTTTCTTCAAACAGCCAGCGCAAATGCAAGGAAAACCGGCATCAGTTCTCAGAAAATAAAAGGCATAACATGAATGAGGAAAACAGCGATTTTTAAGCACCTTACTTACGGAAATGGCTTCAAAATACTATTAACCAAGAAAAAAGGTACAACTTCGAAGAAAAATGTAAGTTCAGCACGAAAACTGCGATCAATATTTCAAAAAGTCGGCTCATAATAATAAAAAAAATGATGGTTGAACCATGAAGTGGTGGTGCAGCCGTGCACTAAGTTTTGTCGATATATAGAAACTGAAAAAGAGAATAGTATTGAATGAACCCGAAATAAATGTAATAAATGAGGAAGTAGTTCCTATCTACATGATGTGTAAGAAGTACACATTTCTTAAGAAGGCGCATAAAGCAGCAGATATTATGGAATCAACGTTTCCGTTGCAGTTCAAACAATAAACCTGATACGCGCGTTCGGACTTAAGAAGGTATAACTAAGTAGAAGATATAAGAAAATGTTGAATCTGAAAAATTTTTGATTTTATTTTATTAATTGATGATAAGCGATTGGACTTCCAACCAATGAAGACAGAGCTTTTCCCCTCTATAAGGGTAAAGGCTACTCGAAAAATTCCAACAGCTAAAAATTGCTGTAACTAATTTCACAAACAAGAAATTCTGGCAAGTTTGTAATTCAATACAACTCGACTTATATTACGATTAAAAGTTTACGGATATCATAGAAAAACATATCTACGCTTTCTAATCTACGCGCATCGTGTTCACAGACTTGAATAGGGTTTCCGGAGGTCCCTTTTGGATACCGCTAAGATCTCAAAGTGTACCTGAGATATACAGCGACTCAACTTTTTCATCACATGTTCAGAGCAAAGTATAATTTTTAGTTTTAACTCCTCAAGTTTAGCAGTTAGACCAACTAAATTTTCACTCGAAATAAATGGAGTTTTTATGAATCAGCACAGCAAAACAAAAGCAAACGAAAAAGCACTGTTATTTTGTGAGAATTTGAAAAAGTTCATAGGCAACGCATACGATCAACTTGTTGACACTGTCGAAGTTGGATATAATGAGTACAAAGTTTGGCCAAGTGTGGAGTTTTCTCTTTGTTTTTTGTTAAAAATAAAAATATTTAAAGTATTTAAATAAGAATCCTACCTAAGGTAAATTTAAATTTAAATTTTTTAATTTAAATTTAAGTTTAAACGGGCATTTTAATTGTTTTAAATTTGATGGTAAATGAAAGAACTTGGTATCTCCAAAATTAAGGAAGTAGAAAGGCTAATTGTTTCCAAGACAACTCATCGAAAAATTTCTCGAAAACTTGGAGTTTCGGTGGAAATTGTATCTAAAATACGCAAAAATTTGAAGTGTGACGCTGAAAAGAATTAGTCTGGAAGGAAACCAATTTTAAACTCAAATATACAAAGGCGTATTGGGCGGCAGATTAAATATGGAGTATATGAAAATGCGGTCCAGATTAATAAGGCATTATACCAAAAAAATGGGATTAATGTAACAACTGAGCCTGTACGAAAAAAAAACCCTATTAACCGACCGCCAAAAGAAATTAAGGCTACAATTTGCCCAAAAATATAAGGATTATTGCGTTAGTGACTGTGTGGGCAATTTGGTCGGATGAAATAAAAATAAACCGCGAATGGATCAGAAAAAAGCCGGATGAGCCAATCAGCGATCGCCATATCAAACCAACCTTAAAGTTTGGGGGAGAAAATCTTATAATTTGGGGATGCATATGCATGGAAGGGGTTGGTGAATGTATCAGAGTGGTGGGTCGCATGAATGCCACTCAATACATCACCATCCTGGAAAACGGACTCCTTACAAGTTTGGAAAAGTGGCGTAAAGATATGTCGGAAATTGTCTTCCAGAAAGATAATGATCCGAAACACACAGCCAAAATTACAATATAAAAGCGTGGCTACAAAATCAGCAATTTCAAATACTTGATTGGCCACCGAAATCTCCCGACCTTGAGTTATTTCGCTATTTCGGATTTGCCTGGAGATTATCCAAGTTTGCATGAACTATGGTACCGCACTCAAACTGCTTGGCAAAATATTACCGCAAATCAATGTAAAACATTAATAGAATCCATGCCAAGATGAATTAAAGCGGTCCTCAAAGCAAAATGAGGCCATACGAAGTACTAAGTAGGAACAGTTTCCCAAAGTCAACAAGTCACTCCAACTGTAAGAAAACGAGGTCGGAAAAAGAATTCCTGGATTTCTCAGATGGCAAATGCGCAACAACGCCTGGGGCTTACCACTGAAGCGATCCAGGACCGAGCATTATGTAGACGCGTTCTGCGGTCTGCGACATTAGCCAACCCCATAAGCGGAGCAGCAGCGATGCAGTAAAAATGGGAAACTCGTTACGCATAAGTTCGTATAACGAGGAAAGGGTTAATAAAAGGATAAGAAGAAGAACAAATTGATCAAATGCCCTATTTTTAGTTTTGTTGTATTGAATTATGTTAAAAGATGAATTTGGGACTCATTATTTTTTTTACTGAATTAAAATATAAAAAATTAAAATATTTTTTCTTTTAAATTTCGTTGAATTATAAGCACAAATAAAAAAGTTATGACAAAAGTCTTTTATTCTGGTAATCATGTGATCAAAAAGTCAAATAGACAGCGGTCTTAACTATGCAACTCGATATTTAGCGAAAGCAGCACAAAGTCCGTTGCTTTTTTATGTCGTTCAAGACTTTCTTTTGAAGCAAATTAACGAATTCAAAACTACTTTTCAATTCGATATCTACGATGATATCGGTATCATTATCGGAACCTGGCAACGCCTCAGTCAATTCTTTGAAATTGGATAGAGGCACTAGAATGACAACTATTTTGAAGGACTCATCGTGTCGAAGTTGCGAAAAATGTATTTTAACTCTGTCGTTGACCAGCAAAGAAAACGCATATCGACGTCATACAAACAAATGGAGAGTGCTGGCTTAAATGAGGCGATTCGAAGAGAGAACCAAAAAGGGGCCAACCGAAAATGATCTGAAACATCAGCAACTCCTTAACTTCACTAGCAAGGTGATACAAAATGGAGAGATTTGAAAAAATTATGCAAACTAAGTCAGCCTCATAAACTACGCAAAAGAAAAAGGAATATGTCATGAAAATGGACAGAAAACAACATAGTTTTGCTCCAAAATAAGGAAATGACGAACTTATTTGTGTGATCAATCTTTTATTTTTAGAACCAATAGAACCTGTAGTTATTGAGTGCAGGAAAAGAGAATAGTTACAACCTCGTTTGTGATCTGTGTTGTTACAGGTAAAGAGTCTTTGTTTATCTAATTGTTAACTAAAAATTCCATAATTTAAGCCAATTCCCAGGACATTTATTCGATTCAATCGCCATACATATTTGCCACCCCTGAGAGAAGATTCTAGCTAGCTCTAAGAACTTGAAAGCAGGCTTTTATTCTACAAGAGCAATTTGCATGTATAAGATAAAATTTCAAACGAGTTCTGTGTTTAAAAAAACAAAATCTCCGAAATAGAACAGTTATATATCTGAATTCAAATAAAGTGGATTCTTTCAATGCTTCTACTCCAAATTATTCCATATAAAATACATATATACATACTTAATCCTGAAGATTTTCTTATAGATATTTTTCTATATCTACATACCCAAATAATATTTTCAGAAAGGCCAGTAGCTCTCCATCAAACATTTTGATTTAATTTGTATGGTAGGTATGTCTTCCCCAAGTGACCTTTCAACAGCAAGGCAAAATATCTCTCTTGCACGGGAATGATAGAAAATCAAATTTGACTGAAAGATTACAAAATCCTTGTCAATCCCCTTGTCAATAATTTTAAAAATTTATCATCCTGCCAACTACAAAAGGACAAAGCCATATGCTGTCACTCTGAAAAATTATGCAAGACTCATACTGAAAAGACGAAACTAAGATATGTCTGTTGTTTTTGCCTCAAGCCTCAAAAAAAGGAAACAAAAACATTCCATGGCCACAAGTTCTTTTTTAGGGAGGAGGCCTATTAAAATATCGTACCTTTGCCATTTTCCATCCTCTCTGTGGTCTACCCGTATCCATTGAAACAGAAAAAAAGCTTAATAAGCGAATAATTTTTGAACTAATTTATATTCAGAAGCCATAAACGCTTTCTGCCACGGCAATTATAAACCACGCACCAAATTCAAATGAATCTCTGCGACACCTCTTGTTGCCAAAAACACAAAGGTGGTGTCACACTTAACTGTGAATTTATTTAACGTAATTACCATAAGAAGAAGATGAGAGTGGCATACTCCACTTTGGCTTGTCACCTCTAGGATACAATGGAAGAAATAATATCCCTAGTGCCAACATGATAGTCAATTTGAAGCTACTTACCACGACCCAGGTGGCATAAGGCAAAAACCATCTGGAAGTTACGCAGCGAATAAGAATCTTTCCCACCCTCCGTTTAGCAGTTAATTTCTATCACACTTCTACTGCTTGACCTTTTTACTGGCGAAAAATCGTTTCAACAAACTCCAAGGATCCTGTAGAGCATACCATAAGTTTCCTTCAAGTAAATCCCTGCCACAAACAAAATTAACGTCACATGCAGCAGTAAGTGTGCTTTTTCACTAGCTGTGACACTTCCTTATGTGGCCAACTGCATGAGTAGCTTCGATCCATGCTACCGCCATCTACACATATTTGTAAAATAAACGAAAATACGTACAAGTATATGGCAAACAAGGACTCTCACGTAACACCATTCTGGTGGGTGTAAGAATAGTGGCCACAACCCATTTAATCGAACCGTTTACGCGATTGAAAAGTAGAACGTGAGTCAAATATAAACAGGGTCACTGACTTGAAAATTTTACGAGTATGACAGGATAGTTCGACATAAACCACTATGACGATGAGCAAGTGCAACTGTTTACCAACTATCAAAACTACAATCGCCCGAAAGGAGGGTACATCCGACTGTATATCCCACGTAAGGACCTCGTAAAACAAACATTTCGTAGAGTTTATAGAGTTTTCAACGATAACCCTCACACTATACGTGTCGACAACTTACAGTAGAGGACGTAAAAGCGGAACAATCTATTTCTTCAGAAATGGTCATAACATTCTTAAATTCTTCTCAGCTCTAAGAGCCAACAAATTCTTATAAATATGAATAAAACCTTTCAAAGAAAACTACTGAGACTCTTAAGAAGACGTTTATCTTACCCGTCCTGCTCTCCCCAAGATATTCTTGGTTGCTTTAAACATAAGATTCTGAGTTACTGTTGGTAACGTTTACTTTACGGGCCTTAGAGAGGGATTATAACAAACTCTAAGAGCCATACAAGGACAACGACCTAATAAAAAAAGGGCTAAGCAATTGCTTGAGATTTCAAGGAGATGTTAAGCGAAGAAGCATTAACTCTCTCGCCCAAATAATCTTCGATTCTTACGGCGAGTGCCAAGACACAAGAAAAAGGAGAAGGAGCTTGCAGATTTGGCGTAAGAAAATTTGTATGCTTCAAAAAAATGTCAGTAAGACAACTCAAGAACTTGCAGAAAAATTTAAGAACAATTTATTCAATAAGTGAACGATACAGAAGTAAAGGGTCTACCAATAGGGACTTCCGAACTTTGACAGTTGATAGCGACCACATTGTTGAAGCTACATCTGTCATTTATTCAGTCTGTTTTTCCAAATCGCCATGGACGGATATAACGTTCAACAACACGTGCAAATGATGAAATTGTTTTATTAAAATGGATGTTCTGTTCGAGCAACGTTCCACGCGTTTCGCCCATTTTACGGTGGCCATAATCGTACTACATGGACTACTATTCGCAGTATGGTGTATAAATTTGGGTCCACTGGTTCAGTAAACGATAAACCAACACCCGTACGTCGAAGAAACACAAGATCTGCCGAAAGCATTGCACCACGAGCTGAAGGTAAACGACCATAAACAACGACGTGTGTTCGCTGAATGGGCTCTGGAGCAGTTGGAAACTGCTCGTTCTTCATGAATGGGTACGTCAACAAACAAAATTGTCGAATTTAGGTCAATACCAATCCACATGAGATCCAAGAGCGTCCAATGCATCCCGAAAAAGTCACTGTTTGGTGTGGATTTTGGGCTGGCGTTGTCATCGGTTTATATTTCTTTGAGAACGACGTTGGCCAGGCCATTACCGCCAACGGCGAGCACTATAAGTCGATGATTACCAACTTCTTTTGGCTTGAATTGGATGATATGGACACCAACGATATGTGGTTTCAACAGGACTACGCTACGTAGCACACACGATACATTGGAAATTCTGCACGAGCGATTCGTGTGCATGGTCATCTCACGTGGAGGTGATGTGAACTGGCCACCGAGACCGTGCGATTAGACCTGTTAGGCTTTTCTTTTTTTTTGAATAAGCCATAAACCACAGGGGCCCTCAAAGCCAATATTACCCATGCCATCGGTCAAATTCAACCTGATTTATGCGCCAGATATATGAAAATTGGATATTTCGGATGCGCGCCACCCAGAGAAGCCGCGGCGGACATTTGAACGATGTGATATTCCATACATAAAAGCATCGCTAGGCCTTTCAAACGAATAAAAAGTTTCGATGATATCACACACACACTTCGTTTTATTTAAATTTAAAGATCTCAATTACTGTCCACAACATGGTTTTTGCTAACAAGCGTCAGACAATCGCAGCAATTATGGAGTATATTCGACAGGAATGCGAATAGTTATCACCCGAAATCTTGCGGAAAGTCATGGAAAATGCGATAGAACGAACACAAATGTGTAGCAACACTGGCGGTAGCCACCTCGCGGATATCATCATTCCACTTAACAGAAAAAATTTATAAAGGTCCAAATAAAGATTGCCTTCACTCAAAATAAAATAATCAAAATTGGATGATTAATTTTGCACCACCTTGTACATAAAAAAATATATGTACATAATTGACGGCGTATTAAATTTGAAGCTGTTTCTTATCTTCTCATCATAAAACAGTTCTGCCTACAATACAGAAATTCAAAAAACCAATTGAGTAACAAAATCGCACATAACAACAAGGAAATTTTATAAAAAACTTTTATAATCGGTGCCCTTCTTTATCAACTTATACTTTAAGCGGATGATAATATTCTAAACTGTTTTGAAAAAGAAAACTAGGGATAATTGGCTGACATAAGACTTGTGTTTTTGTCTAACTTGTCTTTATTTTAAATGCAGAGATAGAGGCAGTACAAGAAGACAGCACCAAAGTCTTCCAATAACATCTGTTATTAAAAGGGAACCTCAATCAACTCGGCTTTTGAAACCGGGGCCACATATCTGTCCTGCTAGAGATGGAAAGACGACAACTCGTTACAAAATGAGATGGTAGACACAAGGTCAATTAGATACGTTTTAAAGGCGTATCAGGCGTATTTTATTTTATTTATTCTTATTGCGAGCATCAAAGGGCCCCACTTTGCGCTACAATAAATCTGCCACAATTCTGAAACTAGATCCATTTCAAAGGCCACCACTGTACGTGCATATGGCGAAAGTACGGTGGTGTGTGGGACTCTATCAGTAGCAATGAAAAGTTATATTCCTCGGATGTTTGCTTTGGAAAAAGGGACAAAGTTTATTTTATTTTATGACATCCTCTTCCCTCGTCCTTTATAAAATAGGATTTGCATTGTGTCTCGCATGTAGTCCCAGAGAAAGTGTGTACATGGTTCACTGCGTAAGATACCCCTGCAGATTTTTTGGGATATAGTCGTACAGCATTCTTGTCTAAACCCATCGAAAGTGGATTTTGTAATAAAATGTCGTCAATCGCTTTAGGACTTAATTTACCAAACGATACTTTTAAGACAATATCTTTGTGCTTATTTTATGAGTTCAAGGACAAAACTCACTAATCATAACAACGACTGTGCTGTGCCACTCCTGCCAATGTGTGTACAAAGGCGATGATAAATAATTCCACATTTGTCCAAGTCTACTGTCCAGACAATAGAGGAATTGTGTTTTGAAAAAGTTTCACCTATTGAAATGGATTTATGAAGGTACAATACAACAATGGAAAGTTTATTGGACCTTTAAGGTAGGAGGCAATGTCAATTTATGAGGGAACTCAGTATGCGAGGGTTAATGGATGAAAGTTGTGGCAAAGAGATAATGTGTACCCTTTGGCCATCAGACAAGGAGGTAAAGTGATTGAGTGGAAACCCGGCGCAATGAGTAAATACCAATAACCAAACGAAAGGATAAGCTTATCGTTGGTAAAGTAAACTTATTTGCTTAATTGGATAGAAAGTTCAATTCAAAAAGGAATATCGAAAGTCTTGCCACAAATTGCATTCAATTGCAACATTTGTTCACATGAGTGAGGACAAAATTGGCACAACAGAAATGACAAGGTATACATTTGCAAATCAATATTAATGTCGACTGTTGCAGGAATTACTGGTATTGAGTATGCAAAGGATGAGTTGAAATTGGGTTGAAATACTCGTATAGTTGAAGAGAAACGAATTTATCTACCTACAACAGAAGAAGAATAAATAGGCAGATTTTATCAAATGCATTAGAATATGAACGAAAGCTAGATGCACAAATATTGATTGTTTTAATCATTTCTGTATAAGCTGAGGCGCTATGTTATTTCGACACTGGCTTTCCCATTCGATATTCTTATTTTCTTTCAGAATCATAGCTCCGTAGAACAAAATAAATCACTTAACGTTTGAACAACGCTAAGAAATATTGCAAACTTCTTTTAAATGTGAAGGCTGTGTTGCCAAAATAGTGCGTTTCTTGAAAATAAGCTTCATCCGCCTGTTGTACGCAAGTTTGTGCGAAAATTAAGTGAGACTGGCTATTTTGTGGCCAATATTCAGTCCCGGTCAACGGTACGTATCGGGTTTTCTAATAGGGACTTGACAACTTTGAATTTAATTTGTGAACACACTCTTTCACTAATCATCAAACTGTCACTGTCATTTTATTCAGTAAACTCAACATTTTCATCATGGTAAAGTACACGAACGAGCAACGTCTGCAAATTATACAAATTTTCTACAAAAATTCGGAGTCGGTGACTGCAACTTTAAGAGCGTTAATTCCAAATTTCGGTCGTAATTCTCGCCCAAGTAGACAGGCAATAACAAGTTTTGTGCAAAAATTTTAGTCTACATATTTGTTGTGTGATGTTGCCGTGTCAGTGAGACAAAGGAGTTGGTCGATATATAGCTGCCGTTCAGGCGTCCGTAGCAAACGATCCAAATCAGTCAATTCCAAGGCGTTCTCAAGACCACATTATGGCGTATTTTGCTTAAGGAACTTGGTTTACACCCACACAAGATCAAGCTGACTCAAGAATTGAAGCCGATGGACCATTTGAAGCGACGTACGTTCTCTGATTGGGTTCTGGGAAAGATGCGCCAAGATGGTGAATTTCATCGCAAAATCATCTTCAGTCGATTGGCCGCCTCGTTCGTGCGATTTAACGTGTGGGGCTACGTTAAGTCATTGGTTTATGCAAAGAAGCCGATAACGTTGGAAGAGCTCAGAGCCAACATTGAATGCGAAATAGGGCCCGTTTCGGCCGAAATGTGTGACCGAGTCGTTGAAAATTGGGTCCAACGAATCGACCGCTGCAAACGTGCCCGCGATGACCATATGAACGAAGTCGAGTTCCATGCAGGAACTTCAACATACCATCTATCTGAACGACTCAGTTTGGCCATACAGAATCTCGAAATTGACCTAGAAATCATTATTTCTGGCGAGAAGAATTTTCATTTTGGCGACATCTGGGAATCGGAACCCCCGCACGTTATTGTTGAGAAGGCAATGCAACCGCAGACAGAAAGTGACAGTTTGGTTCAGATATGGCAGTGGTATCATCATTAGCCTATTTCATTTCGAAAATGCTGCTGGAAAGGTAATTTTGGTAAACGGCAAACGGTGATTACCAAATAATTTTTGTGGGCTGATATTAAAGACTTAGAAGATCTTTTGTTTCAGAATGATGATTCACATCAACTGTTCCCAAATGGTATATCTGCGGGCTAAGTTGTCATCTTCTTTAGTTGATGTTATATTCAAACATATATTAAGCAAGATCACTTTTACATAGCAGTGAAAGGATGAAATGAAGAGAAAAGTGACATTGTAACTCGATTACAAGTTTATATATACATAATAAGGGAGACCGGAACTAAAACGAGGAATATATGGTAAATTTGTCTACAATTTAACCCTGAGCCGCTGGTTATACTCATCAGCACGCAGTTGGCCATTATTGAAAATAAATTGTTATTTAACACAATAACGGTTTCTTATTGTAAAACATTTCTTTTTTAAAAATTGTGAAATATTGACTACCACGAATAGCAAATTGCATTCAATGCTCCAAGTGTTTCAACTGTGTGAGAGATGGGTAGAAACATACCCTTACAGTGTGACAGATCTTTGACACGTCTGCTTTGTGACGCCTGTCAGACATCCACCTTATGACAGCCACGAGGAGAACACATTTGAGAGAGGTTATCCAGTGCGTGTGCCTACCAATTAATTAAAGAGTTTGTTAAACATCCGAAGTATTGTTTGTTAAACAATCAAAGAATTTCAGGAAACTAGATCAAACACAGATGTGACATTGACACGTATTCGTTCAGCAGAAAAGTGAACGACTTTTTACCAAAATGGGAGAACTATTTCCGCATTATGATGACTACGAGCTTTTATTTCAAGAAGCATATGCTGAGCATTCTCGTAAAAGATTTGCGTTTAATGCTTTCACAATCCATCTCAGACAACAACTCAATCCTATCACGATGTATGTTATGAAAAATAATTCAATAGAGACGTAGGAAACACATTTTTGAACTTTTTTTATGATCTGTCAATACATATTCGAGCATGTTACAGTCATGGAGTTCAGTATCGTGATATGTTCGAAAACTTTTTTGGCCAGAATTAGATGGACGACGTCAGTGGTACGTGTTTCCAAGAATATGGTGCTGGTCAAACAATTTGTCTATTGAAAGGGAGGTTCGTTAATTATATAATCTCGAGAATGATCGAATGGCCAACTCGCTCATCCGATTTAACGTCGGGTTACATTAATGCGTTGGTTTATTATATGTCAACAAGCCAACAATGTTAGAGGAGATTAGGAACAATATCTATCGCGAAATTGACAACTTTCCGGCCGGTATGTGTGGAAGAGTGATGATGGACATGGTCCTCATTTAAGAATTTCCAACTTGTTTCAATTGTAATATAGGAAGCAGTTTATCAGAAAAGATTCGGTATTTTGAGAGTTCTTGTCTCGTTTTACTTGTACGGAACACAAGTAAGGAAGTCTTATACAATAGGGCGAAACTAATAAAAGTGAATAGTTTTGTCACAAAGCTGCCTCGAAGGCACTAGTCCACCGACCTGATTGTATGTTCACCTTACTGAAATTTCTCAGTGTTTTGAAGAAAACTGAATAGGCGCTGCAGTGATATATGTATCACCATTAGCATTAAGGAACTATTGTACTTACATAAATTTAAATAAACAAATAAGTGACACTTTCCAAAATACACAAACCACAAATTGTGACCAGCATCAAGGAATGGAAACCCAGTTTAAATGCCTCAAATGGATGAAATGCATCTTGAAGGATAGTGCCAAGTACCACATGAAACAGCGAGTTTATCGCATAATCCATTTTAAAGTCATGTAGTCTTCTGACTAGATATATAGAATTGTGCCATTTGACTTCTTCGGACTTCTTTTTCTGGTATTTTTTGAAGTCCAAAGTTTATGTCAACAAACTAAAATGGAATTTTGACGCTCTATTACTCAAGTTCAACTACAAAATCGAGATTGCATATGCAAATGTACCAAACTCGAGAAGAACATATTTCGGATGTGCTATTATATATATAGGTGTCATCCAATTTGTGTCAGAATTTTACATGCCTGTTTCAATTACATACGTCAAACCGAACTGTCATTTGAGTAGTTTACCATTTTACAAAATGAATCGTTTAGCAATTCCTGAAAGTGATGAAATGACGAGCAGATTATGGTCAACATAGTCGTCCATCTGAGCATACTATAGGCAAAACTCGAAGAAACTGGCTCTGTTAAAGATGTCTTGAGTCCTATCCATCATCGAAATGCACGCTTAACAGAAAATATGCCTGCTGTAATTAAAAGTGTTAACGAAGATCCTATCAATCGATTTCACGACGAGCACAGCACCTGTTCAACTCACCCAAGAACTGAAGCCAGTTGACCACGAAATTCGTAGAACATAGCCCAATTGGGTGCTTCATTGCAGCGTTTGCATGTTTCATTTTCATACAACATTTTCTTCAGAGATGAGTCTCAGTATTTACTCGGTGGATACATTAACAAACAAAACTGTGGCATATGGGGAAGTGAAAAACCACATGTAACAGCCGAAAGAACATTGCATTCACAAAAATTAACATTATGGTGCGCAATTTGGTATGGTGGTAATTTTGGTCCTACTTCTTCGAAAATGAGGAAGGTATAACCGTCGCAGTCGATTCGCAATGCTCTAACGATTTTTGGGCTCAAATTGAAGACACGGATGTGAAAGACATACGGTGTAACACCGCACTCAACATGATTCGTGTTGGCGTTACTGCAAGAACAATTTTCTGAACGAGTTATTTCGAGTTTTGGTGATGTGAGCTAGCCACCAAGATCGTTTGGTTACTTTGCAAAAAAAATGTGTTTTTGCACAGAAAAGGATTATACGTAAATTTATCGCCGCGTTATTGGCCGATATGTTTCGAAAATTCATAGAAAATAACCTTTTCAGTTTCTGCCAGAACTTCCGCAAAGGGCATTTGATTGATGTTTTATTCGATTCATAAGGAAAAGATCCAAGAAATATACTTAAATAAAAAGTTCATCGAAAAAAAAGAAAGAATCTGTTTCATTTATAACATAAGTTTCCTTTATTTTGGAACAGTAAAGATGGAAATAGCAACCAAGTAGCATCGACGTGGCTTCTCCTAAAATTCTGCTCTTCAATTTAAAGCAACAGGTGCGATAAGTTTTCCAAAGTTTCCCACACTTTTATTTACAATTTATAAAAAGAACCAACACAAGGATGAATACATAAAACATTGCAGAAGAAATATTACTTCCACAAATATACCCAGATAGATAGAAGGCTTTCCAAATTTAGAGGATTCGAAAGGACGATGCTTTGGATCAACTATTCTATACATGACACCTAAGCCAGAACTTCCTTCATAAAAATATTTCAGTACCATTGGAGTGGATATCTGGATGTTTACGATTCAAAGCAACTTTCGTCAAATGTTTCTTCTGCCAAACAATATTCATAAATTAACAGACATATGCATGTATATATATCTGTTAATAATGGAAGTTAGTTCTCCTTTTACCCTATCCAAGCATGTTGAGGGCCCTATCAATTTATTTCCTTATATCCTGCACGAATTTACAAATCCAAAACATGGGCAAAAAGCACCACACAAAAACAGTGTCACTCTTTTATTAATGTTATGAAATTAGATGTGGACGTGCCTTGCAAGTTTTATCCTCATATTAGTCATGTGGCCACACAATATGAGTATGTACGAATGCGTTACTGCCACAACTTCCAAATTAACAAAGTATTTCATTTTGTTGTCCTCTCAGCTTAGAAACCATTTGTGATGGCGACGAACATGGAAATGGACATACTCCAAAACGTAGACAAAAGACACACCACCAACAGTTCCCACAGATACTCTGACGGCATTTACAAAAAACGAAATATGTGTATATATGTAGTAGCCTCTTCATTCCATGCCGTAGGCCAACAAAGCAAAAGATTTATTCAGTCTTTTATCAAATTTTTTCTTTAATTTTTAATGTATGTGAGTTGTACTTCAATCAAAGCCAATGGCCGTCGAAACCCATCAAAAGAAAGTCAAATGGGGAAGAGGATGTCTCTCCCAGATATTTAATTAATACGCTTTAAGGAAATCAAATATTATCAGAAATTGTCTTCGAAAATTGATCTAATAACAAGGGAGCGGAATTCCTATCAAGAAGTCTCAGTTCCACCCATACACTTGACGAAACCAGCACTTCAAGACCAATTAAAATTTCCATTCCAAGTTCAGAGAAAAAAATATCCTAAAATTAGCTCTGAGTTGAGTAGCCTTGCTTGTTATAGGCGTTTAAAAGTTCATCGACACTTACCCATCCAAATTTAACATTTAAAAATAAAAGATTTCACATTTCTCACCTTTCGGTCCCTGGGTGCGATTCATTCGTGAATGGCTTTGTTAATATTTTACAAGCTCATTTCCGATTACCCCTACACTGTATACAAGAATACGCTCCTACTTTAAATTCGAACGATACACGTAGACAATAGCAACAACACTGTATTGCGAACGTTTTTAAAAGCTTTATGATCCCCTGAAGGATGAAATTTTCTTCAGGACTCCTGAAAACGAACACAGAAACGAAAGTAGCAGATGAAACGAGTTATTACTATTCTTCTACATTTCTATAGTCAAACTCATTTGCATTGTTGTTGCTTATGTTTGGGCTTCAAATATGTACCTTATCCCAAGTAGGGATAAAATAAGAATTACAAATTCCCGACTCCTTGCACAACTTTATGTTGTTGACTTTGCTCACTACAGTAAAACGATTTCAAAAAGGAAATCTTCAGAATACTTATTCTAATAATTCTTTTCTTTTTTTCTTTTTTCATTTGTTTCTGCTCCTCTTCCAGCCCTTGTCTAGTAAAAAACTCATTTCCTTGCTAACTATATTCATATGTATGTTACCTACATACGAGTATATCGACGAAATTGTAAAAAGGGTTTGTAGGAGATACAAAATTGTTTCATCTATCAATTGAAGGTGTAGTTTAAAGCTTTCAATTTTTATCCTTTTGTTTTTGTTTTTTTGAATTTTTAGGTCCGCTCGAGTTTAGTTTTTGTTCTTTTTTGATTTTCGAAGAAGATAACAAAATTCTCCTTTAAATTAATTTTTTCTTTGAAGTTGCAGTTTTTTTAAGTTTATACATGTTCCGCCGATTCGTCCAGTACCATCGAATGTAGGTCCATGGCTGATCTAGTTTTACGGGGCGGTTTTGGCAGCAAAACTTGCGGTCCAACAAAGACCGAGTTTAAGCGAGGTCTTGTGTATGCTGAGTATCCTGAAAAATAAAACAAAGTAACTCGTAAGTTTTAAAACACGAAATATAATATAAATTTATAATTAGATTTCTTTTGGGGACAAACACTAAAAAGAATGTGTTGATAGTGGTGTTAAACTTTCAGTAAATGTGCGGCACAACTTAAAGATATCTTCAGTTAGGTATCATTCTAATCTTGTCCCAGACCAATCCCAGATATAAGGCGCTATCGATGCTTTGGGAATCCAAAATGGCTAAGACAGGATCTGCCACCCTTATGGCTTATGCTGTAGCTTGTTCGACCAATTTTCTATTGAGAGGTTTAAGTGGTGAAAACCAATGCCATTGAATGGGTCGACGTGGAGTCCTGTATAACAGAAGCACGTTCCGTTTCCACGTCAATGAACCCGAAGAACATGATGTTTGTCAAAATTGAATGATTCCGAGAAGAAGGTATTAAACGAAACTATTCCTGAACTGAACTATTGAAGAACTGCAAGAAGGGTACTGATTTTGTTATCAAGTCAGTGGTGTTGTAGCACTACATTGTTATGTTCTGCAGCCATGAAAATGAAAACTTAAGTTATGAAGCAACAACAGGTTTCGGATACAAACGGATGTGCTTTGACAACACTATCAACTGAAACAAAGACAACGAACTTCGCATCTGCACCTGAAATGTTAGGTTCCCTTAAAGACCATGTGGACCCGAACAATTAGGGTGGACTCTGGACTGCCCGAAGCGGATGTTACCACCAACCACGAAATGTAATGCGCCAGACAGAATGATCCTGTGAGACTATGTTACAAAATCTGGCTGGCCACCCTGGAAGGCGAACTCGAAGTTTTTGCTGTTTTCTGGATTAAAAACATGGTTTAAATTGAGCATCTCTAATGAAATTATTAAATCAATGTCTATTTTTCATAAGTAGTATAAAGGAACCTGCAACAAGACATGAATGACACCGAAGAGGGTTCTTTAAAATTGCATCAAAACGATAAAACCTATTTCTTGTACGAGTATATCCTATGCGTCGATTACCTCTTTGAACAAAATTAAACAAAACATGTTACTACTGTTCTTACCAGACTTTAAGAAAATTGGCCCGTAAACTTGCTCAGCAAGACTTCACTTTTTAGTAAGAGTTTAAATTAACAGTCAAGTTTGCGGTGAGCACAACTACAGATGAAATGACTTTACGAGATACCGGTAAACCAAACGAATGCTTTTGCGATATTTCTAAGATGTCAACGAGTTTTCTTTTGTTTTTCACTATGGAAGACTGTAGACTGATTAATACCGACGCGACAGGAGCCTACTATATTTTTGGTAACCACCTAAGTGTGCATCAGTACATTAATAACATAACATCCTGCAACACTCGCCGTGAAAGTGTTGACGACAAAACGAAGCACTGCCTGTAAGAGTCCAGTCTAAAATCGTATCAGATTAGAGCTGTTGGTTCGAGTGATAGGACTATATTTTTTAAGGCTGAATTCTCGTAACTCCAATAAATGGAATATACAACGTGCAAAATAGATTAGGCCTTTGTTCCGATAGAAATAAAGACACAGCATGGCAGTATGTCTGATTTGTATAACAGAGAAGTTACGCCCAATCTCGTTGCAGATCACATCACGCAAAGAATCGAATGACTGAAGCCACACATACTTCTCATATATTTCAACGGAGGGGGAAAATAAAAACAAATCGAGTCTTTATCAATTTATCTAGAAAAGGAATTGCTGACAGACAATTTTGTAGACATTAAAAAGACGAAATCCACTTTTTATTTTTTCATCCAGAGTGTATCTCTGTCAAACTTCATCTTCTTATCCTTTCATTAACCCTTTCCTCGTTATACGAACTTATGCGTAACGAGTTTCCCATTTTTACTGCATCGCTGCTGCTCCGCTTATGGGGTTGGCTAATGTCGCAGACCGCAGAACGCGTCTACATAATGCTCAGTCCTGCATCGCTTCAGTGGTAAGCCCCAGGCGTTGATGCGCATTTGCCATCTGAGAAATCCAGGAATTCTTTTTCCGACCTCGGTTTCTTACAGTTGGAGTGACCGTAGTTGATAGTGCCTTTTTAACCGGATTTTCCGCAGATCTTCTTTGAACGTGGCAATACCAGCTTATTCTATTCGCCTCAAGCTGTTCGGTTACCGAATTCTTTATATGTAGACTTCCTCTTATACGCGTAGATCTAATGCAATCGCGTTTAGTGACTCCACTAGACATCCTTAACATTTTCATTTCCGCTGCCGTCATTTTGTTTTTAAACGCTTCGTACATTGTCCAGCACTGTGAACCGTATATAAGAGCTGGTCTAACAACCGTGGTGTAGAGTTTCCCCTTTAATTTAAGTGGAAATTTTCGGTCGCAAAAGATTCCCGAATTTTCCCGCCATTTCATCCATCCCACACTCACTCTGTGGTTTACGTCGTCGTCACATTTCGCTTCCATGTTAACGATTGATCCTAAGTACTTAAAGATAGTGCTTTTCGGAAGAACTATTCCGTCTAACATTATATCCGGAACAGGTCGCAACGGATGCGCAAATGGGCACGTCAAATGCTCCGTCTTTGAACGACTTATTTTAAACCCGTTTCTCTCTAGCGCATTTCTCCATGAATCTAAGGCGTTCTGTAAATCTTCGACGTTATCGCTAAGTATAACTGCAGTCTTTTAAAAGATAGCCGAATACTACGTTAAAGAGGAAAGGGCTAAGTACGCTTCCTTGATGCACTCCGACATTAACTGGAAATTCTCTCGTTAGTCCAGCAGAGCTTTTTACCGCAGTTTTCACGTTTCCGTACATGTCTTGTATTATTCTAACATACGTTTCCGGTACGTTTTGAGACCTCAGCGCGGCCCATATGAGATCCCTAGGCACTCGATCGAATGCTTTCTCGAGGTCGATAAATACCATGTGTAAGTCCTTAGACGAATCTCGGTGCTTTTCCATTATTATTCGTAGGCTTTGGATAGCGTCCACTGTCGATCTTCCTTCAACAAATCCACACTGGCTATTATCGAGCTTTATTATTTGCCGAAGACGTTCGTTTAAGACTCTTTCGACGATTTTCATTGTGTGTGACATAAGCTTGATTGAACGGTAGTTGTTGCATTCTCGAGTGTCGCCTTTTCCTTTGTATAATGGAACCAAAAAGCTACTTCTCCATTGATTCGGCATAGGTTGTCCACATTTTAATTTATTTAAAAGTTTCGATAGCCAAACGCTGCCGATCCCCTCCATCTTCGACCAAAACTCTGATGGAATGCTGTCTGGTCCCGCCGCTTCCCCCGCTTCATTTTTCCAATTGCTATACTTATTTCTTCGATTGAAAAGTCCGAAACTTCCTCCTCGAATAGACCAGCTGTCGGCACGATATCACGTGGAAACTGTTTGTTAAGCAACTCCTTGCAGTATTCAAGCCACCGGTCACAAATTTCCTTTTCATTTGTTAGTAAACGACCGTCTGCGTTTTTGATGTATTTCGGCGAGGTTATTTCCAATGAATTTTTTCTCCTCTGTGCAACGAGCTTAAAAATATTTGGCATTTTAGTACTGTACGACGCTTGAACTTCTTGGATAGCTTGTCTTCTATCTGCCGATCGTGAGGATATTTGTTCCAACTCCTGGTACAGGTTTTCCGCTTCTGCCGCTCGAGTTCGAGCCAGGACTTTCTTTGCGATCTTTTTAAGACGCTCGTATTCAAGAGCCAGTCGAGCTTTTTCGATATCGTCGCTCCGATCGCATTTTGTCCACGCTTGGAATTCACTCTTCTTGTCGGCCACAGCTCGTTTGGTTTCGTCATTCCACCACCATGTTTCTTTGCCGATATATTTCGATATAGTCCCCAGATGGGACTTTGCGAGTGTTATGCATTCCTCGTGCATGCTGTTCCACATTTCTTGCGGGCTAAGTGAGTCTGCTATACCATTTATATTTTGAAGTACTTCTTTAGCCAGTGCGATAAATCTTGCGCTTCGTTCCTTCGATAGATTATACCACCGGATTTTTGGCTTTCCAAACGATGCCCGTGTTTTCGGTGGTTCCGCTGTGAAAAATTCTATAATGAGCAGACGGTGTTGGCTTACTAGCGATTCTCCAAGTATTACTTTACAGTCCTTAACACGGTTTCTCATCGACATTTTGCAGAGGTGATAATCTATTTGCGTTTCGTGGCCTCCGCTGCTATAGGTGATAAGATGTCGTTGATGTTTAATAAACATTGTATTTAAGACGGTTAAGCCGTAAGCCCTACACGCTACAAGGATGTCTTCGCCAGCTGAATTTCTGGTTCCAAAGCCTTTACCGCCGTGGCAGTCCTCATAATCAACATTTGTTTCTCCGACGTGGCCATTTAAATCTCCGCCTACGAATAGCATCTCATCGATAGGTATATTTCTAAGCAAATTACCGAACTCTGACCAAAATGTATCTTTTTCCGATTGGTCTCATCCATTTTGTGATTTTGTGGGGCGTACGCGCTAACAATGTTCCACGTTTCATTGTGTATGACGAGTTTAACACTCATCAAACGGTTGCTAATTTTCAAGATACCAACGATGTTGCTTAGAAGATCCGCTGCAACAACGATTCCAACACCGTTTCGTCCATTGACCGTTCCATGGTAGAACATCTTAAATGCCTTAGTTTTTAAATCTAGAAAACGCGCTTTATTTCCTGTATTACACCACTTCGTTTCCTGTACGCACAGGATTTGTAGAGTTCTGCGACGCATAATCGCTTCCAGTTCTAAACTTTTTGAGGTTATCGATCCGACGTTCCAACTTGCAAACCGAAGTTTATGAAAATATTTTGGAAACTTCATTTTGCCCGCCCCCGGAATCCGTCGGGCTCTGACACAAGCACTTCTGCTTGCTCTGGGATCACCCGAGTGCGTTGCAATCGTGGTGCCCAGCGGGGTAGTGCTATAAATTGCGATCATTTCCATGAAGTTTGAAGTTTGAATGGTTTGACACTTGTATGCTCATTTCGAATTGATTGACTGTTCTTTTACCCCACCGGTAGTCTCCAGACGTGGGAACCCACTGATTGCATACAAACTTGTGGGAAAGTTTTAAGGTGTTAAAGTGTCACAGGCTCATTTTTGGTGTCATAGTACCTTGTATATGATTTGGTGTCCCATTTAGTCGCCTCTTACGACAAGCTGGGAAGCACTGCGGCACTATTCTTTATCCGATGGCGCACGGAATAGTGTATCTCTGTCAAACATAGTGTAGAATCGACACTTGCATGGCAATGACACAATGAGCCTCTCGGATTATGATGGGAAATCATTCCTTCTGAACATCTTCTTTTAATATTTTACAATCCATCGTATGCTTCCGATGTTTTCGCAATAAATTACCTTCTCTGTCGTAGTCATTTTTTTGGAAAAAAAAAATAAATATGGAGTCCAAAAGCTGGTACTCAGCCTTATCCTGCTTGAACTAAGTATTGGTCGGTGCAATGTCGTAACTTTATAACTGTGACCTTTGATTGGTTTATGAGCTTCGGCCCCATTTCTGAAAATAAGAACCGGCTATTACTTGTATAATAAACTCCATTTAGATTCAGCACTTCATAGTAAATCTTTTCAACTTACTATCTCACCAAATAAAAAGAAATGGATATGTAATCATGTGTAATAGAGTATATTTTGAAATTCACAACTTTTTATAAAACTAAAAATACTTCAGATTTAAAAAAAAACGCAAAAACCAACAAAGTAGCCAAATTGTGTTGTGCAAAACCTAAGCAACTTTGTAACACACCGTAAAAAAAAAAAATAGCTCACAGTACTTTTCCAGTCAGGTTACACATGAAATGTTGTCAGGTCTTTGTCTTTGATCTTGAGTGATTGTCTTTGATCAGTTTTATTTTAAGTTAGTTGCATAATTGATTTTTTTTTTTTAAAATTTCGCGACAAAGTTACTCTCCTTCTCTTAAACTAAAGATTATTGATGAACTGAAGTCTGGAGATACTCAGGCAACATTAGCTAAACGTTATAATATTAATAAATCGATTATTTCACGTTTAATAAAAAAACATAATGCAACAGGAGTCGTTGAAAGTCAAAATGTCGGTGGCATGTCGAACGGATAGAAACATTTGTGGTGTAATTAAAAAATAACGGTTCATAAGTTCGAATGAAGTCGTAAAATCACTTGATTTAAACATTGATGCTAGCACGGTGCGAAGACGTGCAATTGAAAATAATCTTCGAAGTTACAAGCCGTGCAAAAAACCGATATTCATAAAAAGACATTTAAGGAACAGGTAGTGCAATTAAAACATAATTCCACCTAAAATCTTTTTTTTATATTTGGCTAAATTTTGCAAGAAAATACCAACACTGGTCTCCTGAAAAATGGAAAACAGTTCTTTTCAGCGACGAGTCACAATTAAACTTAATTAATTCTGACGGGATATGTTATGTGAGAAGTCGTAAAGGGCAGCGACTCAATCCTAGATTGTGCACAACCACTGTAAAGCATGGTGGGGGTAGTGTGATAGCGTGGATCTGTTTTTCGGCAGGAGGTGTAGGTCCATTCTACGAAATAGATGGAATAATGGACCGATTCAAATATAAATCCATTCTAGAATCGGTAATGCTACCACATGCTGAGTGGAAAATGCCACTTCAACAGGATAACGATTCGAAACACACATCGAAGTTGGTAAAGGAGTGGTTAGCGGATAGTGGGATTCAAGTCCTTGATTTACCAGCCCAATCACCCGACTTGAATCCCATCGAAAACTTGTTTGGTATCCTAAAAAACCGTGTCGCTGGACAACACTTTTCCAACAAGTCTCACCTATTCAAAGCTTTGAAAGTTGAGTGGGAAAATATATCCCAGGATACACTTTCAAAGTTAATTACATCTATGCCTCGTCGTTGCGCCTCTGTTATTCAAAATAAAGGATATTACGAGGGCGGGTCAATAAGTCCGTGACTTTTTGAATTTCTGACCTCTTTACTGAAACAGCAACACTGCTCCTGTCAACAGGCATCTGTCAGTTGACTCCTGTCAAAATTTAAACTTGCTGCGTCAGTTAGTTTGTGTTTGACAGCTATTTTTATCAGACTACTCACTTATTTGAGGAGAAAATGGAAAAAAGTGAATTTCGTGTGCTTATTAAGCATTATTTCTTGCGAAAAAAAACCATTACCGAGACCAAGGCTAAGCTTTATAAATACTATGGGGACTCTGCACCATCGATTTCAATGGTAAAAAAGTGGTTTACTGAATTTCGTTGTGGCCGTACAAGCACTGAAGATGCCGAACGTCCTAGACGCCCAGTTGAGGTCTCTACACCCGAAACAATCGAAAAAATTCACGATATGGTGTTGGCCGACCGAAGATTGAAAGTGCGAGAGATTGTGGAAGCCGTAGGGATCTCGCATGGCTCAGTGGTTTCAATTTTGAATGATCACTTGGGCATGAGAAAGCTTTCCGCAAGATGGGTGCCGCGTTTGCTCACAGTCGACCACAAACGCAATCGTGTAACAACTTCACAGGAAGGTTTGGCGTTGTTTAATCGCAATATGGCCAAGAAAAAAGTTCTTTTCCACCAAGACAATGCAAGGGTGCACACATGTGCAGTTGCAATGGCAAAAATCCATGAATTGGGCTATGAATTGCTCCCTCATCCACCCTATTCTCCAGATTTGGCTCCGCGCGACTACTTCTTGTTCCCAAACCTGAAGAAATGGCTTGGTGGAAAAAGATTTGACTCCAATGATGAAGTCATCTCGCAAACAAAGGCCTATTTTGAGGACCTCGACAAATCATTTTTTTTTGGAAGGGATAAAAAAATTGGAGAAGCGTTGGACAAAGTGTATAGAGCTCAAGGGAGACTACGTTGAAAAATAAAATTATTTTTTTATCAGAAAATCTGTGTTTTAATCCAAAAGTCACGGACTTATTGACCCGCCCTTGTACACAAAATATTAAAAAAGTTGCTTAGGTTTTGTACAGCTCAATTTGACTACTTTAATGGTATCTGAAGTATTTTTACTTTTATAATGGCAATATCGAGCGCTTTATGTCTTTAAGGAGCCATTAGCATTTGCTTTTTACGTTCAACGTTGTGCAAATGTTATTGGAGAATGTTCTTTTTCTTCTTATCCCTTTATTAACCCTTTCCTCGTAACACGAACTTATGCGTAACGAGTTTCCCATTTTTACTGCATCGCTGCTGCTCCGCTTATGGGATTGGCTAATGTCGCAGACCGCAGAACGCGTCTACGTACTGTTCGGTCCTGGATCGCTTCAGCGGTTAGCCCCAGGCGTTGTTGTGCATTTGCCATCTGAAAGATCCAGGAATTCTTTCAGTTGGAGTGACCGTAGTTGATAGTGCCTTTTTAACCGAATTTTCCGCAGATCTTCTTTGAACGTGGCAATACCAGCTTATTCTATTCACCTCAAGCTGTTCGGTTACCGAATTCTTTATGTGTAGACTTTCTCTTATACGCGTAGACCTAATGCAATCGCGCTTAGTGACTCCACTAAACATCCTTAACATTTTCAATTCATTTTTTGTTTTTTATTTTTAAACGTTTCGTACATTGTCCAGCACTGTGTGCCGTACATTAAAGCTGGTCTAACAAGCGCGGTGTAAAGTTTTTCTTCAATTTAAGTGGAATGTTATAGTAAAATGATCAAGAACTTTTTAACAGCAGTATTAGAATGTTGAGCCGTGGTTAACTTGGATGGTGCAACTTCACATACAATCGATGTTAGATGAGGTCTGTTTCCACAGAAACTTATTTGGAGATATTTTGATATCGATTAGCCTTCCCTTTCCGACGAACATTTCAGTTTTCACCATGAAATCGGACATTTCAGGTAGTATTGTAGCTTGTAAAAGGAACAGATTCCTACTTGTCCATGCGCCTTTAACAATGTAAAGTTAAACGAAATCGGGAAACAGAGCTGCGTCTGAAGTTCCATATTTCAACACATGAAATCCTTTCCCATTGATTTCTACTTTTTGAAGCAAAGGTGCAATGTATAACTATAGATATCAGCGTGACTTGCACTAGGCGAAATAGACCAGAGATTAGCAGATTCATTCATTTGACTTTGACTGTATTTGCAAAGAATGAGCTTCCAAAATTCCACCATAAAATAATAACTATTTATTTCAAACCAAGTTCCTTCCGAATAATCATTTTTCTCATCAAACATTAACGAAGCAGAAAACGGTCTTATGAAACTCGTAGCGTAACCCATTAGAGCATTTTATGTGAAACCTCATATCCGTATAGTTGAATGCAGCTATTCCTTTAAATTGAAAGCTCAATCACGTCATTAAAAGTGAATTACTATTGTGTAACCCCAGCATTTCAGGAGTCATTTCATTGCAAATGTTTTCCTTCACCCATTTGAACGCGTTGGTATTTCTTTCCGCAAAAATTCATTGACGTAAAATAACGAGCAATGTACGAGTAGCACAAGGATACGAATAATGCCAAATGCTGGCATACGAGTATGTTGATGTGTATTACGACATTTTGTATTGTGGTATGTCTTGAAGGTTTTAGAATAAAACAACTTCTCTAAAGTAGTATTTTGGTTGCATTTGTACTTGAAGTTATCTCCCAGATATGCAGAAATGGAAGAATTTCCTTTCGCAGTATCAAATTCCAGAGGAAGGTGATGCAGCACATGTACGAGTAAAAGATACACTGCATCCAATATTACACTGCAATGTGTTGTAAGAATAATGTTTATTGCGTGCAGGTGATTTTGCTCTATCCATCAAGATGTCATGTACTCTGGTGATTTGCAAAATAACATTTTAGCTTAATGTGCACAATTCTCCAACTAGAAAATAGAGTTTTTGCAAGGGGGCCACAGTAGGTGTAGATATTTGTGGTTCTTAAAAAATTAACTTAATCGTCTCCTTAGTTTTACACTCCAAGGATTCTGTTTTACTTTTACTGAATACGAAAACACAACTTTTATATAATTCTATGCCTTCAAAAAACTAACCTTTTATGCACGAATGAGTAGTCAAACATAAAACTCAAAATGTTGATGATAAAAACATAAAGTCAATGTGTAGATTTAAAAAAAAAAACCAAAACAAATTATAGAATTTAAGAACAATTTACCTTTTGTGTAAATAGCTGGAGTATATGTCGCAAACTTGCATGCGGGTATATTAAATTGGCCAGGCAAACCCATTGACATCCTAGATACAGATGCTCGCTGAAAGAAAACAATACGAAAACCATCATTACTCGTGAAAAAAAAACATCGAATGTCAGTTAGTATCTACACACACTCGTACTATCAAAATGTACTTGTAGAAAAATATATTAAACAAAAATAACATGTGTTTACGTTTAGATCAAATTAATAAAAGAACTTCTAGTAAAATAATACAATTTAAATACAAGCTTCAATTATTAGTATCTGTATCTTTGAAAGGGAAACTAAAAGAACCATCGATCACCGAGATTTTGCTTATGGTTGATATTAATACGTGGTTTACAAGGTGTTTTTCAAAGTAAACATAACTTTAAAAATTTATATCTTTAGTAAGGCCATCTATTGGCAATTACAAACAAAGGTACTATCATGACAATTCGATGAATAAAAGGGAAGTTATTGTGTCTAAAGTGACAGTATGCTTGTGTCATCAGAACAATTTGAATGATTGCCAATGAGCTAAAACCCGAAAAATGTGTAGAGAAGCATAAGGTGAACATAATAAATCATATTGATTTACTTTTAAGATTCCAAAGGCATTGCCTACAAAGAGTTCCTTCCACCGGTTTTAACAGCTAATGCACAATTGTATATTGGTATTCTGAAGCGTTTAATGAATCGTATTCATCGACTATAACACATTGATCGACAATTGTAGTTGATTTTTTAGGCTACAAATTGCATTTTAAATTCGGGAGGCAGCCACTCCCCGTGTTCGCCTAATTTGGCACCCTACGTCGTTTATTTTTTTCGGGAAAATGCATTTGCAAAGGAAAACGTTTTTGGACGTAGAAGCCCGCGGTAGGCTTCTGCGACATACTTTTAAATGACATGCAAGTTGCTGTATTGAATTGGAAGTGGTCTATTTTAATTAAAATAAATCGACTTAGTCTAAAAACTATCTGTTGTCCTTTTTTTTCAAATATTCCTGTGTGCTTTGGAATGCGCTAGTAGGCCCACCGACGCAAGTTGCTAAATCGATCTTTTTTGGCGGTCAATGAAGGCAATTGTGACAAGCATGAAATGTTGAAATATGTGATCTATTGTGACATGTATATGACACGATCTATATACAAAAACTTAGCAAAAAAAAAATAATTTATTGTAGGCACTCTACGTTCTACCTAATCATTATTTTCAGACTTTCGAGCAAAGACGTGTAATTGCTTAAGTAGTCAAATGCACAAAATGTAAAATACAATACTAGTATCCATGGGCAGCGTAATGGAGTGTAAATCGAATGATCACAACGGAAATACTCCACAGTGTGGTTATCACTCCTTTAGCACGCGTCAGAGTGGTAAACTTAGTGAAGTCGAGAAGCCGAGAACGTTTTCTAGAGTCCCTTATACTGTGCTTTCACAGTCGGAATAGTCTGCAGTTATCAGTACACACATAATCGAATGACATTAACACAATCTCGATGGTCAATTCACTGGTCGATTTAAGTAAGTCTTAAATTTCATTGGCAGTATATCGCATATTATGCGGGTCAGGGTTGTTAATATTTTCGACCAAATACTTAATTAGAAGTCACTTCAGTCAGGGATCTGCCCCCGGTTGCGAACTTTACTATTTTCCACTTGCGCGTACTACTTAACATGAGGTCTTCCTCTACTGCATTTTCCTCCCGGTTAGGACTCGAAAACTCTTCGAGCTGTGTGTTGATGTTCATTCGCTCTACATATTACAGTTATCTTTGGCGACCTATAAGCTCTATTCTGACCAAATCAATGTCATTATGTAACTCGTATAGTGCGCTGTTAAATTTTATAAAATCTGTTTAATTTTTCTTGACAACGTCTTATTAAATATCGGAACAGCGACTGACAGAAAAACCTTTTCGTTTGATTTCTGTGATAATTGTCCGATCGTTCAAATTAAGTGTAATATGAATTCTGACACGATTTTTCAAAAAATTAACCGATGGACTGAACATTGTCACAAAAGTTTTGATACAAATTAGGGATCAACTTTAACCTTCTCAAGAGCCCAATCCAGACCATCTGCATTTTGTACGGTTGTAAACAAAGAGTCCTTCAAAATATTATCTACATAACAGACAGAAAAAGTCCAAACTGTTCCGATTAATGCCGAACTACAATTCCGGTTCTAGCACTCCCAGCGGCTAGAGTTTCTTCTGTACGTACATAATACATTATTATCTTTTCGTCACAAAGAATGTATGCCATGAATGATTTATTAACAACACGACAAAAGCGAGCTCAGTTGGCCGATTATGTAGACTAAAACAATTACATAATGTTCTATAAGTCTGCTACTTGTATTTACTCATTTTTTTATTAAATTTATTATTTCGATGCAAGAGAATTTAACTACCTGGGCTCTGCAGTAAGCTACGGCAATTAACGGTTTCTTGACAACAAAGGAGATTCTCTACAAAATTGCCATCAACATCGGTATCTTGTTTCACGGCTCTGATGCATGGACCTTTTCTTGGTCAATCTAAGAAACAACCTCTCCGTGTAATTGTCGGTACAATAAATGAAAAAAAAGATTCTATGGAGCTTGGAGTTCATATCAGGCAGTTTGAAATAGTTCAACGTCAATTTGCCGCAGCAAAAGTACTACGCCTCCTGCTGTCTAAAAAGCTTTGGTGTAATCTGCATAAGATTGTTGTCCAGAGCAATGCATTTTGCTTAATTTAGCTCCATATTAACTGAAACACTCTTTCCTACAAGATGTGTCTCGTGTTGTTGTAACTAATGTCAATCGTACGGTCAGCGCAGTGTACCTGCCAAATTTAGCGAATTTTATTATTGCCATTCAAATCTAAATGATATGGCCAAAACACATGTGCTTGTAGTACTGCTGGCATCTCTGCCCGTGAAACAGATGTGCAGATATTTTTTGAAATCAATCGCATCGGTTGCTATCATTTTACAGCTACGAATTTAGAAATAGAGATGTGTTGCAGAACAGCGCTGCGTGCAGCATTTATATGTAGCTTCACAAATCAAAACATGTGTATTCTACTGCACACAAAATTCTGCGCATGTATTTTGAGCAATATACAGATGAACTCCATCGGAGAATAGTAATAATATTCCGACATGATATTAACTTTCCCACAGTCATGGAAGATCGCAAGAGTTTTGCTAAACGCAAAAACAAAACATATTGCAACTTGCTTCGGTGACTTGGACCTATTAGCATTCTTCCTTGTTTGTCTAGGCTCTTCGAAGAAATAATATCAGAACAACTTATAAGACACATATCACTTAATCTCATATATTCTTGGCAGTCTGGTAAGAGCAAATTTACCTGAAAATATTAGGAAAGACTTTAATAGGTGTAGCATACCTGTACTCTGTTTACTAGCCTTTCAAAGACTTCGGATATAGTAAATCACAAAATTTTGTTCTGGAAACTTAAAAAAACTTCTTCGGAATTTGTAAGAGGTCAGTTAAACTAATTGATAATTTCCTCTCTGAGAGGTTGCAAAAGATCATTCTAATATAAATCATTCGTTTCTGAAACCAATCTTACAGGGAGAACAACAGGGCTCAATCTTGGCACCTTCATTATATTGTTTTTATAATAAATAGCTTCCCGACTGTGTATAAACATACTTTAGTTCTTCTCTATACAAATGATGTCCAACCTCATGTTGCCTGGAACAACACTCCAGCTCCAACAAGAAAAGAGAAAGCAAGTAGTGAAATAAAATATCCGCCGGAAATAAAAGAACTGGTGAGAAAAGAGGAGAGCGCGCAAAAGATGGCAACAATCCCGTGCTCCCCAGCATAAAACATACTTAAACCACTTATGCAACAAGTTGAAGAAAGCAATACGAGATTACAAAAATCGGAATATCTCTTCATAGCTCGAAGTTCTGACTGCCGAAAGAAGTTCAAATTACTCCCTCTGGAAAGCCATGAAGGGAATCAAAAAGCCTCAAATGCAATTTCCTCCCATAACAAAAAATAATGGCGAATGGGCAAAAGGAGATAAAGAAAAGGCGGATCTATTTGCCGAGCACCTAGAAGAAACGTTCAAGCCTTTTAGAATAAAAACAGTATCCCTACGAGAACTTAACCAAGCAATTAAAAAATTGAAAAATAACAAAGCCCCTGGTTATGATTTCATAACTGGTCAAATTCTCAAGGAGTTGCCAAAGAAAGCCCTGATCAAACTGCTCCAACTTATAAATGCCGCGTTAAGATTATTAAACTTTCCAAGCCAATGGAAAGTTGCCGAAGTTATAATGGTCCCGAAACCAGGCAAATCTCTAAATGAAATAAAGTTCTACAGACCGATATCGCTTCTGCCGATAATATCTAAAATATTTGAAAAACTCCTATTGAAGCGCTTGCAACCGATCATTGAAGAGAGACGTCTAATTCCTGAACATCAATTCGGTTTTAGAACTAAGCACTACACAATTGACCAGGTTTTTAGAATTACGAATGAAATTGAGCCCTAGAGGGGAAAAAGATATGTTCTAGCGTGTTTCTTGACGTGTCTCAGGCCTTCGATAAGGTATGGCATGAAGGCTTAAATTTAAAGCTAAGTCAGGTTCTCCCGACAGAGCTGCATACAATTCTGAAATCGTACCTGGAAAACAGAATTTTTCGTATTAAACATGGCACCGAATACTCAGAATTTAAAGAGATCGCTGCTGGAGTTCCGCAAGGAAGTGCATTTGGCCCGGTATTGTTTTTACTCTATACTCGAGACATACCGGAAGAATCAGGTACCATAGTAGCCACGTTCGTGGACGACACGGCGGTACTAGCTACAGATACTTCAGTCGAGGTAGCTACTGGAAAGCTACAAACGGCTTTGGATCAAATCTACGAATGGACAAAGATATGGCGAATTGTTCTCAATGAGACCAAATCTACTCCTGTTAATTTTTCTTACCGGAAAGTAAACAACCATCCCATTTTCCTTATCTAGGATTGTAAAACTGAAATGGAAGCCGCATGTTAAGAAGAAACGTGATGAACTTGAAAATAAATTCAGACAAATGTACTGACTACTAGGAAGACATTCCAGGTTAAGCATACATAACAAACTACTCATCTATAAGTGCTTAAACCTGTTTGGACGTACGGTATACAACTTTGGGGTTGTACTAAACCAAGCAACCGAAATATTCTCCAAAGCTATCAAAACAAAGTTCTAAGACAAAGCGTGAACACCCCATGGTATATCAGAAACAGTGATATCCACAGCGACTTAGGAATAGTTACCGTCGAGGACGAAATAATGAACTTTGCTCGCAGACTCCGTATTCGTCTTCATTGTCTTCATTGTAATAATAAAACACTCCAAATTCTGGACGAGATAAACTTAGTGCGTCGATTACAAAGAACGAGATCATTCGATCTGGCGCGATAAGGACGATCCGCATATAATAGCGGCAGTAGCTGGGGATTTTGCTGGAAAGCTAACTGCCCCACGCGAACGTTATTTGAAACGGAAACTACTTGATAAGGTAAATTAGTTGTAGTCGATAAGAAGGAAGGCGTGTTTTTAGTGAGTAAGAATCTCACACTACTATGAGCAACGGGTTCATAGTGTCTATGAAGATTTTCACACCTACCCACCAACAAAGAAAAAAAAAAAAAATTTCCAAGGACATTCCGAAACTTACGTGAACTCCGGCTTGTTGCTGATGAGGACCTTAAAGAAATACAAAAGTGGTCAGTTTCAAATGGGTTAAAATTATAACTCACAAGTAATTCCTACACCCTACAAACGATTTGACTTAAGCACCTTCCCCAAAATATATGGCTTTCAAACATTAAAATAGAATTTGTTAAGCACGTTACTAGTCTCGGGTTACCTAAATTATCTAGTTACAATCACAATAACGCAGTCATTGGTCTTGTATATGGATATCTTCGGAAACTGTTGCTGAATGTGTACTTAACACCAATTGTATCATGGTGGAAGATGGTAATACCATTAATTCTACCTCTTAATACATATACGAATGTGATCTACTGTACTTTCGACTCCGTGTCTCAACTTAGTTACAAATCGCGCTTAAAGATTCCACACATGATGACCACATTTGCCCTTAGATTGTACTCTACAAGTTTACGTCAATACCATAAAACCACGTACCCTTATTTTTTGATTTTGCAATACATCAATTTAATTTGAATAAATATCAAATTTTTTTTGAAGACGTCAGATAAATTCTGTTCAAGGGCGCATTTGTTTCAAAGTTTTCAAATCAGATTGCCTGAATTATGAGTGGAGCCTACATTTGTCGTCTTCCGTCCACCATGTTTTGAATATTTCTTCTCATCTTCAAAAGTCGTATATTTTCCCCGATTCACTCTCATTCACCGTGAAATAAAGTTTTCTTGTAAAATTCTTCACCAAATCCCCTTGTCCTTATAAGTTCCCTAATTTCGTCAAAACTCATATTTAATTGTGTGCCAGACTGAAGAAAAGAGGGGCCCTTTGAATGTAAATCATGAACGTAAGCTACATCCCCAAATCGACATGAGACACAAACAAAGAAGCAAATAACTTCCCATTACTGTGTCAAGCTCCTCAAATCACCTTTTGTTTGTGATGAAATTCAAAACGACATCTGACAAATGGAATTTGAACTTCAATGGAAATTTAAAACACGAGCATGTACAGGTATACTCCCTTGAAATGTGACGCATGGAACAAAAAAATAACGCAATTTAATGCCAACTTACCGGATGTGATTGTAGCGAATCCAAGTCGACGAGCGGGCAGGAAGACCTATGTTGCTGCTGGAACTTTGGTTGATATGGCTCCAGCATTCGGATTTTACCCCAACGATTAAAGAACAAAACGATGGCGCCTACCCACAGTACCAGCACCAAGCCAACTATTAAAACCTCTTCCGTCCGGACAATGATTTTCGGACCTGCAAAACAGGAAATGAAAAACACCAAAAGCGCAGGTAAATGATTTATGCAGTAAAAAGAGTACGAGTACAACAAAAGGTTTAGCACTTTCAATTCGTTTATAATCCTTTGAAAAGCATTTCCGTTTATATGTATGTATCTGTGGCGGAAAGTGTTTTATCGGCGGAAAACCTTCTTCCTCTACGTGACATTTTAATTGAGCACAAAATGTACATATCCGTACGTTGCCAAGTCATAGGTTGGTTTGGTTTATCTGCCTCTCTTATGGAGTTTTATGAGCGAATATGTTACCTGAATTCCGCTTCTGTTTTATGAGGAATAAAAATGTTGGGAGATACTTTTCTAAAGCTTGATTGTGACTTAATTGCAACTATTCCAAATAGTCCCACTGAATACATTTTACAAGAGTGTTCTTTGGATCATCGGAACCTACCTTCTTCTGTAAGATTTGTTGAATTCAGTGTGATATCGCCGGGTTGAAAGTCTGTGTTCAATGCAGTCTCTTGTACTTCGACAACAAAATCTGGTCCATTCCACCCGGAGCCCCATTCTAAAAATATTAACCAAAAAGATATTAAAATCTATTCTCCAGAACCTGCTGGGACAATAATGTATCTGTACCTTCTGAAACTCCCGGAGTAGATTCCACTTGTGGTAATTGACGATCCAGTTTGTATCTGAAAGAAAAAATGCATTTGATTATAGATTTGTTTTGTTTTTCCTTTGAAGAAATCTTAAGGGCGAACATGTGTGTGAAATAAATTATGTTGTCTGTTCGTTTTGTTAACTTGGATTCTAGCCAACAAATTAACTACACACTGCAGAATACAAGAGATGACCGACAGGAAGGAACAGCAGCCAAATGTGCTTAGCCAGATGTACTTATGGGTCAGTGTTTCTATTTTAAAATTAAGTGATTTTCGGACGAGAGAAATGTTTAATTCAAATTTTAATGAAACTTGTACAACACTCATGAGCTATTGTCTCTTGTGCGCACACACAACAGATACAGCAAAATCTGTCATAGAATGCAACACGTTCACCATATTAAACTCTATTAATCACGTTTTGTTGATTTTTGAAATTAATTTCCAAATCATGACTATCGCAAAACCTCTATTAGATACTCGTACAACTAAGAAATGTCTAATATTGAGTCATGTTAAATGTTCGTGTATATTGTATACCCAATTGACTTTTCATCATCAATCTCCTACTGTACCAGTTCTAATTTATTTTTTTGGGATGTCTTCTTCCTCACACTATTTATATATATCAAAAGTTAAGCAGCCATTAGCGTTGATATTTGAGAGACGTGCACGAATAATCAGCTACAATCTGATGCTAGATGTCCATTCCCTTAACTGAAATATTGTACATATAACCGATTTCTAGGAAGAATAATGCGTTAGAATGTTGTTTCGAAGAACAAACACTGTTACACCTGTATAGTAAGCAAAAGTGCATCTTTTGACAAAGTCGTGGATGACAAAAGAGCAATTCGCCTACAAAACCAAACATATAGCAACATGACTCGCTGATGACGTTCAAAAAGGTGGCTACCCCCGCCTTGGTGGCATATAATGCGATACAGGTGCCCACAATACATATACGAAATATGAGTTAGCTAGGAACATCTCTAGAGAAGGAAGATTCCGTAAGATGAATTCGAAGCACGGATGCCGATATCTTAAGTGAAAATAGAAAGCAGGCTATCAAAAATTTTGATTTTAGTGCACTAGGTTTCATACGACCTTTAAAATTGTTGGAAATGAGCAAACAATTACGCATTCATAATTGCCCTCCACAGGAGAATGTGAGCAGGTGACGAAATTCACATTCGAAATGAACTAACGAAAATCAAGGAACATGAGAAGCGCCTGGTCAAGTATTAAACAAGAATGAACAGCACAGGATACCAAGCCCGAACAAAAATTAGCCAAGATAGCCCACGAAACGTTGAAGTTCACTCATAGTCAACGCTGAGGCTGTTCAACAACAAGGCGCACTATCCTCCAAAATGGTCTGCTCTTCATACTTACATATTTAAGGTGGCGCTAAAGTTCGGAATGGACCTGGGCATCAATCAATAAGAATATCAAGTCAGCTCGATATTTCGCTAGCTATCTTCAGTTTCGCACACTAAGCTGGCTGAGGTCCCTTTCTACTGGCGTGCGCCACTAGAGTCGCAGTCGTGCTTTACTGTCCTTTTCTTTGATAGCGGATTCGATGATTTTTCGGACTGGATGTCCATTCGCTCTACATGACCCAGCCATCGCAGCCATCGGACCTTTAATCTTCTGGATAAGTCGATGACGCTGTATAGCCAGTACTGTTCGTCGTTGTATCTCCTCCTCCACTCATAGTTCATGCAGACGTTACTGAAAGCCTGCATAAATTTCTCTTTAAGTAGCCAAGGGCGCCTTTGGCATACAACCGGACTGGGACTATTAAGGGTTATCCTCCACTTTCGCCGCTTTTATCTCAATTATTGCAAAAGCGCAACTGACATCACGCTGCTTTCTTCCGATTATCCCAATATCATCGGCGTACTAGGTGGGGTGAAAAGTAACCTCCTTGACCGCCAGAATGCGCTGCTACTGCTAAAAAGGTTATGGTGCCTTGAAGTCCGTTCATATTTAGGCAGACATGCCAAATTTCAGTCCGATACTGTCTTTAGTTTTGTTTTGACAGCTTTTTGTTGTTGACGTGTTTGGCATAATGTTGAGTATGGACAAAAACGATTTTCGTTCTCTCATAAAACATTATTTTTTGAAAGGCAAAACGGCGAAGGAAACAAAAGAAAAGTTGGATAAATATTATGGGGCTAATGCTCCGTCAGTTTACACCGTCAAATATTGGTTTCGAGAGTTTCGTGGTGGCCGCAACTCCACTACCGATCAAGTCCGCAGCGGCAGGCCCTCCGATACGGTGACAGAGGACTTCTTATCCTTTTATTAACCCTTTCCTCGTTATACGAACTTATGCGTAACGAGTTTCCCATTTTTACTGCATCGCTGCTGCTCCGCTTATGGGGTTGGCTAATGTCGCAGACCGCAGAACGCGTCTACATAATGCTCGGTCCTGGATCGCTTCAGTGGTTAACCCCAGACGTTGTTGCGCATTTGCCATCTGAGAAATCCAGGAATTCTTTTTCCGACCTCGTTTTCTTACAGTTGGAGTGACCGTAGTTGATAGTGCCTTTTTAACCGGATTTTCCGCAGATCTTCTTTGAACGTGGCAATACCAACTTATTCTATTCGCCTCAAGCTGTTCGGTTACCGAATTCTTTATATGTAGACTTCCTCTTATACGCGTAGATCTAATGCAATCGCGTTTAGTGACTCCACTAGACATCCTTAGCATTTTCATTTCCGCTGCCGTCATTTTGTTTTTAAACGCTTCATACATTGTCCAGCACTGTGAACCGTATATAAGAGCTGGTCTAACAACCGTGGTGTAGAGTTTCCCCTTTAATTTAAGTGGAAATTTTCGGTCGCAAAAGATTCCCGAATTTTCCCGCCATTTCATCCATCCCACACTCACTCTGTGGTTTACGTCGTCGTCACATTTCGCTTCCATGTTAACGATTGATCCTAAGTACTTAAAGATAGTGCTTTTCGGAAGAACTATTCCGTCTAACATTATATCCGGAACAGGTCGCAACGGATGCGCAAATGGGCATGTCAAATGCTCCGTCTTTGAACGACTCATTTTAGACCCGTTTCTCTCTAGCGCATTTCTCCATGAATCTAAGGCGTTCTGTAAATCTTCGACGTTATCGCTAAGTATAACTGCGTCGTCAGCGAAGAGAATTGCCGTTACATTTGCTTCGCGCATGCAGTCTTTTAAAAGATAGTCGAATACTACGTTAAAGAGGAAAGGGCTAAGTACGCTTCCTTGATGCACTCCGACATTAACTGGAAATTCTCTCGTTAGTCCAGCAGAGCTTTTAACCGCAGTTTTCACGTTTCCGTACATGTCTTGTATTATTCTAACATACGTTTCCGGTACGTTTTGAGATCTCAGCGCGGCCCATATGAGATCCCTAGGCACTCGATCGAATGCTTTCTCGAGGTCGATAAATACCATGTGTAAATCCTTAGACGAATCTCGATGCTTTTCCATTATTATTCGTAGGCTTTGGATAGCGTCCACCGTCGATCTTCCTTCAACAAATCCACACTGGCTATTATCGAGTTTTATTATTTGCCGAAGACGTTCGTTTAAGACTCTTTCGACGATTTTCATTGTGTGTGACATAAGCTTGATCGAACGGTAGTTGTTGCATTCTCGAGTGTCAAATGTCAAATGTCAAAAAAAATGTATGAAATGGCGTTGTCTGACCGGAAAGTGAAGGTGCGCCAGCAAGCAGATACCACAAAGATTGAGTGCGCACGCCATATTTTGGGCAATATTCAGCATATGAAAAAGTTATCCTGCCGCTGGGTGCCGCGCATGCTCACTCCTGACCAAAAACACGAACACGAGAGCACTTCGAAAGAGTGTTTGGACTTGCTGATGCGGAATCGGGAGGACTTTTGGCGTCGTTTTTTAACTGTTGATGAAACCTGGATCCACTATTACACGCCAGAAAATAGAATGAGTGCCCAGCAATGGACTGAAGCTGGCACGATTGCTCCGAAGCGGCTGAGGGAGGCTCAATGGGTCGGAAAGGTTATGGCGTCGGTTTTCTTGGATTGTCAAGGCATACTCTTCGTGGACTACCTCGAAAAAGGAAAAACCATCAACAGCGAGTATTACTGTGCATTATTGGAGCGATTGAAGGCCGAAATCGCTCTGCAAAACGGCCTCACATGAAGCGAAAAAACATTTAAAAAAATTTTTTTTCGTTCCCATGGAGGTTACGGTGGGGTTTACCCCACCTAGTATGTGGGTAATTGCCGGACTTTTCAACGATTGTGCCTCTTGTGTTTGCGTGTCAATTTTGCACTAGTCTCTTAATAATGATGTTGAAAAACTCGCATAACACCGCATCGCCCTATATATGTAAATCCAATTTTGACATCAAAGGACTCGACGAGATCTTTACTGAACTTGATGGAGCAGCTTGCATTCTCCATTGTCACTCTTCACAGACAGACGACTTTGCCGACAGACAAGATAGTAACTTTCACGCTAAGGTCCAACGAAATTACCAGACTCGATGGTAAATTTTAGGCAGATCTGCCTAAAACAGCAAGTGATGATTGGATATGGAATAAAAAAAACTCATCTCCAAAATTTGGGTTGACTAAAGAATGCGCGATAAGTGATACCTTATTACTGTTTGTCCGATTCTAAGGAAGGGACATCCGCAGAGCTTCGTCAACTCCAGGGAATTAAGTCTCCTTAATATCGCATCTTAGGTCCTAACTGTCTTATCATGTAAACGCCAATGACCGCTCGAAAACAGGGAGTGTCAAAGTCAATCGGCTATGCAGGATGACGATAAGAAATGCCCACTGCCTTACCCACATTTTTAATGACCAAAACCTTCACCCTAAAATGGGTGATGCCTTATAACAAGCTTACTCCAGAGATTTTAGTTACTTGCATCCGCAGTGTGCAAGCATCATGTCATTATAACGCTTGCAACAGAAACACCACTAATGGGTTTACGAGTCAACGAAGGCTCAACAAAGTGTATGCTTTTAACAAAGAGGGACACACAACAGCACCTACAGCTTTGAGGTTGTAAGGGACATTACCTTGGTACCGCAATAAATTCCGACGACAACTGCATAGCTCACCCATAATAATCGCTACATCTTAGGGCTAAGAAGGAAATAAAATACTTCGCAACCAAAAAGACATAGACGCCAGCGTTTTGGTTACGAGTAGCTAGATCCCTGGTCCATTCCGGACTCTACTGCCATCTAAGGAAGTTTCGTCATTCCAAGACGGAAGGTTCGTCATTCCAAAAAGACGGAAGTTTCGTCATTCCAAGACGCAACACAATAGAAGAATACCTTGACTGAGGCAGACAAAAAAGTTGAGGGGACGTCAATCAATCAATTGTCTGGAGGTATTTGTTTATATACACCAAGCACCAACTAAAAAGTCACTGTGCTACGAACTTTAGAAATTTTTGAAATAATTAACGATGGCCCCTATACTTTTTATATACTATACACCATCATAGTTTAATTTTTTATGAAGTAGCACAAGTTTCAACACCTACATATTTATTGATTTTTTACACCACATTAGTGAGAGAAGAGAAATAGTACGTATCACTCTAAAAGTTAAACCAGTCTTAATTTCTCTACACTTACCCTAACTGAAATAGTTATTAAACTCAGAAGGAAAATGAATTAAGTTTGTTGTCAAACTTTTCCAACAGAAGTCCAACTTTTCCATCATCACTTCAGGAAAAATTATTTCCAAAGCCGAAGTTCATATTTGTCTTTCGGTTCACATTTCATAAAAAACACTTAACCAACTATCTGCCGGAAGTTCAGAATATACATATGTACATGCATACACATACGAGTATGTGTTTACGGAAAGAAGCTGCAAAATGAACTCAATTCAAATAATTGAATTAAATCAACACAAAAGACAATCTCTACGAATATTTGCGTGATTCAAACAATTTAATTAAATTAGTCTTATGAGCCTGTCGCCTTTTACTTTTCCGCCTCATTATACGGGTACATACACTGTGCTGAGTTGTAACCCTATCCCCTTCTTTGCATATCTAATGAAAGAAACTCAACTCCCCACGTTAAATAGTTCCAAAACAATCTCTGCGATCTACCTATAATACAGCCACCAAACCTTCGACAATCCTTTGTTTCTTCCCCGTTTGAGGGATCTCCCATCCACCATTTGCCTGCCACTTGCTCCATGGCAAAATGGGGTGCTGAATTTTGTGGTATATCATAAGATTCCACCGCACTTCCAACTCAATAACTGAGCGGAGTCTGAATATTATGGCAAACACAATTAAGGTGAACAACTTTGTCATACTTAAGGATTTCACTGTATCCGTAAGCCATTGGTTGGTTTGGGTGGTTTGTGTGCAATTTTAATTAGGCCACTATAACGACTCCGGCTTATTTATCCAAAAGTGAAATGAATTTTTGCTCAATGTCACCTTGGGGCTATTTATGTTCCACTAAAGTTTTATGGCATCCCGGTGCCATGTATCTTTTAGGTAATCAGCCTCAAATCTGTTCTGATTTTATGTGAGTAATCACCACAAAATGAATCGTAATCATTACAATGATTATGATAATGCCATGCGATGTAATTATTTTCTGAAGATACAGAGATACACAAATACTCAGACTCAGAATCAGAATCCGAATCAGAATCAGACACATTTCTGTGGTTTCAAGCGGATGAGAAAAGATTGGGGATAAATGGATTATACCTACATACTCGTACCATATTATACTGTGACGTTAAGAATTAGGACGCACTTTGTATTTGTTAAGAGATGTGTTAATTATGGATTCGTTTAGCTTTTTTATAGCCTCGGCACATCTTGCACCAGATACTTATACTCGTAATTTGGTAGAGATTGCTGAATTTATTATTGGATTTGATTTAGATGAAGGGATTCAGGATTTAGGCCTGTGGCAATTTAAGAATGCGGTCGAAAGGATCTACGTAAACGTTCGACTTTGAAATATTCCTCTGTCTGGCACATCGACTTGCGTAACGAATTTGCATAATAAAGCTCCAGACTTTAAGGGGATAATCGTGTTGAAGATTCAAAGATAATAAAACAAAAACTCTGTCGCGGTTTGCGGTACATTTTTTTTTCAAAATTCATTAATAGCAGTTAATGCCTTTGAAACTCTCCTAACACATTTTATCATGTGCTCTCAAGATGGGACTTTCAACAGAAAGTGGTTTACATCTAGACTGATTGATGACTCTGAAATCGCGGAGACTATGTTTGCATATGCAAATATAATATGGTTTTTGTGGAGCCTGCATTCTAGAGATATGAAAACGCTGAATGCCAATTGCAACACCTGGCCAAGATAACACTTTCGTCGGCGATAACACATTTCATTAAACACAGTATGCAAACAGGTACTTACTTATAAGGAAATGCATTTCAGTATTTTCGACTGGATGTATGCTATGGTAAATTGAAGTCATTTCATACATGCAAAGCTAATAAAAAAAGGATCTTAAAAGTAAGATCGTGAAAATGGCAATATTTTGTTGTTTCCAAATTTTACAAGCTGTGCAGTCAATACTGGCATGTTTGGACTGTTTTCGGGTTTTCTTTTTCGGATTGGTCTTGTACAGCTTGGGTTGTACTACGCCTTTCTTTTAGTTTGATACTCTCCGGCCGATGAGAATATTTAGAGTTTGTAATCGTATCAGCAGATGCATCAACCCAGTTATCGAGGATACATCTTTTTCAAATATTTGCCGCAATTATTTGTATCTAGTAACGCTCGAACATGAAGTTTATCATTTTCTGCTTCCCATATAATATATGGATCAATTATGGCATCGACGGCTCTAGTTTATTTAAGATACTTTTTGTGAATGCCAGGACCCCAGGTCTAAAGGGCGCTCCATAGTTATGTTAGGACTCTGAACTAGAAATAGCGGCTAAAGAGAAAGAAATGTGCCGACGACAATTCTCATAACCTCATCGAGGTGGTAATATACTGTTTAGCCCCTTGATCATGCAAAGACAACCAAAAGCCTTAGATATGTACGGATATAATGTAGACAACTGCGGCAAACATTTTAAGGACAACGAATTTCGGCTTGAATAGACCATGTGCTACTGAATAAATCGGCCCTAAACTGATCTGAAATAGATATTACCGCAATCCAAGAAGTGTGTTAGGACGGGCTAGGGAAAAAGCAAATGAAATACTAAGATATCTTCTACGACAACGTCAACAAAAAGACAATGCTTATTTGGATTTTTATATTCTATTCGAGAAATACTCAAAATAAAAGTCTCAAGCTCCCGGCGTTTCAGTAAGCTTCTCACAACAATCCACATCGGAGCCAGGTCGAAGGTCGAATTCTATGACCTCCTAGACCTAGCATATGGCCAGCGCCCGATCTAAAACTAGAAGATTGTAATTAAAAGCTAAATAAGCCTGCATAAGGAGTGCCATCGAAAAAATTTACTCACTCTCATTTCGAATCTACTTCCAAAAATTACAGAAAAATCACTCAAATCCTTCTAGTATTTTGTAATGCTGGGAATGCTTCTATTATTTTTAAATTTTATGTCACTTCTGTTTGGTAGTTAACATAATCAACATGGAATCTGAATTGGATGTAAGAAAAAATATTATTAAGTGTTACTTAGCACACCCAGGGTGGGCTGGTTAATAGGAAAAAGTTACTACTGCTATTAAGAACCTGTCAGTTGAAATAAAAGAGGGATCTGGTCGAAAAGCTGGTTTTATGAACCCAAAACTAAGATTTTAAGCCTTCTTGAAAAAATCCGAACATTTCTGAACATAATTTGGCAAAAAAAAGGGGAACGTTGAAATTTTTTAGTCCATAAAGTGAAGAGAAATACGGACTTGAAAACATACAAAGTCCAAAAGGTTCCAGATCGGAACACCAACAAAAATTTGGATGCGAAACAACGGGCAAAACTTTTGCAATCAAATTTCTTGACCAAATTTAAATGCATTTTAATGGACGATGAATCGTATGTTTTTGCTGATTTCAACCAGCTTTCGGAGCGGGCATTCTATACAGCAAAAGGTAGAGGAAATGTTGAAGCAAAGTTTCGAATCCAACCTAAAGCGAAATTTCCAAAAAAAAATTCCTTGTTTGGCAAGCAATTTGTTTTTTCGGGCTCAGAAGCTAAACTTTTATCACGACTGGCTCAATAAATGGCGAAATTTATGTAAATGAGTGCCTGCAGAAGCACTTAAGGCCTTTTTACAACAATCATCGAGAACTCCCCTTATTTTGGCCTGATCTTGCGTCATGTCACTATAGAAAGAGAGCGATGATTGGTATAAGCTAAAAAGAGTTTCGTCGGTGCCCAGAGAGGAGAATCCTCCGAATTCGCTAGAACTTAGGCCAATTAAAATATACTGGGTCCTGGTCAAAAAAGAGTTAAGGGCCACCAAAAAAGCTGTCAACACCCTGAAAGAATTCAAAAAATGTTGGAAAAATAGCTCTAAACAGGTGGCTGATGGGAATATTAAAACAATGACGGAAGGTGTTTTTTGAAAATTGAAAAATTTTTTAAAAATAGAGATTAATTTTTTTTGTTAATTTTTACAGATTGGGAGACATGAAATAAATACTTTTAATTTTTTTTAATTTTTTAAGTTCTATTTTTATTGCATTTTTTATTATTTTTCGGTGGGTAAATTTTTTCGATGTCACTCCTTAACAGCATATACGACAATGGTCTTTCAGTAACTAGCACGCTGTCTCCACATTTCAACATCCAAAACATGGCTGTCTTCTGAGCATCAGCCTGATCATATAGCGATCGACGTAAGACTTGGACTTTCCAAGGAGCCAACATCGACCATTACCCTGTTGCAGTCAGGGAACGAATGCTTATATCACAGGCGCAACGGAATCAAGCAAATCCAACAAAGTTAGACTTTAAAAGACTGTAATTGCAGTGCCAAATTAAATCTTTCCTTATTAAAATTGTTGCCCCAAACACAAGCCATGCAACACCAGAGCCATCAAAGAGCTCCTTCTAAGGCGATTGGTTTCAAGGAACCATTTTGTGTGACGTTGAATACAAGCAAGTGTATGCAGCTAAAGAAGGTCTATATAAATGGGTTCATCGAAGAACCAGATCTGCCTCACGAATATAAATAAAGAGAAACGAAAGCCATGCGATCAAAAAAATAAACAATTGTTACTGCAGGAAAGACGCTTGAGAGTTTTGATCAGAGGAAACCTAGAAGTCAAAATGCGATGATGGTCGAAATACCACTATCACCCTGGACAAAAACGACAGATATCGAAGCTGAAGTCTAACAAATCTGCTTAGCCATTTAAAGCAGCTGGGTATGGCCTAGTTGGGAAATAACATCAGCGCATATGTAAAATATGATCAGAGGAAAGCATGTCCAAAGTATCGAATCTCAGCATCATTTGTCTAATCAACAAGAAATGTAACCATTTAGACTGCATCAACTGTACAGAAATAAGCCTAAAAAACCTCGTCTTTAAAACTCTTTCTGCCGTTTTATGTAAGCATCTGAAACCAGTCCACCTCTTAACCAATAGGTCTTGGGAAAGGCACAGTCGGAAAAGGCGCATATGGCGAGCGCATAGAGAAGAATTATTCAACACCTTGTCTGGCCGTGGATCATTCTCGCTACTGCATCAACGATGTGAATCAATAAATCTAAATACCAACAAAGGCTTTGGACAATCGCCCTAGGAAGACTCGTCCAAAAATCACTGATAAAATAAATCCACGTAATAACTAGCAACACGGATGACATTATTTAACTTTCCTGAATATCAAAGCCGAAGTGGCCAAAATAGGTATCGACAGAAACAAAATACAATATATGCTGTCGTTACAAAAGAACGCACACCATCGAGAGCTTGGTCAGAATGTTAATATTAACATTTATGTCATCGAAGTATTTAGTTAAGTTAATGACCTCGACTTTGCAGTTACAGTAGCAATGATATCAACACAGATATGTCAAGAATCGCTGTTTCTAAGGATGCAATTGCGTAACAGACCCCTATCTCACAGGACTGAACTGGATATACTCGTACATATACGAAACCTTCTCTGTCTAAAGAAGATAAAGAAGTGATTAGCCATTTCTACTGAAAGGTAATGATGCAGCAAAAGGCGACGGCATCCAAAGAGGCGCACTCCAAGTGAAACGTCAACCAAATTGAAGTGCACCACTTAAAGCAGCTAGCTAGAGACCATCTTGACTGCAGAGACTTATTGGCTAAGGCCAAATCTTATCCCAAACAAAAGCCTCAACTAGTTAGAAAGTAAAATCAGAGTCGATGCTGACGCAAAAAGTGTGACATACAAAAACCAAAGACAAGCGATTTTTTCAAATATTGCCGAACTTAACCAATGTTATGGCAAGACGCATTACTTTCATTATATCCGGAGAAATGAAAGAATTCCAACTCGATAATATCACAGTAAGTCTAATTAAGTCGCCGTGGGAAGAGCACAACGTTTCACGCTTCAAATAATCTTAAACTTGGGGCTAACATCTCAATGCTTCTAAGGTGCTGTCATTGTCTTGTCATTGATCCGAGATAGTACAATGTTTGCTGAAAAATATAAGCCTTTGAATAGTACTAAAAGATACATTTGGCAACTTGTCACTTGTCTGCTAAAATCGTAGCAATTTGGGAGTCAGACTTCTTAGGAACAACATGTGATATTTAAGACGTCACGGTGCCGCGTAAACCTAAATGATGTCAAAATAATCAGTTATTCAAAGTCATATACTCATGCAATGATCATCACACAACAAAAGGGCGCCAACTTTTAAATTATCCCAAATTATGTCACATTTTACCGGAGGCCGACTGTCTGATTGACTGTGTCACCAATCGTTTATAGCACGTTGACCATACATCGTCTGAAAGGAATCCTTTTCAAATTACGGCAATTCTTGTTTTTGAATCTCACATTACATGCACGAGACAGATCAGACACGCCAGCAAAGTCTACCGTCTGATGTCCTGTAATAAAACTTCTAGACATTTCCAATGCTTACATAGATACATTAGACACACATGTGCATGTAAATAACAGGATATTAAGTCACAAACATAAGATCATTTGCATTGTCCTTTCTAGAAGAGTAATAAATTTACAAAAATTCGCATCAAAGGATTCAACCGGAAGGCCTTCATTAAATGATTTGTGAAGCCATTGCTCACAAATATACCAATTTCCGTGTAGAGGAAATGCATTCCAATATACTCGTAAGTAGGAATTGAATTGATTACGAAAAAAATACAGGTCCCTTTTCAGGCTTATCAAACCAGAAAAATAAACTAACTGAAGTGTGTCACGGACTTGAACTTCCTGATAAACTTATCAATGATTAGTGTGCTTATCATATTTACTGTCACTTTGTCACAACCCATTATTTATACGAAAACCTTGTGGTCTGAAACTAGTATGCCTTTTCCACTCACTGCATTCTTATCATTCCAAATTTTATGTATGCATAGATATCTCTGAAAAATTGTCTGACCTGCCTGTCATAATTCGCCACCGTCTACCTGATCCGCAGACTTGTTTTAAAAATGAATCATGCAAATCCTGCCCTCTAGAGGGATAGATGGATAGATTTACCTGCCACTGCCTGGACTTGCAAACAAATACGTACACATAAAAATCCATGCCATTTCGCGGACTATAAATTGTCGCCCGTTTCTAACTCCGATCATAGTCAACAATAGTTCTTCAATCGGTTAAGACGTAGCAATTTCACTGTCTCTCTATTTAAAATGGGTTGCATATCAAGTCGGGATAAATCAACAACATTTTGCTATTCTGAGGAGATTTTAGAGAAACAATTGTGGATCAGCCGACCGAAAAACATTTACAAAGTCAACACCGGACCTCCGAATTTGAAACCCATTTGTGAAACAAAATACAATCTCCCAGTAGCAACAAGGACGACAGAAATCCTTTTGATTTGTGATGATTTTCAAGAGGGTTGTGACGATGAGAAAAGCTTTGGATATTTCTCAGAGTCCATATCCACAACCAATACATCCGAAATTAGTTACAATGCAGATGACTGTGATTTCAAAATGGAAATGTACATGATGACGAAAATCAGTCAAGTGATGCCAAGGACATCATCACCAATTCTACCTCGAAGATTTTCATCACATTCTCCATCACATGCAGCGGAAGTGAATGAACAAACAAAACACCGACCAAAACGTTCCTATGACAAGTGGAGACAACACTTACAATACACACCAACATGCGTGCTCAACGATGTCACTCGAATTCCGGAGGCAATTGCTGGACAATTTACACCAGAAAGCTTCCCCCGATACACAGATGTACACCGGTTTCAAGAGTGTTGCTCCCCCAACGAGTTAGAGGATGATACTTATTCTATGAGAATTTGATAGAACTTCCTCCATCCGGAAATTGTTATAATTGTTACTGTAAATATTGTTATCCAATACTTGTAATGTTAACCCAAAGAGCTTTAATATAATTCAATTTAATTTATTCAAACCAAAGTTGTGTTATCCTTGTAGATTTTCGTTAAAAATATCTCAATTTTGGTTAATTTTCCAGGGAAGTTTACTACACAAATATCCACGCACAGGTGTTCGTTTCATGGCTTTTAAAATACCCAAACATTTTTGCACACCTACCTGCTGTAAATTTTCAGATACACACTAAGTCCGATTGAAAATACAATGGCTAGGAAATCCTTTTTCGAGAATTCTTATGTTTGAGCTAAGCGTACGAATACCTACTCATGTGTATTCGAACAATTCAATTTATGGGGGCAATAAAATCATAGTCAATTCCAAATATCCTCTGCTTATGATTTCCAGAACTCATAATCTTCTGTATCTTTTGCATACAGGCACTTTGAATCAGAGAAACTTTCAGGTATCTCTTCAGCCCACATAAATAAAGGGAATCTGTGTAAATTTATATTTCTTTCAAATCACAGATCAAACAGATTTACTCGGTAAATCCGAGGACGCAATCATAAACTTCAGACGCACCAGGCAGACTAGAACAGATTCACTTTTAGTTTTCCACTTACGAACACTAAAACAATCGTAATTTCTTAATTTACCCCCAAGGGTTTTTGTTACCAAAATAAAACCCAAGTACCTGGCCTGAGTATGACATGTGAGCTCTGAGAATTTACAAAAAAAAAAAATTAAAAAAGGACATCAAATGAAGTGCTCGCATTCAGTTGAAAACACTTGTTGAGTCTTTTTGGCTAAGCATCTGGAAAGTCCAAAGGAACTTTGAAGCTCGTATTTGTATAATCGGACGAAACCACCGGAAATTGTTGTTTATCGATCTGCCATCCAGGTTCAGATTCATCCACAAAAAGAGCAGACTCGCAATACAAAACTTTCCAACTCTGCTGGGATTTCCGCTAGAGGGGAAATTTTACAATTGAATCGAGGACATATCCTTTGATTTTAAAACAAAACAGATACATCTGGATAAAATTATATTTCTTCGTTAACCACTTAAAGGTGAATCATATAACTTTAACGCAATTCTTTGGACACAAAGGGAATGATCGAAACTTTGTGAGTGCTTATACAATATAGGTATAATCATGTCCTTGCGTTGTACAGATTGGAGAAATTTGATGCTTTAAGGGTTTAACGAGAATAAATTCGAGAGAATTCTGTTCTGTGAAAAGGAAACACCCAAGGGGTTTAAGCGTTCGCCCTACAACATGGCAGATTTGCAATAACAAATTGAATAAAAAATATAATTTGAGTCCGGAAAGGAAATTACAAGAGTGTACTCATGAATTTGTTAGGTTATGTCCTGATTAAGGAACAACCCAAAGGTGTTGGGTTATTTTCCTTTTCCTTGGCCTCACCCTCTCTCTCACTCTCTTCACTTTTTTCTTCACAAGTAACATAGTGTACATATGTATGTACAGGGAGCATATGGATTATTGATATAGGGACTGGCAGTTTGGAGAGGCATTCTTTTATGTGCTTCGATTATTTGGCGTACTTATTTGATGCAGTTAATATTTTATGATCCCTGTGCCGTATTTTTCGTGTAATTAATGCTGAATATGGAATTCAGCGAAACAACTTACACTCCGTATTCTACAATACATAAATGTGAATGGCGTATTTAACGTATAAGTGAATGGCAACACAAAACAAACTTTAATAGACTTGTACATGTGATTCCCGAACTTAAACTTAGAAATTTTTCATACTTAGCATGAGCGTAATAAATCATAAAAAATCACTGCGACTTGTAGTAGTATAAGCTCCCATGAGAAGAACAAAAGGCACTTGAAGAAGTTGCAGATGGAAAAGAGAAGCTACGTCATCGCTTCATGTAACAAACGCTGCGCAATACACATGATTTCACGCTGCAACAGTACAGGAAACTCTTCCTTTTCATTTTTTCTATGAACCTCATCACTAATAGCCATTATTTAGACTTGCTTTTAACACATAACACTGCTTTTTTAAAACAGTAAATAGACTCCAAAACCCATAGAGGTCTTTGAGATACAGTCACCATCTAGCCACACGCAGCTTGTCATACATACTGAACTGACTTCCCTTTCAGTTTTAATTTTTGAGACATTGATTGTCGACAACTCTAAGTTGGTTGAAATCATCTCCCACTTGGCACCTTAAATGCGGTCGTTCTTTGCTGTGTCGTGCACTGGAGTTAAAGTCGAAGATCCTTTGGGTCAGAGCTGTGGTGTTTATTCGGTCACCATGGCTCAGTTTTCTCATGCGTTTGTCCCGTAAATGACTTACCAAATTTTCGCTGCAGATCGCTTAAAGTTCGTGCCTGAATCTTCTCCTCTGTCAATAGGAGTACAAACAGGACCAACAATTACAAGACGTATCTTTCTTTTGAAATGGCTACGTACTTCCTAATTAGCTTTCGACAAGGTCCGAAGCTTAACGATATTGGGCAGGGCCAGGATAATACGAATTTTCAGTAAAGCAAATTTGGGCCTACGAAATTGATGGAAAAGCAAAAACTTTTCTTATTATCGAAGTTCCCGGATCTCAAAATTTTGCAGACATTAAAAGGATATAAGGCCCAGATACAAGCAATGATTTTCTCGGAGATTTCGCCTTACCCAAGCCTATTTATATGAACTCATAATTTGTGCTGGTCAAAATTGGTGAAGCGAGTTTTCAACCCGACCCAGTGCTCTGTAACAATATGCCAGATATTTACATATGTATATGATAGACGCAAAAAGATCTTGACCAAAAGCCTGCTTCTTCGACACCAAGTCCCTTGTGGTAGCCTCATTCCTACTATCTCTAAATTGGTCTATTTCTGTGAAGAACGCCGTGCTGCCTTATCTGGTTAAACTTGGAAAAATTCCACAGGTACTTCCCCAAATGTCCTCCATTTGCTCTTCCCATCTTTGCAAGGTTGAGGGCACCGCTGCATAATAAGAGATTTCTTTCTACGAGATCCTCTACTTAATGTCGAGCCATCCACGGAATTAAGGTTTAATACCAACTCAAAGCATTACTTCTATGTTTTAAACAAAGCAGTAGAAATAAGTCATCCTTAATAGGTTTCTTTGGAGTATTGTTTGGGACTGCTGCATCTTAGGCCTATACATCTGAATGAGTACCTGCTTTCCTCGTAAACTCTACAGGCCCAGGCTCAGACTTACTGTGAAGCCTACTGCAATATACCTATGCATGAACGAGGTTCAAATGGGAAATCTATCGTTGTTGCAGCCTTGATACTTACTATTAACAGATATAGCAGCACGAACGCGTATATAATGCTACCACATTATGTTTTGGAGTCACCCGTACTCCTTTCTGGTTCAGATTCTGGCCGAAACCATCTCTAGGCACTGGGAGTGTTGATTTTATATTTCCACAACAGCAGTTCTGGTATCGTTTCACCAGACCAAACGTCCATAAGAAGAAAGTATCGTTTCACCAGACCAAACGTCCATAAGAAGAAAGTCAAAGACAATCAACAAAAAAAAAAAAAAAAAAAAAACACTGGCGCTGGTAGCCCGGTATGGGCCATGGCCTAGCTTCTTGACACTCATTTGTGTTGCTCATGTTGTCATTTTTGTCACATCTGAGCGGGGCCTACGGTTTATCGCCGAGTCCGAAAGGCACTCCTTAGAAGCTTTTTCGAAGGCAATTTTACTTTCGCGAGTTTGCCATTGCCCGCCGAAAGGGTGATGGCGTTTTGAAAAATTGTTGGTGACCCAGCCCAGACTGTCTGCGTGATAGTCCAATTAGCTAATTATCGCGCAATCGCCATCGCCTGTCAAAGACAATCATGGTCACTAAAACTCTAGTGCATATTGTATAGGTATAGGTACATATTTTCATAGAAGCTTGTTCAACCAAACATCCGAAGCAAAGAATATATTTGCTCTTATATCCAGATCATGTACTTTTAAATGACCACCTCCTCTGCGCTACCGTTATCCCAACGTAACACGCTTTAGAGGATCGGATAGTGGTGCCTTTAAGAACTAAATGAGTTACACCATACAATTTAAACCTTCTGTGAAGAGAATCTCATGCATGTCTTGAGCGCTATAGCGATGATGGCCGCCTTATGGGCAACAGTGAGCATCTACAATCAGTATCCCATTCACCAGACTTGCTCTTAGCCACGTTGACTAGACTAGTAACACATGGCGAAAAAATGGCCAGCGTGTATTCCTTCTTATCGGGTACGCGAATTTAAAGCGCTCTCTTCCTTGGCAAGCATATTTCATCTTAGATAGAGGATGCATTGATTCGCAAGAAGCTCGATCAATACCTCAGACTTAACGTATAAAGAAAAAATACTCGTTTTAATAGTACTTTTTTCGAAATTAAAAAGTTATCAAAAAAATCCAATTTTATCGGGCAAACTTTACTATTGTATAAAATAACTATTATTTATATTTATTTTTTGAAAAATGAATACGATATTTGATCGTCCGTAACTGCCAATGAAACATTTTGAAGTGATGTTCGACTAATGACTTGAGTAATGTTAGCCTTCAATTTCTCGATTGTAGCTGGCTTATATATGAAGACTCTGGACACTACGTAACCCTAAATGAAAAAGTCTATAAGTGTGATATCACATGTTCTTGGCGCTCAATTCATCAATCTAAAGCGTCAAATTTACTGTTAACCAAATGGTAAGTGGCGCCATCTTGTTAGAACCCAACGTCTCCGAGATCACGGGCTTCAATTTCAGGCAGCAAATAGTTCGTGGCAATGGGTGCCATTCTCAGTTACGACTCATCACCAGCCCATAAACCACTCCAAACCATCGTTCTGCCTAGTTGTAATAGTGGCTCTTGAGCTTTTAGGCTGCTTTGCTTATTGAGGTAGCCATTAGAAAAAGGCGTCATTGCTGAAAAAAATGTTGGTCGAAAATAGTGGATCTTCTTGAAGCTGTTAAGAAGTTTAACGACTGAATTTTCGGACATAAGATGCTATATTTTCTTTGCTACGGGTTTTTGGTCGCGTATTAACCAATGATGGGAATCGGGTTTTAAACTCTTCAATGATATAGTGGTAGGTCTGGTAGACCCATTACCATAGCCATGGACCATAAGTTGCTTTAGGCGCACGAAATACTTTTCTCGTACAGTGGCGAATATCACGAGTACAGTGGCGACTGAATAATTCGTAGACTCTAAGTAGACTCTACGATGAAATGTCAAAAAATGCTAAACAGAATAATACCATATCAGTGTGACACGAATCACCTTTTACGTCGAAAGCTTATTTTCCGATTTTTTAGATAAACGGCTACTACCACTGATCGACGTGGGTATGTGTCCCAATGCCAGACTAATTACCTATGTACGAGGGCGGGTCAATAAGTCCGTGACTTTTGAATTAAAACACAGATTTTTTGATAAAAAAATAATTTTATTTTTCAACGTAGTCTCCCTTGAGCTCTATACACTTTGTCCAACGCTTCTCCAATTTTTTTATCCCTTCCAAAAAAAAAATGATTTGTCGAGGTCCTCAAAATAGGCCTTTGTTTGCGAGATGACTTCATCATTGGAGTCAAATCTTTTTCCACCAAGCCATTTCTTCAGGTTTGGGAACAAGAAGTAGTCGCTCGGAGCCAAATCTGGAGAATAGGGTGGATGAGGGAGCAATTCATAGCCCAATTCATGGATTTTTGCCATGGCAACTGCACATGTGTTTGTGGTCGACTGTGAGCAAACGCGGCACCCATCTTGCGGAAAGCTTTCTCATGTCCAAGTGATCATTCAAAATTGAAACCACTGAGCCATGCGAGATCCCTACGGCTTCCACAATCTCTCGCACTTTCAATCTTCGGTCGGCCAACACCATATCGTGAATTTTTTCGATTGTTTCGGGTGTAGAGACCTCAACTGGGCGTCCAGGACGTTCGGCATCTTCAGTGCTTGTACGGCCACAACGAAATTCAGTAAACCACTTTTTTACCATTGAAATCGATGGTGCAGAGTCCCCATAGTATTTATCAAGCTTAGCCTTGGTCTCGGTAATGGTTTTTTTTCGCAAGAAATAATGCTTAATAAGCACACGAAATTCACTTTTTTCCATTTTCTCCTCAAATTAGTGAGTAGTCTGATAAAAATAGCTGTCAAACACAAACTAACTGACGCAGCAAGTTTAAATTTTGACAGGAGTCAACTGACAGATGCCTGTTGACAGGAGCAGTGTTGCTGTTTCAGTAAAGAGGTCAGAAATTCAAAAAGTCACGGACTTATTGACCCGCCCTCGTATGTCGCAGTAAATTTGGTTTTTTCGCAAAAAAAAAAACTTTATAAGAGGAACTTTGCATTCCACCAAGGAACGGGTGATTTACCCAGCTGTATCTGACTCAACATGTCACTTTTAAAAGTTTGGTGGCGTACCATTTACGTTTTGAATAACTTCCTCTATCCTTTGTTTTATCCTGAGTTTTTGGAAAGCACTTTTGGCTTGCTAAGTGCCTCTCTAAAATCTGTCCAGTTGGCGTTTTTTAAGGCTTAGATTTGTATGCGAAGTTCATTAAATTAAATGAAGCGTTGATGCGATAAAGTGGTAACTGTATCATCGGTTTATGTATATGTGCCATTCTATCGATCTAATAATATAGTATCAGTACTTTATAGTGAAAAACTATCAGACAAATATAAATACGAGGATAAAGTCAACTTTGTTACGCAAAAAAGCTCAACAGCCAATACCGAAAGTCGAAAACTGTGCTGAACCGAATCCAATATCAATGTGTCTCCCACATGCACTCCAATTATAGTTATTCCACGATATACTTCTTTCACCTGCAAAAATAAGTCCTTACCAAATCAGACTTGTTTCTCATGGGCGACAACATTTGTTAGTTCATCCTTAATCTTTTTTTGACAATCTGTGTCGCAAATATTGTACATAACAAATTTTCCCAAACATTTCCAAGCCAGACAGTAAATGAGTATAGAGTATGAGTATGTATACAACGGAATTCCTGAACTAAATTTCCGGTAATAGTTCGAGAATTCCCTAAAATTTCCAGTGACACCACATTTGTGTGCGAGTGAAACCTTTGTGTACAAACGCAAAAATTAGATGCTCATTAAAATTTGTATCTCTGTTTGTTTCCTCATTAATTAAGGCGATGCGCATTTTACACTTCGGGTTTCTTCTTTCAGAAATTTTTCTTTGTGGTTTTTCCTCAGTATTGATTTACGATTCCTTTTTTAAGGATTTTGGTTTTTTACAATCCTAAGCCAGACAGGAGCTAAAAGCAATTAAATCCGATTGAAATTGGTCAGGTACATTCACATTGTTATCCTAGCGCAACGTTTATACAGAGTGCCGAGAAAAATAATATTAAAAAAAAAACTTTTAAACCTCACATAGCAAGCTATATAGTACCCTTCGATGTACTCGCATTTTATGCCAAAAATTATTCTATGATGCACTCCAAGGAATGGCCCTGAATTAAGTCTGCTGCAAGTAAAAATTTTACCTCCATCCTGCAGATACTTGTGTACACGTGTTTTTAGCTTGTATACACGTTCTATTAGCAAAACCGCATGACTACACACTCGACAAAATTAACATGACTTTGCACTTGCTATACTCGTACATACGAGTACGTAGGTTCCTATTTGCATAATTTTTAAACTACTCTGCCTGCAGAAGCTTTGCCCAATATTTCATATCAAATCATACCGTGGACTAAAGTCACTCTTTCATGAAGCAAAAAATCAATTTCCACTGACAAATTCAGTTAGGTAGACTTTTTGCCACTTTGAAAACACAGTAGCTTTGACGTCTTACTACGAGTATAATAAAATTTCTGTTTCATTGGGGTGAGAACTAAGAGCTATCATTCGTAAGGAAGGCCGACGACAGATCGTAAAGTTCGCGGCTATACTTGTAAGACTAGTCAAATCATACGTGACCAAAAGTCATTTCAGAAAATCTTGGGTTCAAATGGTCATGGATATTCTCATCCGCCCATGCTAACGCCCATGTTTCTGCGCATAGAGCAGGACTGGAGTGATTACGGATTGCTTTTTTAAGTCAAAAAACAGCAACTGGCAAGTACGATCTTTAACTTTTCTTTATCCTATAGTATTGGCTGTCTATTGCGATACTCTGTCTTCCATACGATGTTGTTCATTCTCTTTTGTTGACAGCATATCCTTTGCCGATTTTTGCTGCACCTATTTCGAGTATTAGGTTGTACCACATGAAACGTCAGATTTTCGCTCAGTCGGAAATAAGAAGTTCTTGAGTGAACATCTGTGCCAGAACGTTAAATATTATTTCTTTCTAAAATAAGGTAGTACGTGTGCTTGACGTGTGAGAATTATAGGTTTCGTTACAAGTACCGTTATTCATTTCCTAAGAATTATTAACCATGCTGTCGTTAGTTCAAATTCGAACCTTCTTCCTTTACGAATCTAAAATGGGACATAATGCGTCATTGACAATGAAAAATATTAATGACGCATTTGAGGATGTAGCGGTAAACGAACGCACTATAAGACGTTGGTTTGTAAAGTTCAGTTCAGGAGATTTTAGCCTCGAAAACGAACGACGTGGGAAGCCGGAAACGTTAGTAGATGACAATGTTTTAAGAGCAACGGTGGATGCGGTCCCAACGAGATCGGTGCGGAAGATTGCACAAAGCATGAGAGTATTCCCAATGACAATAAGTCGACACCTTTCTCTCATAGGAAAGGTAAAGAAACTCGATAAGTGGGAACCCCATGAACTGAACGAATCCCAAAAACTACGGCGCCTGGAAATCTGCGCATGGCTTACATTAAGGAACCAAACTGAAAAATGTTTGCACGGGTAGTGATGTGATGAAAACTGGATGCTGTATGATAATCGTAAGAGATCTGGGGAGTGGTTGGATGCAGATGAAAAACCAAAACACACCCCTAAGCCCGATCTTCACCCAAAAGGGGTTATGGTAACAATTTGGTGGACATCGAACGGACCAACCCAGTTTTCATTTCCTCAACCGGGAGAAATGATAAACGCTATCAAATATTGTGAGGAAATCGACGTATTGCATGCCAAACGCTGGTCAATAGGCACGGTCCGGTCCTTTTCCATGACGATGCTAGACCCCATACATACCTCACAAATAATGGTGCAAAAACTGTTGCAATTGGAATTTGAAATTCTTACGCATCCACCGTACTCTCCTGATATTTCCCGAACGAATTACCATCATTTTCGCAATCTGAATTCATTTGATCTTCCGGAACCGACAAGAGGTAAAAGAAGATTTCATTGCCTCAAAAAGTCAGCACTTCTACCAAAAAGGAATATTTGAGCTTGTATCAATGGATCATATTTTGATTGAATAAAGAATTACGGAAAAATAATATTGGCTTTTTAATTTTTACTATAAAATCGGACATTTCTTGTGGTGCAACCCAATATATATAAATGACAGCTTACTACATAATGTCTATGCTATCAATGGCATTGGCAAATGTAAGTCGTTGCGGAGATTATTGGGAAATAATGCTACTTGTATTTTCTTTAACAATTTTCCGAAATTTGATGTAAAAGAAGTCACGTGACTGACCGTAATCTTCAAACGACCCGTTGAGATTACCTTCCATACAATCAGACAAGTTCAGTATTGCTCATCTTTATAGATACTGTCATATGAGGCATTGAAATAAAATGCTTTGCATTTTCTACAAACAAAGAGTGTAAACCTACGAGTTTTGGCCCATTCTGAACGGTGGCCATTGTTGAAAGGGTCGTAACACCAAGCAAGTACATTGCTAAGATTGTCAACCTACAAAGTTATAAGCCTATGATCAAACCAAATCGTCAAATCTTCACACCCATGTACGCTATATTATACGGACTTTTGCCTCTAAAATCGACTTAATTCAGAGAGTCTCCTTTCATATTGATGGGCAAAAACAATGCTGAGGCTCTATTCATCGATTGCTCTGGCCAAATACTAGAAATGAGGTTATCTATGTTCTCAACCAAGTCAGCTAAAGCTGCCTGAAATAGTTCGGCAAGTAGTCCGACAGACTGTTAAATGAGAAAAGTTTTGATTAACTTAGATGTTGCAATTTTTAAATCATGACCAGGTTGACGAAAATGGTAGCAGGCTTCCCGCTAACCAGAAACGAACACGATCACATTTTGTTATTATTTTTGCAATGTTTCTCCGGTGGACCGCATTTAGAATTCTTTATGGCCATCAGTACCTTAAGCTACGTACAAGTTCAACCTAACATAACAATTCCCGACCTAACTAAATGCACATCTTTGGCAATTCTTTGAAATTTAGTTATAATCCAACAAGAGTATAAGAGAAGAAGATACTGTTCTGAATTATATTTCACCTCTCGGAAATCCGGACCTCACTTTTAGTGCAATCCCTTCCTAGATAACTGGTTATTGTACGATTATGATAGACGATAACTCAACGTGGGTTACTTATTCCAGAAAATCCCGCACCTTCTGCTCAAGCAGGCTATAGAAAGAGTTTGCCCCTTCATGTTGCCAGGTGTGCATGGTTTTAGCCTTCCCTACCGAGAAAGCATGGTATGGTGGGATGGACAGAGCAGAAGAGACTTGGCGCAGGTCTACTTTAAACGGCACACTAAGGCAAGAAGTCTTGAACTTTCGAAAGATAAACGAATGTATTGGAACAATATTCAGTGTAGATGAGATAAACATTCAGATGAAATCGAAACAAACACTTGGAACCTGCACTATCTGAGTATTCCCCAGTGTCTAATCAACGCTTTACCAACCTTGCATTGCGTGCTGAAGATGAGTGGCATCGATAACAAGGGGCCGTCAGAAATTTCTCAAATGAATGTCCTGATTTGACTGGGCCAAGCGCCAGACACTCCTGCCTGATGAAGAAGACACATGCGATGCAAAACTACTCGTCTATAAAGCGGCCCTGCATAGGAGAACAAAAGCGGCTTGTGCTGAGAAGTTGCTACTCCGGGAAAAATGTTAAAAAAAAGATTTGTAACAACAACAAAACCAGAACAGAAACCTATAGAGAATGCAAAGATGTGCTTCGCATATGTAAAAAACAATTCATTCAGACTTCTAAATGACGTAAAACGGCTCCAACCGAACAAAGGCTCAAAGGCAGAACAAACCATTCAGCCTTAACCAAAACTTTCACCCACCAGGCCATAACAAGGCAAAGAAGACAATATCTTAACATAAGTATATAAAGGCTGATGTACGGACTACCCGCCCAATTATTTAAGGCAACAGTAGACGAAAGGAGAACCTCGTCATCCAAAGAGATACCATAGAAACGAGTCAATTTCTTCTAAGCTCATCCAAATGTATAGGGTAACAAAGGAGAACGCTGGTCAATACGTAAAATTGGAAGAATTTGATATCCAGATAAAGTCTTGACAATACGTCATCTTGTCGACATCGAATTGCTGACAACAATGACATTATTTTAAGAAATCGGCCGCTCGGCCACTGGAGCGTTAATGCCTATAGAAACAAAAGCAACGAAGATAAGTTAAGAACAATATACGATCGTATAACGTCGACGAGTTATTATTTCTTTAGATTTGGAGACAGTTGAGAAATAAGTCTCTATGCCAAACAGCGATGAAAGCATTGTACAAGCAATGCTGAGAATAAATGTTCTTCGAATAATTTTCGGTCGCCCTGAAATGCGATTTGGAGTACACTGAAATCGCGAAATAGCATTCAATGAAGAATGTCCATGGCTGTGGCATAGCTGATTAATGTCAATCAAATTAACATTTTTGAAGGTTTTCGTTAACATGCTTGTTATTCAGATTTTCCTTACTAATTAACCGTCATGTCCAATCCTTGATTACTCAACTAAAAGTAATTAGCATTCACAAGTAGAAATGGTGCAACATCGCTAGTCCCGCGATTTCTTAGATTGACCTAAATTAAACGTTGTCAACAGGTGCATTCTACCTGCTGCAATAATTTTCCATGGAGGTTTTACCCACAATCGATGTCCTCTTAATTAACAGGTATCTGAACGGTTCAAAACTTCATTATAAAAAGTAAAGTGTAACTTAACTTATTTTCAGTATCCATCCGACATTCATCCTTAGATATTAACAGCAGAAAATAAAATAAAATATCTAAAGCCTTCTGTTCAAGTAAAAATAAGGTAATGGGCTCCAGTCAAAGCAATTGTTCAACTCTCACTCAAACTGAACCTCAAGCAACCTTGACCGAAAAAGTGCGAAAACGAGTGAAGAAGGCCTATCGTAAGATCGTTGGAAGGAAATTGTGCCATCTCAAGCCGAGGACCTATGGCAGTTTAAATAAATATCAACAAACGGAAAGTACTCCAATTATGATGCCGACGGTGTCCACCTTCAACACTACAACTTGTACTCATTGTCAACAAAGTTATTTGGAAGAATGTTATTTAAAACCAGCAGATCCATTGCCAGGGAGTTCAAGCTTTCAAAAACGAAAGAAGGTAAAGAAGAATCCACCCAACACTTATAGATTGTACCAAACGAGGCGGACAGTAAGGAAGAAAATTGCAAATAAAATGGCTAATAAATTGACTGGAAGGCTGAGGGTTTGTGTTTTCTTTGTATAGTAAACACACTATTTTCCTCTATGTACTTGTATCTCTATATTCGACAAGTTGACAAGTTTAATCAAATTTATCCACATGTATACAAAAATACTTGTTTATCTGTTATCTTAAAAAATGATGGGTATTTCATCCTACCAACAAAATAACCCACACAGTTCTTTCCTACAAGTCTCATGAGATCCGGACCTGGATCATTGAATATAAAACTTAATTTCCTTAAAGATTTTATCAAGTCTTTATTAAAATTCATCTCTGAGTGGATCGGTCTGCGTTTTCTCTCCAAATCTTCACCGAAAATTCGTCAATAACATTGCTGTTAAAACCTTCTGCAAGTCCCAGACCATATTGGCATTTAGCTTTCTTGCCTGCCTAATATTAAAATATATCAGAAGAATGCAGTTGGGTAACTAAAAACTAAACTTCTTCAGTTCTAAATAGTCAAAACTGGAATCAAGACATCTGTAAACATTTTAAAATATATTAAATCACATACCTAACAAAATTTAAAATAAACTATAACTATGTAAACCTTTCTTTTTCGGCTGTTGGCTGTCATTTTATAAATCTGTTTTAAAAGTACGAATACTAAAAATAAAGAATTTTACTAAGTTTTTATAATTAACTGCACTTTTAAATTTTAATTCGAATTCAACATGATAACTGAGAGTTTTTCTACAATGATTCCAAATGAGTCGGTATTTTCAGAAGTTACTATGTGGCTTAGCTAAATACTTTCAGAGCTATGGCTTGACATGTCATTCTGTCTTATTCATAAGTTTTGACTTTGGTTCGAAACAATGCCTTGGCTCCCTTTGCTGTAAGATACGTTTTTATTGCTACTGGTTCAATACTTGCTCGTAATGACAGCTTTTCCTCAACCGTCTTGTCTTGTATTACAAAATAATTTTAACGAAGCCACACAACACCAACCCTTCTTTTCATTTGATATACAATTTGAATATAGTAGAGGGGAAATAATTTTGAGCGTCCAGCTTATGTCGTTTATCGTTACAGAATAAATGGCGCTTCCACATTTTGGCCCATCTTTACAATTTTATTCCAATGCAACAGGCTTCTATACAATTATTGTTGCCTTGAAAAATAAATTTTGTTTTTATTTTTAGTTTTCATTTTTACGTGTCTTCTTCTTATCCTTTTATTAACCCTTTCCTCGTTATACGAACTTATGCGTAACGAGATTCCCATTTTTACTGCATCGCTGCTGCTCCGCTTATGGGGTTGGCTAATGTCGCAGACCGCAGAACGCGTCTACATAATGCTCGGTCCTGGATCGCTTCAGTGGTTAACCCCAGACGTTGTTGCGCATTTGCCATCTGAGAAATCCAGGAATTCTTTTTCCGACCTCGTTTTCTTACAGTTGGAGTGACCGTAGTTGATAGTGCCTTTTTAACCGGATTTTCCGCAGATCTTCTTTGAACGTGGCAATACCAACTTATTCTATTCGCCTCAAGCTGTTCGGTTACCGAATTCTTTATATGTAGACTTCCTCTTATACGCGTAGATCTAATACAATCGCGTTTAGTGACTCCACTAGACATCCTTAACATTTTCATTTCCGCTGCCGTCATTTTGTTTTTAAACGCTTCGTACATTGTCCAGCACTGTGAACCGTATATAAGAGCTGGTCTAACAACCGTGGTGTAGAGTTTCCCCTTTAATTTAAGTGGAAATTTTCGGTCGCAAAAGACTCCCGAATTTTCCCGCCATTTCATCCATCCCACACTCACTCTGTGGTTTACGTCGTCGTCACATTTCGCTTCCATGTTAACGATTGATCCTAAGTACTTAAAGATAGTGCTTTTCGGAAGAACTATTCCGTCTAACATTATATCCGGAACAGGTCGCAACGGATGCGCAAATGGGCACGTCAAATGCTCCGTCTTTGAACGACTTATTTTAAACCCGTTTCTCTCTAGCGCATTTCTCCATGAATCTAAGGCGTTCTGTAAATCATCGACGTTATCGCTAAGTATAACTGCGTCGTCAGCGAAGAGAATTGGCGTTACATTTGCTTCGCGCATGCAGTCTTTTAAAAGATAGTCGAATACTACGTTAAAGAGGAAAGGGCTAAGTACGCTTCCTTACTCCGTACTCCGACATTAACTGGAAATTCTCTCGTTAGTCCAGCAGAGCTTTTTACCGCAGTTTTCACGTTTCCGTACATGTCTTGTATTATTCTAACATACGTTTCCGGTACGTTTTGAAACCTCAGCGCGGCCCATATGAGATCTCTAGGCACTCGATCGAATGCTTTCTCGACGTCGATAAATACCATGTGTAAATCCTTAGACGAATCTCGGTGCTTTTCCATTATTATTCGTAGGCTTTGGATAGCGTCCACCGTCGATCTTCCTTCAACAAATCCACACTGGCTATTATCGAACTTTATTATTTGCCGAAGACGTTCGTTTAAGACTCTTTCGACGATTTTCATTGTGTGTGACATAAGCTTGATTGAACGGTAGTTGTTGCATTCTCGAGTGTCGCCTTTTCCTTTGTATAATGGAACCAAAAAGCTACTTCTCCATTGATTCGGCATAGGTTGTCCACATTTTAATTTATTTAAAAGTTTCGATAGCCAAACGCTGTCGATCCCCTCCATCTTCGACCAAAACTCTGATGGAATGCTGTCTGGTCCCACCGCTTTCCCCGGGTTCATTTTTCCAATTGCTATTCATATTTCTTCGTTTGAAAAGTCCGAAACTTCCTCCTCGAATAGACCAGCTGTCGGCACGATATCACGTGGAAACTGTTTGTTAAGCAACTCCTTGCAGTATTCAAGCCACCGGTCACAAATTTCCTTTTCATTTGTTAATAGGCGACCGTCTGCGTTTTTGATGTATTTCGGCGAGGTTATTTCCATTGAATTTTTTCGCCTCTGTGCAGCGAGCTTAAAAATATTTGGCATTTTAGTACTATACGACGTTTGAACTTCTTGGATAGCTTGTCTTCTATCCGCCGATCGTGAGGATATTTGTTCCAACTCCTGGTACAGGTTTTCCGCTTCTGCCGCTCGAGTTCGAGCCAGGACTTTCTTTGCGATCTTTTTAAGACGCTCGTATTCAAGAGCCAGTCGAGCTTTTCGATATCGTCGCTCCGATCGTATTTTGTCCACGCTTGGAATGCACTCTTCTTGTCGGCCACAGCTCGTTTGGTTTCGTCATTCCACCACCATGTTTCTTTGCCGACGTGATGGTATTTCGATATAGTCCCCAGATGGGACTTTGCGAGTGTTATGCATTCCTCGTGCATGCTGTTCCACATTTCTTGCGGGCTAAGTGAGTCTGCTATACCATTTATATTTTGAAGTACTTCTTTATCCAGTGCGATAAATCTTGCGCTTCGTTCCTTCGATAGATTATACCACCGGATTTTTGGCTTTCCAAACGATGCCCGTGTTTTCGGTGGTTCCGCTGTGAAAAATTCTGTAATGAGCAGACGGTGTTGGCTTACTAACGATTCTCCAAGTATTACTTTACAGTCATTAACATGGTTTCTCATCGACATTTTGCAGAGGTAATAATCTATTTGCGTTTCGTGGCCTCCGCTGCTATAGGTGATGAGATGTCGTTGATGTTTAATAAACATTGTATTTAAGACGGTTAAGCCGTAAGCCCTACACGCTACAAGGATGTCTTCGCCAGCTGAATTTCTGGTTCCAAAGCCTTTACCGCCGTGGCAGTTCTCATAATCAACATTTGTTTCTCCGACGTGGCCATTTAAATCTCCGCCTACGAAGAGCATCTCATCGATAGGTATATTTCTAAGCAAATTACCGAACTCTGACCAAAATGTATCTTTTTCCGATTGGTCGCATCCATTTTGTGGAGCGTACGCGCTAACAATGTTCCACGTTTCATTGACTGTTCTTTTACCCCACCGGTAGTCTCCAGACGTGGGAACCCACTGATTGCATACAAACTTGTGGGAAAGTTTTAAGGCGTTAAAGTGTCACAGGCTCATTTTTGGTGTCATAGTTGCCTGTATATGATTGGTGTCCCATTTAGTCGCCTCTTACGACAAGCTGGAACGCACTGCGGCACTATTCTTTATCCGATGCCGCACGGATTTCATTTTTACGTGTATCATTTTAAAATTGCTGTATACAATAGACAATAACTCCTAGAGTTAGACAGAAATACGGTCAGACATTACTTTAGTAACAAAGCAAGTCCCAGACCGAGGCTACCATAAAGAAAATTCTCCGAAGGTTGATATATTGTTAAGGAAGCATGCTAAGGACACAATTGTTATAGAAAAACAAATTCTTCCAAAAAGTCTGGAAACGATAAGGACCAACATGCCGGTTATTTATAGAACGTTCATGATGAGGTAGGATCAAAAAATACGAGAATGATAAAGCAAATAAACTCGGCGACAATATGACGAGAAACATATTCCCCTACATACTTACTCGTAGATGTGAGTATTGGATAATAGTGGGCTACGGCAAATAAACTGATTTGAGGTCTCCTTCAATTTTGCGAGCCCCTAAATATAGGGAGGGGGGGGAGGGGGTTAAAAAAAGTAGTAAGAAATCTTCAAAAAATATGAAAATTGCTCAATTATTAATTGATATTCATTTGATTTTCTTCAATGTTATCTCCATTACACACAAACACTTTTCATAGGCCGATTTGGAATCACTTCAGCTCTTTCTGCGAATTCTCCTTTATCGCATCAATCGTCTCAGAATGCGTTCCGCGAACTAGTTACATGAGTCGTAGGAAAAGAAAAAAGTCACAACGAGCCATGTCATGTGAATACAGAGCTTGCGGAACGGTTTAATCGAATAGTTGCGTACAAGATGGGATGTCTAAGCCGGTGCGTTGTCGTGGTTAAGAAACCACGAGTTGTTTCTCCACAATCCAGACCTCTTGCGACAAACATGTTTCCTCAAAAGTCTTAATATGCTCCAGTAATACTCCTTATTAATTGTCTGGCTAGGCGGAAGAAATTCCGAATGGACCACACTACGGTAATCAAAGAAAACGGTCAACAAAGCCTCGATTTTGGAATCGTCTCTGTCGTGGTTTTCTTGGATCTTGCCTCGTCTAAGAAGCACCATTCCGATGATTTTTGGTTAGTTTCGATGTCATATTCATGGGCCCATGTCTTGTCACCGGATTGGTGCCATCGATCACATGATGGCCCAAAACAAAATTTTTCTTTAGCGAAATCAATGAGATGCTGATTCTGCAACAAATTCAGCATGCCCAAATGAAGCATCGCGGTACAACTCATCTCACGGTTAAAACATAGTGCATAATGCTTTAAACTGATCCGAACTAAACATCGAGATCGCATGCTATCTCCCTGATGCTCACGCGAAGATCAGCGAGGACAGTTTTCTTGAGTTTTTCGATTTTACTTCAGTCATACTGGATGGACGAAAAAAAGCAATGCAAATCATCAACCACAGTGCGGCCCCCTTTAAACTCTTTTTACCATTCGTACGCTTGTGTTTTCGACATCGTCGAGTCCTCGTATACTACGTTTATCATTTTCAGCGCTTCTGCACTTGCTATTTTGTTAGAAACACCAAATTTTAAGCAATCTCTGCTCAACTAAATTTGATATCGCAAAATACGCGAAACACAACAAACACCGACCTCTTTACAAAGCCACCACGCAAAAGCTCCCGACAAATGGCGCTCAAACAGACATTTGGGCGTCAGATGACAGATATACGAACCGAAAAAAAAAGCTTTTGACAATATCCCAAGCTCGGTTTGTTGGATTGGTAAATTCCGAGTACTCTTTGATCAGAAGGTATATATGATGCATCTGCGCCAAATACATAGTTTTTGTTCGCCTTGCTTATTCTGTCTGGCAGCAGAGTTTAGGTCTACAGACGCGGCATCTTATTATCATCACCACGGACTAAATCTTATTAATAATTTCTTCCTCATCTCTATAGGCTTGATTCGTTTTTTGTGGCCTTTGGTGAAACTTCCGAACATTATTTCCTGGAAACGCTCGCTTCTCATGCCCTTTTTTTTATTCTTTGGAGAAGCAAATGCTACTCCTTCTCCACACAGGGATATCATGCGGATAATTAAGTAAATTCGAACATACTCCTATATCAGTTGCAACATTTCTGGCGGCCATTGATATTCACATTACGTCCAGTTTCGAACGTCCATGAAATATCATTGTAGCCATATACCTCGCTTGTGGTATGAATTGACAAAATCTCTCTATTTCCTAGTTATTTTAACCAACATACATTGAAAACCAACGTTCATCAGTTTCTCTTTTTCTTTTCTCTAACTTTTCATCCCCCCAGGAATACGCTGTCGTCAAAGATTCCGGAAGTTCTTTTGCAATTCGACGTTAAATTTCCCCACGGTATTTCAGCTCCTTCAGCTTTCTATTATTGTGATGTCTGAGATATTCATAAGCGCACTCTAACTGACACTTATTAGTAGTACCAGAACTTGTTAGTACTATCCGCTCGAGATATTCGAACATTTAAGAAACTGAACTTGACGAGCTTCATGTTCAATTGTAAATATTGGAGTGTGGAAACTATGCGGTAGCCATTACAATACTCCATCCAGAAAGACAGTCAACAAGCCTTAGAAGTAGTTTCCAGATGTTCAAAATGTGCTTTCCAATTATACTATTAAAAATGGCTTCAAACGGAGATAGAACATTCTGCGAAATGGCAACATTTGTTCCCCCCATGACAATCCCTATCTTCCAATTAACAATGCTCTTCTATTCTTGCCTTTCTCATCTCTGTACCATTTTACAAAAAATGGCATTCTGACACTCACCAACTTGGTACATAAGACCAATAAGCATAAGCACAGCTAGTATTCTGCCTACCTACATCGAATTTCCTGAACTTTGTCAATTCTTAAGCAGAGCTATTATATTTAAACGTTAGAACAAGCAAAAAATCGAAAAAAAATGAGCAAGTACTGTGTCCCACAAGGCTCTATTCTGGGACCAATTTTATTCGTTCTCTTAAAGCAACTTAAACTTAATGAAGCAAAAACCATAATGCAGAAGGAACTTTACTCACAATGTCTCACAATGGTGTCATAACAACAATTTAGTGTAAAAGGCTACCAAAACCAGAATGACGAACATACGAAATCCACAACAGCTTTATTGGACCTCTATCAGAGAACAGAATGTTGTTTAGAATCATCATAGATAATCACTTTACTTAACACGACACATTAATCGACCGCGTCTACAACTAAAGAGTGCAATCCTTACGATGACATAGATCAAGAAATATACTATCATCGAAGTTCAAAGAAAGGTCTCTTACTCGCTACCCGAGTCCCGGATGAGATATGGAATCTTAGCTTGGGGAAACACCTCATCATCTTGACACTATCCTGAAAGTTCAACGCCGCTTAGTAAAAATCATAAATAATAAAAATATTAATTTCAGAGTACTAGATGCTACTAGTATATTAAAGATGACGACACTAATCGAGTATTACCACGACAAAAAATTTAAACAACCACGTCACAATCAGAATACAAGAAGAAGAATGCAACAAATACTTGAAACTCCAGTAATCAACAACAACTACGGCTGAAGACAACTTGCCCATGTGATTCAAACAATTCTTAACTCTTTACCAACCAACCATAAAAATATCATCAATTTTAAAAAACGCAAAAAATTCTATTTACAATAGTTCATAACACTTTTCTTTGTTTTAGTTTTAATTACATTTTGAAACTTCCTAATATAAAACTTTGAAAACTTCCAAATACGTAATGTAACAAAACTGAGTCAATATCTAACAACCTGCAGATAAGCTTTTCGCTTAACAGGTCCGGTAGCACATACAAGTATTAAATCATTTTGTTGCTAAATTACCTAAATAAATAAATAATTAAAATGAAAAATAATAAGTAAATAAAAAACCTCAATGATGATTGCTCCGCTGGTTCTGATGATTTTATTATCTCAAACTCAAAGAGATCTCCTTCAGCTTTCCATACTCGTACCTCTACCAAGTTGATGTCATCGCTGACTATTCAAAAAAGCTTATAGCACCGCACACATTGTTCGGGTAAAAGTTCTGCAGCGCAAGTTTCTCCTACTCGCTTAACGAGGACTAACCTAATATGAACTTACCACCTTAAATAAATTGGCTTTAGCTTATAGACTTACAACCTTTCTCTGAACGCCGAAAATATGCCGACATACTCTTTGTTCATCAGATTTTTACCGATAGCATTGATAGCTCCTGTTTACCTCAACTTGGCTCTCACAATACTAACCGACATAATCTGTGTCCCTTCTTCGGTTCAATATTCTACGAACAGATTATGGATACCTTAAACCAATGTCTAGTGTAGATATCACTAAAAAATGTCCTTTTCTCTACTTACGTTCCAAAATCAAATTAAAAAAATCCACAGTTTGCCTTAGTGTATTCTCCTTCTGTTTACTTAACAAAGGTTAAAGTTGTGGCGACATAAGATGTCTTCCAAAAGTGAGGACATCTCGTATAGGATGTTGACATTTACTTTGCCCTATTTTCACCCGCCTTATATTAGAGCTACAAATTTATCGGCTTCATTGATTGGTTCTCACAACCTTAATTTTATTTACAGAAGAATTTCATTCTGACCGAACGTGGATCCTACTAGTACACCAAGAAGGACTACTTTCTCACACTTTATGTTCAAGTCCAGAATCAGCATGCTTTTCACTAACCATAAACTCATACGCATACTTAATAGAAAGAAATAAACTCAACAAATTATTTTAAATTTTGGTGTATCCAAAAACCTCGCCAAAAATAGCATGAGTTCGCGTTTATTCCGCATGGAAAATACTCGTATACTTGAAGTACTAGTAATGAGCTTATATTTGCATGTTTAATTACCATCTGACTAGTATACTAGTAGTAGTATATGTATATGTGTGTTTGTCATGGTCAGGTTAAATTTAAAAAATAAACTATACACAATACAAACATAGATGCATGCGTACTATAATAAGTGTAAAAGGGTTCTTCTCGGTACTGAAACAGGTGCTCAATGACCGATTATTTTGTATAATATTGAATAATTCTTTCGTTAACAATTTTAATACTTTTAAGACGCTGTCGGTATCTAAGCCAAATCAACCTTTAAAGTTCAACAATGAAATTCACTTGAAAATCGTTATTACGAGTACTTCAAATATTTACGACCAAGTTCTTGTTCCCAGTACTTGTACAACAAAATCGAAAAGTAATTGCTTCAAACTGTGAATATTCGATCAAAAACGTCTGTACGAGCTTGTCATATCACCTCTGTGAATTTATTCAAATTACAGGAATTACTTCTACCTTTGAAAATCAGTCCTTTTTCCTTCTTAAGAACGCACAGATAGTGTACTTGTATGTATGTCCTTAACAATTACCATAATAAATTATTTATTTGGGTATACCTACTTAAGGAACGAACTAGAACGAGTCCAAGGTGTAAAGATACGAGTACTCTGTTACAAAATACAATTTACAATAATCGAAATATTTTCAATGCAAATTTATTAGCTACTGATCACATATGAAGAGATAAAGACCGCAAAGGATCCGCTTATTTCCTAAACCCTTCTTACATTGAAGTGGCTGTTTTTTTTTTTCATTGAGCAAAGGATTATGATTATCGAATAACACCCATCCAGCAGCAGGCACGTTCCTCAAAGTAACAAGTGTACTCGTATCCTTTTCGAAATCACTTTCCATGAAAAATGAAAGTGAAACCACATTTGATGGATTGATCTGATGAGATTGATGTGATTGATGGTTTTAACGAGTAGGTATACAGAGTAAATATATATATACGACGATGTGGTCTGGCAACAAGCAATTGACTTTGTCGTCACAATCGATTAGCAGCTCAATCGGTCTAATTTATGTCACTGAGAATCGCATTAAAGTTACTTTAATTTACCACCATCGACAATGAATACATTTTGTATGTATTGGCATGACAAATTGAACATTTATTGTTTGGCTCTTGTTTAATGGAAATTCTGGTATTCATTTAGAAATAAGCACTTAAGTCGATGATGGAGTGCCGCAAAGAAATTACCAATTTAACTGAAATGATTATCATGTAAAGGTATTTCGTAACTCCAGATTATTTGCAATACATATGGCAATATTTCCATGGTCTTCCTTTAACTGGGATGTTGGCAGGATTTCTAGAAAATTCAACTATCATAAAGTCCCCCTTTTGTGAATAATAGAAGAGTCGTGCGAACCATCCTTCCAATTCTTCTTTGAGCCTTGATTTAGAAGACAATTGCAAGTTTTCTTAACGGGAAGTGAAATCTGACGTTGGTCACACATATGTGTGAGTCCTGTGGTCCCTTGTGAACCCTAGGGCCTTAACTACGCCTACACGCCATCATGTACGCCACTACCACTTCCTGACTCAGATTTTGGCCGAGATCATCTCTTACCTCAGCGAAAGGCGATATTAAAATTTCGCAGCCACAGGAGTTTTGGTATCATTGCATCAGACAGCATTTTTTTAAACAGGGAAAGAGTTTCATCAGTTCGTCCAGAACAAATCCCAGGGTGGTGAGAGAAGCCTTCAAACAGCAAAGAAAGATTGTTTTGTTACGTTTGTCGAAAGGAGCAATAACGCATTTTCTATAAAAGGTAGTTCACCAAAAACGAGAGTACGGAATATAGTTGGTCTTATCTTCGCACTGTAGATCCAAAGGCGCTCCTGGATAACACGGTTCATGTCTAACCCAAATTTTCTTTACTCTGTCAGAAAGCCGGCAGTGCCATCGAAATCTTCAACATTTCATACAATATTAAATCTAAAGATATATGTGTTCCAGGATAATGCAATGATTCATTGGAAAAACTGATGGCGATTTCTAAATAGTGATAAGCAGCTCCTGACGAGTCAGGCCAGTCAGTTTCCGATATCCCGGTAAGGGAACACCTGGTTCTTTGGAAAATTAACAAAAAGTGAACTTCCAGCATACAAATCATCATCTACGTCTTGTGCTGCATGCGCTTCAGAGTATATAGTTCCTAAGCATGATACTGTACGACATCGTCTCGAAACCTTTGAGAGTTAGTTAGCCGACCAGTAGTGGACCACTTTGGAAAATCAATGTCTTGTCCATCAGAATTGCTCTTATATGGAATCTCCGCACCGACTGTCTGATTCAAGAAAACGGAGGTCCGATCTATTCAATAACACATACAAGATATTAATATCCACATAGTGTGAACGCCTCGGTAAATGGGGTCACAACCAAGTATTTGCTGTCAACAAGAATAGACTCAAAACATCGACAAGATAAACAGAACGCCCCAGTCAAGGACTTTGCATACGTTGACTTTGCTATAAATTTTGCCAATTACACCTCAGCAGTAGTAACACAAAGCATCGATATTTCTTTAGGTTAAGAAAGCAATTAAGTAGTAACGACCTATCGAGGCAGATGAAGATACTCGTATCTTCAGCCTTTTATATGTAAAAATCCTTTGAAAATTATTCTGTCCTGTTTACGATAGGACGTTGTGGGTGTTGTAGGAGAAGACTGAACGACGAGGTATCCGAGCTGTACAGAGATATCGACCTAGTCACCTGAGGTGATGCACACGAGCAGAAAGAGACCTAAACCAACTTGGATTGCACAACCAGAAGTTAGCTTCGGGCTGACGGGAGAGGCTAGATAGCTGAGGCTCAGGTTTATCCCGGACTGTAGCACCAACGAATGTATAATTAAATACATACATATATTCATATACTCGTCATGACAAAAAATCACAAATGCATCAACTTAGCCGCGGCGAATAAAACTGAAAGTGCGGCAGGCGGTCTGAAATGGTCAGTTCGACGTCGATGGCAACAGTTTAGTCTTTATCTATCCAATATGTGGAAGATCTTACCATACAATCTAAGTCTACATCCATGCTGATGCATGACTAAAGCCACAGGACCTTAAGCTCTTTAGCAATCGATCCTTGTTTTCATTTAAAACGCATGTTTACTGACTAGGCTTACCTTTAGCTATATGGGTTCGTGAAGAAACTCACGAGATAAAAAGGTGCACTTTCGTGTGATTTTTACACAGGTGGTATAATCGCTGAAGACAAAACTTGAGTGATAATGGCTGATAATTTCTTCCTAAACATGGCCAACATTCAACCGGATGATATGTGGTCCAACAACAGATTTTTCTTCTTCTTTGCGGTGCGGCTCCTGCATAAATCAGTGCACCGAGGTAACTTTTGTGAGTAAAAACATATTTGATTTCCTAAGCTGGTTCAGGATATACAATAAGTCCAGATGTTTCAGCGTTGTCCCGATAAACACATCTGTTACTAGCTTAAGAACGACAAATCTCTTGTGAAGGATATTGCTGACTGGACTACCAATTGTCAATTCTTGCGTACAAGTGTTCAGAAATCTAACACCAAACACCTTCTTAACTGAGCACTAATCGTCTTCGATTTTATGATGTTCGAAATTAGAGATTTAATCCCTGCTGGGTTATCCATGTCTTCGTACATATATTGCAATATCAGAGTGACCAAAGTAGCAATCGATACATACCTGAGACTTAACTAGTCTGCCTGAATAGGCAGAAGGATTAGAACTCTTTGATAGACTTTGGGCAATTTAGGTAGATTAAAAGTAGGTCGATTTAAGGAGGAAACTTTGCAGTATTTGCAGATAAGCATACTTCATTTTCAGTTTTTGGAAAAAAAATCTGCAAGGCAACTCCAGTAGCTTAATCTCTAAGAAATCAGTGGAAGTGGAAAGAAGAGACCTACAACATCAACTAATCGGACAACCCCACAATAGACAACTCAAATTTTAAGGTTGTTGGTGATTTTGTCTATTGCGACTCCGCTTTTACCTCCGAAAATGAGACCTCCTTGGAAATTTATCGAGCGTCGAACAGCGATGCATTCTTTTTAGCTCTGATTTATTGTCTTAAGATGTAATAAGACCTTATCAAGAAACACTCAAGAGTCTCAATGTATACGAATCTAAGACCTTTATTATTCTAGTCCTACTTTAAGGTATAACTAGTCATTTTGATTTATTTTTGGCAGAAGAGGGAACACTAAAGAGAATGATTTCGTTTTAGGTGGTTGAAGCACAGGTCCATCCGTGTCTAATTATACAACCAAGTGACTAGTTGACAGGAAATGTTCAACATTAGTTCCCGATTACTTTTTATCGGCATCAAATAAAGTGCAAGGTTCCATGACATTTCCATACATTTTATATAAATAGTAAGCCTACTCCTTCCTGGTTTAGAGTTATTCTTCAGATCACAAGTGTCCTTTTCAGTAGCATGCAATTCAGAACAAACAAAAATATAACCAACTCAAGGGCAAACGTTTAATGCGTGAACCATATTACTACCATATCCACTTGACTATCCACACGCAACACAAAACCCATAAAACTAACAGAACCTAACCTGCCTTTATTTTCGGCTAATCATTTACCGGTCAAAATTATCCAAGTGTCCCTCGAAATTAGCATAAATGTACGAAAATAAACACATTCCAAATAACCAAGCCTCCGAATCATGTATCCCCTGTAGCTCACATCTTCATTATCTTTGTAATTGCCTACATTGAAATAACAAAGGTTACCCCTCCATTCCAACGATCAACGACAATCCGCCAATTTACCCCAAAAATCCAGTGATTTCACAAGTCCTTATTAATGAGTATCACACCATATCGGACTTTTGCCAAACCCTCTGACAGCACCCTTGTAGAAAAAGCAATAAAAAAAAATGAACTCGTAATACTAAAATAAAATCAATATAAGTAGCCTCTCCGTAAATTTCCAGTAGTTTTCGAGTTTTCGGTCCGTTTAACCCATCCGCTCTTTTTCAAATATTACGTGTATTATCATACTCGTACAATTCCATTATATGTGTATTACAGACGTGACTGGGTCTCATGTACTTGTTTCATTCCATGTATTCGACTCCGTTGAAAAGGATTCCATGTAGCACATCTACCATTTCTAGGGCCAGTCTGGTTGTAATTCCAAATTAAAAATATATTTTTTCCAACGGCAATACTAGCCCTTTTTGGTGAGGATAAGATCAATAAAGTAGTGACCTTGACTTTCTGTCTCAGAAAACGCCAAGAACATAAAAGGATTGCCTTTTCCGCTTACCACAATAAGATGTCCCATAAACCCACCCGAGCAAGTCTAATTAGCTAAACAACAACGCTTAAGGACTCGAATTATTCCCTCTTAGCATAGAGTCCGTTTGCATCTGCTGTTAATTGTGACAATGTGTGCTAGGATAGTACTTGCTCATAAGAACCGCAAACATCTATGTACTTGTGACGAAAAAGTAAACACTATCACCATCACCATCACATCAAAAACGAACGAACAAAGAGTGAAGAGAAAAATTCCAAACAATCCTCCGGGATTGCTCTAGAAAATCAAGTATATTTTGCTTTAGATTTGCTTTTTTTTAACTGGGGATGATTGCGGCACTAAGGCATATCCACCTTCTTGCACTTAGCAATGTCATCTTGAAACTGCTCTTGCTGGAGGATATTATGCCACCCAAGAATGCACCTTACCAAAGATGCAACGCGACTCAAATACACATACGAGTACTCCATCCCACAGTTGCAAAACTTTTCCTATGAAATCTTACTTTGACTTGATACGAGTACGAGTATGTCTCTTGTGCAAAATTAAGATACTCGTAGTTCTAGTAGATATTTTCCCAGGGGCTTACTACCTATATAGGTACATTGCAAATTGATTGCGTTCGTTTGTTGTTTTATGTAATGGTTACATAAAAAGACGGCTCACGTCGCACGGCTTTTAATGTAACTACCACCGAATGCCGATGTCACTCTATTAATTTAATAGACACAAGGATACATTAAAATGCAGAAACGTGCGTTCGGTTTCGAGGCAACTTGATCAGAGAAATCGATTTCTATTCTGCCTGTCAGTCTCGTCCGTTGGTTTCATTTCACGCACATAGAAAACCCCTGTCTCTGGGGTGCACTCGAGATACATTCTCCTTCCACAGTTTAATTAGGAAGAAAGCTCCTAATCGTAATCGTACACCCGCATCTCTACTCCTGAATTGTGGATAATCTGCTGTCATCATGTTTGGGGCACAAATAAATGTCACTTTGCAACTGTGGTGATGATGTGTTATCATCGAATGGGGACATTTTACCAGGGCCGACGCTAAAACGTTTTATGTACTTTTGGGTTTAATTTTTACTCATACTCGGTTGGGATTGGGATTGGGGTTTGCGGATTTCAATTGGGTTCACCCTCTGATGAGGGTATGGTTGCCAACTTCTGAGTGTTAATGCTGACAAATCATTTAATCTAATTTTTTATTGCCATTAAGTGCGAATGGTTATGCTGAAATATTTATGCGGTGAATTAAGTAGGGACGAACTTTAATCAATTTGGGGACACTTGGACATTTATTGACATTTTTCGGATGGACTTTCGTATGTAAAATTTATTGCGGTGAATTATTTTTTTTTTACGGGCCCTATGAGGCAATAACATTTTGCAAATTCAATTTAGTTTTTTGCTTATATGGTGCTTGGGAATTGACGATATCCATTAAATTGCTCTAAATAGGTATATGTAAATTGACTTGAATAAAGTAATTTAGTTGAGCGAATGAGGCTAAAATTGGCAGTAAACGTATCTATAGATATAAATGTCCGGTAAAGATTTCTTATGAATGGAAATGTCATTTCGATTATTGAAAATTGTATAATTTTTACTGTTTTCAAGGAACACTTGAGAGCCATATATCCTAGGGTTGTACGAAGAACTCAGGCGAACGTCAAACTAAGTTCAAAAGGTGTCCAGACCAGCCTTGATATGCCGATTAAAATGCTTGTTGACACTCACGACCTGCGTCTTTCTATAACACTTTCGGTGTATTAAACTAGAGTAATGACGAGAATACTAGAGAGCCTCAGCCTGTTGATGGTTCGTCCCAATAAACCGAATAAATCCAACGGCAATAGGAAAGGAACATTCTGACGAACTAACGTTCAAGGGGAGCCGAAGGCGAGAGTAAACGACCGCGTAAACAGACGGCAAGTGATGCTCTTATAGTGCAACAAGTATGATTCCTCCTCTTGAACAGGAACAAGAATAAAAAAGTTGCTGGTACGTTGATGGATATTTCCGCGCACATAAAGTCCGGATAAAACCGTCACTACAACCAGCATGGGTCATAGTTTTGCTACATGGCAGTGTATTGCTGCTGTCAAATTTACTCTAAATAATAATAACCCTGATGCTGGCTTAACCTAATAACAAGTTCTAACTAAAAACGTTGCTGCAACCTATCAAGGTTGATGGTGAAAGGAGTTTAAATTTCCCCAGAAACGTCAAAGCGAGCGCAGAAATAATAATCGAACCGTTAAGGATCGTAGTTCTGGTTGATGCAAGCATGGTTAATGATGTCAAACTCACCTGAACAGCACTGGTGGTGGCTTACGCCAAGCAGAAATCCGTCTGTAACTGGTGCTGCAGTTTTCCAAGGTTGCAGATTGGGTAGAAAAAGTTTGCACGTCAAGGATCAACTCCAGGAAAACGCCAATATGTTCAGATCGGCTTACATATAAAGGTGAAACTATCCCCGTTTTTAATTTATAGACAACAGTGTGAGCACTGTGAGCACTGTGTTGATCAAATGTTGGATTAAGTCAAAATTGAATGCATTCAAGCAGAGTCCTAGTATCTTAGGACCATCTTCTTATTTCCGGAGAAACTTAAGAATGCGAGATCAAACCTAGAACCCTTTTCTCGTTATGGATTGATACAAATCTGGTGTTGAGACTATTGAGTCTAGATATGACTCACATTCCTATCTGCATCTTGAAAGGGTTAATTTCCGATTTATTTCTGAATAATTGTGGATGATTTCCACAGAATTTAACATAGCTAATACTAGGTGGCGCGAGATATGCTATAATTTTTGCAAATGGCGGCAAATGTCAATTCTACTTTGACATTTGTGAAGTAAACAAATACAAAATACACAACAACATGAATCGCTATACCTAATCCTAATTAACGCGAAATAATTGTTTCGTTTTTTTTGCGGTATAATTCGTAATCGTCCAACACTAACTTGGCAAACACTACGACGCTTAGCCACTCACCTGGTATGGTACAACACAAGATGCTGCTAGGTCTGGTGAGAATAGCGCAGTTGTGGTTGAAGATGTCGCAGAGGACTACGCAATTTGGCATCAATCTACCTATATATTTATGTAGAGTCCATACAGAGAATTTTAGCGAAAGACTGTAATATATTCGTACAAAGTAACTGCATGCTGTTCTGTTTACGCTGGAAGCGTCAACTGGCTTTATTTTATCAAAACGCGTCGGCCAAACGACAACTTTTGAGGGCGGACGCTACAGAACCATGTTTAACGACTTTCTACTTCCTGAATTGGATGAATTGGGACTAGAGAACATGTGATTTCAATAGGGTAGAGCAACGGCGCATATTGCACGAGCCACAACCAATTCTGAGGGCTGCATTTACGGGTCGCCTAATCTCTCATTTTGACGATTTGTACTGATTTAACAGTTCCAGACTTCTTTTTGTGGGTATTTTTAGAAGTCACGAGTCTATACTGACAAGCCTCGGACTCTTGAAGCCGTCAAAAAGAATACCCGTCAAGAATGCGAGGATCTTTCACCAGAAGTTCTGCCAAAAGTGGTGGAAAATACCATAAATCGGGCCCGAATGGTTGTGAATTCTGGCGGCCGGCGGTCGCTTAGCCAATATCATTTTCTCGACTTAATAGAAACAAATTTTAGAAATCTAACAAACATAATCCAAAAGCAGAACTAAAGTTTTTCATTCATAAAAAAAATGCAGCCAAAGAACATCGGGTGACAACTTGTGCGACACCTTGCATATATACTGGGATTAACCTTCATCATTCGAAATCTGCCAGTGCATCCGCCTTAAGAGACTTTGCTGCTGCAGACAATAGCTACAACGCAAACACAAAATAACTCAATTCATCGCCAGCTTACTTTTACTATGATGTGATACAACCGCCACTAACAAGGGCAGTAGACTTTGATTTCAAAGAGATGAGACTTCACCTATAATATTCCACGTGAAAGGGAGCTCTATTCCAGGACTTTATAGTGTCGTCCAACCAATCAACATGTCGGGAAGTATTCAATTAAGCCTCATTCAGCACGTACATAATTTTTCATTTAAATGAAAATATCTTCAGAGGATTCCATGTCAGAGCATCTAAAGAGGAATTCAGAATGGGATGTGAGCTCTTGGCCTTGTCGAAGGTCAACAGGATGCGCTCTGAAAAGGTGTTGGCAAGTCCGACAATATTTTTCCAAAACTAAAAACGAAACAAAGCACATTGCCCTTTCAATAGTATAACGAATTTGGCAACTACGTTGACCGGTTGCTGACAGCCTTGAAAATAATATTCACTGAAAATTAATCTTTATACCGAAAACCTGATAAAATAACTACGACACAATCTGACTTTCTGTTGGAGAGCATGAAGAGAATAGTCGAGCAACAAAACTGCTCTGCGAATGCATTGCCTGTTTCTGTATGCAATGCAACATCTCTAACAACACAGAAGATCTTGCAAGACTTCTCTTAAAATTGTAACCAAAAGACCAATAATATTCTATTCAAAAGTGAACGCTTAATCTCGAAGCTGCCATAAAGCAGTCATTCTCTACTAAGTTATCCCTCCGGCTAAGAATCGACAACCCTTTGTCTTGTAGCGTTAGTATTCATTTTTCCTGCGTCTCAAAGCTATTCCACTATTTTGATCTAAAATGCCAATGTTGTGCTTCCCTTCATCTTGATGGCATATACTTGGTTTTCACTTTTGTCAATTATCCTTCAACCTGGAGTTCGGTGAGAAAATGCAATCCAGCACATAAAGAGAGCGTTTGTATGTCAGGGATATTCGAATTCATGTTTTGGCTACAACTAGATAGAAATCTGAATCATTGTGTTTGGTTCGCAAAATTCAAGCCACTCAAAATTATTAAAGCTTGTATTGCGTTGATCACTATACGATCCATCGCCTCACAGCAAAGTCGATTGCCTGATGTGTTGTCATGTTGGCTTAGGTTCACGACTACGCTAGAAAGATACCTCCTTTTTCTGTTTTTAGGCAGAATTTCTAAAATATATCTTAAATTGGTTTTTAGGCATTGCTTGCCTACAGGTCATGTGGAAAAGCTGGTAGAAATAATATTAGGTAGCATCATCCTATTTCTCGTATTGGTGAATGTAAACGGTGTTTTTTTAAAAGCTTGAGAACTTTAAATAACAATACAGTACAGAAATATTGTATTATTAGTTACATGGTCCATTCGGTCAGTTCAATTTTTCACTACTTTTTCCAATAAATCTGGCTGTATGCCGATAATGGTGGCTTGAATATTGGCTTGCAATGCTTCAAGAGTTGCTGGTTTGTCGGCATAAACCAATGACTTAACATAGCCCCATAAAAAGTAATCGAGAAGCGTTAAATCGCAGGAACGAAAGGGCAAGTAACAGGATCACTTCTGGAAATAAAGTTAACACCAAATTGATTTTGCAATAAATTGATAGCTAAGCGCACTGGCAAATTGCACCGTCTTGTTGGAACCAAATGTCGTCGAGCCATTCACCCTAACGGCAGCTCCTTCCCCATTTCGAAAGGGGCAGCCAGCATGTAACCACACCAAACAGTCAATTTTAATGGATGCAATGGTGATTCGTTAACAGCTTGAGGATTATCTTCGCGAAAATTATCAATAACTGCACGAATTGCTTGCTCACTAGGCCAATTATGTTGACCGTAAAATTGATGAAGTGCTCTAAGAACTTCACGAACAGATTTATTTTTTTTCAAAGTAAATTTCCACAATTTGGAAGCGTTGTTCTGGTGTTAAACGATTCATGATGAATTGTCAAACCTTACTGAACAGAGTTTGACATTGACAGCTGTCAAACCATAGACAACAACTATCGAAACTTCTCATGCAGCTAAAAAAAGCCCTTTTACTTAGTTTTGTTGTCAGAAGTTCTCTCACATTCTGAAAGCCTTTCACCTTAGCCTGCATTTGAAAAACAAAACAATTCGCTGGCTATTCATTCTCAATAACAGTCACCATAATCTATTTTTCATGCTTTTGTGTTCGGACAAGTGATTCCTTACTAGTAATGAGGTCTCCTTTTCAGTCGCCGAGGGTAATTCGTCTTTATGTGCCTTGTGCTCCATCATTCCTCGTGAATATCTAAAATCGTACAATCTTATAAGCTTTCCACAATAAACCATGTTCAGATTGAAACCGCATTTCCAGCAGCTGCTTGATGCTAGGGGGTAAAAAAATGATAAGGCAAAGGGCAAACCCGGGCAATGTTAAAGAAATCGTTCCCAAAGCCAACAAGTATTGCACAACAAATAACAGTCATAAACAAAAAAGACCCGATGAGCTCCGTAGAACTGCAGAACTTGGTTAAAACTCAAATTTTTCATACAACAATTTGTATCTATAACTAATAATTAACACCACTAGTAGGTATCAAGAGCAATAAAGTTAATACCGGTTCTTCGACCAAAAAAGAACAAACGAACTCACGTTGTTGTTATGACCTTGCGAAAGAAACTGCGTTCTCCATCTAAAAAGCCCATCGTGATTCATTGAAGACCGCTCAACCCCTAACTTCAAATACTTTAATATAGTCTCAATTATAAGTGGTTCGCTTAAGCAGGTCATTAAAATGATCATTTGATTCAAGCAAACTTTCGAATTTTTCATTTACTCTCCCTACTCGTACACAGATACTTGTATAAGATATTCTTAAATGGCAAATCCCTTTGTAAGGAATGAACGTAACTGCTTTCCAACGAATTGTTAGCACTAAATACTATTAAATGTACACTGACCTTAATTCAGATACCCTTCAAGGTTCACGAGTATCCTTTCAACTCTTGTCTTGTACCAGTATAGTTGCCACATTAAAACGCTCTGAAGGGTAGCACTGTTACTCAGAACTTGAACTAATTTGAAGTGAACTTTCCCTTTTATGGTTTGTAGAGCGCGCCAACAATCTAAAGTTTAATTAAATGGAAAATACAATTTTATTTAACACGTTTTTGCCATTTAAATCAAGGCCGCAGTGCATCCATTTCTTTATTGTTAACAGCAAAAGCAAACAATATTACAAAAACAAAACAAAAAACAGCTGTTGAGAAATTTTTTTAAGAAAATGAAACAATACGAAGGATTGCCCTGATACAGTTGTACAATTGCAGTATCCTGTTAATTCTGGAAATTTCATTTTCCAATGTCGAAAAGGAAATCTGATTGGGGATTGGGAATTGGGAGCAAGAACATACCATAGTCAAGGGTACTGCCAGCCACCACCCCTTCGACTTAACCAAGTACGAAGACTTGTATTACGACACTTGAGTTCATTCTATGTGTTTACCGTGGTGTGGTGCCGTTTAGGTCGTTTGGTGAACATCCTTTTTTGGTTTTGGTTATTTTGAAATTGGATTGTGTTCTTCCACTTGTCATTGTTGTTGGGAAGTTCGATTCGTAATTGCGTTTGATTTGCTGCTTCTATGTTTTATTCAATTTAGCGACAACTCAGCAGATTGCAGAAATTTTATTCAATTCATGATATGCAGCGTGTTTTCAATTTGTTTTGCAAATTTTGGAAACGCCAACTCGTAGCTCGAGTAGTCTGATGTTTCTAGGATGCGTTTTCTCTCAAACAATTTTATTTGAAATCTAACAAGCTGTGCTTTCAATTATGCAAATGTAATTCTTTTTCGTACATAGGACTCCACTGTATTATCCTTATTCTAAGCAACATAAGGGCATGTGTGTTCGCATCATATCGGGGATAGGCCTGAACTTTCTCATTTCACTACTTCCCATAGAGAAGGCAAGCTATTCACCTAGTAACGTAAAATTTAACTTTAGAATAAATATTTGTAGATCAGCGTCAAGATTCCTGTCATTACTAAAAGCTATCCATGAATTACTTTGGTTCCATTAGATGGAGGTTTTTAGTACTTCCGTTCATTGGAATTATTGAGTAAGTGTTCGTCGTAGACTTATACCGATTGTGAGCCCATCGTGATAACAGCCTAAGGATTGCATTCTAATGCATGCCAAGGTTGGGCAATTTCATATGCTGTCCGCCACAGATACGTTTTTGTTCTTCATATCTGCAGCTTTTGCAGAAATCGTTGCATGGAACACTTAGATGGCATACAGAATTGGTGGCTTGTCAAACAGTTCACTGTTTATTTCTAAATATCCAAATCTGGTAAGTTGGCGACGTAGTTTTCTAGGACATATCTCAACCCAACAGAAGGTATCTTTGTGGTGGTGTCTTACCACCCTCGAATTCCAAATTAGAGATTTCATCTCTGATATACGAGTATACGAGTAAGCAGTGAAAATTGAAAGATCAAACATACGTATTGGATTTAGGCTGACTTCAACCGCAGCCTGATAACTAGTTGAGACTTCAGCTTGGAAGGTGCAGTTCAATTTATAGGATTTGTGTAGGTTCTAAGAAAAGACTCTGAACTAATGCCATTGGTTGTCTTAAATCATGTAGATTTAAGTAGATGGAAATAGACTTACTGGGCATGACATCGAAGTCAATGTCAAAGGAAATTTGAAATATGGAATTTCGGTTGATAGAGGAGCTCGCGTTGCAGCGTGAAAGACTGGCATGTTATCAATCTAGAGGCAAGAACATGCTACCTGAATGCCGAAAAATACTACGAGTATATATAGTAAATTGAGCAAAACTAGGTGAGCGAACTTTACAGATAGATGCCAGTGATATTAGTTCATTCTGCAACATTTTCTGTGCTTCCTCTCATCCAAATTGAGACCTACATCAGAGAGATGCCAATTAACATTTATGTTACAGAACAATGCAATGTATTATGAATTTTTTGTGAAGAGAAGCAGCTCTGTTTTGACTAAATACACGATAAGGCCACAACTGCATATCTTCAAATTTGATAGGGTTATTTGAAGAGGAGAGAATATTCCTCCTTCGGGTGTTTCTCTATGGACTACCTTTTTTTTGCAGAGTATGAACCAAAAGTTGAATTAATGATTCAATTGCTGTTGGAATAAATTCGATCGAGATGTTGACAGAGTCATTCATGTCCAGTTCTTAATGTGATATCTCAATGCATCTTAATACTGAGTTCTTAAGTGTGGTTCAATCTCAACCGATTTTCGGTTTGGTAAGCATGTAGTCAATTCGACAGTCTTCTGTAATTGAGACTGCACTGGATGTGGAATTCGGGGATTCATTAGAGGGTCTTTAGTAAAAAGGATGACAGTCTGAGATCCTACGGGAGTATATGGAATGTTTTGCCTGCCGTGAATATAAAAACAATGATTACTTCAGTGTAGGCATAGAATATTTTACCAATTGCAGATAGCCAAAATATCAGAGACAAGACATCAGAGACAGGGTACTCTGTGGTTGAACAGGAATATATTTTCAGTGAATAAAACGAAATAAACTTAGACCTATGCGTGAGGTACAAATTGATATTGGTGAAGTGGTCTCCTCTGGCTGCACCCTCGATGGTTCGACGTATAAATTTATTTCGTAAGGATATCTTTGCTCTTACTATTCATGTTCCCAAACATGAAAAATTTAGGTAGAGCAAATAAGGTTCCCGTAAAGGCTGGTCGTTATCACCACTTTCCAACAAAATTTGACCGGGAAATATCTATCGTAGCACGAGCTGTGTCCTCCTGGAACTACATCTAGTTTTCTTAGGGCTCGAAAGCTTGTGGATGACAACATGGGCTTAGCTTTTGTATAACCCCAGATGGGGAAGATCAATGCTCTGCAAAATCTGGGGCGTCACCCAACGTATAACCTTTTATCATGTATGTTTTACAAATTTTCAATAATGTTGTCCAGCTTATTTTCTCTACTTCAACACTGTATTGCATGAGACTAGGCTGATAGCAAGCAAATCACGAGTTCTAGATATCATGAGTACTCACTGAGTAACCACCGTTAATATCCGATCTATCTAACTACAACTTTAAGTCCGCGCAACCATATGTATGGCAAAAATAATTGCTGCTCTGAAAATTAAGTGATCGTGGGTACTTTCTATGATTCTTCTTGAATTCTACTCGAATCATAGAAAGTAGCTAGCTCAAAACAGAAGCTTTTAAAAATCCCACCTTCCGATAGTATCAAAACCTAACATTCAAGTAAAAGGTCTTAATGTTCTCAGTGCCAACCAACGTATGAATCTCATTTTCTACAATGCCATAGCGTAAAAGGTTAGGTTATTTCAGGTCTCGACTGAGCTAGTCATTTTTTTACAAACAACATCTAAATTGAGCGGACGTTATAGTTTTTTTTTATATTCCTAATACAATCTGATGACGTCGACAAGGTTTACTAATGTCCCATCGACAGACCACTGTTGTTAAAAGCTCCATCAACAAACAAGATTATGTATGCAAAAGATTAGCAGGTTCTAATATTCATTCCATGCCAGCAACAATGGCGCTTCTCAAACAATGCGCCGATCACACTACTCTTAGAGACTCACAATACCTATCTAGTGCCTCACAAGCCTCATATTATCGGAAGTGGGGCCACTTCATACCTTTTTCAAGTCGCAAACATTTTGAATGGTCCCTAAAACCACCAGCTTCTTAATCTACACATATGCAGAGGAGAGTTTGATTATAATATCTCTAAAAAAAAAGAAGAAATGCGAGCAGGGCTCAATCGGTTGAACCCCGATGGCAGTAAGACCAATTTGTCCACCAGTAGCTGGGTGCTAACGTGAATCTACCACAACAGCACCAACAATGGCCCAAGCAAAACTCCAAGAACATACGTCGAGTGCCAATTGTGATCTCGCCTAAAAGATAAAATACAATAACTCTTCAGCAGTTATTTTTCCTACCTCCGCTTTCAACTGTAAAATCGATCACTAGTTCGCTAAATGGGTTTGTATTCAACAGCCGAAGACTTTTCAGAGTGGCCATATTGTCGTAAGATCTTCCCATCCTAAGCAACACAGTCCTCCAAAATAAAAAAGTTCCAGTCGTTCTCCATTCAAAATCTCCGTGCTACACAAGGGGACTCTAGACTTGTTAGCCACTTAAGCAATCCCATGCTCTTACAGGAACTGATAGAGAAATTACCATCTTCTGTCCGCCTTGATTGATCCGCTTAAGGGAAGAAACTGCTCAGTTGTACACTGTCTAGCTTAGCACTTGGCTCTACCAACTAGTCCAGGCGGTAAACTGTGTGAAAGTTCCAGAGACATAAGTGGCGAGTGGTTAATCAATAAAAAGGAAACACGAAAAAGTGTTCTTCGACGGCACATGCCGCCGAGTCCAAGATCAAGAAAAAGCCAAAAATATTGTAGTTTGGAAACAAAGGGGTGACCTCTAAGCGACATACGAGTGCTGGCGAAAACAGAAAATAGTTCCCTCTATAGACAGTATGAAGATATATTAAAACTGCGCCAAGAAGTCCAACCTATGAATGCGCACGGCAATAACTTTGGCTTTTCACTGAAAAATCTACAAACTAACAAGAAGGACTCAACACATATTTAAGCGAACTAACAAATTTATTTTCAGAAAATAAAATCAAATATTTTGTTACGATGATCAATTATTTTCTCGTTATAATTTTATACAAAAATATGAAGAAACTATTTTGTAAAATTTAAAATATACTTATTAGTTGCTCTAGGTTTGCTTTTAACTCTCCTCCTTCGTTTAACTGGTGCAGTGATTGACCTAAGCGCCTTTCGAGCCTTCTCACGTTGATCCCGTCTGAAGTTTCTCACAATCCGGCCAACATTTATTTCTATTCTTCGTTTCAGTTCTTCCCTTTTCAAGCTTTCAATTGTATCCCATGGAATCCTTTCGGTAAATGCAGGAAACCATTGAGGACTAAATTGACCGGCTATAGCTTCAGATATCCCAAGAATGTGAATAGGTTTAATTGGCTTTGAAGGATATTCAAACTTCAATTTCCATCTAGCGTATTCCTTGATATCAGAGTTAGAGGCTCCGGGGTAATTGCAACATTTCCTTAGATGGCCATGCTTACAATGGGTGCATCTAACGTCGTTAAATGATGAACATCTCGGCATCCTGTCGGCGTCGAATAGCATTTGCTGACTTAGACTTCCTCGTAGATACTTTTTATTGATCAATTTCCGGAATGAACGTCTTATCCTTCCATATAACTTTCCCACAAAGTTCGACCGTTTATCGTTTCCTCGAAAGTTAGATGGACGACTTTCAGCTGCACCCATTTTGTAAATAGAACTGCAAACTGCACTCTCTTAGATTGAATCTAAAGTTAAGGAAACAACAATCGCACTGGACGCTGGTTTGTGAGTAATTGAATGAAATATGTCCTCGACTTAAATACTTATCTTCTACATCAAGATACAAGCCATAAAAATTGAATTGTGTGTGTACTAAACGAAATTTGACGAAACTTTAATTAGTTTTCTGTGCATTCTCATAAAAGCCAGGTAATACATATGAACATCTAGTGCTGACATGGATTTGGGGGCGTAATTTTTTTTATTACTTGTTTTTACAGAAAATTTTACAAGCTTTCGAAAGGGTTAAGATGCAGGTAATCATATAAACTAGGAGAATGATGTTTGTAGACACCTAAGCATTTTTTTAAATGGCATACGCTTACTCGTATTTAGGGTTTTTTCTTACATAGTTTTAAGTTGTAACACAAAATGTTGACATTTTATTTTTATTGTTTTACAAGATAATTTTACCAGCATTTCTATCATTTTGTTATAGTATTTCTAACGTTAAAAACCCGACTTCAGGAAAAGTGCGTAACGAAAATAAAACGATAACAAATATAATCAACTCGGTCATTTAACATATTCTAGAAGTACCAGGTGACCGGTATGAAGTGAGCGTATTGGCCATTGCTAGCTACACATTTTCCCATCTTTCAGGCAATTTATGGATTCCACGCCAATAAAACTGTTCGTCTTTTGAAGCAAACCAAAAAGTCACCCAATTTTCAACTTCCTCGTAGGATTCGAAGTGCCACTCAGCTAATGCGTGTCCCATCGATGAAAACAAATGGTAGTCGGAAAGAGCCAAGTCTGGTGAATACGGCGGGTGAGGTAGCAGCTCCCAGCCAAGTGCCTTGGTTGTATCCTGAACCAGTTTTGCTTTGTGTGCAGGTGCATTGTCGTGGAGCAAAATTACCTTGCTCTATCATCTGGCCCATTCTGGTCGTTTTTCGATCAATACATGGTTCAAATTGATCATTTTTTGTCAGTAGCGATCTGTATTAACGGTTTCACCAGGTTTTAGGAGCTTGAAGTACACCATACCTTTCTGGTCGCACCAGACACACAGCATTGTCTTCTTGCCGAATCGATCTGGTTTTGCAGTCGAAGTCGCCAGTAACAAATCGATGCAAAACTAATTTTTTATCGTGTCTTTGAAGCAACATTTTACAAGTGGTTTTTCGGTTTTCCATCGGTCTTTCACTCAATTCATGTGGCACCCATTTTCAAGACTTTTGGATCTTTTCCATAGCTTTTAAACGGTCAGAAATTGTTTGTTGAGCAACATTTAACATTTCTGCCGTTTGTTTCTGACTCAAAGTGTCATCTTCATCCAATATTGTAGTATATTGTTGTTGGTCTGGTGTAAGAGCTAGAAAGTACCCTTTTTTACTTAATTTTAAGACATTAAGGGCAAAGAGAAACATTGATTGGAATTTAAATATAATACATTTTCTTGCATTTGAATTGCAATACAAAGTTAGGAATCTTCTTGATCCAATTTTGGCCATTTGTGAGGCACTCAGTTTTTATTTGATTCTGTAGAAAGTTCTTCTGTCATACCTATCAGTTGGCTTAGTTTTCCATAGCAAGTCGCACTCTACGTTGTTAGTCGAATCTTATTGCAAAAAAATTGGATACCTATAGGTATATACTGGGGTAGCTCCACAGTCTTTCTTTTGAAAAATTTTGTTTCTTGCTGTAGCAATGAAATGTTCTTTAGTCTGTCGGTAACCTAATTATTTTCGGGAATGACTGAATTGAAGGGAGTAATTTGAGAGTGGCTACCATCACATTTCACTCACGACTGCTGTGGACGACTTTCAGACAATTTGAAAAATATCTTAACATTACCAGAGGATCTGTCTATAATTCCTTCTCTTGTTGGGGCAACTACAACTAATGTTATGAGGGAAATGATTCCTACATCCCCAATGAAACACAAATGCAGCTATGAAAAGAAAGTCAATATCGATCGCCACTGACCAAAGACGGTTTGTGGTATACGGGTAAGTATGACATTGTATGGCATCAACGATGACAATACTTCGTTATTACTCGTATATCACCGGCCAAACGTGCAGAAATAAAATCTAAGCTGTTATGCAGTCCCTAAGGTCTTTGACTCACACAATGCTTAGAATGTGGATCGCTGTTGGTGGACACAGAAAAATAACCACCCATAATACGACAGACAAATTGAGATAAAGAAGTTCTACAAAAGATCATACCAAACACTGTATCTGAGTATCTGGAAATCTGTTACCATCTGTGACACTTGGAACTTGTACAATATGGCAGAACATCATTGCCCGAGTGAGTTCTTAACCACACAATTTCGTGTAAAGGTGGAAACTTTGCATGAGATACCAATGTGTATCGGACTGTTACCGGCTAAGACCATCTCCTCACGAAGAAGACCAAATTGTACGCCGATACGGTATCGCCGTAATGAGTTACTTCGTTGAGTTCGGCTGGAACACAAAGCTTACTATTTGTGATTGGACTATTTTATCTACTCGCTTCATGTTGATGCCCTAACCGTCCAAGGTCGCTGAGTATATGCACTACTGTATTACTCACAAGAGTCCAGTTTTCCTCGTTTCAAAGCATATAAGCAACGATACTATCGGGTTTGCCATTTCCATTCATTCTTTAAGTGTTTTTGCTACACACAATGAAGATAAATCCCAAGGATAATGACATATGTTGAGGCTTTTGTATTGAACAGACGCGACAGGATACATTCTACTATCATTCTTATGTCTTTCTATATAATCTTTACAGATGAACAGTGTTGGCTGACCATAAGAAGAGCAAACAGGAGGGCCTACTAAAACGAGGCTATCCCCAGTGAATGCTTTCACTATAGGTCCATGTAAGTTAGATGAAGTGAAAGTTATTAAACCTAATTGTAACCTTCCCCATATCGTGATTATTTCAATCAAAAGGGTATACCACTAATACTGACAATTGGCATATGTACTATAGACTGGAAGTGACCATGTTTTTCAGATCTGTGATTAGAAAAAAAATAAAGGTGGGCAACGCGGTAACATTAAATTTAATACATACAAGTATGTTGTTGATGACATCGATGGTCATATCGCCTGACACGGATAGTATATGCTAGTAGCTGCTGATAGCTCTAAAACCCACCGCATACCAAAACCCTGCCGAACAGTGAGAATAGCCTCTATACCGAAAACCGGAAAAGAGGACTCGTCAAGAACTTAAGAGTTCAGACCTATAAGTCTCACATCATTTATGTTTAAGGGTATGGAGAGATTGATCTATATCCGTGTTCGCAAAACGACTTCACGAACAAATTGCCTACTAAAGCGGAAGATCATGCAAAAATGCGCTTTGAAATCAGGTAGATAAAATTAAGGGCTCACTCGTCAAGTAAGAATAAGCGCTGACAATTTTCATTGACGATGAGGGTGAGGGATGTATGAACGATAAAAATATCAAGGGCTGCACTATCCAAGATATATTCCCTCCACACAATAGCTTTGACGACCTTGTGCACCGACTATCGGCCGGGAATAGTTACGAGCCAGGGTTTTCTCGGATGACTCTAAAACCGATACAGGACGTGGCGCTGGTGTCTCTTTAGAGCACAACGATGTACGATTTCACTCCTCATTAAGAAATGTTGCACCTCTCATTCGAGCGTACATACACATATACGCCATCCTGGTGTGAACTTACTATTTTGTAAAGAACTGGTAAAGAGAGCGAAGCATTTACGTCGGTAGCGTTAGCCAAGCTGCGGTGTAGAGCCCTGCTGAACCCACTTCCCATTTCCAAGCTAATTCGAGAATGTAAGACATCACTGAACGCAGTCGGAAGGCTGAATTCATTGAGTCGCTATAGGTTCACAGGAAAATAAATTTCCCAAGCAAGGCTTAGAGGTATGTTTTCCAGGAGCCGAACCTTCGTTAGTCCGTTGATGGTTAGGTTTCATATAAGCATGAGACGACTCCCCAACTTGCAGGCAGACCAAATGCTTCTCGGCGTCAGGTGTCTTCCTGCTGTCCCTCATTAGGAAGAAGAGAAAATGAGCATAGCATAAATGACAAACAACATTCTGCTATACTTGCTGTTAAAGTATTAATGACACCGCTCGCAGCAGGGATACTTATGAGCTTGCAGATAATTTTTTAACGAAAAATTTGGTTCTAATTTCTGAATCATGAGCTGAACTTCGTCTATAGTGTACAAGTGTGCGAGGTAAAATAATTTTTTGTGTACGTGTAGCTTCAAGGTTTACAATTACGCTCAATAGCATTGCAGGACACCAGCACAAAGATCACCATTTTTTACTTTAACGCTAATGAATTTATGACCACAGCTAGTCCTTTTTTATAAGTTACCAGAAAGGTGACGTAAACAAATGAATCATCCGATATACTCGTGCGCGCCTTTATACGAGTATCTGTACACCACCGACGACAGGACACAACACAACCGTAATAAAAAGTACAATAGTTAGGTATGTTAATTGTTTTGTGCCAGTCTTTGCTCAGTTATGATTCAACTACAGTGCTTTTCAGTAGATGTGCCCAAATTTGTTTGTTTTTTTAAACAAAGGGATGTTTACTTAGAATACCATTGATTTATCTTTTAAAATTGATATTAATTGAATTGAATAATGCCATATAAGTTATGAATAGAACACCATACAATTGTGCTCCAGAAAATTGCTTTAGCATTAGCAGATGCATTGCATAACTCGGCAAATTTACTAGTAATTTTGCATCGAATGTTTCCCTCCAAGTCAACTAAAGTTTCGATCTTATTGGTACAAAACTAAGAAAATGGTCTAAAGGTGTTTAATCACACAAGTACGATGGCATATTTACAAGACTATCCGGACGATAGAACAATCACCAAACTTCGTCTTTTATAAAGTGGCACGTAGCACTGTCTAGTAGAAACTACATTCCTCAATTCCTCCAGTTGTTATGTATTTGCTTCCAAAAGAATTATTTAACATGGAGCGAAAGCGGTCTCCATTGCATCGCCAGCATCTTCTCGGAAGAAGTACGACCCAGTACACGACAGTTGTTGTCTTCATTGACGCGCCGGGATAAAACCGAAAGGTAGTTTTACCCGCTTTTGATATAGAACTCGTGCATCTGCATTGCACTGGCATTGCCAGGATCTAATGAAACAAATCATTAACAGCTGTTGAACGGAGCAGTTCCTTCGCAGTCAGAACAAACAGTAATTGATTATAGTGACTCCTGGCTTGATTTTTACAGTCGCATCTTTACTGAGTTTTCAACAGAGTCCTGGGAGTTGTTTCTGAGATATCGAAAGCGTCTACCATATGCCAACAATCTCAACCGAATTAGTTAGAGTTCTTTGCGAGCCGCCTAGGCTCCTCTTTGGGCAGACCCTCTATGGTGCATTCTAAAACTTCCAGGACCAAAACGTTGGTGCTCACCCGCTCTATATATTCGGCCAAAGGGACGCTTGTCCAAAATACCTGTGTTGAATGTCAGTTTTTGCAGACAACATAGTATCGACTTCGTTTTACTCGTTGTTGTTTGTTCTTTGCGTTTTTTACCGATTTCGATAAAGCAAGACAGTTCGTCCATCGTCAGTCCACAACCTCAACTCGTCTAAGGGAGTTAAATTTAGCAGAACTAAATATAGACTGGTGTAGATCGTCCGTTTAAATGCTTTTATTCGCGATTTCAAAATCAGCAGAACTCGTACTGTGTAACTATCAGATAATCATCGATGTCAAAGGCTTACTGGTATGAAACAATCAAGTTATTGAAAAAGTGCATTGAAACTCACGCAGTACTGCAAATTAAATCTTGTAAGTGATGTTGAGAAGACTCATATCTGTAAACTTGGCAAAGTTTAAGGGATCCGCTTTATTGATGATCGGGAAACATACTTCGTATAACTTTGGTATAAGTTTCTATTCATCATCTAACATGTCGTCAACTCTAAGAGCTGTAAAGTTAGGATGTAGTTGTCTTCACTTGGAGGGAATTACTTGTAGTCATCATTGAGATTGGATGATTCATTCAACATAGCAGCAGACATTCGTCCATCGTCGTGATTGATGATGGTTCATTGATCAGGAGTAGTCCATGTTCCCTTTTTAACTATTAAACTCAGAAAGCAAATATGGAAGCCGGCTCATTTCATTCCACTTCTTAAATGAAAGGTAATGTTTGGCTTGTAATAGTTGACTAATAATTGCAAGCCATCTTTTTGGAGATCTAACATTCGACGTGAAAGTCTGAATTACGTTGTCCTGTGTTTTCGCCGAAATAGTCAAAACTGTGCGCTAACGTCTTTAATTGAACGTGTAATCGCTTTCTTTACTTGGCCGATCACCCTTTTGGTTTTCCTTTGAACGGTGACGCTCGCTCTTCGTTCGACCTTTACCATTTCGGGATTAATGTCATCAGTAGCTGGAATTTTTCAGGCTCGGATACTCTACCTCTCTATGTCATAAGAGAAGGAAATTCTGAAGACTCGGGGGAATAGGTGTATCTTTCGAGGGATTTTCTTTTTTAATTGTATACCAGGCGAATATAAAACTAGAGTCGTAAGACATTGATTCGAAAACACCATTGCTATCTTCTGAGCTAACCAGACTACTACCTCATAAAACCCCTAATTCGTAGACAACCCAAAGTCAGCTGAAGGGCAGCTTAATGTAGGGATCTTTCGTATCCACGGCACAGTTACGGTTGTGTAAGTAATTTGTACAATTTCACAAAATTAAATCTTAACTCGGCAAATGCTTTTTTAATTACTTTTTGCTTATTTTACAACACTTACGATTCTCGTTTAAGAGATTTCAAATCATAACTCGGTACAACAAAAATAACTGCCATCCCTATCCACAGTTGCCCGTATATTTCATTTTTTTGTGCAAATCTAAGTAATTATCCCATAAAAGCAATTAAAAATTCTTTTTATTCGTGCGCGTTGCATTAGCCTCTTTCGTTGTGGCACCCGTAATAAAGGATTTTCTTTCGAAAAAGGCAAGACAAAAATACCCAGCGGCGTGAAGATAAACAGCGGATTTATTCCCGCAGTCATTGTGATTGTGTTCGCCTTCGAGCATTTCTTGAAGAGATGATGGCGGTTACAATTACAATGGACGAGCTGCAAGCCACATAAAAGGGGTTATTTGGAAGGAAAGACATGACCGACAGGGTGTATCAAATACTTAAGTTACGGTGCCTTTAGGTTTATTCTTTCTTTCTACATCCCTTAGTCTAAGAAAAAAAAAGGATTTCTTATATTATCCTTTTTTTGTCGGCTTTCTTTCGGAATCTTTTGTGTATGTGTGTTCAGGCAAGTAAATGGCTTTTTATGCTGCTAAAGGATGACGAACTTTTGTCGGTTTGAGTGGTAAACAAAAAAGCACATTACAATGATATTTAATACCCTAGACGATGATTAAATAGGCAGAGAGCGGTGGTGATACCGGATAGTATTACTGGAAATCTCAGTTATAATCATACACATCCTATTGCAAAGTAAACAGTCGGGCCTCTCGTGGACAGTCATCTAATACGTAGAAGAAACTTAATCATAACACATTGGAGTTATGCTTATTTGTTTAAATGGAAACTAAGGGTATTTGCTTAGGGATATACAAAAGACCCTCCTTTTCGTAAAAGTAAAAGTTAATTTCTATATGGCTTTCTACAAAGAAACAAAGTTGTCGAAGAAAAGTTATTAAGAATTTCGACCCAAGGAAATATTCTCAGACTACCTCTAGTTTAAAACCAGTACAAAAAGAAAAAAATCCTTATTCCTATGTAGGACAGGCGCCATACATACCTGGTATCTACTCGTGGGGAATGCGACTTTTTGTAACTGAATATATCACAAGGCAAGATAGCACTGAGCGTTGTTTCAACGAAGATTGAATGAATGCAAAACTGCATTTCCAGGGTGCATTCTCTTTATTCTCACTGTGGTCAGAAGTCATAAAGAATTTCTGACAAATCTTTAGATATACTACGCTACATCTCAGTGTGGATGAGGATCTTAATCAATAAACCTTTTGTTATCATGATTTTTAGTCACCTAAAGTGAGATCTTTCTATATCACGTCGGTCTTCTTTCTAGGTAGAAATCGAAGTTTAACTCATTCGCCCTATAAGCGCCAGCGACTGGGTTGCCAAACGGAAAGATATAGTTAAACTAAGGCACCAGCTATCAGTTAACTATTAGTCCAATTGCTACCCTCACCTTCTCGATTGATGCCCCCTAGAAATCAGAGGAACACCGATGAAGACAGAGTAGCCAGCCTCTGTGGGAAGCAGTGTTAGAGCCAACAAGAAGAGGAACGTTGATAGAGTTTATTCGAAGATACTCTGATCTTCAATGCCTGTCAAAGTATGTACGATTCGGAAGGATTCTACATTCTTGGAGCAGCAGCAGCGGAAGGGTATAGCCTGTCAATTGCACTTATTATGAGAATGTCAGAAAATAGAGGAGGAAAATTAAGATTTGGAACCTCGAACATCGGTTATTTAACAAGACGAAGCGCTAAAATTGCGCCTGTCGAGACGAGACACATCGGCGAAGTGTGTATTCAAGACTCTTAATAGACTGGAGAAATAGCTCAACAATTTGATCACGGCCATAAGTTGTATTATGGTCAGCAAGGCTAAGAACTCTCCGAATTACATACACTGAAACCATTAAAACGACAAGTATGACCAGAAATGGGATGTGGAAAAACTTATACAATTTGTGCACAAAAAAGCTCAAGAATATCTTGATGTCTCAAAGAAAAACAAAGAAACTTCGTGGTGGAACCAGAGTATCCAAGAAGTTAGAAAAGCAAAAAAGTATTAAAGCATTAAAAAAATGCAAAAAACGGAGCACTTCAATGAGTACATCAGGAATATATTTTAGATAATGTAAGCGCACATTAAGGTTCTGCGTTAAGTCCCTGGATATTTAATCTGGTTATGAACCAATACCGTGGAAAATACTGTAAGCAGACTACATTGTACTCATTAGCGAAAAAAATTTCCAAAAACTGAGTACTTAAACTTCAGTGATCCAAATATTTTGGGAACTAAAAATGCCGGAGAAATAAAAGATGAGCCAATTACAACCGCATCATCCTTTAAGTGTCTTGATTCGGTCATTAGCGATGACTCCGATGACGTATTCGATCGGATTAATGTCTAATGGATTAAATGGAGGTCATTGTCTGGTGTATTGTGCGATAGACGAATGCCCCTGAAATTGCTAGCTGCGGCTAGCTGTAATGTACGGCTCAGAGTGTCGAGCGTCTTTGGAAGCACTCAAAAATAAGATCTCACCCGAAGAAATGAGAATGCTGGGATGGTCAGTCAGGATTAACTACGCAAGGATGATGATGGAAAACTAAAGAAAACGAGGCTACGTTGGTATGAACATGTAATGCGCAGAAATAGAAACCATATCGTGAGAACAGCAACAAATTTAGAAGATGGACCGAAACGACCAAAGACGACGGTTAGCACTGCTAACAAGGACATGAGAACCGAAAATGTATCTAATAAAACAACTCATAAGAAGAACCCACCCCAATAATTGGGACTTAAGGCCAGAAGAAAGGAGTTACTAGTGACTAATCTGCATTTTTTTTGATCAGGTTAATGTGGTTGAACCGGTGATATAGCTTGCTCCTTTAAAGGCCGTCAGTGCAATTGGAACCAGAAATCGTTCAAAGATTGTTGCGATTAAAACGGCTTTCATCATCTATTGTATCGGGTTTTCCAATAGAGACTTGACAACTTTGGATTTTATTTATGAACGCACTCTTTCACTAATCATCAAACTGTCAATGTCAATTTATTCAGTAAACTCAACATTTTCATCATGGTAAAGCACACGAACGAGCAACGTCTGCAAATTATAAAAATTTTCTACCGAAATTCAGAGTCGGTGACTGCAACTTTAAGAGCGTTAATTCGAATTTTCAGTCGTAATTCTCGCTCTAGTAGACCTGCAATAACAAGTTTAGCAAAAATTTGAGTCTACATATTCGTTGTGTTATGTTGCCGTGTCAGTGAGCGAACGGGTTGGTCGAAGTGTCGAAAATATCGCTGCCGTTCAGGCGTCCGTAGCAAACGATCCAAATTAGTGAATTCCCACGACCACATTATGGCGTATTTTGGCCCGAACTGGAAGATATGGACGACATGTGGTTTCAACAGGATGGTGCCACAAGCCACACAGCATACGTTACAATCGATTTATTGAAGAGTAAGTATGGTGAGCGTGTTATCTCAAGAAATGGGACAGTCGATTAGCCGCCTCGCTCGTGCGATTTAACGCAGCTTGACTATCTTCTTGCTACGTTAAGTCATTGGTATATGCCAACAAGCCGACGACGTTGGATGAGCTCAGAGCCAACATTGAACGCGAAATAGCGGCCGAAATGTGTGGCAGAGTCGTTGAAAATTGGGTCCAACGAATTTACCGCTTCAAACGTGCCCGCGGTGGCCATATGAACGAAGTCGAGTTCCATTCATGTTTTGATTGTACTTCAAGCCGATAATAAAGTTTTTGAAATATCTCAAATGGTTTTATTAAAAAAAAAAGTTGTCAAGTCCTTATTGGAAAACCTTAATACTATATTGAATAAGGAATGGGACCTCCCCTTTTTTCGACAGTATAAAAAAAACAGCTTTTACCCATAGACTGCGATTGTACTTATTCCTTATATGTAGACAACCATGATGAAGCATTCCATCACAGGCTATGAGTTGAGAAACTGAAAGGGGTTACACTCCTCGAAGTGTAATCAAAAAGATTCGATTTTGGCAACGATCTGTGAATCGCACCATGAGAATATTTTAAAAATTTTATGGGTAATTGACGATTTGATGAGATTAATTAAAGTAGTGCGCCGCATTCTGGTGAGGTTGATGAAAGCTTTGGTTACCATTGCCATGTTGAATGGTTTATTTATACCTGAGCTTCTTCACCATTATACGGCTGCAGAAATAGTTTTTTTTATATTCTGAGCTTTGACTTTAAGTCAACTAGTAGGTTTCCATTTTCATCTCTTCAGGCTTCTGTAGGGGTCTTTTTGCTTTGACACGTTCTTGTTACCTGTTGGTAAGATTTCCGTATGTTATTCGTGGAGTGCAACCTTCCAATATCTTCAATCGCGAGATCGTACTCTCTCTTCCTTTTCTGAAGAAGTCTAAGTTCTTCTTGTCTCTTCTGCTCGTAGGGCTCACAAAGGCATCGCGTCCTCCGCTACAGCACCGCTTCATACGCTTCTTGTTCGGCTGCATGTGCTTGTTGGCATTCTGTATCGAACCAGTGATTTCTTGGTGGTTGGGAACGAAACCCAAACATCAATTGCGGTGTCTCTGATGACTTGTGGGCAACGATGCCAATGGCCGGCAAAGATTCTGACGGTCTATTGCGTTTGCAGCTTCTTTTACATTATACCTTCCCCTGTTGTTGTTCTTTGTTGTGAGATTTAAAAAATCCTTGGTTGCATCAAGGTGGCGATATAATGTAGGCTGCAAAACTGCATTCGAATAAGCGTTTATTATTTTCTCTATAGCTATTTCCATAGTATGCTTCACCGATTTCAATCCTTCTTATCTCCGACTCAACACATTGCACTTCCTGGATGGCAGTCATATTTGCATGATAGCAGCCAAGGGCCTGTGCTAATTCCTCGACTACACTTGATCTGTAAGAATTAGAACATTCTTTATGTATGTAGATCTGGAAGCTGATGAGTTTTAAACGTTTGCAAGGGTCATCAACAGTGAATACTAGCTTCAAAAGAAATTCGCCCAGTGAAATGCAAGGATGGATTTTCTTTAACATATCTGCCAGAAATGTAAAACACTCTATTTTGCCTAAGTTCGCACACCTTTCCCCTTCCTAGTTTATATAGAAGTTGCTTATTAGTTGTCGGTTCTTCTACAGGAATTATAGTCAAGTTTCAGCTTGTTGCTTGTTTAAAGACAAACAGGTTAAGTCTGTAATTTGAAGATAACACCCCCAATTAGTTACTTCGCTGTACATCTACAAATATTTATCATTTCAGTAAAATTTGATTTGTTACTACCTCCAAAAACTAACCTTAGCCAAACTTCTAATTATTGAATGGTAATCTGTTACATGCCATCCTCGTGCTCCCCCAACACATAGTCTTTGTATGTGTGTGTTTTTCAGACATAACAAGGTCTATAAAAATCCCTCGTACGTCTATAAATCAAACACGCTCATACGAAAAATATATCCGTATTCAGTATAGCCGTAATAAACTGAATAAACTGTAACATTTCCGGGCCTGGAAATTTACGTTTACAGTGTGCAAAAGTCCCACCGTCATCTATTCATGGATCAGCCTGCGTTAAACTTCCCTATTTTGTCCAAAAGTTACGACCATCAAAACCACCAAAGGGTGGTCGTAAAATTCATATTCTATACTCGTTTGGTCGTACTATACTCGTTTATTCTCATATCATCCCCCTCCGACAGAAACTATCCCACAAAAAGGGATTGCCGCGCCAACATGAAAAACCAATTTCAACATCTGCGTAAATTTATTTCCTTAACTCAAATTTGGCTCCTCTTTAGTGGTTTCCTCTTTTTGAAGCAGGTTCCTGTTGATATTGGAATTTCATGTCTCATGTCAATTCACATAATTTCCAATAGACGCTTTAACCGGAATACATATTTCATTAGCATTTAGCGTAGGGAGTTTGCCTTTCAGATGTCGCGTATACTGAAAAGCCTCGGCCTGTTAAACGCCCCGAATATGGGCAGTAAAAAATGCTATAGCAATTCAAAAATTAAATTGCATGAGGCTTTACGATATACTCGTACATATATTTTCAAGTGCATCGAAATTGACTGCGACATCAGACACAAATGCCATCGATAAACCCCAACAAATCAATAACGCGACGCTTTTACATACTTTCATCAATATTTATGTGGCGAGATTATTTTTGATTGCCAGGGGATGATTTTCGGGCTGTCACAAGGAGACATTTCTCCTTTGTAAAAGGGGTTTATGTGCAAACAAAATAATCTCATGAAAGATACTGGGACTAACATTGAATGTAACTACTTTCAATTTCACTGGCACTGGCCACCGCCGCCGCTACAGACAATCAATTATTACTGTGAACCCTGTCCGTTGCGTTGGAAGAAGAAAGAAACGCCTTCATTCCATTTTGTTTGTAATGAAAGGACTAGTCGATTACTAAGGGATGGGGGCAAATAAAGGATTCGTCCCTTTATATCGAAGAGGTCATATTGTTTGGGGATTACATGATATACTTCCTTTGATGACAGCTTTATTGCCATAAGGAGCACCCGATTGTAAGACGAATCAGATTTGATTCAAAGAAACTCGGCCTCTTTGCACAATGGATAGACGATACATATATCTTGTTTGTGTCCCTAGATGAATCCGATTCCATGCTGTTACATTCATTTAAAAAGAGGCTTCAATCAAGATACCATTGAACTTTCTTTGATACAAAGTACAGCATTATGGCTATGTGTGTTGGAATCATAGCTGAAATATCAAGGATTGCGGCGAAAGTGACAACTCACTTTTGATTTCATTTTATCTTTCTTTTTATAAGTTATCTATTTAATACTGTTTTGAAACATGTATGTGTATGGTACATGTGGTATCTACACTCTTACAAAATTGCACCCTTGACTTATCCACCTATTGACGGGACCTCTAATTCCTAAAATGCCTCTACTTATCAAATTTATACAATCAGTATTCACGTTAGTATATGATTATCCGCAGTGTCATATCATGTTCACTAACGAAGCTTTCCATAGCAAAGCGTACGATTTACATTTTCCCTTCGCCCTATCCACTCTAATTTAGCAAGTTTCCTCTATCCTTTCTGCATAAGCCTCCATCTATAAAGAGACAATTACCATCTGAATTTGTTGTTCTTATCCATTTTACACTATACTCAATTTCGCTCTAGATTCAGAAGTACTAAGATTTATAAATAGTACCTAGTGAAGTCACCGGCACAGAGAAACAATTTTTTTTTTTTGTTATTGGGTTATTCAATGGCTACAAATCTTAGAACAACTTATCCGAAATGACTTCCATTTGCCTTCCAGCACGACTTAAGAAGATGTGGCCACTCATCATCATCAATGCTTCGATGCGCATTCATGCTTCAACGACTCAATATTTGACTATCGAGTAGAGCAAGTCATGCCCTCTAATACGGACCAAAACTTGTAATCCAAGGGGTTGAGGTCTGGACTACCAGCTGGCCAATCATCCGTTGATGTAAAGTCCGGAACGATGTTTTTGAGCCACAGTTGAGTTGTTTTTACTTTGTGAGCTGGAGTAGAGTCTTGCTGGAAAGTTCATGGCTTGTTGTTGAATATTGATTGGTTGAAAGACCTTACAATGGGTTCCAAGACTGTCGATTGATATACTTTGGCCGATGTTTTCACTCCTTTCTCGCAAAAATGGAGCTTGGTAACGCCATCGTACTCGTAGCACACTCCCCACCATACCATTACAGACGCGGTATGGTGGCATCTTTGAACGCTTGAGATGAGTTGAGATGCTTCTCTGGATGATCGAGCATACACACGATCGTTCTGCTTATTGAACGATTCTTCTACGGTGAAGATTTTTTTGTCAGTAAACAGAATTTGTCTGTGAGCGTTCTTCGCGTACCGACTGAGTAACGCTTTCGATCTTCGCTTGCGTTTTACCTTCAATGCGGCCGTGAGCAGTTGTCCAGTGTGTCGCTTGTAAATCTAAATCTTCTTTGATAATGCGAGACATGGATTTCTGCGAAATTTGCATTTCCCGCGACAAGATTTTCTGTTTTCGCAGCGGTTTTCGGTCGATTCGTTTCTACACGATTTTGATCGCCTCGGAGTTGTCACAGTGCGCGGATGGCCGGATCTTTGACGGTCTCGTACTCCACCAGTATCCTCAAACAATCTCACAGCACGATACATAAAATTGCGAGTGATTCTAAGCGGTCGGAACGTCCTAAAGATATCGCCTTTTTCCATGTTGCATTTAAGTAGGCCAACTACAACAATACGATTTTCGATGTCGCCCAATTCCATAATTGTAAGCAATTAACGCCAAAAACTTTTTATGCACAATGAAGCATAAATATCAGCTGTCAAATCGCAATCAATACGAAATGGATGCGCCCAGTATTGCATTCGTAATGAGTGAGTTCAGTTGTGTACCAGTATTTATGACTTGACTTATAATTTATGGGCACTACTGAGATGGCTTAGATCTGAGACTAGGTTAGGTTAGGTTAGGTTAAACAGGGTGTGTCATGAGACACATCACTTAGCACCAAAAAGGGCTCACCGCGATCCCTGTTGGACCGATTTCTTTCCAGAAGCCAAAAAGGCCTTTGAAATCCGTGCCGTCTATCTCCTCTAAGTTTTCAATGAAATATTTACCTAAGAATTTCCTTTGGCTACTCGATATTGCCTCACATTCACTCATTGTGTGTTTTATGTCCTCGACCGCTTATAGATCGCCACAGAATCTACAAATGTCTAAGTCTGTCATTTTGAATCTCTTTGCGTGTTTCAGCAGGAGATAGTGACCTGTCAGGATTCCTTTTAAAGTTTTCAACTTATCCCTGTTCAGTTAAATCAACTTAGTAGATCTTTTACCATCGAGAAGTGGCCATAGAGCCTAGGATACCCTATGTCCTTCCAGATTTGACCATCTCATATTGGCAGTCTTTATTGTCTTTCCCTCGATAGTGCCTCTTACTGTGCAGAGAGGTGGTTTGATGTTAGCAACCTCACTATTGTCGAGCAGCCCTCCACTCCTTGCAAGCTCGTCCGCTTGTTCATTTCCCTCTATACCGCAATGTCCTGGCATTCAGTACAATCTCACCCTGTTCCGAATGCATAATGCTTTGAGCATTGTGCGACAGCACCTGACTTTATTGGAGCTGATGTCGGTTGATTCCATTGCCTTCAGAGCGGATTGGCTGACGATGTAGATAGCAATATCTCTATTGAATACCGATCTCTTCTTCATCAGCTCAGCCGCCCTGAGGAAAGCTAGAACCTCTGATTAGAAAACACTACAAGTGTCCGGTAGCCTTTTAGACACCCTTAGTTCTGGATCTTCTGAAAAGATACCGGAACCTGTTCCTTTCTCTGTTTTCGAGCCATCTGTAAATATTGCAACTTCATTCGGCCTGATTATTACATTTTTTTGCCAGTTTTTCCTTTCCGGATATACTGTATCATACGGAATATCGAAATCGCGCTAGGTTCGTGCCATGTCTGAAGCTACTGCTCTTAAATTGGGCCAGATTAGTGGGACGAATCGCACTATTCGCAGCAAGCCTTTTTATATGTAAATCAAGCGGTGCTAGGTGCAGGAAGGTGTCCAATGCAGCCGTAGGGGTGGTACGGAGCCCACCTGTAATGTCCATGGAAGCCGATCTTTAAACCGCCACTAATTTTCCGTAGATCATTTTCTTTTTTGTTGTTTGCCACCATGCTAGTGCAGCATATAAGATCTGAGACTAAACAATATATCTTTTTCGATTGTTGGTGAGACACCCTTATGAGACATATACTAGCCTCGGGCACGAATGTATCCCGTCATATAGAATCACAATCTTATAAGGTCAACGTCCTCTAGTTATGGTCTGTGAGTATTCACTTCTAGGGCTCAAGAACTTGTAGCTGTCCTTAAGCAATATAAGGCAGATATTCTTCCAATTAGGCAAATACGTTAGATGACTCAGTCTAAGAAAAATTGCCGGAGCTATTACAGCTCCTACAAAGAGCTTGCACGTAGGGACTAAGGTCAGTAAGACCATAAGCAAATGCCTGCCTGTGGTTCGCATGGAAAGTACCCATGTCCCTACCGATTGAGCAAAAGATCCTAACACATATGAATCTATAACCTCCTCAAAATTCTTATCTAAGGCTTAAACACCAAAAATAATCAGACTCAACGCCTTCCGATTGATTGACTTTCCCACCGATAGAAATACGAAGATAAGTAGCACAATATTCTTGAATATTCGGATCCACTAACCATCTAGACTATCCTCAAATAGTTAAACAGACAGATATTGTAAATCTACTTTAAGTGGGCGATAGTCCGGGATAGGCCTCAGTCAACAATCGTCTCCAGCCAGCACGATTTTTCTGCAGTGTCTTCAGTTTCGCTGAGGTCCCTTTCCGATTGCGTGCGCCACCTGAACTTCGGTCTTCTGTTACTGCGCTCTCCCTTTGGGAGCGGATTCGAAGACTTTTTGGAACGCTGCGTTGGTGTCCATCCCCTCTAAATTATCCAGCCATCTGAGTCATACAATTCATCGTCATATCTCCTCATCCACTTGCCATCCTAGCAGTCGGGACGGACTGAATCGATGAATACTCTACTCAATAAAGCCAAAAGCATCCTGTAACTTCTGTTGTACGAGATTGAGACATCCTTATCAATTGTCTTCTTAGCCCAAAGAAGCAGCGATTGGGAAGAGTTTTCCTTCATTTGATCTCAGCGCCGGTGTCGTTGTCGAATTGATAGTGGAGCCCAAGTAGACAAAGACCTTTACTACCTCAAAGTTATATCTGTCCAATGTGCACTTTAACAACAGTTCCTTTTGAATTTTAATATTTTAAACGTGTGCTGGAATTTAGGACCTTTTCATTCTAAAAGTGGAGCTAATGGTGGGCATGGCATGTTTCTACGCAAAAGGCACTAGAGCTGCTGAGATCCGGAGGTAACCTGGAAATCATCAATGTCTTAGCTTCAATGAAGTTTTTAAATCAATCGAACAACAGGCGAGATGATTTTATGAGGGCAAAATTAAATACATGCTGCCAATAAACACAGAAGAATGTGTCGAAATGTTTCTCGGAGAATCACACATACCTTAAGAGACCGTTTGACTTGGAAGATGAAGTTCAAGCCTCACAAAATGCTGATCCTATCAGTAATAGGAAATCGAAGCAGCCACTCAACAGATAGGGAGCAAAAGCTGGGCCACATGCAAGAGGTTGTCAATGTGAAATAAATATCGTGCAATGCTTTGTAGTTATACCCCAAAAATCGCGCATCGATGATGCCTTACATCTTTCTTTGATCAAAGCAACTAAATTGAGAATTCAATACCGAGCAATGAAACATCTGCTGATTAATTTCTATTAAATGGCCAAAATACGCTTTCTTAATGTTATGAATCCATTCGGAATCACCTGTCCAGTTTGATTTTTCAAAACGTTTTCTACCTCATCCTTGAACCTACGCAAAGTACCCATACTCATGCTACCAACAATTACATCGCCCAAATACGAAATGACTCTAATAAACGTTCAAATGGGTTTGTCTTCTCATAAAATAAATTTTAAACGAATTCACACATGCGAGTATAACGATAATTTTGACGTTATTTTTAAAATTTTTACTCTGTTCTGTATATAGAAATTAGTACATACATACTCGTATGTGTACGGGCAATTCGTTTACAAAGACGAGTGTGGGTAATTTTGCGGCTCGAAAATTTATTTCTCGCTGAGTAAACACAACCGATACGGATGCGGCTGGGCGGGGATTTGTTTAATGTTTCCCCTTTAATTTACTGCCGACTTTTGAATTCTTTTTTTTTTTTTTTTTTTATTGTGATTTTAAATATTTAATTGCAAAGGTGTTTCAACTCGTTTGCTGTCTATCCATTAATGAATTTTAATGAGGAAAAAATAATAAAGAAAATGGTACAGATTTATAGTTTTTCCTTTATAGTACATATTTCCTTCCATGTGGAGTCTTTGTTCGATGTAGTATGTACGAAAATATTAATAACAACAAAGCTTGGCGAAAAAGGATCTAATTTAATAAATAAAAAATCATTTGCCAACTTCTTTGAACTCAAGCTTCATTTCGTTGCTCCTGGACGTATTTTTCTGAGTCAAATTCCATGAATATCGGGTCGATTTGTGCAGAAAATAAAGACTGCCGAACAATCAGTGCATCGGATACACTTTTACTTTGATCTATGCAACAGATTTAAGTTAAGGATAGGGCAGGTTAAGGATAACCATACAAACACATATATCTTTCTGTTGTAAAGGGTTTTCTTTAAGCTAGTTCTAGCTTTGATATTGAAAAAAATTCATGATATTGCATTCAATAGCCATTTATTTTTATTCAATCGAGAGAATTATTTAAAATATTTCAGGCATATGCTCACCACAGATGGATCTGATGAATGCAATCCAAAAGACAAAGTTTTCGGCCACTTTTCAAGTATTTGCGGCCGTATGTCCCCAATAATACAAATAAAGTTGGGTTCCAATGCAATGATTTTTGTTCGTTTATCAGTATAGACAAACGACTTTGCGTAGCCCCTAAAAAAAATCAAGAGGTGTTAAATGACAAGATCTTGCAACCAATTTACAGGTCTATTAAGCGAATTTATGCGTTCATCGAATGTTTTCTTCAATAAGTTGATTCTTCAATCCAGAACCACATCTCTTCCAAATTCATGTCATTCAGTTTGAAAACGAAAAATTCATTAGCCATGGCTCTATAGGGAATGCCCTTGACCGTAACATGCTAATCTACTTTATTTTTGAAACAAATATGACCCTTTAACTCCACTAGCCCACAGAATACACCAAATTGTACATGGAAATTATCTTCGCTCCAAATGCGACAATTTTTGCTTATTGACATACCCATTGAGCCAAAAATGAGCTTCATCGCTGCACATAACTTTTCGATAAAACAGCGGTTACAATACCAGTTGATTTCGGACCCATTCACTTAAATTTTGAAAAAAATGATGGTCACTCGGCTGCAATACTTGCACGGGCTGATTGTTTAAACCCTTCAACCCAGGGCTTTCCGTAAAATTCTCCACAAAGACCAAGCTGTTGTGAACGACGTCAAATCGATAAATTTTGTCTCCCGAACGGATGAAATATTCTCTTCGATACGCAATCTTCTTATGTGTATCGGTGCCATTATATCTTTCAAAGAAACTGTTGTGCAAAAACGGTCAACAGTACGTCGAATAGCCAACCCCATAAGCGGAGCAGCAGCGATGCAGTAAAAATGGGAAACTCGTTACGCATAGGTTCGTATAACGAGGAAAGGGTTAATAAAAGGATAAGAAGAAGTACGTCGAATAGCCGTCTCAGATAGTCGATCACGTTGGGTGTACGTGTAATATGGATATGGTGCAAGAAAAATTTCTAGAACGACTACTGAATAAAATGATGCTGACGGTTCGCAGTTCGTTGGGACAAGTTGTAGAAGAAATCCAACTTTGAAGGACTAGTCATAATTTTCCAAAGTGTTTCGTGTCATTTTTTAGCGATAGGTGGCTTAAAATCCAAATAACTTAATAACACCTCACTTTGTTGACAACTGTGAAGCTTGTTTGAAAAGTGATGATCTGATTTTATGGCTCTTTTGGCGTTATTTGCATAAATTTTCAGTTAAAAATAAAGAAAAAAACTAATGAGATATTTCGCTATATTTGAGACACAGTTACGTTCCGGTCTAAATCAGTTTTGAAAAAATATGGACTGATGATACGACCAGTCCATAAACCAGACCGCACATTGCTTTTTCTGCATGTAGTGCCAGCTCTTGGACCTCTTCGGTTTACTCCGCAACCCAAATATTGATATTTTGCTTATTGACGTCACCATTAAGTTAGAAATGAACCTTATCGCTTAACAAAATTTTGGTCCTAGGCAGTAGACCCTTTCTGAAGCTTTAAAAAGCCCCCGACTGTGACGGAGACGATTCGAAATGTCGGCCATCTTCAGTTCTTGTATGTTACGTAATTTTGTATGCTTTTAAACCAATATCTTAAAGTAAAATACGCCAAGATATTGTTGCATACGGCAAGCCAAGCGATTGAAAACAGCACCAAATTGATTAATAACTGCCATCGTGTACCCTCTCCGCCACTACTGCTATATTTTCTTGACTACATTCTTGATGTATTCTAATAATAAAAATTCATTTTAAACTTTTCATTGGTATTGCGAACTGTGCGTTCGGTAGGCCGATTATGTGGACCATAAATTGATCAAAGCGCTCGAAACACATTCCTCGTAGAACGCTGATTTTCATAATACAACTAAATAATTTGGAGGCGCTGTTCCAGTTAAAGTCTTTCCATGATGAAATGGTGGAGAAACTTCAAGCCAAGCAAATCAGCTGGTTTTACCACATTCAACCGGACTGGATTTAGCCGGTTCAAAGGGCAATAAGTGTTTAAGTTCACTAGAACGTATATTCTAAGACCATCGATATAATAGGGCTATTTTGCTGCTGAATTCACGAATCCGCATGTTAATCTATTTACCGCACCAAATCGTTCATAGTATTTAATTTTACACCATAAAACAGAATTTTTATAAGCACGCAATAAAATATAAACATAGAAAATTAATTATCTCTGCATATGCCACTCGAGGAACTATTGTTATTGTTATTGAAGTAAGACTTCAAACAAAGCGAACGTTAGCTTAATGAAGTTGTCGCCCCGTAGTTTAACTAAGATTGATTACTTAAGGTATATTTTTGAGAGCTCTATGGTGGAATTAGTTTGTATAACGAAGACCTGGTATAGACTACCGGGGGAACAGTCACAGTATGTCGCAGTAATTCCTAAAAACTCGAGGTATTAAAAAAAGTTAAGATAGTGTCGATTAAGTTCAATAATAAATAAAAAAAATACAGCACAATTCTCATATTCTATTTATACAAAATGGAGTTTGAGAATGCGAACTTTATGTTTTAACAAAACAAAATCGTTTAAATGCCATCCATTCCTCGCAAAACACTGCTACAATCGAACCTTTAAACTTGTGAAACTACGAGAGCAAAGCGTTAATTTAATTACAGCAACTTTATGGCCAATATTTTCTTTTAGAGTCTGAATTGTTCGAGGATTGTTGCTGTAAACCCTCGACTTAAGGTATCTCCATAAAAAAAAGTGACACGATCTAAGGTCCGATGACCGAGGGACAAAGAATATCTCTCCTTAATGCTGATTAGTTTATTGGGAAAAATAATCTTCAGTTCCTTCATTGAAACTCTGGCTGCGTGTGGAGTGGCCCCGTCTTGTTGTTGAACCAGGGAATCAGCTTTAGTTGCCGTACAAAAAACTCGTCGGCCATTCGAAAATCGACATCAGTAATGACTGTCTCTCACTGGTTAGAAAACAAAGTGCCAATAATCCCTCGGACATACATTGTACACTACATTGTCGTATAGTTTTTCTAAGATGATCCTACCTATCACCAACAATTTCTGCATTACCACTTCAACTTTTCTTGAAAATTGGCCAAGATCATTCCTGTTCCAAAAAATACTCAACCTCTTTCCCTCACCGATTTCCGACTGATAAGCACCTTACCATATCTGTTAAAAATTTTTGGAGAAGGTCTTGGCAAACCAAATTTCTACTTTCATCAATCAACACGATCTCTTACCACAAATTCAGTCAGGCTCTTGTGCAACTCATACCTGTTCGACAGCTATGGTTCAACTTTTAATAGGATTCAATAGGACATCGATGTTCTCATGATTCTGTGTTTACTTGACTTCTCTTTAGCTTTTGATAACAGCGATCATAATCGACGCTGTCAGAAGTTTATTATTATCTTGGTAGTGCATGATAATGTTATATTGTGAATTTGACTCTTCTACTGCAGGAATTCGTCAGGGGTCAATTCTTCGCCCAATCTCATTCTGTCCCTTTATAAATAAATGATGATGTTTAGATTTACTTTTCTGACCTGTCAGAAATATTAAGCTAATATGTTATGGCTGAATACAAACCCAACCTAAACTAAACTTAGACTAACAGACTTAGATACCTTTGAACATCAGCGTACTATCTCCGGCATCACCTTATTCTGTTGCTATTTTCACCACCAATGCTCGGTCGGAATTGCCAGTGGCAGTCTGCTACTTCAAATCTTCAACCGTAACACCCGTCTCGCTATGAATGCTCATCAGTACACCTATGAAGTCTACCTTCGGATATACATTGAAAATTGTCACTCTTTCCTGAGCCGAACAACTCCCGTATGGAGGTCTTTATAGAGCTCTTTATTTTCCAGTCCTTCTAACTTGCAAACATTTAAAACCAACGTACATCGGTACCTCTTTTCTTTTCTTCCCTTACCTTCCATCGGCCGTGCTGTGTACAAACATTTTAAATGTGCAAATGGTCCCTTAAGTGTAAAAAAAATATGTTGACAATGACGGAATACCAACAGTGTTTCTGAACGGTAGACAACTTGTTTTTTTTAAAACTCGTACGGTTACTAACCTTGGATACAAAAAAAAAGGGTCGCCCTTTACAAACTACATCGTTGGCCCTTTCTATGCTACGTAAACTTTCGCCCATATTCAGTTTGACTTCAATAAGAACGAAGCTTAAACTGGTTAAGTCCTTAATTTTGCCTATAATCGATACCGACACCATTGTTTACAGCAAGCTCGACTTCCACGACCCAACATAAGTTGTTTGTTGTTTTTAACAATATGATCAGGTATATATCACACATCGGTTCTCAGTTGCTGTATATTTATGCATAAAATTATAAGGGGTGTTTTGTGTAGAGGTGAAAAATTTCAAACTGGCAACACTGTTTTCTGTGATTGCCGATTTGACAGTTCTCTGTTGTTTTGAGGTTAGTTTTGTTTGGCAATTCATCATGAATAGACTCATGCCGGTAAATATTACGCAAATTGTTCAAATTTATTTTGATAAACATGGTTCAGTTCGAGAAACTCAGCGGGCATCACGTGCTATTGCCCATCAGAGATATTAAATCGAGAATATATGGATCGTGTTCGCAATACGTTTACTCTAAACAATATTAAGCATCCCGTAAGATGTCGTATAGTGTCTTGCAGCGTCCGTCGTACAGATGGTGTGCAGCGTTGTGTTGATGATGATCCGAATGTGTTAATTTGTCATCCTGGTCAACAATTAAACTTGTGTCCATCCAATTTATGGAAAATTTTACGTAAAAATCTTGGTTGAGGTTCAACTTGTACTGGAATTGAAGCCACACGATCATCGTGCATTCAATAAATGGGCAAAAGATCCACAATTTCATTTGAAAATGTTGTTCAGTGATGAAACACCCTTTTGGTTAATTGGCTTTGTCAATTAACAGAATTGCCGCATTTGGAGCATTGATAAGCCACAAGCCACTGTCGAAACACCATTACATCTAGTCACCGTTTGGTGCGCTTGATGGCATCATTTGCCCATATGTTTTCAAAAAAGATTATCGTTAAAACGTTACAGTCAACGTTGAGCGGAACAGCGAATAACTAACTGGCTAACTAACTTTTTCGTGCCTCAATTGGAAGGCGTTAATGTTTCAGACACATAATTTTAGCAGATCTGCGCCACATGCCATACCGCCCGCGATGCAATTGATTTACTGAAAACAAACCTATTCGTGCCATTTGACGTCATTAGATTATTTTCACTGGGGATATGTAAAGTCACATGTCCATGCCGATAAACCACGAACAATTGAGCACTTAGAAGCCAATACTCGATATATTATTGCCGAAATACAACCTGATTTTCTGGGAAAAATGTGTGAAACTCCAGATTACGCCATGTACGATTCAGCCGTGGCGATCATATGCTCAACTCATATTCAACATAATCCAAACATTTATTTGTTCAACATAATTTAAACAAAACAGATGTCCCTCGTATTTGATTAATAAGATACAATTCACTCAATTTAGCAGAATACAAAATATTTCCTTCAACTACTTGAACTTCTCGCGTATTTTCTTCGTCCACACTGTCCGGATTTGGAACAGCCTAACCTAAGAAAAAAGATTATTAGGCTTACTAATGCAGTTTTTGAAATAAATAAATATTCAATTTCATTGAATTGAAATGAAACTGGATTCAACTTCCACATAACCAAATAAAACTCGGAGCTTACATGTTTTCTTTAATTGGACTACTTTCAGGACTAGATTTATTTCCTTTTCCTTTTCCATCCAACCCTCAACTTAAGAGGCTCAACCCACTAATCAGGATGATACATTAAACGAACAAACCGATTTATGGCCAACTTAATCGAGGATAAGATAAAGGTTTCACTCTGTCTTCTATTGGCTCCATTGTCGTCCACTTCGTTAACTTGTTTATCCATTTCAGTTTATCACATGTCAATTTGTTTTTACCATCTCACTTAAAAAACAAAAAAGATACAAACGACATCGATTTATGAAACTGTCCTGCACTGTCTATCCTAGCTGAAGCTGTGACAAGGGCAACATCCGACTTTCTTGATTGGAAATAACACAAAATGCTACTCACAGATTACCTATACTATATTTTGTATCTTCTCAACTTAGAAGCGCAATCCCATCTTAACTGTCAGTTAGCATCACGTTACTGTTTCTACCCGTCAACTCTTATTTATTTATGCCATCGCATCCTACACAATTTTATCCCCCAGCGGATTGATTTATTGCCCTCGTATTTTCTAGATACGGCTACGACACCGCTACGCTATGTGCGATAGACCATTTGCAGATTTGCCGCGGAAATGAGCACATCACCAAGATAATCATCGCAAAGCAAGCGAGACAATTTTATTGATTTACCATGATTTGAGATGTGAATGCATAAGGTATGGATATCGACCTTCTATTATACATAACATATGTATAGTCGTATCTCATTTCGATGTTTCCGGTAAAGTTGAAAACTCTTGGGGAAACTGTCGCCATTTTCTATGGATGGGATTTCAGGCATCACTCACAATATTTATTCCATCAATCACATAAATCCTTTGCGATTTGCTATACACTTTTGCCTATGCCCAAGCAATCCTGGCGGGTATGTGTGTTTAATGCTCGCTAATGGCATGATATGGACAATAGATTCGGGGATACTGTATATGGCAATGCCTTGAGAGAGTAGGGCGTCCGACATACTAGTTATTTAGTATTGTAACACGTCCCAACTTATACGTTATTCGCCGTTTGTGGTTATGAGATGATAAGAACGTGATAAGGTAATTTAGCTATGTCCTGTTTTCCGGTTTCGGTTCCGGGCTCCATAATTATTATTTGGCTCTTCTGCAATACATGCTAAAGGCAATAAAAGAATGTAACTTATTAACACAGCCATAGAGTGGGACATTTATTAATTAAAATTAGGATACTGACACATACCGAAAGCTGGGCGAAGAGGATACGAGTAGTATAAAAATTAGATTGTATTGGGCTATATCCTTAGTTGGGCATGAAGCATGCTAATTGAACAGCTGCAATTACTTAAATCGAGCGGACACGATAAAGAGGCGTGGGTGTTTATTGCAGGCGGGGTTGGTGTTGTCTACGGACGAAAAGTAAAAAAAATCGATGAACGTGACTAAGTCCTTGATTCATGTGTTGCGCATTGTTTCCTGTGTTTTCATTGTAAGTTTACCAGAAACATTTATAACAGCTGTTCGTGCTTTAGGTAGGAATAGGATACTATCACCAGGTGCTGGTGGTAATAGTGTTGTAACTTCAAGTGTTTGTTAATGTGTCGTGGTTTAAGAATAGGGTACAAGGCAATTACATGTACGAATACACGGAGTATGATATTATAGTAATTTGTTCTCTATCTGAGAAGGAGTTTAAGGTGCATTGCATACAAACAGAGTAAACCACAAAACGAAGCAGACACACAAGTGGACCTTAGTTGGCTGCATTAAACTTGTAGGAATGTTAATACATTTAAGTAAGCAATTGTGCTTATATTACATGTGGGAACATGTGTGTATGATGGTGGTTTTGAGATACATCGAAGACCCAAAACCAATTATCTTTTGACCTAGTACTCGTTATTTATTTAAAATTTTGAAATGACAAGCAAATTAGGCTATATCCTCTTTAAGAAGAGTTGTCCCCATGAACTCCAAAGTAGCTCGTCACTTAGTCACAAGGGTAGATCAAAACTTGTCCATCAAAAGAATTTCATCCCTTTTACAAGTTCTATCTCTGAACCGTCTTTCAAGCGGAGGTACTAGCATATAGATAGGTCGGCAAAATAGTACGATACAGCTCCATTATCATAAACAACATAAGAATCTGTATTGATAGTCAGGCTGCTATCCAAGTGCTCTAATTACTTACTTCGCCCTCTGAACTAGTAGAAATGTTCAAGGAAATTATCATGTATGTAGATAAGCGCTCGGTTTAAGATCGCTCTCGTCTAGGTACCCCGTCATAGTGATATAGATGGTAATGAGAGAGCCGATGCACCAGTAAGATGTGGCTCAACCTTCGATGTCTCTCTTGGGAAGTCAGTCTACTCCCAGATAGGTCTCATCAAGGGTAGATTTCTCCAGCAGTATCACTCTATTGCCAATTCAAGGTGGAACAGTCTAGAAACCTGTGCCATATCAAGACAGATATAGCCCGCCTAATATAAAAACAGGATGAATGACTTTCTCTGCGACTGTCCAGTGCTAATTAGAACCAGGCATCACACACAAATAGACCCTTTTTCAAGGAATTATTGGAGATTTTCAGCACAAAATATTGTGGCATTATTAATTTTCTAAATTCCACAGGATAGATCTGAAAACAACGGTCTTAGCAACACACTTTAACATACTCGTACATCAAAGCGGCGTATCCACGCTACTTATGTTTCTGGTAGGATCATACCAGACAACCAGTTCTGCCTACCTTACCCAAGCTGATTGAAAGAAATCCTCCTCATAATCCTCAAATACACAATGTAAGTATCGTTTATTCGTAAAATTGGTTCTCCGCAAGGACTAATTTTGTTAGTAACGAATTGATATGGTCACTCACTTCAGTATTACAAGGAATATAACTACTGCCCGCGTATTGATAACATATTTGAAAAAGTATACCACCTTCCCGGAATTTATTCAGAAAATTAAAAATACAAGTTTATTCATCTAAATCTATATTGTGCCCTTCAAAGTAATCCCCATCGACTGAAACACACTTATACCAGCGCTTGATCCAATCCTCGAAACATTTTTTATATTCGATTTTCGGTATGTCCATCAGTGCTTCCTGCGATTTTTCCATTACTTCTTCTCGGCTGCTAAAACGCGTTCCCCGTAGTGTTTTTTTAACTCGATTGAACAGAAAGAAGTCACAGGGAGCCAAATCACGTGAATTCGGTGGCTGTTGGATGGTATTTGTTGCATTTTTCGTCAAAAAATTACGAATAATGATGGCACTGTGCGACAGTGCGTTATCATGGTGCAAAATCAACGAGTTTTCTGCTCACAATTCTGGTCTCTTTCGGCGAATTGCCTCACGCAAACGTCTCATAACGCCCAAATAATACTCTTTGTTAACTGTCTGACCTTCTGGCAAAAATTCATGACGCACTACACCGTTGTAATCCATGAAAACCGTGATCATTGCCTTCTTTATTGTCTGAAAACGACGTGTTTTTTTTTGGTGTCGGCTCATTTGTTGAACGCCATTCACTTGCGTGATGTCTGGATTGCGTTTCGTATTCATAAGCCCACGTCTCGTCTCCAGTAATGATCCTTTTGATGAATGAAGGATCGGATTCAGCCTCGCAAATCAACCCTTTTGCAACGTCAACACTGTCTCATTTTTGCATGAAATTGAGGTTTTTTGGCACCAACTTTGCTGCTACACGACGGAAACCCAAATCATTAACCAAAATGTCTTGGACGGATCCATAGGCAATGTTCAAGTCCTCCGCTATCTCTCTGATGGTTGATTTGCGGTTATTGACCAACATTTCTTTTACTTCATCAATGTATTCGTCGATTTTCGATGTCGATGGTCTGCCACTGCATTCATCATCTTCGATTGACTCACGACCACATTTGAACCGCTCGTGCCACTGGTAAATGACCGTTTTCTTTAGAGAATCGTTGCCGAAACACTTTTCCGATATTTCCAACATTTGAGCACCATTAAATCCGTTTTTTAGCTAAATTTAATACAAATTTAAATTCATTTCTAAAATTGTAAAAAAATCGCCAACACACACAGAGATAGATGTACTCTTGGCTAGGTAACTTTTGCAAATGTCAAGCTATAACGCTATAATTTAGAGGGAATATCATCATCAGATGTACCAACTTGACAAAAAAAAACGGAACAATTCGGAAAAATGGGAGCGCCACACGGTGGTTTTCCGGGTTCTCCATTGAACTTCATAAAATGATGGTCTTAACACTAAAATACACAAGCTTAGTCTTTTTATTTCAATAGCCGCGGCCCTACAATTCAGGGTGAACCTGGGCCTAAGGTAAGGTTTTCGTCTGCTACGTAGTCCCTCTGGGTTCGATTCGAAGGCTGTACGGGCCGGAGCTTTTGTGTACATTCGCTCTACATATACTGGATGTCTCAGGCAATTGATGCGCAGTTTTCTGGCTATGCCGATGTCACTGTATAGCTCTTACAGTGCTTCGTTGAATCCTTTTTCAAGCCGTAGCTGTAATAAAAATAAAAAAAACCACTGTGGCGCTGGCAGCCCGATATGGGCCATGGCCTAGCTTCTTGACACTCATTTGTGTTGCTCATGTTGTAATTTTTGTCACATCTGAGTGGGGCCTACGGTTTATCGCCGAGTCCGAACGGCACTCCTTAGAAGCTTTTTCGTAGGCAATATTACTTTCGGGAGTTTGCCATTGCCCGCCGAAAGGGTGATGGCGATTTGAAAATTTGTTGGTGACCCAGCCAGGAATCGAACCCAGACCCTCATATATTATGAGGAAATATATTAGCTTTAATATTTCCTCACTTAACATGTCCAAGTCATCTCAAGCTTCTAATGCGCATTTTCCTGACCATCCCAATTTAACTGATATGTCTGCTTCTTCAAAAACAATTTGTACCAAAGATCGTTCAAAGAATCTTACTTCTTCTTCTTCTACGCCATAGACGGTGAGACAATCAAGACAATCGCTTTCTTGAAACAAAGAAACAGTGATTGACAAGTGTAGCTCTTTATTTGATTTCAAAAGAGGTGCCGCAATCAGGGCTTATTTTGTGGGACCGAGGCAAACAAAATCCGGAACTATCTCTGAATTATATTGTGCTATTCTATTTGGTTCCCAGATGTCGTGCGTTTTTTGTTGTGACATCCTATATTTCGTTTTGCCCTCATTCACAGCAGCAAGTGCTCTTTATCGTCATTCTGCATAATCAGGCGAACTTGCTACGCTCAGCTCAATGGACAGGTGATGAATATTGATTTAGACTTATTCGTTTTATCAAAGGATCTAATGTAGTCTGAATTGTTGGACAATCGTGAATTTACCGGGCTTAATAATGCACTAATAGAGGCCAATTGGATTGTTGACAAACAGCTTCAGATATTAAAACAATTTGATAGAACAAGTATTGTGGTTCATTGGGTCTCCTTTCTTGTCGGTCGGTATTTAAGTGAAGGAATTCCGATCAAATTTTGGATTTTGGATGATTCCCCAGCTGTTTTTGGTTGAAGATTGAACGTTGTACGTGAGGTAAGCCATCCCATCACGTACTGTTGCAAAGGCCTCACGACCCTTCAAACTAAATAAAAGCTCTCTGCCCGTGGTATTTGAACCTTAAATCAGCCACGTGAATAACTTGCTAAGGCCCAATACTGTTATAAAGCAGGCATCACTGCCATACCTATACAATATGTTATTTGGGATGTATCGGATAAAGAATTTAAGAAAATTTTTGACACATTTTGCAATGATTAAGCAGAGTCAGTCTGAATCTACCGTCATGTAAGCGAAAGCCCTGTAACAGTACATCATATTAAAAATCAGCCAGTGATGCTCACGTCAATATACACTGATATCCCTTACAAAACCTTTTACGAGTAGCAAAGTCTTAAATATGACATCAAAACTGATTCAGGTAATTGAAGCCTCGAAAAAAGAAAAGACAACAACTTTAGCACTACCGTCAAAAACCATGCTCTACAAGACACCAGACAAGTAATCGAGTCAACGAGGGACAAAATTCCTCTACACTACAATTCGTCACCGAAGTCAACAACTGGACCTCACTTATGGCACTTTATGGGGAATTTTGAAAGTTGATCTTCATTTGCACGCTTATAAAATCCAAATTGCACAACAATTGAAGCCATTGGACCATCTATGACGTCACCGATTTGTTAACTGGATGTTGGATCGCCAGGACAATATGTCTTCGAATTTGATTTTTCCCGAATTTGATCTTTTCCCGGTATGATGCGGGTCTGGAGAGACAATTACAGTAAATGGAGAACGTTATTGGAATATACGAGTATTGGGCGGCTATTTTTTTCCCAAATCGAATGTATTAAGTCTGGACGATCTCTGGTTTTAACAGGATGGTGCTATCAGTCAGTCAATTTAAATATATCATAAATTTCTGAAATCGATTGGCCTCCAAGGTCATGCAATTTGATACCCTAAGACTTCTTTCTGTGGGGTTATCTTAAGAATTAGGTCCATGCCAATAACCCAGTGGGGAAATGGAAAAACTACTTCTGCAGACTCTTACTGAGCCGGGATGACCTAAACTCCACTATCAACTGGAAGGATAGAGAGGATAGAGAGAATTAATCTGGTCACGATGTCCTATATTACTATATAAGTAAATACGAAAGCTATACCAAACAATCAATCAATCTCATAACCCCAACCCACTTATGGTAACCTATTCCCAACAACACAGTATTAACTGAAAATCACTGTCCATCACCAAGAACATAACAAAGAAAGAAGCACAAAAATGCTTCCTCATGGGTTAGCAAGTACCTATTATTTTATTAAATTCAAATTTCTAAACGTTATCCTTTCACCTTATGCCGCATAATTTAGGTCAACCATAACATTATAAAACATTCCACAGCAGCCTCACAAAATTGTGTGTACGAGTACTCCCTTAAGGGTTGACATCAGACTGATGAATGAATTGCTCCATTGTGATTGTGCTTCGTTTGCCTTGGACGTAAATACTCTGTAGTTTGAATACGTTACGTGTACTTACTTATACAACATTTCCAGTATTCAATTTCCATATTTTGAAATTTGCAACTTTTCGCACTCCATCAACAGTGTCATGGTATTCCGGATGCTCTTCGAGCACGTTTCCTCCCTTTTTTTTGTTGCTCCATGCTCTGTAGGCAATGTCAAAAGTCACTAGGTTGAGGTTGTATGAAATGATTTTCTTTTTTCCCCTTTTTTTACTGATTCTTTGTTTGAGGTAAAGGAACAACTGAAGCGTAATGTAAAACAATACCCTGATTTCAAGTTGCAAGTACGTAGCAAGTAGACAATTGCTTCGGTTTAAAATTGATTGTGGTGAGAACTTAAATTGACTTATAAAATCATGTCGAGATCACAACAGTAATTGGGGACTGGAATGGAAACCCATTGTCCTTCTGCTATTGCTGTTTTATTTGTTGCTGCTAGTTGATTTCATTGTGACATGGGTGCACAAACTTTTGTTCGACATTTGGAAAATGTTCAAAGTTTCTGTGGGAAAAGTTCCTACTTAGCATTGGCTCTGTCGAAAGAAAATTGCTGAGGCAACACAGAAAGGACGAAAAATAGATTATCAGGAACTGTATCTCAATTGAGAAACAGAAATTGACTTGATAAGAACACTATTCTGATGGAAAGTTACTTGAAATCTGCAAAAGTGTATAGTTGTTGGAGCATTAAACCAGTACTCAAACTATGTAGCAGGACTACGAAGGTAAGGCGACAATCAGGTTGGCTCTCGATAGGGTTCCCAGATCGACGATGGTACTTTACATGTTTCATTCCGGGAACGAGTCCTTCTTGTGTGTTATTTTGGAATTTCTATGATCGCCAATATTACCAAAAGTCTTAACGTGAACCAAACGACTTATTCAAATGACAGCCAGTCAAAGTACAAAGTTGATATTGTCATAACGTCCTAATAGATCACAGGCCTCGAAAAAGTGATGGACAACCAATGGACAAAAGAGGTGGTTCGTCGAACAAAACATTTAACTTCTATCAAGCAATCTGCTGAAATAGAGCAGAGAATACAGATCGAAGCTGATGAGAAATGGATGAATGTTTAATCACGATCGACCCTATCTGTTAGTATGACAGATGAGGTAAGATACAATCGATTTTAATGTTATGATATGAATGGAAATTGGACCTCCATCGAACCGTTCGAAGTCTTATCTCAAGAAACGAGTTATCTTCATTCTAATACTGATTTCCCACTGCCAATGTTAAAATGAAATTGCACTCTATCTGTAAAGTTGGAGAATTTCACTTCATCCAAGATAAACATTGACACCAGACACTGTTTATTGTGTTGATCGTGGTTGAAGGTTTAAATTCCTAAAAACGTCCAGGAAATGTTGCTTCTTGGCTCGATGAACGCTACTAAGTAGCAAATTTTCTGTGAATACAAATTTCTAGAGGGTGTCGTTTCTTATTGGGCTCTACTAAGAAAGTACATACTATTGGTTAAATTACAAAGATAGTGTCGCAGAACAAAATAAATATGTTTACATTTGCGCATTTCCACTTAAGCGGTTACGTCAATAAGCAAAATACTCGTTTCTGGGGCACTGAAGAGCCATTACATCCACTCAAAGCCACTGTATGGTGCGGCGTACTGCTGGAATTGGATGAGCGGGGCTTGGTGCACATGTGATTTTAACAAGATGGTGCAACCGCGCACACAGCACGAGCCACAATGGGTATTGTGAGGGAAGCGTTTCCTGGTCGCGTAATCTCCCGTTTTGACGATTTGGCATGGCCAGCGAGATCGCCCGATTTAACCATCCCAGACTTCTTTCTTTGTGGTTACTTGAAGTCGCGGGTTTATGTCAACAAGCCTCAGACAATCGCAATCCTTAAGGAAAATATTCAACAGGAATGCGAATAGTTATCACTGGAAATCTTGCGGAAAATGCTATAAAACGGGCACAAATGTCTATCAACACTGGCGACAGCCACTTGGCGGATATCATCTTTTGCACTTAACAGGAAAAAAATGTATAGGTCCAAATAAAGATTTCCATCACTCAATATCATTTTTTTTTATTTAGTAAAAAGTAATTCAAAAGCAAAATTGAATGATTAATTTTGCGCCACCCTGTAGATTAGATATTTTTCGCCAGTAGTTGGCAAAAAAGATAGAAGAGTACTTAAAAGAATTTACTCCACGTCAGTTTAGGTATTGGGATTCGAATACCTGCAAGCCGGAGTGTTGGTGTCGATCTACATGTCCTAGCCATCTCAGGCAACAGATGAGTAGTTCTGGCTATTTCGATTGAATCTTCTCCTCCGAATATATTTCAAAGGAATTCTCGCTTGAAACGACTGAGGCTATTTTCATATGCTTACGTTAAAGTCCAGATTTCAGCGCCAAAAAGCGGTACTGGGATGATTTTATAGTTATTCGTTATAGAGGAGTTGTAAGACCTTCTCAGCGGAAAAAACAGCGATTGGCTAGACTGTTTTTTATAATAAAAGCGAGCTGCCTTAAAATTTTTGCTTCTGCCTTCGGTTTTCGCTTTTGAGTTTCGCTCAAAGTTTTCAAGTATGATGTTAAAGTCACATGACCGTGGATCACTACCATTTTTGACATCAAAGGTCTCATTCAAGTAGCTTTGACTCGGAGTAGCGAGCGTTCTCAATCGTCATTCTGCACAGACGGACAAGCTTGGCAGGATACCAAAACTATTCATGGCTCTATAAATACAGTCATGTCCCTGAAAATCTATGAAAAGATATTGGGTTTCGAGTTGAAATTCTTGAGTTTTTCCAAGATTTGCCGGCGCGTGTGAAGATTTAGTCGATTGTGGACTTTTCTGGTATGAAACCTGATAGAGGCAATCAGGTTGCTCATGAAGGGTTTTAGACATTCATAGAGTATGGCAAATAAGATCTTCTATGCGATGTTGAAAATAATTGGTGCAGTTGAGGGGCTCTACTTTTTGTGGACCGAACAAACGATACTGAGATTCCATTCGGTAGGCATATATTTTCTGACCAGATTTGGGAAATGAGTTGGTGTATGCTTTCTACAAAGATACATATTTCTTAACAGTTGTAAGTGCCTCGGCCGGTAAGCCGTCCAGTTAAGCTGTTTTCTTTGATTTCAGCTTGGGTTTCGCTTTTAGTGTAAATTTAAATGTTGACCACGAGAAGTCCATACGGAGAGTCCAGTTTTGAGTCACTTTTTCTAGCATATTGGCTGGTATCTCACTAATAACTCGTGAAATTTTGTCTTCCAAAGCTGCAATTCATGGTGACTTATCGACATAGACGAGAGATTTGACGAATCCCCATAAAAAATAGTCTAAAGCCCTTAAATCGTACGAATAAGCCGGCCAACTTCAAGTCCAAAACGAGATATAAATTGCTCACCTAATTGATTGGCGTGCTGTGTAGCATAAAGCGCCGTCTTGCTGGAAACAAATGTCGACCAGGTTCAGCTCGTTCATCTAGGGCAAAACAAGAATCGAGATTATTGAACGAAGATAACGTTGCTCTCACGGCCATCTTTGAAAAATAAGGCTGATGTTTTCTCCGGCCTATAAGCCACACCGAAGGGTGCATTTTTCTGGGTGCATTCACAGCTCTTGTATTGCCTGAGGCTGCTCATTCTGAGACCCGTTTACCTAAAATTCGACGCTGCGGTAGGTTGTTCGACTGCAGTTCTTGCACGAGCTGTATTTTCTTATATTTTAGACCAAGATCCAGGCGTAAAATCTTCCACGTAGTCGAGTTACAGAATCCCTATTTCAGTGACCGGCAACGAATGGACAAATCACGGTCTTCCTTAACACTGGTGGATATAGCAGCATTATTTTTCTCTGTACCCACTCAACGCATATGGGTAGATGGCAATGCTAACTGAATATGTTAGACTTTGACACGTGTCACGAATCACGTGTGAGCTGTCAAAAATAAAACACCGAAAAATCAAACAGCAAACAAATCCGCCGGTATAAATAAACCTTACTACACTAATCAGCATAACAATGACTCGTTTTAGTTCTACAAAACAACAAATTTAAATTCAAAGGAACTACTTAATGAACCAACAGATTTAATCATGGATTTTAGTTACCATCAAAAGCCCAACACTGATATCGATTTACAACCAACTGATTAGTTCTTTGAGAAAATCAAGGATCTTTTACTCTCAGTTTCAACACCCTATGGCAATTTTGTCAGAAATTTTCCTCAAAATTTAAAAGTGACACAATGGACAAATTATGAGCTCACACAAAACTATCCTATGACAGCGGCATTCATTAAAGCCCTTTTCATCGAGCAAAAGCCTTCATTACACCAGCATTACCTTCAAGCATTGATGTAAGTGCAATGGACATGCAAATTAAAGTTTCATTAAAAGCGGAAGTTGCATTTCCTTCCCTTTTGCAAGGAATTTGCTCTCTCGGATATCCACAGTAAATTAAATCCAAAGGATATAAGCTTCAAATATCATGCAAAATACGAGTATACGCTTTATTATTTCTGTATTTCAACTTGTTTACCCACGTATTCATATCATCTAGCAGATACAAAAATGTTTGCTTCGTTAACCGAAATGAAATTTACCTAAAAAATATTTCTGTACACTCTGGCGTATGTGGAATATTCAGCAGGAACTGTAGTCGCACATTCAGACATCCTCGTGTCCGTAAAAAAAAACAAAAATCAAAAAATAAAAACCAACGATGATCCTTAAAGCTACAAATCAGAATTCCTTTGTTATGCAATCCAATGGATTTTAATTCAGATGTCTATTATCAAAACGGAAATGTTTCTCGGTGCTGAATTAATTGCTTTAGATTAAATCGTTGGTTTTTAATTATTTTTAAACAATTTCGATTTTAAATTGAAAAGCCCGAGGGCACGAGCAACACTTAAAGGAGATGAAGACATTTGAATAATGTGGGCAAAGTGTTCACCAAAGGGAATTACTGTTGCCTTCCGCATCCTTGTAAATCCGTCAATCTTTTTTCACTCATATTTATGTGGTACATTTTTAATTGCTCAGACTTTCTACGAAGTAAGTAACAGCAAAGAGGGATATTTTAATATTCTATGACTTGGTTAGACATGAACCAAGATAGGGATTTAAGGGTGATGAGAAAGGGTTTAAGCGAATCTCATTGAGAAACTAGTAGTAGTAGGATTTAAATGAAGAGTACCTCTTTAAGTTGGTGCTATTTTAATGGTTTGATGAGCGCAGAACATGAAATGTTCGGTCTCTAAGGAAAACACAAATTAAGAGCAAAGTAATTTGCAGCATGAGGCTTATACATACTCGTAATAGCGCTGCATTGATAGAAAAATGTCACAACTCAAAATCACCAACTTCTCAGGAGAACGGATTGAAAATTTGAACGGATATAAATATAAGGTTCTAGGGAAACAAAAATCACTTTTACTCTTTTGCGGCTTTTGTTCCTAAACTTGCGACGTTTTTCCACGATGTTCTGACTACCATAACGGCCATTTTTGACCCTATAATTCGAAAATTTGAGTTGTGACATTTCTCTATCAATTCAGCGATACATACATGTATGCTCACTTCCAGGCAAATGAGAAAGGTAACTTTGCCAAACTCTTCTTTGGCCGAGCTACTCGAACTCTATCAGCCATTTTTTAGGCTAAAATCGTTGTGATCTTAATGTCGACTTAGGAAACTTTGAAAATACTCCTTGGCGGAAGAATGGACGTGGAAAAAATATATACACAACTTGACACCATTGCATATTAAGTGAAGAAACCGAGAGCTCAAATTTTTGAACAGATATGTTGCTACAGGCATATAAACCGAAACAAATGGATAATGTAACAAATTTGTTGTTTCGTCAGCTTTTTGTCCCCATTTTTCCGTACTACACCCCGCCATTGAAGGCAATACCCGAACTCATTGAATTCTGCGATTCCAGGAAGATAGGACTTACCATATCCGACTAAAGGAGTCCTTTTCGGTCAAAAATAAAGTACTACTTGGATGTCAGCAATTTTTGCAATAAATGTATTGCCGAAGTTTTAACATATCAACTTATAGCTATATCGAGTTCAAAATCAAGTGCGAAAATCCGCTTTGTTGAAAAGAAAAAAGCAACAAGGCATGGTTTAAGATAAACTCCTGAAAATCCACTACAATCGCTGATTCAATCGTCTTAATTCAGAAGGATATTGAAGGTATAAAGGGGCCTTTACCAAATGTTTTAAAGTAGCATGTCCAGGCACGAAAAACTCTTACAGATCGGACGTAGTATGAAGTAAGACGGATTTTCAGTCACTTAGGACTAATTTAGAGGAAAACTAGCATCTTAACATATTGTAGCAATTGATTCCTATATTTGAATAGCAGTGAGTAAAAAAAGTAAACACATAAAAAACCGCGCAAAAGGGGAAAATCAGCTAGACTCGATACACTCAGGAACTCTGATGGAACCTACACTGAGTCGAAAGCGGAAACTCTTTATCTTATGCTTGTGCCTCACTTCCCAGATAAGGTGCCATGAATCAATCAGCAATTGAACTGAAGAACATCACACCCCTAACTGGTGTCTGTCATCATTATGTTGATAGATGAGGACATTTAGTGCACTGTTGCAACGTTTTATTCTTTAATGTGTGATAGCGTACCTTCTGTTATTCCAAAGTAAGGTGTAGAATAGCTGTTGGAAGCTCGGAATAAAATCTTTTCCCCCCTTAGATAACATTAGTATGCTTACCATGGCGAATAATGCAACTAGCTTGGACAAAAAGGCTGAGCATCGTATGCTAATAACTACAATACTTAGAGAATGAATACGGAAGATACTACAGTTTACGGCAGATTTGCTTGATAACAAGGAGTGCCTATTCAGGGTGCTTTGAAAAATCAACTCCTTGACATGTGTTCCTCGGTCAGACAATGCGAACAGGTATTAATTTTTTATTTTTTTTTATAATGAGCGCGCGCTTTAGGGGTTATTAGTAGCCTTAAAATGATTGCACATAGCACGGGCGATGGAATGTTAGGGAGGAAAAAAAGAGAGGTACCAATGTACGTTGGTCTTAAATGTTTGGAGGTTATAATGACTAGGAAATAAAGAGCTCGGCAAAGCATTCCATGAGCGAGTTGTTCGGCAGGAAAGCATTACGATACTGGGCTTGAGGGTGTACTGATGAGTATTCATAGCGAGACGAGTGTTATGGTTGGAGGTTTGAAGAGGCCGAATGCTACTGGTAATTTCTGCGGAGCATTGGTGGTGAAAATAGCGATAGAACAGGGTGAGACAGAAGACATTACGGCGGTGGTCGAGGGTGTCAATCGACTGTGTAATATTGGCATCACCTATAAGTTTTATCGCACGGTTTTGAATCCTATCTAGGTGCAAAGAAGTCTTGGGAGCACCTGACCAGATGTGAGCATTGTACTCCAATTTTGGACGGATGAAAGCCATACTATATAAGGCTTTTGAAGCCAGATCAGAAGGGGTGAAATATTTCTTACATCGCTTAAGGCAACCTAATTTCACAGCATTTTTAGCGACTTCGAATATGTGGTCAGTCCAAGGTAAGTTGTCATTGACACACATACCGAGAGTGGAAAGTTTTTCGGTTTTATCGATGCAAGTGTCATTCATGGATAATGGCTAGGTATTTGAATTTCGCTTGAGGGACAGCATTTTTTGTTTTGGAAGCATTAAATTACACTCTGTTGGTAGTTCCCCAATTGGTTATGCTGTTAATATCAGAATTTAACGACCTCGACTTACGGTGCCGTTCTCGTTCTACAGCCGAAGAGCAGGGACGTGAGTCCGGGAACGAATTGCAGACTGATAGCGGATAAGGGAAAACAAGGGATGCCCGCACGTGGTCGTGATATCGTCATTGTTATGACGTATATTTTTCAAGTCTCTGGCGTCTACGCTTAGCATATTCAGATGATGTACAATTGTTTTATTTTCTATCCGATCACGCTCTTCGTTTTCTCTACAGCACAGGCACGCCTATATGTGATCAATGAATGGTAAACTAGAAATGAGCTTTCAGTCAATCATCTCACAATTAATGTTGTTTTCTTCACGAGAAAGAAGGAGCTGAATAAAGTAACTCATATAGTTATTGTACAATACTTTAAGGATTCACCATAGTATTCAGATCTTACAAAGTTTACAAACGCCCTTAGGCTAAGCATGTTGCATCGAAAAGCTGCAAGACGCTGTCACCGTTTTAACTTTGCTCAGCTGCCCTTGGCTAGTCAATTCGTTTGTCGATAATAACATTTTAATTATATATATAAAAAAGCTTTTACGAAAGTATTTCGATCTTTCAGCTTCAGAGTGGGTTTCCCAGCATTGCTGCCCCTGGTCCAGATGCGCTGATGAATTTGGCTCCCCTGCATATACAAAGCATTTTTCATTAAAAAAATATTTGATATGTGGTACAACGCGCAACAGAGATTTTATGACCTTCTCTGCTGACTGTGTTTTGATTCTAGTTTTATGCTGCAATGACATCAGCACTCCTGTACTACGAACTATTGAAAAAAAATTAGCGAAATATCTACATGTATGTATATGGTATTGCTGACATTTATTACTTATATGACAGATCCATTAGCAAGAGCTGTGAAAAACCTAAATTCATGCAAAAAAATCTTATTGAATCTTTTTTAATTTTAATCCTTCCTTCCCGAAAAACGTCATATGAAAGCAGAAGTTGAATAATTGGTGTTAGGTGTTAATTGAAATTTTGACATTCAGTTCCAAATCCAAATAAAATCAAGTATTGACAAGTCAGTGATGTACTCGTAATATATTTCCCCTGAAGAACACACAAATCGTTTAATTTTCAAAGAAATTCTTGACGCACTTTGTAGCAAAAAACATTTCGAAATACTCATACAACCAATACAAGAAAGTTCAGAAAATGGGGCAATTTCTCGCCAGTGTTTACAAAAGTAATTTATTGCCAACTTTTCTTTATGTGTTTGCCCATTTAGAAGATGCATTGAATGAAAACGTAAACAAACAACAATATGGAACACCAAGAAGGCAAACAAAAGATAGTTGCCACACGAGCAAAGTTTTTAAGTAAAAACAAGCAGATACAACCATCACAAATGATAAAATTATAGCGTAAATCGCAGCAGAAAAATAAAAGGCCATGTTGCAAGTGTTAGTGGATAATATTTCTGTGTGACTCGAATGCAAGGACTTTTAGATTAAGAGTTGATTTCCGCTTAAGCGCACATTTCACCTTGAGCCCCATTCTCGAAAATAAACACTGCAAACGACTCCTAACGTAAATCTTACTTCGCGACTTTCCAAAGTAAAATGAATGAAAGACAAAGCTATCAAAGGCAATGACAAGCTTTTGGAGGTGTATACTGCTGCAAACAAGTCAATGACAACGAACTTCGGATATACACATGAGATTTTAGGTCCCTTAATAGGCCACCAGCCAAACGAACAATTTGCGGATGCTGTGAAAACCAGTGACAACTACTACAACAACATCCTTATATACATGCATGCCCCTACAGAGGAGAAAGATGACAACACAAATGATAGCTTCAACGAGCTCTTGAACAAGGCCTACGAGCAATGCCCTAGCTATGACATTTAAGTTGTAACTTTGTTGTAGCTAGCATGGGGCTCTCACATCTCGACATTCCCAAGATGAGTTAAAGAACGCCTAATCAATCAACCGTCAATCAGAACGACGACATTTTGATTGATACTCCTCCAATATTAAAGATGTCCGAACGTTCCAAGGAGACAACATCGACTCGGACCCAAGGTATGGTTGTGGATAAACCCAACAGTGCAAAGCCAATCTAACGCTGTAAGTTGTTCCCACGTTAGGCTACTAGAATCGTAAGAGATCGCCAAATCATTTTCCGATAGAGTCTTCCTTTATCTCTTAAGAGGTCCACTACCGCCAACATCAAGTATGAAATACCAGTGGCAACAGTGCCAAAAAGCCATTAGAGGTGAAACCTCTGTGTGCTGGGTTTCACTCGGGCACCACCATGAAACCGCTAGTTTGACGACGAGGGCGTGTGCTTGTCGGCGCACATGCAGCTATGCAGTATGCAAACAAAAGGCGCTTCATCGTAAGGCTAGAGATGTTCCCAAGCTCTATGAACAGAGGAGGGGAGTAGGTAAAAAAATATGCCAATGATACAAACTCCGAAGCCTGTAGGCCGTATAATGGCGATGACGAGTCAAATACCGCTTTCAGCTAGAATGAACCTTTCAACCTAGACAAAATAGATCAACTTTTCCGTTCACCCGACCTGGATGAAGTGAAGATAGCCATATCGAAGCTTAAGTTCAACAAAGCTGCTATAGCGGACGGCGTGACTGTCGAGCTCTTTGTTATGGAGCATCACTTACTCCTCTGTAAAATATAGTCGGACGATAGTATGCCCAACGATCTCACCGAGCACTTTTATGTCACAAAAAGATTTACACATGTTGATGCGTTATCATGCAGGTTGTATTTGACATCATTCGGCGGGCAATGGCAAACTCCCGAAAGTAAAAAAATTGCCTACGAAAAAGCTTCTAAGAGTGCCGTTCGGACTCGGCGATAAACCGTAGGCCCGGCTCAGATGTGACAACAAAATTTTAACATGAGCAACACAAATGAGTATCAAGAAGCTAGGCCATGGCCCATACCGGGCTGCCGGCGCCACAGTGTTTTTTTTTTTCTCGAAAGAATATTGCAAAACTCACGCGCAAATACAAGAGGCACAATTTTTCACAAAGCTGTTCAATAACTCGCATACTCCGATCGTATTGACATAACTGAAAGAAAGCAGTGTGTTGTCAGCGGCGCTTTCGCGTATATTGAAACGGAACCGACGAAAACACCTTTATAATCCCAGTCCTGCTCAAAGGCAAGGACTTTACCAAAAATTGATGAGGAAGCTTTTGGCTGCATTGAGAAAAAAAAAGTCAGGTGATTTTCTGTCCCATCCGCATAAACGGTGAGTGGAGGTGGAGATACAACGACGAACTGGACGGACTGCACAGCGACATCCACTAAACCAGAAGAGAGAAGGTCAAACGACTGAGTTGGCTGGGTCATGTAGAGCAGATTGACATCAACGCTCCGGTCCGAAAAGTTTTGACATCCGCCCTCGATGGACATGGAAGTATAGGAGGCACGCGAATCAGGTAGCTCATTAGAGAAAGATTATATTATCAGATCACACGCGAATAAATTTTGTTCCCTCTCACTAAGGCCAGCACGATACTACATTTTTTCCGCATTTTTTCAATGCATGTACAATTTTAATGGCGAAATGTGAAAAAAAGCTGCTAATGGCTGAAAAATGTAGTTTGAGATACATTTTTAACACATTTTTTTGTTTGACATTTTCGCATTTATAAGGTTAGTACGTATTCACTTACACCAAAAAGGAATTTCCGTAGGTAATTTTTTGTACTGCTCTAACTTCATTTTCAGTGCATTAAAAATGCGGAAAAAATGTAGTATAGTACGGGCTTAAGGGTTGGCAACAATGCGCTCTTTTTCTTAATAGCTGTCTGATGGATGACACGAAAGAATTTAGTGCCTTTTCTTATAGTGTTATTGTGACTAATTCGTTCCGACAGATCGCCGCGACAAAAATCGTATACAAGTTATCATGAAAGGGATCTGTCAGATCATTTTATAGCCGCGACTAGTGGAGGGTTAACAAAATACTATTCATTTCTATCTGTGAATCATGCTCCCACGGAGGTTGCTATTTAAGTTTTGAGATATGGCAACACAAAGACAAATCTGACATTGTCATCGTCAAGTTTGACATTTCAAATGGTAATCGTACTCAGAATGTTTTGTCATACGAATTTTGTGAAAGTCGTTCGAAATCGGTTGTTGTGCCAGAAAAGATTGATTATTTGCGTGAACTGTTGTTACAGGATCGTCATGTGACATACCGTGAAATTGAGGTATACTTGGGCATTATTTACACTCACATGCATTCAATATTGCATGCATTAGATACCTCACAGTTAGACAATCGCGGTATTCAAAAACAGGGTATGTCGATTGGTGCCAAGAAATGTTGAAAAAATTCAATCGCGGTGCTTTAAAAACGTCTATAAAATCGTGACAGGCGATGAATCATATATCTATGCACGTGAACCCGAAACTAAACAACAATCACCAAACGCAACAAAAGTTGTTCGCGCACGAAGTACTACGAAGCACCCAAATTTCGGAATAATTTGACATGTCGCCACTGTGCCATTCGAACAACGTAGAACGGCCGCACCACCATTTGTTTGCCAGAAATATTAAAGGAAATCAATCGCAGAAGACGAATCATTCTTCTCTATGACAAGCTCTCATACATCGACTCAAACAAGTGAATTTTTGAGCATTCAAAACGGCCAATTAATGGGTCATCCGCCGTACCGTCCTGACTTGGCACACAATGATCAAAAAAAAACATGCAAGGTCAACATTCTTCGAAGCGGTGTGGAAAAAGTGCTTCAAAAATTGGTTCAAACGCATGCAAACGCATATTTATGATCATGGGGAATATTTTGAAAACCAATAAAGCCATTTTCGATTATAAATATTTATCTTACAATGAAGTTGAAATTTTCTGTCTATACGAGTATCGTAACGTTCCATCCCAATTTACATATATGGTACCAATGCAGTGTAATAAATCAATTTGTTGGAAATTTTTAAAATTCCAGGCTCTTCAATGCTTTAAGTCCTTAATTAATGGAGCTTACATTGCAACGGTTGATGCTCCTGCATAATTAACGTGAACAATAGAACTCAACAACGTAGTTACATGGTCTCATTTCTCGAACGCATATTTTGCATATTAAACGAGATTACTACATATGTACTTGACGGACTGGTATCTTGATTATGGGTCAGCCTTTGGTAAACCATGATGTATTCGTATTCCACATAGAAAGATACCCCGATGCACATGGTTTAAATCATCATTTCTCCACTTATAAATTGGTTTTGCAGTTTTGCACACGTCGCGCCAATCGTGTGGTTATTCTGAACTCCCGACGAACGTCCTAGATATGAGTTTAATGCATATGCAGATGAAATGAAATATTCATTGCACGTTGTAACGAGTAGAATGCAAAAATGCTGACAGAAAAAAAATCTATCTTTCGCTTTAAGAAAAAAAAAAAAAAAAAACAACGCGGCTGTGAAATTTCTATTTGCATGCGTAGGAATCTACACACAAGTAATAATATTCCTTGGATACGAATATGAATATTTGAGCCTCTGCACGTGGCTATCTAGGAGTACACGACTTTTTGCCGTGTTTGTTTAAATTCAAATGAAAATTAATAACCGTCTTGCTGATTAATTTCTTTAATAAATCACTTTTTACATCCAATGCTGGGAGACTCATACACATGTATATACTCGTATATACGAGTAGAACTGTTGTGGGGATATCAGCCAAAGCCGTACATACGAGTATGTATCTTAAGACGGTCGTTTCAGTGAATGAAAATAGAAAAACGTAAACAAACTTTTCTTTATTCTGGACGTCTCGTCAATTGAGACATACTCGCAACATTTTTCAAGCATTTGAAAATATTTTGCCACTTTTATAAGCTAGTGACTCAATAAAGTTGAATGTCAGCGTGTTGGGTGAATTTTTCCATACTTGTCTGCCCAATTGTTGTTTATGATTTCAACACACTCTTTGTGTTTCCAAGATATTCGTATGTTTCTATTTTAACATGAAAAGTTCTTTAAAAGATAATTAGATCTTTAACACATGGCGCCACTATTTTAAAACTAAGTTGGGTAAGGTGTAAGATGTTTATTTTAATAAGAATCAAGCTGTTATGAACGACGACGTCGAATCGATAAATTTGGATCTTCTTTAAGATATCCATCTCCTAAATGGATGCAATATTGTCTTAAATACGCATTCTTCTTATACGAATCGGTGCCACTGCATCTTCCAAAGAAAATATTTTGCGAAAACTGACAAAAATATAGCGGTCACTATCGTTAATAAAGTCCAAAGTAATATGGTGCAAGTGCTCTCTAATTTTGGCCCACTTAATAATTTAGGTACAAAATTTCTAAAGTTTTTGAATTGCAAAGACTACCTACTGAATAGAAATGTCACTGACAGCTTGCAATCTGACAGTTGCTTTGACAGATGCAAATTTCTGAACGCCGCCGTATTAATATTCCTTACAAGTAGGTTAGTGCGGACACAGGCTGTAAAACTTTATTCTTCAAAACGATTCCAAGAATTTTTACCTTTTATAGAGACGAATCCTCTTCCTAGATGTTCGTGCTCGTCGTTCAGTATAACGACTTTTTCGGATTTAGTCGAGTAGTCGAGTACCGAGTCTGCCCAGAGATTGCCTTTAAGTCCACATCCAATTTCCCTAATTTTTGGCCGCGAAGTCGACAAATATACTTGAACATCATCCCCATGTAGGTGTGTCGTAGTATGCTTACACACTTGGGAAAGGCTATTAATATATGTATAAAATAAACAGCAGGGGTCCAACGATTGAGTCTTGGACTCCTGGACAAGGGAAACTTGTTGATATCTTTCGCTGAGGTATTCCACGTCGTGAACCCTTCCACGATTTTCTGTTGTGCCCCTTGAGAAGTTTCTAACAAGAACCAGTTGTTCTCTGGGATAATGCTTTTGACAATATTTGACTTTCTCTGAGGCTGCGAGAACATCTGTGATAGAGGAATTTTAGGCCGTTTTGTCCGTATAGCATTTCTGCTGGTGATCTCCCAGTATATAGATTCGAATTATCTCGAAAACTACTGAGTAGCTTAAGCAGATTGCTGATAGTATCTTTCCCTACCTCTACGGCTTTCTTTAATAAAGATTTGAAGATTCCCACGAATCTCGTAGCCTCGCCATTTGAAGCCGGGTAAACCGACGCTTAATTCCTTAAATTAACTAGAAATACACTGTCGGGCGTAATCTATCAAAATTTTCTGGCAAGACCTCAAGAGTTGAAATTCTCTGTAGTATTGCAATTGTGGCGCTGGATGTTTTTAAGGACATTTTGGTGATAAATGAAGACTAAGACAAATATCAGATGAACCAATGAACCTACGATGTCCAAACATCCATTGTTGTGTTGTGGTTTTGACCTCGAAAACACATTCCGAAGACCGTTGATTTACTACTGACATCCCTTACAATGAGAAAGACTTATCCATTTCAGCCCACCAACAGTATCTTCCGGAAAGTTGTATCATTTGGACTAAACCCCCAAAAGTATCTTCTGAGTCACCTTCGTGCTTTAACTGGAAGTTTAGACCTTAAAAATCCCGCAACCATATTTTGGCACTCCAAGAACAGGCGCTGCCCGATTACTTTATTTGTCAGGCTTCCACATGCCTCCTGCTATAAACCATTCCAATTCACTCTGAAAAGCGTCCACCCTATAGGAATAACCCTGCTTATAGGGAACTTTGGAATAGTGTTAGATTAGATTGGAGATGTGCCTTAAAGGTTATGCAATGTCCTAACGATCTTCCATACTCATCACGCATGTCAACTTCCTGTGGATACCGACCTCTCATTGACCTCGTGTTTTACTTTTATTCCTATTTAATCCAGCAAATCAATACCTAATATACCACCATATTCAGAAAATTAAAAATGCAAGTTTATTCATCCAAATCTATATTGTCCCCTTCAAAGTATTCCCCATCGACTGCAACACACTTATGCCAGCGCTTGATCCATCCTCGAAACATTTTTTATATTCGGTTTTCGGTATGTCCATCAGTGCTTCCTGCGATTTTTCCATTACTTCCTCTCGACTGCTGAAACGCGTTCCCCGTAGTGGTTTTCTAACTCGATTGAACAGAAAAAAGTCACAGGGAGCCAAATCACCTGAATTCGGTGGCTGTTGGATAGTATTTGTTGCATTTTTCGTCAAAAAATTACGAATAATGATGGCACTGTCCGACAGTGCGTTATCATGGCGCAAAATCAAAGAGTTTTCTGCCCACAATTCTGGTCTCTTTCAACGAATTGCTTCACGCAAACGTCTCATAACGCCCAATTCATGTTGCACTACACCGTTGTAATCCATGAAAACCGTAAACGTGGTTTTTTTGGTTCAGCTCATTTGGTGAACGCCATTCACTTGCCTGATATCTGGAATGCGTGCTCATAAACCCACGTTTGAAATTGAGGTCTTTATTATTGTTAGCAGCTTCAACGTTTGTAATAATAAGAGATTAAAACGTTTCGAATTGCACCATTCTGCACCTTTACTAATGCCTTCCCAAATGCCGAAACTATGGTGTAACAGATTGTTTGGTCTTAAGATTGTGAGCCCAAAAAACAACAATGATTATAAACGGAGCCCTAAAGATCTTCTAGTGCAGGAGATAATTCCTTAAAGCGATCAAAAATGATAACCACAAGTTAAGAACCTCCGTACAGAAATAGGATTTCAAGTTCAGGTAAAAAAAGAAACTCAAATCAGCATCATTCGTAGCCTTGTGACCACATCATCGTTCACTTTTGGTCAATGTCAATTACAACTGTCCTTGTATTTGCCATTTCAAGTATACATGACACTGAATAGTTCGTCATTCCTGCTAACCTCCGTGCGCACTAAGGATACGGCGTCATGCAAAAGGAATCCTTAAGCTACACGACAATAACTCTATAACATTTAAAATGAATTAAAAGTAATGGATTTACTCGTACATGGCAACAACTGTAGACTACAGATTGTAGACTGTAATTATGTGGGCCCGTAAATGAAGAGCTTTTCTTCAAGTAATCGTCATATTCGTTAGGACAAGCAGCTACCGAAGCGCCATAGATACGTTCGTAAATACATAATCATGATGACTGTTTCTGTCATCTTAATGAAACAGCAGGAGCCTGAAAGGGGCGGTAGGTGCGCAAAAATAATAATTTCATGACAAAGGAGAAACGAGCATTAGATACGGGTATATATGTAACATTCAAGCAGTTTTTTCTGTATATTGTATATTATGTATGTTATTTTTCTTTAGGACAGACAGTTCTTAAGAATGCTGCCATTTGGGAATGCTCTGTTCTGCGAAAAATATTACAATATTCAGACATCTTCGGATATCAAAGGACATGTATTGACGGCTTCAACATACAGAAGAACAGCGTACAACGTGTGGAAGATCCGATATTGATTTTACTGTCAAGAGTACTTCATGAGGTTTCCATGCCGCAAGTAATTGGAAATGAGTAGGATGCTCAGACGTTGGTTATGATGTCACATGTTTTCCGATAACCACTTCAGGTAGGATGGTTAGATGTGAGTACAAATACTTTTGTACGAAAGTATGATATGGCAAATAGTGAAACAGTGAACAAACTCGTAATTTTCTCTTCTTAAAGCCATCTGGCATTTTCATTAAGATACTGATGCCGAATTTCGTTATGTACAAATTGTCATGCCCACAGTGTGGCAAATAATATCCCGGACTGGTTCTAGAAAACATAATTAAAAAACTATTTCTGTTTATTTTTCGGTGTTTCTATTCAAAATGTTTTGTAACATTAATTCGAATAGTGATTTAAATGCCTGGTTTAGGAATTGCCTCCAGTACTCGCATCGAAACTACTTCAATGGTCGGAGTGTCATCAAAAAAGCTTCCTTTCAATTTCGGGAAATAGAAGACATTGCACCGTGCCAAATCAGGTGAATATGGCAGATGATTTAATACGCACACTTGAATGTTTTATAGTACAAGTGGTCTTGAAACTGTCAATGATGACGACCATCGATATTAACAACTGAAGATTAATTTAGCAGAGCAGAGCTGACCAAGATCTCGCCTGGATCCTCTTTGAGCACTTGGACCAATTAATTGAATTTGAAACTAGAATTTCTTCCAAAACAGCTTGTGGCTATTGCAGAGACATAATTCCGAGTACAAAACGCTCGCTATTGAATCGCGGGATCCAAATGATCAAGAAAACCGCGTTGTTTTCAATCAAAAAGAAGGGCGTTTTTCACTATTTTCTTGAATTACAATGGGCTGTGCATCATTAATTTCTACCTGAAAGCAATAAGGAGTGTCAATAAGGAGTGTCATTTGGACATTATAAGATGTTACCTAAGACAATTCGCAAAAAAAACTTTTCAATTGTGCAAAGAGAAATCGTAGATCTTGTATTACTTGGTTTAGTTCAAAACACAGACGATTTTAAAAATAAGGTACCACTTTATTTAGCACACAGCTTGCTCGGCTTAATATTCAGAAAAATCAGGGTGGCCAACTAACACATTATAAAACTCTTTGTCGAATTAAGAAGTGCACTGCTTTTACAGCCTCACATATGCGCAATCAAGACCTTGCAGACATCTAAGGGAGTTGATCAGTCTAATGCTAGACAGAAGGATTATCAACTCTAAATTGGGTGAGTCAGCACACCTTCTCTGAAACTTAGTGATCAATTTACTGCTGATAAGTCTAAAAGTGGGTGGTTGCCTATGCATATAAAGTTGCTACAGCCGCGCTGTTTCGGGAAAGCATCTCAATACTATTAAAAAACTCTTACAGCCAAATCTTAACAGATTAACTCGTTGGGCGGATTACTGTGAATTAATCATAAAACTAATCTTGTCCTCTTTTCTGAGAAACATAAAATTCCAATTATACGCTCTAATCTATCTCGATACAGCGAAATATCTATTTCATTTTTGACAGAAAACTAACTCAGAGCCTACTTTCAAGAACATCTAAAGAAAGCTACCTATCTTTTGTAAAGAGCCACTGAGAACAAATGAGGCCATCAACCTCAATCCAATGACTTTACGTCTCGGTTATAAGACCGATACTCACCAATGGGATTATTGTCTGCTAGACCACCTTAAACAATGCATTCAACTGCAGTAAACTTAACAAAGTCCAAAGAGCAACATATCTATAATTATATAAGAATCCAAACACACTTGCAATCCTTTCAGAGAACATCGACTACATTACGCTCCAACATTGGTTTGACAAAGACTTTTATGTAAGCATCCCCTCCAGATCTTTCTAGCAGAAATATGCTTTAATAGGCCGCAAGTCGATCCATTTTTATACGGATGAATCCAAGACTGATAACTTGACCCTCTCCTTTCGTCTTCTAAATCACTGTAGCGTATTTCGGGCGGAAATTAAGGTGGTTTAAAAAAAAAAACGAGAAATATGCCAGAGAAATTCGCATCCCTGAACTTATTCCAGGGACACATTCCAGAGAATTGAAAGGCCGACGAACTCCTGAAAAAGTTACCAACGGTATACCAATCACTACGTACAAACTAAAACTAAATGGATGCTTAAAGAAGAACAAACCTTATCCCAATCTAACCGCGTAAGAAATATCTCAACTGAGCGCTGTCCTTTAGACAAGCGTGCAAAAATGCTTGACAATTTTACTAACGACTACAAAAGAAGCTGCAGGAGGAGAAGGAGACAGTCCTCCACCTACTCTGTTCGTGTCCAGATCTCTTCCACTTTGGAGTTTTCTTCTGCAATAACTTAACAATTAAACCTGTTTTATCGTCAAATTAGTTCCAAAGGTAGGAGGACTAAGAGGCCCTAGTGGATTTATTTTTTCAAGAGCCTCTGTTACCTAGCCTAACCTAACAAAGACATAACCAGTTTGCTTTCACTACACGACCTATCTTCTAAGCAACTTAAAGCAGCAGAAGATGACTCATTTTCAAGAAGTCGAAAGAAAGACGAATCAAACCTCAAGAGACGTTCTTAGTTGGGTCAACTTCAGAAGCATCAGCTTCTTTAGCTGCATGACCAAGATCCTCTCTGAAGTTTTTTGTAACGCCCTGAAACCATTTTTAATAACCTGGTTGACTTGGCGATGGAAAACGGCCAATTTTTGTAGAAATCAATCTCACAGATATGTATGATGATTAATGGTTACATCACTTCTTTGATACAAAACACTAAGAACACTCTACGAGCATGCCGGTCTAAGATATTCGTGGTCGTTTGCGTTCCATTTACATTAGAACGGAAGATAGTTTGAAATGGACAGGACATGTAGATTGAAAAATTACTAACACTCTGGCCCAGAGAGTCTTCGATTATTTCTCAAATGTTACTACTTGGTGACCTGTGAGACGCACAAATGATAATGCAACTGAATGCAACTGCAGGCAACTGGTCAAATACCACTCTTATTAGAGGGAATAATTCTTTTGAGGACCATGTATATCCAAAATGTAGTGTCTTTTAAGTCAACTTTAAGAATAGAATTTATGTAAGTCATCACCACCAAACAATGTAAAACAAAACGGTCCTAGCTTATTTGGACGTTAAATTGGCAGCCGCTTTAAATGTTGACACGACACGTACAAATGTTACCATATTCTCTACGATACAATGAACGGATTTAAATTTAAAAATAAAAACGAATGTATACTGCTAAATCATTATAAACACAAAGCATTTCAAGTCATGGAATTTGTGAGAAAACAATCCTAAAGCTTAAAAAATCATTTCATTTTGCATGTTATTAACAAAAACACCAATATGGACTTAAAAAAAAATTTTCTTATTTATCGTTTCTCAACCTACAAAGTGTATCAACACTCTTGATTCTATCACGGAATTCATTAATTATGCTCACCCTGAATTTACCATCGAGGCTGTCTATGATTTTCCAATAATTTATTACAGTCGTAATAATTTATTCTAACATCTTATCTGTGGTAACTTCCGTCAGCACTTGGTAAGATTTTATTTATTTTTAATATATCATGTCTTTGAAGAGATAAAATGTTAATCAGTCAAGAGATACCCTACCGCCTTAGCAAATTTAAACGTTTCAAGCTGTAAAAAAAAAGGAAAGAAGTAAAACTTTTAAGACGGTATTTTCTTCAATGAAAGTATCTTGCGAATATCTTTTATTGCTGCCAGACTGCATATTATTGCCCCAGTTTGTTATGATACTGAGACTTTTAACGTGTCAATTTTCTGTTGTGTCTGATTGATTGACATTAAGTCTGGAAAGTTCCACTCCTACCTGAATTTCTAAAGAAAACTTGCGAAAATTGAAATGAATGGCATTTTAAAACATCATCGAATCATTTACACATTTCTCACTGTCAATCAGTTTAAATGAAGTTCAATTAATGTTCAAAGAAAGTCCCATTTAGAATTTAAAAACAAATTAAAGAAAAATGTAATAGATTTGATTTGGTACTGATGTAATATGTGTGCGAATATTTATTGACCTGTCATTCTAGTTTTGCGAGTACAACGTTCTAAACACCTACTGATCCATTAACATCGAAGATTTTCTATTGAAAAATCAATCTGACAGTTCTTTCGCAAATAAACGCTAATAAAAGTATACATTTTTATGAGCACACAAACAGATAATAGTTAAAATGCACGAGAACTATGCATGTTTGACAGGTATCAAATAAATTTGGCTACCAGTATTACATATTTCAAGAGTATTACAGTTTTCTCATGTTTTCTCATCTTCTCGTTTGACAATCAATGGCATCCTCGACAACTTGTAAATATCTTTATTTTTTAACTGACAACATTTACAAAATATCCACCATGTTGACCACAAATCATTTCAGTTGGCATCTTTAGTATAGTTGCATTAAATAAAGAACGGCATTCCAGGAATCAAAGGTTTCACTAATAAAATGTGATTGTGTATAATAACTCAATCTGTCATCGTTTTTTAATTGTTAGTAGAATGTCATTTATCTAGCAGTAACATCCATAAATATCATTCTTAGCCCGGAAGATGTATGATATAATTAGGTCCTTCTTCTTATTTTAAGCAATTAAAAAGGCAAACAGCAAACGGTATTTGTCATTTGTCACTTGTCATCCTGCATTGCTGTTGTATCTCCTTCATAAAATTAAAACACGAATGAGACTTCTGCAAGACGGAAAACTCATATAACTTCTTAAAAATAAAAGTTTTAAAAATGCGAAAACAGATTGTGGTGTTTGCAAATCTTTGTTGGATTTATGAATTCATGAAGTGATATTGATTGTTTAATGAGAGCTTCCATATACGCATGCCGAGTTTATTGAGGTCGCGTAGCTAATCTTTGTGTCACTTAAAAGTGTTGCACCAGAGTATTTTCCTGCTAAGGAGAATTCGAAAGTCATTTTAATAGCTGCAGATGGAGCATTCTGACTAAGCTCATGTCTACGTGCAACAGAAATTATTCTTCGCTGTCCCTTGTCCTCTACAGAGCGTCAACTATTAATCCGCTTTTAAGATGTATATAGCAAAACAGTGATGATGAGATCTCATATAGCATCTTTCTCTTTGCTCAGTGTTAAGGCTTTGTGCTCAATTGCCTTTTTATGTCATCGAAACATCGATTGCCAAGAGCTTTTCTTCATTTAATTTTCTTGCTAATGTCATTACTTTAAGTCGATCCTATGTCTAATGCCTATGTCGAATGTCGCATACATATAAGACTTTATCCAACGTACTATGTGAACTTCTGGAGCCGTTCTGTAACACAATAATCGGCTCGTATTAGTGTGGCTTTCATCCCGGCAGATTGACAATAAATAGACCAAATTTTTCCACTGAAGCAAATCCTGGAAAAGGCCAACGAGAATCACCACCTTTTCATCGACTTTAGAGTCGCATATGATACCGTTTATCGTCATTCAGGGTAACACTGAAAAACACAAAGTGTCATGTAAAATTTAGAAACAGCTCTTCCGAACTGTTTCGAAAATGCACCGGATTTCGACAAGAAGATGTGCTGTCATTTGATTTTTTCAATCTTGCTCTGGAGCAGATAATGCACAGGGCAGGTCTCAATACGGAAGGCACTATCTTCAATAGTTCTTTGGAACTACTGGACTCTGCTGACAATATCGATCCCAGCGAGGCCTTATAGAGACTTTCATGGCGATTGAAGAACCAGCCAAGTTGATAGCCCTTTAAGTAAATGAGGACAAGACGAAATACACACTATTAAGAAACACATAAGCATCTGTCCATCGCTTAGGACTAAACGCCACCGTGCGTCGGTAGCAACAACTTCTAGGTAGTTAAGGAATCGATCTACCTTGGAGTCAACAACAACTTCACGAATGACACTTTATTGGAGATCCGACGAAGAATTCCCCTGGGAAACCCCTGAAGAAATGGCTCCTAAACTTCTATCTTGGTAGACCAATGATCCCACCAGTTCTGCTCTAAAGCGCTTAGTGCTGGACCAACGAGCGAATAAGCAATAATGCTCCAGTCAAGAGAATCTTCGATTCCCAGCCCCCAGTTGGTAGACGACTAGGAAGGCCGAACCTCCGTTTCAAAGATCAAGTCATTGAGGATGCCAGAGCGCTTGGTTTGGCCAACTGAAAGAAGCGCTTCCGGTTTCGCAGTGGAGAGAATGTATGATATTTGACGTAATTCCCTTCTCGAGTGATACAATCATTTCGGCGCGGTTCTTATAACTATATACTTTTCTTATACAACAATTCGTTCCTAAATACGCCGTAGTTTCGGCAATTACCTCTTCAGTGGAACGTTATCTCTTTCTGTTGAGCACTTTTTTTAAGTTTGCAAACAGGTAATAGTCTCTGGGGCTAAATCTGTCAAGTCAACAATCCATAGACCATGCGACTTTTACGTTTTTGTCCGCTTTGGAGGATTTTTATTACTCAGCTGACTGCCGATTTGGACAAAGTGCACCAGAGGATCCATATTTCTTCCATTATTACATACAGTATGAAAAAATTCCTCTTATTTTGCTTTAACTGCTATAAACATCGATCAGAATCATTAACACGTTGTTGTTTTTAATCAACTGCAAGCAAATGCGATACCCACTTTGAACATATCTTTCGCATACCCAAATACTCGTGCGAACCGATCTATCTGATCATTACGCCGTCTTATATGCAACAGAAGACTTGGATAGAACAGAAACCTCTCGGGAAACGGAAGTTAAACACATTAATCAGCAGAAAGTTAATGAGCTTATAGAGCAAACAAACTGGCAACATCTAATCCAAGAAAATGACGTCGAGGTACTATACAACAATTTTGTACGAGAAATGAATAAAATATACGCTGAAGCATTCAAAACGACCACAACAAAAAGAACACGTAAACATAAGCCATGGATCACGCCAGAAATAATACCAATGTGCAAACAAAGGGATGAGCTATATAGGAGGTGGAAAAACAGCCCCAGATGCAAGACTTTTGAGGGTGAATACAAGAAATTTCGAAACACAGTTAACAAGAATATTCAATTAATAAAAGCCAATTTTTACAAACGAAAATTCATAAATGCTAATAACGACCCGAGGAAAACGTGGAGAATTGTGAATGAACTGCTTGGAAGAAAGAGATGTTCAGTAGACGAAATTATAAAAATCAATTTTCCAAAGGCGTCTGAATCCGAAGGCTTAAAAGACATTGTTGAGGACTTCGCGGAGCTGTTTTCGAATCAAGCAGCGAACATTATGCATATGTGTGACACCAAAACCTCAAACCATGACAACCGGCAACTTCAACAAAGTATCTACTTAGAAGAAGCAACGGAACCTGAAGTTTACGAGATATTGTGTCAACTAAGTAGCACAAAAGGTCCTGGAGCAGACAACATAAGACCAGTCGATCTCAAAGTTAATGCCATGAGTCTCACCCCTATAATCACGAAGATTATAAACCTTAGTTTGTGTCAGTCATGTGTACCTAAGCTCATGAAAACGTCTATAATTCGCCCAATATACAAGGGAGGAATAAAACAAGACATGGCAAATTATAGGCCAATTTCAATTCTGCCAGCGGTTGAAAAATGTTTGGAAGAGATAGTCGTTAAACGTGTAAATTGTTTTATGTTGAAGTATAGAGTGATTCACCCAAACCAGTTTGGATTTCAAAAATACAAGAGCACCCAATTGCTACTGGGAGAGTTTACCAATGTGGTTAATGCAGGGCTAAATAAAAATCATCACGTACTTGTTCTTTTTATAGACTTCAGCAAAGCCTTCGATACCTTGACACCCGAAAAACTCATGGAAAGTGTCAACAAATTGGGATTAAGAGGATTGCTGGCAAGCTGGCTCAAAAGCTATCTGACTGATAGAGTAATCCAAGTCAAGGTATCTGACACATTAAGTCTAAAAAAATCTAGCAAATACGGTGTACCACAAGGTTCCAAATTGGGGCCCATTTTATTCATTCTGTTCACAAATGAACTGTTAAGGACATTTAAGAAATCGATTGCCTATGCTTATGCTGATGATATTGCAATCGTTGTAAGACACAAGGACTTGCATTTAGCCATGAAGATATTGCAAGATGAATTTGACGCTGTATCTGAATGGTGTCATGATAACGGTCTGGTGATAAACGCAGACAAAACCAAGGTGATGCACATTAGGACCCCTTCTAAGTCAACGGAAGCTATAGAAATTGTTCATCGTAATGATCACTGTCCATTACTAAGAAGCAGCAACACAATTGAGGTAGTCAAAGCCATCAAATATCTTGGAGTTACCATCGACGAGCATTTTCTGTGGCGTGAACACATCAACATCCTGCGTCTTCAACTTAAGAGCACGATATTTGCAATGGTGCATCTTAAGCGTTACTCTCATATGGAGGTACAAAAGCAAGTGTACTACTCGATGGCAGAGTCACGCATTAGATACGGAATTATGGCCTGGGGAAACGCAGCGAAATCCCATCTGGATAAGATATCTAAATTACAACATCGTCTTGTCAAAATAATTAGACCTATTAATTCAACTTTTAAAGTTTTAGATGTAAAGGCACTTTTCCAGATGACAACATTGCTTACCTATATGAACGACCAACGGTTTCTCCGTCCCATAAACCACCCACAAAACACCCGAAGACGAGCCCAAGGGATGCTAGAAGTTCCGGAAGCTTACAATACGTATGGTGATAGAGAACTGCAATGCACCGTTCCTAATTTAGTTAATTCGCTACCACAATTTCTAAAAGTGATTCCGAATTTTAAAAAAAGAAAAAAAGAGTTAAAAAAGCATTTAATTGAACTTTATTTTGTGAAGTAGACCGTCAAAGAAGACTTTAACGGCACTATATTGAATGTAACCTAATTGTAAACGAACTTTTTTCAATTTAAATCATTTCAAAAGTTAATTTAGTCAATTTATGTCCAACCACCTGCAGATAAGCACTCTGCTTTGCAGGTAATACATGTAAATGAAAAACTTCTTTTGTGCAAATAAAATCCATTGAATTGAATTGAATTGAATTGAAATATTATGTACAACTTTACGGTTGTTCAAAAAGATTATATGGATTCTATTGATCTTTTCCTGCGTCAACACTTGGCAACTCAGAGCATTCAGCATCATTGTACAGACATCATACAGACGTACGACAGAGTTTGAATAGTGGTAGCGACAAATAGTGGCCTTCGACGAAGCAGATACCTTAAAATGTACTTTTTCCAATGAAATAACAGTATTTTATCAACGTAGGAAACTAGTGGATGGCCGTGGCTCAAGTGGCTTCCAAATCGGATAGTTTAGTGCTCGAATCCCAGCCGTTAACGAGAAACTTACATTTTTTCAGTCAATAAAAATAAAGTAACATGTGTAGTTGACTAGAATACAACAACAAGCTAGCTCTCACTTACAATTTAGTCTCCCCATCAAATGTTGGATGCCACCTATGAAGCGAAATAACCATTAAGCTCAAACATCTCTAATCTCTAAATCTTAACACATGCTGAGGCATTATAAGTGTTTTCATACCCACTTGAGTGTTCAGTTCTTTAAAGAAAATCAAAAGGTGCGTCATCAAAACTTTAATCTCTTAATGACTTCCTATATTGCTAAAAATACACATGTTATTAAATTCCAGACTTTTCGCACCACCTGTAAGATTTTAAAATAAAATTAAACACATAAAAGTTGAGCAAACCAATCAGGAATTTTCAAATCGATTTACGAGTATAATTTTATGGTATTAATGACGGAAAATTATTTGGAGCGGGCCAGTACGGGACTGTCTCAGGACCTTTATCCAGGAGTTGTAATTTTGGACCACTTTTTCGAGCATCTTGTTACTGCCCGCATACTACTGTGATCAAAAAACATGGTAAAATTATTTACAACTTTTAAAATTTTTATTTATTCGTCTACATCCAGGTATTTTATCGCCTTCATAGTTACTTCCCATCCGATACAATACACTTATGCTAACGATTTTTCAATCCTCGAAACGATTGTTTAAATCGATTTTCGGAATAGCCTTCAAATGGCGCACCCATTCGGTTTCTATCTCCTCAATTGTAATAAAACGGTGTCCCCAGAGCGGTCGCTTGAGTTTTGGAAATAGTCTGAACTCACACGGTGCTAAATCAGACGAATACGGTGATTATTGAACGATATGAGTTATATTTGGGGTGAAACATTGAAACTCGTTTTTCAAAAAAATTTAATCAAATGAAATTTGACTTTTTTCAGGACAAAACATCTTTCAAAATGGTTTGGACTGATCCAAATGAAATGTTATCAATATCAGCGAAGTCTCTTATTGTCGATCGTCAACTTTTGAGCACCAAATCTTTGATTTTCTTGACGTGTTGTTCATCAGTTGATAACGATCCCTGGCACTTTGTATGACTTTGTGTTACATAGCCTGGTAACCGAAGGTTGTCTGCAACATTCTGCAAAGAAATGTACAATTTTTTCAATTACGATGTTAAAGAAGACGCATGACTTGGACCCTTGAGTAGTTAAGACCTTTTTTGATATAAGAAGATTGAATGATGTTGAATCAGACTTTGATGTAGTTGCTTCCATCAATTTCCATCAACTTCCTGCGCAGAATGAATTTTAGAGCGGTCAAATGAGTAAAGATTTGGTATATGGAGGACTTATCATATTTAAAATCGCTTTCATGAAAGAAGTGTTGGAAGTTTTGGTGACGGAAGTTCGCATACGACGATCACATTGTATGCGATGTTAAGTAGGCCAGTGCACTTGTAATTAACGCATACTATTTTTTCCTAGTACACCCTAGAAGTAGAAAGACGCAGAAAGCTGAGCCTTTTATCGTTAAACTCTGTATGCACGTAATCGTAGTTGTCTTCCACAATACCGTTGTCTTGTATCTTTTCAATATTTCGACTGAGTTAGTAGTACTACGAGTACAATCATGTTTTCATTAAATATTTACTTTATATCCAAGATGTAGAAAACCATGGTACATCTATGATACAGATTACGAAACTTCTAATACGAACGTATCGATGGGAATAATACCAATTTGTTGCTACGCTTATTAATTGGGCTTTAGATAAATATTCAAGACAACTCAACGACAAGTTCTTTTGAGTTCATCCAGAAAAAGAATATAATGTCTACTGCTATTGTCATTAGGTCAATCGATACTTAATCAAACGATGAGAAAGTGATTTTCCGATCCTATATCTTTCCACTTTAAACATGAAATATACGATAATAATTGGTCTTGTAAAACACTGGTATGAAGCTGCACTGCGTCCCAGCTTGTCGTAAAAGGTGACTAAATGGGACACCAATCATATACAAGGAACTATGACACCAAAAATGAGCCTGTGACACTTTAACACCTTAAAACTTTCCCACAAGTTTGTATGCAATCAGTGGGTTTCCACGTCTGGAGACTACCGGTGGGGTAAAAGAACAGTCAATCAATTCGAAATGAGCATACAAGTGTCAAACCACTCAAACTTTAGATACACTTCATGGAAATGATTGCAATTAATACCACTACCTCGCTGGGCACCACGATTGCAACGCACTCGGGTGATCCCAGAGCAAGCAGAAGTGCTTGTGTCAGAGCCCGACGGATTCCGGGGGCGGGCAAAATGAAGTTTCCAAAATATTTTCATAAGCTTCGGTTTGCAAGTTGGAACGTCGGATCGATAACCTCAAAAAGTTTAGAACTGGAAGCGATTATGCGTCGCAGAACTCTACAAATCCTGTGCGTACAGGAAACGAAGTGATGTAATACAGCAAATAAAGCGCATTTTCTAGATTTAAAAACTAAGGCATTTAAAATGTTCTACCATGGAACGGTCAATGGACGAAACGGTGTTGGAATCGTTGTTGCAGCGGATCTTCTAAACAACATCGTTGGTATCTTGAAAATAAGCGACCGCTTGATGAGTGTTAAACTCGTCATACACAATGAAACGTGGAACATTGTTAGCGCGTACGCCCCACAAAATGGATGCGACCAATCGGAAAAAGATAGATTTTGGTCAGAGTTCGGTAATTTGCTTAGAAATATACCTATCGATGAGATGCTCTTCGTAGGCGGAGATTTAAATGGCCAAGTCGGAGAAACAAATGTTGATTATGAGGACTGCCACGGCGGTAAAGGCTTTGGAACCAGAAATTCAGCTGGAGAAGACATCCTTGTAGCGTGTAGGGCTTACGGCTTAACCGTCTTAAATACAATGTTTATTAAACATCAACGACATCTTATCACCTATAGCAGCGGAGGCCACGAAACGCAAATAGATTATCACCTCTGCAAAATGTCGATGAGAAACCGTGTTAAGGACTGTAAAGTAACACTTGGAGAATCGCTAGTAAGCCAACACCGTCTGCTCATTACAGAATTTTTCACGGCGGAACCACCGAAAGCCAAAAATCCGGTGGTATAATCTATCGAAGGAATCAAAATATAAATGGTATAGCAGACTCACATAGCCCGCAAGAAATGTGGAACAGCATGCACGAGGAATGCATAACACTCGCAAAGTCCCATCTGTAGACTATATCGAAATACCATCACGTCGGCAAAGATACATGGTGGTGGAATGACGAAACCAAACGAGCTGTGGCCGACAAGAAGAGTGCATTCCATATATATCGAAAAAGCTCGACTGGCTCTTGAATACGAGCGTCTTAAAAAGATCGCAAAGAAAGTCCTGGCTCGAACTCGAGCGGCAGAAACGGAAAACCTGTACCAGGAGTTGGAACAAATATCCTCACGATCGGCGGATAGAAGACAAGCGGACAAGTTCAAACGTCGTACAGTACTAAAATGCCAAATATTTTTAAGCTCGCTGCACAGAGGAGAAAAAATTCAATGGAAATAATCTCACCGAAATACATCAAAAACGCAGACGGTCGTTTACTAACAAATGAAAAGGAAATTTATGACCGGTGGCTTGAATACTGCAAGGAGTTGCTTAAAAAACAGTTTCCACGTGATATCGTGCCGACAGCTGGTCTATTCGAGGAGGAAGTTTCGGACTTTTCAATCGAAGAAATAAGTATAGCAATTGGAAAAATGAAGCGGGGGAAAGCGGCGGGACCAGACAGCATTCCATCAGAGTTTTGGTCGAAGATGGAGGGGATCGGCAGCGTTTGGCTATCGAAACTTTTAAATAAATTAAAATGTGGACAACCTATGCCGAATCAATGGAGAAGTAGCTTCTTGGTTCCATTATACAAAGGAAAAGGCGACACTCGAGAATGCAACAACTACCGTTCAATCAAGCTTATGTCACACACAATGAAAATCGTCGAAAGAGTCTTAAACGAACGTCTTCGGCAAATAATAAAGCTCGATAATAGCCAGTGTGGATTTGTTGAAGAAAGATCGACGGTGGACGCTATCCAAAGCCTACGAATAATAATGGAAAAGCACCGAGATTCGTCTAAGGATTTACACATGGTATTTATCGACCTCGAGAAAGCATTCGATCGAGTGCCTAGGGATCTCATATGGGCCGCGCTGAGGTCTCAAAACGTACCGGAAACGTATGTTGGAATAATACAAGACATGTACGGAAACGTGAAAACTGCGGTTAAAAGCTCTGCTGGACTAACGAGAGAATTTCCAGTTAATGTCGGAGTGCATTAAGGAAGCGTACTTAGCCCTTTCCTCTTTAACGTAGTATTCGACTATCTTTTAAAAGACTGCATGCGCGAAGCAAATGTAACGCCAATTTTCTTCGCTGACCGCGCAGTTATACTTAGCGATAACGTCGAAGGTTTACAGAACGCCTTAGATTCATGGACAAATGCGCTAGAGAGAAACGGGTTTAAAACAAGTCGTTCAAAGACGGAGCATTTGACGTGCCCATTTGCGCATCCGTTGCGACCTGTTCCGGATATAATGTTAGACGGAATAGTTCTTCCGAAAAGCACTATCTTTAAGTACTTAGGATCAATCGTTAACATGGAAGCGAAATGTGACGACGACGTAAACCACAGAGTGAGTGTGGGATGGATGAAATGGCGGGAAAATTCGGGAATCTTTCGCGACCGAAAATTTCCACTTAAATTAAAGGGGAAACTCTACACCATGGTTGTTAGACCAGCTCTTATAAACGGTTCACAGTGCTGGACAATGTACGAAGCGTTTAAAAACAAAATGACGGCAGCGGAAATGAAAATGTTAAGGATGTCTAGTGGAGTCACTGAACGCGATTGCATTAGATCTACGCGTAGATCTGTAATCTAGAGGAAGTCTACATATAAAGAATTCGGTAACCGAACAGCTTGAGGCGAATAGAATAAGCTGGTATTGCCACGTTCAAAGAAGATCTGTGGAAAATCCGGTTAAAAATGCACTACGGTCACTCCAACTGTAAGAAAACGAGGTCGGAAAAAGAATTCCTGGATTTCTCACATGGCAAATGCGCAACAACGCCTGGGGCTAACCACTGAAGCGATCCAGAACCGAGCATTATGTAGACGCGTTCTGCGGTCTGCGACATTAGCCAACCCCATAAGTGGAGCAGCAGCGATGCAGTAAAAATGGGAAACTCGTTACGCATAAGTTCGTATAACGAGGAAAGGGTTAATAAAAGGATAAGAAGAAGCTGCACTGAATTAGTACCCTATTGTAAGATAGGATAAGGACGCAAGTTCTAGTGGAAGGAAGGCGAACTCAAGCGGAAATAAAAACGAATCCTAATTAAAGTGGACAAAACTTAAAATATAACCATATTCCCCAATTGATTTGGACCGACAACAATTAATCAATTACAACATTGTATGCTTTTTAAGAAGCACATTTTCCTTTATGTATGCTGGAACCCTTAAGTCCTACTTAAACGTGGATATAATTTGCCTCTACCAAAGTGGTATTATTCCTTCCTCACAATCAGTGAACTGATATACAATACTACGCTAATTAAAATTCATTGCTTCCGCGTTAATTAATACCCCATTAAGACTACAAACAACTGTCTGACTATACAAGAACTTTTAAAGACAGGGTCATGGCTACGCAGTTTGCACATGATTAATTGGCCCGCAACCAAAATACGGAAGCATACTACGTGAAAAGATTCGGATGAATGAGAATTGAAAGAATATTGATTCATATGCCATGACAGAGTAATCGATTGAGATTGAGGGGATTGAAGAGCATTTATCTAGAGAAGCGGTTGATTTGGTTTGTTTAAGATTTCGAATCTATGTATTTGAAAGCAAATACAGTTCAATATTTCCATGAACACATTCTGAGTTAGAGTTTAAAAAAATTTCAAGGTTTTATTCAAAAAGACGTTTGGTATCTCTTCAATCTTGTTGGCTTTGCTTTGATTAGATTATGAAAGCAACTTTTTCATTTCCAAGAGAACGATAATGGTTGGCAGAATATTCTATCCTAGTATGAATATTATCTTCATCTCTCAATAGCTCTATTTTAAAATTTGTTACGACATTTATTCAAACCGATTTTTTAATAAGCAAATGCATTTGCGGATTGAACAAAGGAATTTTAGTGAGGAAGATAATGGCACATGATGGCTGCTAGTTGTCTCGAAAGGGTGATCTTAATCTTTTTATGTCAAGTGCATACACATATGCAGACGGAAAATAATCACATGATCTAAAGGTTGTTTTCTAATCAAATTAAGATACGCAAACCAAAATAATAGTATTCAAATCTAAATGAAGTAAATATCGACATCTATCTGCAGGTAATTACGCCATTACGCCACCTGCATCATTCATTGCATTGCAAGACAATATTTTCAGAAAACTCCGGAGTCTTATTTTAAACTTCACAGCTATTATCGGTGGAAGTTTAGAGACTAATGTGTATGAAAAACCAAATTTCGCAATCCGTCTAGATGAGCAATACTGAAACAGAATTTGGCGGATTTTTTTTTAGAGCTTGAAAGCATACCTTTCGTATAGCATATGCCAAGTTCATCGAAATGTGATGTCCTAACAAAAACGTTAGTACCATTGGTTATTGAAGCTCTGCTTCAAGCCAGGCCAAACTATAGCGAAAGTCAGATTCATCAGATGTTCAGCCGAAGAGCTACGAAAAAAACCCTCCTCCCTGAGAAGTGACATCTGGACGAGTACTTTGCCAAAGCATTTTGGTTTGGAAACTTATGGTGATAGTTTTCAGCACTCGGTGAGTCGAATCATTCAAGTTTTTTCTATTCGTGCAGTAAGCACCTCAGTTTTAAGAAAACTGAGTAAAAATCCATTTAGTGTGTCGAGTCTAGGCAGAACGCCATCCTTTATGGCAATCCCTGTTCCATTTGAACGGTATTGCCTGTTCCCGTTTCATATGCCACCAAAGTTGCATCTGACAAGATCATGCGATCACATATTAAGTGCTGGTGTACAAATAACACCCACGTCTTGTTATATTACTTATAGTTATAGTGATAAGCGCATGTTTTAAGGCAGTTATGACTTCGTTACCCGAGAAGTAAGTTTGCTAGTGCCACGAATGTGAAATTTTGATCGTTTTGCAAGTCTATCGGGGAATCACTTTTCGAAATAATTTAACTTTCTTCCAAATTAGACTTAGGTGTACTTAAATTTCCTGACTTGCGAAGTCGTTACAGATTTGCGCTATTCCTATGACAGCGATAAAAAGGAGCACCCTTAATGGACACGACAAGTTAAAACATTTTGTAATTGGCACTCTGAAATTTTGGTGGTAGCTACTCTTTAAAACGGGCTAAGTTCAGTTAATTGTGTCGAATACTTCTTTCAAAGTCATATACATAGATGTATACATATATATATGTGTACTCTTGATCTCTTCGAATCTGACTGGGAGTAAACGTTGTCGTTGACAAAGCCAGACGACAACATTGAGAAAATGGTTAACTATGGCTGCTATCGCTTAGAAAATTATTTAAATATATATCTCAGCATATGTTGTTCCCCTAAAAATTAATGTCTATATGAAATCGTTTAGCCCTCAACGGAAGAGGTAAGAATGTAAAAAAGATGTCAGCTTTCAGAGAATCGATGTTACTAAAACGAGCTAGAAATATTTTGGAATTCCATTTAGATTCAATTACGACCAAAAAGAAAACAAAATATTCTTCAGAGTCGCAAAGGTAGTAGGAATTATTGGCCCCGTCAGCTCGTTGCTCTTAAATTACGTCAGATCTTCGCATTTTAGCTTGCCGGTTTTTCTTTTCAAGTGCTTAGTATTAAGAGTACTAGAACATCTTAATATACACAAGCCCACTAGTCAATCAAAATTGTATATCACCTCTCCAAAAATATTCTTCCATACTTAGGAACACGTTCTGTAATCTTTTTCATTAATTGTACTTTTGCAACTCTTTCCGAACAGGTAGAAATCAACTTTCGATTTTATTTGATTTTCTTGAAAAGAGACATACTTGCTTGCACAAATATATATCATCAAAACTGTGGCAATAGAAAAGTAAATATACACCACCCAGTTTACCGACAAAGCTATGTTGTCCGTTCATGCATTTCACCACTTAAATATTTTTTGAAGAATGGATCACAATATCGCTGGTAATCTGTTTAGCCGAACATGGGACCGTGCCAAGAAGGCCTTATCATAGAAGTTTTGCAGTTCGAAGACAAGGAACGATTGATGTAACTCCACACTTCGACCTTCGTTTCGACAACGAGCTTACCTTAAGTGTTTATTAGCCAATAGTCACTGCAGATATTCCAGGAGATGCAGGTGCAACCAGCTCGAATCACATGATGTGCAGTTTTACTAAGCCAGACAATCGAAGCTTACTTCTTGGTGGTAATAATGCTAGAAACTATTTTTTTCTATAATTTTCAGAGATTTCGACCTGGCCTCCAAACCAGACTGCAGACTACAGTTCTTGGTAAGCTTATTAACTCCTGCACACCTAAGATAACTTAAGTAAATACCTGTGTTTAAACCTCGGCGTAACACAGAACACATACATACGTCACCATTCGGGGAGAGTTCCTAAAAAGATTTGATTGGCCTTCAAAACTTTTGTCAGACTAAATGATTATTTAATAAATGTTAATTCTGTGCATACTCCCTGTCAAAACAATCAAACTTGAACCTAAACCCCCAACATTGAAAAATTTATAAAACTCTTGGCCTCGAAGTATGAATCAACAAACAATCAGTTGTTTGCGCACGTTTTGAGCAAAACCCTAAAAAAGTTTTTGTTAAGAAGAAACCCCAAAATCAATCAACTTTCTTTCTAAAGGTTGTCAAATTTAAATTCGAAGCAAAGTATAACTCAAATAATTTTCCTTTTTGAAGATACGAGTACATATGAACAAATAAGCATTCATCAATTGCAGTGCCCCACGAGGATTCCTACACAAAGAAACCACATGCCCAGTCAACCTCAAAATACCTATATATATCAGGTTGTTGCTCATTTTGTGAATGTCTGCTTATCGTCAATGTAATATCCTTCATTAGTCAACAGTTCTGCCCACATCCCACGCTAATGTCGCCACTGAGAAAATTGCTTGCCTTTAACGAAAAAAATACCCCATGAGCTTCTAGGACATTATACCGAGATGCTAAATTTGTTCATCAAGGAAGTTTTGCAGACTTCGAAGCAAGTGGACATCTGAAGAATAAGGCCGATGCACCAGTTGTTCCCTACCGATCTCTTTTAACTGTGGTCCTATTTGTATGAGGGCCACCGGTATCCTGAAGGTATAGCCGTTTCTGATCACGTCTCGAATCTGGACACAATGGTGGCGATGTTAGATTTTATTGTAAAGAACCCATACTTCATCTCCGGTAACGATCCAGTTCAAAAACACCTCTTAATCGTGCCGCGACAAAATCGCAGGGTATGCGTATTCTTCGATTCTTTGCTGAAGATTATTTTACGACAGATTGTGCGAAACCCATTTTCCCAAGTTTATGACTTTTCCCAGATTTGTTAAGTATCGTTTCCTTGCCAGTTCCCTTACTGTTAAAGTGGGATTCCTCTCGAAGAGGTTATCGTCTGACTTTTCTATCCTACCCGAACGAGGTTCATCATTTTAGTCAAAAATGCAATTTCTAAACTTTGCAAACCAACGTTGACACTTAAACTCGCTGCGAACAACCATTTCATACGGATTTTAGATTTTTTTATTAGTTTCACTTTCATTCTGGTTTTTCCGGAACAAAAACAGTAAAATATGCCAAATCTTTCAAAATTCAGTTAAAAATACGTTAACACAACGAAATTTGGAGACTGATTGAGCAATATATCCCAAATAATAATTTCAAAAAACAGTTTCAGCAATTTATTGATTTTGTGCTGTACATTTTACGGCGATTGGAAAAGTTCTTATATTTCAACATGATCCCGCTCTAAGGGTAGAAACTTTTAATAAACCAAATGAAAGACTACTTTACTTGCAACTAAAAATTGAAGGAGAAGGTAAACGTCCTCACACACTTATTCCTGCGTCAAGTGTTTATTTGGCAAGCAACATCATAAGAGCAAACATAAATTTACTTTTGTATTTACCAATTCATCTGTTAGACCCACACACTTCTTCGTTGGCAGAAAACTCAAATAAATTCCACTTGGCACTTTCATTCAATTACTGCCAAACTCACACACAACAAGTTATTGGCGGAAAAATCTCATCTAACCCAATTTCTTGGTTTCAGTACTTCAACGCTCATTTCTCGATCCCTCACAATATACTTGTGCCTATGTATCTTTCACCTGAAATACCAATTCAGACGTAAGGTCGTAATTCGTTATGCTTTTTAAAAACTCAAATGTGTGTAAGAAAGCCTACACGACTACCTATTTTAAGGTACTCAAAAGTGTGCGAATACTTTGCCTTCACCGTAAAATATTTACATCATCTTACATTATTCGTGTAAACATGGCAATTTCCAACCCGCCTCGAAGGGTGGAACCCTTTCTCATGTGAGGCCGGAAATTATTTTAAACAGAACACAACATCACGTATCGATGCGGTACAACATAAATAGATTTTAGCTCTAGACAAAACCCAAATACCACCTAAATTGATGCATTTAAACGCCTTTGAGTGTCGAAGATTTGGAAGTCTACTTTAACAGAGATACGAGTATATTAAACCTGGTCACCTAATTAAGTTACATAGTGTGAACGATCTAAATGTCCTGGGCACTTACCTTTTGATTTGTCCCTAGAGAGACAGTGACTTGAGATGAAACCTCTCCTGGCTCAACAGGCTTTTTGCTACTCGAGAACTTTTTTTTGTGTTGTGTGGTGTTGGGGCAGTTACTTAGTAATTCAGTAAAAGATTCAAATAAGGCAAACCGCCTAGAAAGGGGGAGCTTTCATATTTACATTGGAGTAGAACCATAGACACAGAATTTCATTCATCATATCTTGATTTAATGGAATTCACTGGACACCTCACATTGCAAAGTACACATCCGAACTGTGCACAAATATTTTCAATAAAATTATTATTTTTGATTTTTTTTTAACTCATCCGACGGCTATTTTTAATTAAATCGATATCTCTACACATCTCTGGTCAGCGTTTAATATTATTTTATGAGATACGCGTCCCGTACATATGCCAAAAAGAGGAAATTCTGGAGCATATGGTCAAATTCTCAAACGCGAAAGTATGACTAGACCGGTTGAAAATCGTTTGTTTTATTTTAGAGTGCCGAGCACCATCTACACTAAACAAAGTACCGTGGTTTACTGAGAGTTAAATTTCGATCAGCACTTTGAGGAAAATGTAAATTGTTGATGTTTAACATAGGTCATGCGTATTGCGGCCAAAAGCATGCTTGCACGAGTATCTCATCCTCATGTTGTGTACGCTGTACTCATAGGGCGAAGAAACATAGAAAAAACATCGCAAGCTCTTTGTTATTATATGAGTGTAGACTTTTGGCGCGAAAGTTGTCTCGTCTGATAAAGAAGCCGGTAGTTGCGACAAAACACGTGCTAATTGGGTTTTATATCTATATTAATCACAAATGTATTGTATTATGCCGGTGAGAACCGAACTACGAATGCTTGTGTTTCGCAGGAGTGACCATGTACTCAGCGAGAGAACATTATTTATATAATTAGTCAAAGGCACATCATTTTCAATACGATTGCCTTTTTTTCTGTCAGAACACTCAACAAGACCTTGTCATTTGTCAATACAAGTACTAGCCGTGAATGCCGATTCTTGAGATTCACCTGTTATCCAAATATGACTTAGTGAACTAAGTTATCTGACTTCGTTCAGAAAAGCTTGAAAATGTTCAGTCAAGGTTTTATATATTAAATTTAATTATATTTAGCTTATAGTCGTCATGTGTTATTGTGTATAAGTACGGTTAGAAGATTTTCTCATAAGATATTGTGACAGATTTATCAACACCTTAAGTCAGCTTGGGCTGACTTGGCAGAGGACCATCCTATCAATCCAATTTTCAATACATTTTCGATGGTTTCGGCCCCTATTTCAAGAAAAGCTTGGCCATCATTGTTTTTAAGAGCCTGCACCGTCTGTTAATTGTTCGCATTGCATCGATTTCTGACAGCACCCCTCAAAAAATGGGCAAACGTTTACACGATTTTTGATCTTAATATGCAATAAATATTTTTCTTGGACTGTGGATCTGTTTGGAACGTAGCTTAATCTTCGTGGAACCATAGCTTACTTAAGCCATAAAAAATCGGCTACAACGAATCGACTATAACGTTTCCTTCATTGTCGTTTTGGAAAAAAAAATGGACCAATAATAACGCCACTTCAAAAACTACACCAAAAAGTCACACCTTCAGGATGCATTGGCATGACTACGTGTGGATTTTTCGAGCCGCAGATGTGGCAATTTTGGTTCTTAACGTAGTCGCCAAGATTCAAATGCAACTCACCTGAAAAGCTGATCTGTTTTAGCACACAATCTGCAGTTAGATGGCGATGGCGCGATAGTTAGGTCATTGGACCCGAAAGTGAAATTGCCTAGGAAAAAGCTTCTAAAGAGTGCCGTTCGGATTCGGCGACAAGCCGTAGGCCCCACTAAGATGTGACGAAAATGACAACATGAGCAACACAAATGAGTGTCAAGAAGCTAGGCCATGACCCATACCGGGCTGCCAGCGCTTCAGTGTTTTTTTTTTTTTTTTTGACTGAAAACCCATTTCAGTTGCATTCGTCATCGATGTAAAACACACACGGTCGCAAGACATTATTCAACAAAAATTAAAACTGGATCGTTGGCATATGCTTAAAGTGGGCATTAGGGCTTTTGAGAATATAGAACAGAGAGGCGAAAAGCATGCATCTTAGCATTACCTCTCAATGCAGACAACCCCCCTGTTTGCATTACCATTGAATTTCCTTGACCAAATCTACGAGCTGATTTCAAAACCAGTTTAGGCAGGGAGAGCATCGTCGGTAATGGATACATACGTAAAGTGACTATAGTAGCGGATGATTTGCGTCAACCAAAGCATAACCTTGTTCCACCCAAGGTACGAATAGAGATATCCGAAACAACCCAGAACTACAGAACTATTGTGTGGAAGTTCAACATTGGGCGGCTGCAAACGCGAGAGATACTCTTTTGCAAAAGCGCTTAAAAGTCAACTAGTTAACAGCTGCTTCGAATTTTTTGGCTTTTTTTTAGATAGATAGGTCCATTTTATGAACCCAAACAAGGTTAAATTGGACCATCTCGGATAGGTGACGTTTTTTTTTTTTTTGCGTCTTTTTCTGAGAGAATAAGCAGATCACTTATGAAATAATGTAACCATTTTGAAGTTTTCAACCGAGATATTAATATTTGTTTCATACTATCATCCATGATTAACTATTCAACATTAGTATACTCAAACATTGTCTATGGTATTTGCATTGGTAAAGGTCAAGTTACTCAGATACGATACCCCGATTGGACTGCCCAAATGGTAGGACGTTCATTAGGAACAGCGCAGAAATATTCGAAAACTCACATCCTGCTACAAAAGGTGCTCGCATATTCCCTCAAAAAGCATCCAAATATCAATTTCAGGCACCTATAGTACACTCCCTTTATTTATAAAGAAATGTACCTGTTAAAAAACATCACATTGGATCCACAATGTGGATTTAACCCCATGATAGTTAGTTTCATAATTTAAAAGAAACAATTGTATAATATTTATATTGATTATATTATAGCATGAACTTTGTATATGTATATTTGAATATAAACGGTACCATAGAGGGTCAAATCTGAAGAAATATAAATTCAGAAGGAATGCATGGATTCCACTATACGAGTTTACCCGTGCAGGAGATACAACCCGGAAGAAAGACTCAGAGAATTACATTCTGGAATGACACTTTGTTGAAGATTTCTTTATCCCCAATCCCCGTTCCATTGAACAAAAAGCTTTTCAGCATAAGACATATTGGCATATAGGGCCACAAGCTGATCTAAATCTATCGGCTTATTCCGAACCTCTACCTAGAGTTTTTGGCGAAATAAATTACCAGAACTATTTGGTGATATACCCCTTTAACAAAGAACAGTACTAGCATGTTGGCGGCGATGCACACTATGGCTATGCAGTCATTCAATAGTCTTCAAGGTCTCTGGAGTTGACCACATTTTTGGAGATGAATGAATGACATTGCTAACTCACCAAAAATAACGATATTGAATGACTTGAACCACAAGATGTTGCCAAAGTCCGACAAAAATTAGAAGGAACCTATCAATAACAAATTCATGAGTGCATCAGAAGCAAAGGTCAGCACTTTGAATAACTGATATGATACAAAATTTAATAAAACAAATAAAAAAATTCCTAACAACCACAAAGCAGCAATTTCTTGAAAACAATTAAATCACTCATAATAACGAATTCAACGATACCCTAGTTGATATTATATACGCTTACCGGGTATAAAGATACAAATTACCCCACAGATGGCCCAAGCTGTCGATTAAGAAACCATCTAATTGCTTCATTGGCGCCACTTCCTTGTTGACATCTGACAAAGATTTTCAACACAACAATACAAGTTTCATACAACAGCATAGTTTGTAATAGCGTACAACATGTCGAATTTGGTGCCTGAAAACTTCGATTTCAAAAGAGGATCCTCTGTTTAAATTTGTTGCAGAATCGAATTGAGTGCTTGTGGAAGCTAATGGAGAGCTCGCTTTTGGTAAATCACAATGCTTTGGAACATGCAAGACCATTGCACTTTTTGGATGAGGATGACGCTCAAACGCAACAACAACTCGCCATCCGCGAGTCACGAAAAGTGACACGAAAAGTCGAAATATCCAGAGAATGGGAAGATGGGTTCCTCGTGAACTTAATGAAAGACAAATTGAAAACCTAAAAACCACTTGCGAGTTGCTGCCCGAAATGGCACAAAAAAAAGTCACCTCACCAATGAAAAGTAGATATATTTTGAGAGTCCTAAAGAAACTCGTAAGAGATCATGGAAACTCCAGGGGACATCCATTGCGAGGCAAATTGCGAGGTCGACATCCTTCTTCTTCTTATCCTTTTCTTAACCCTTTCCTCGTTATACGAACTTATGCGTAACGAGTTTCCCATTATTACTGCATCGCTGCTGCTCCACTTATGGGGTTGGCTAATGTCGCAGACCGCAGAACGCGTCTACATAATGCTCGGTTCTGGATCGCTTCAGTGGTTAGCCCCAGGCGTTGTTGCGCATTTGCCATGTGAGAAATCCAGGAATTCTTTTTCCGACCTCGTTTTCTTACAGTTGGAGTGACCGTAGTTGATAGTGCATTTTTAACCGGATTTTCCGCAGATCTTCTTTGAACGTGGCAATACAAACTTATTCTATTCGCCTCAAGCTGTTCGGTTACCGAATTCTTTATATGTAGACTTCCTCTTATACGCGTAGATCTAATGCAATCGCGTTTAGTGACTCCACTAGACATCCTTAACATTTTCATTTCCGCTGCCGTCATTTTGTTTTTAAACGCTTCGTACATTGTCCAGCACTGTGAACCGCATATAAGAGCTGGTCTAACAACCGTGGTGTAGAGTTTCCCCTTTAATTTAAGTGGAAATTTTCGGTCGCAAAAGATTCCCGAATTTTCCCGCCATTTCATCCATCCCACACTCACTCTGTGGTTTACGTCGTCGTCACATTTCGCTTCCATGTTAACGATTGATCCTAAGTACTTAAAGATAGTGCTTTTCGGAAGAACTACTCCGTCTAACATTATATCCGGAACAGGTCGCAACGGATGCGCAAATGGGCACGTCAAATGCTCCGTCTTTGAACGACTTGTTTTAAACCCGTTTCTCTCTAGCGCATTTGTCCATGAATCTAAGGCGTTCTGTAAACCTTCGACGTTATCGCTAAGTATAACTGCGTCGTCAGCGAAGAAAATTGGCGTTACATTTGCTTCGCGCATGCAGTCTTTTAAAAGATAGTCGAATACTACGTGAAAGAGGAAAGGGCTAAGTACGCTTCCTTGATGCACTCCGACATTAACTGGAAATTCTTTCGTTAGTCCAGCAGAGCTTTTAACCGCAGTTTTCACGTTTCCGTACATGTCTTGTATTATTCTAACATACGTTTCCGGTACGTTTTGAGACCTCAGCGCGGCCCATATGAGGCCCCTAGGCACTCGATCGAATGCTTTCTCGTGGTCGATAAATACCATGTGTAAATCCTTAGACGAATCTCGGTGCTTTTCCATTATTATTCGTAGGCTTTGGATGCGAGGTCGACATCCATTGCGATGCAAAATTGCTATAAGCGGAAGACAATACTCTGTGTTAAGTGGAATCAAAAGGGTGAGCTGCTAAAACCTGGCGAAACCGTAAATACTGACACAACCGAAAACAAATGAACAATTTGAATCAAGATTTGCGTGAAAAACGACCAAAATATTAAAACCGATAACACAAAGTGATTTTGTTTCATGAAGATGCACCACACACAGGAGAGCTGGCCAAGGAAACGATTAAGGTATTTCGTTGGAAAATGCTTTCGCAGAGCCACAGCAACAAATTTTTTTTGCCGTAGCATCCACAAATTGTCAGACATGTGGTAACAATGCGTAAGACTTTGCTAACAGCCTCTATATGTTTGTGGGGATGCATCCGCCCCTCTAGACCTATACGATTTTTTCTCAAAATATGACAAGGATTCCCTCCTTAAGTTCCTCAATGCATCACTGTTATGTGATATACATATATGAATATGAAGTATACATACGAAGATTATGTGTGGAATAGAACATTCAACAAATGACACCTATAACTCTTATGACACACTTTTGTTGAAAACCGAATGCACAAGCAGGAATAGCTTACTTGCTCCAATGTTCCGACCATTTAAATTTCTCGATCATGGTTCGATAGGCTACTCAACCACGGCAGCTTTATTTTGAAAATAATAAACCACAATGACGCCTCCTGCTCAAAAAACCCAACAAAAAAATAAGACATGCCAAATTCCTTAAATCTGGGTGATATTGACAAACCTTGCCACACTTCGAGTTACAGAAACAATATTCTTAGTTGTTTTTGTTGGATGTTTGTTCTTAACACCATAAACTTCCCACACCAGCTCATATTTCCGAGTCAATTTAGCTATTGCTGTGCGAGAAAGTGTTCAAATAAACCGAGAAAACCGAGTTTTGACAATTTTAACAAGGTGATGAATTGTGTATTATTTCAATTTATTAAAATAATACTCCTCACTTGTCATATCTCAAGCGAGATATTCAAAATAAATTTGCCAAGCACAAATTGATCAAATAACCATCCAGAATGATCAAGGAAATTCATAATAATAAAATCCTTCACGTATAAAGTTGTGCTCTGCATAGATTCATGATTTCCTAATCCGCTTTAAGCTTAAATTGTTGCCCCAAGTGAATTTTAATTAAACCTTCTTAATACTTGTATTTTATGCGGAGCAACAAGAGGCTGCCTTGGTGAAAAATACTTTAAAAAATAATCTTTACCTCGCTCTCAAGAATGTGGTTTTGCTTCATGTTTGTTTAATTAACTCAATTCTTGGGAAATGGCTTCCTTTACTTTACAAAGTATTTAAAGCAAACCATATATTCACTACGTATGTATAATTTAACAAAGGTAAGGTGAAAACACGGATTACCCTATGATTGATGAAAGTCTAAGTTAAGCTTCCTGAAACCATGACGCGTTATCTTTTGTTATTCGAAAGGTTTAGATTATAAAGCAATAACTTCAAATAATACATTACTCACGCTCATTTGTCTATACTCGCATAGTTGTAGATGTAAAGATATATGTATCTAATATTTGAACATTGCAGATGCAGGGGTTTCAAACGTTTTTTTGTCTTAACTTTCGAACATTAATACTTGAATGCAATGCCGTAATAACTTAAAAATGTATGTCGTAGGCAAAGCTGCATCACAACAAATAAAGGCCAATTGAAAGAATTTTGATAGACATCGCCATATTTCTAAACTGAGTTCTCCGACAATGACAAATTTTGAGATTTTCGGGTACTGCGAAGCTATAAAGCTAATTCTGGTCATATGTTGCAATGCCCTACTATTTATAAACTTTCTACATCTTATGGTGTTTTCACTTTATCAGCTATGTACGAGTATAATGGCTACAACCTATAAGTTGCTTTAAGGACTTTAAGGAACCTATAACTTCCATCTAACCCTGTCCAATATGTATGTAATTACTCCTATCCACCACAGGTGTGAAATGAGGTATTTCACCAATGCTAACATACGAAGAACCTGGACAATTGTTTCAAAGGCACATAGGATAGATGATGCTGCTTACACCTGAATTATGTTTTGAGAAAACCAGTTCCATGTTGGAGTTCTAAGCTGCACGATTTAAAAAAGATTACAAAAAGGGCTAATCGGTAACTAAAAAAAAAAAATTTAATTATCCTTGTCGATCTTCGTTGATGACACCTCTCTTCTACTACAAAAGTGTAGTACTTCAGCTTTCTGGTATGGGCTGGATTCGAAGACTTTGTCCATTAGCTCTTTTAGTCATATCCTTCTCAGGTAACCGATGCAAGGTCAATGTCGTTGTGCAGCTAGTATTGTTCGTCATTGGATCGGGTCCTTAAAGCACATCAACGCAAACGGGACCAAATTTATTTCGAAGGATCATTCTTTCGAAATGGCTCAAGATATCTTAATTTACTATTTTATAGATTCCATGCCTCAGCGCCATAAAACAGGACTAAAATGATGAAGCTCTTCTATAGAGTCTCCTTAGTAATTGGGAGACCACTATTACCTCGAACTCATAGCTCTCGACTGTGCCGTTCTGTCTAATTTGTATGGCCCTTGTTGTTGACAGCATACACTTTTGCTCACTTTTACTCCTCAACCCATTTTGGTAGCATCGGTGACAGCCTGTTTGTTTTTGCGACTATGTCAATATCATCAGCGTAAGCTATGAGTAGCAGAGACTCTTAATGTCTGTTCTGTACATTCGGTGTTTGCTTGTGAGTGCTGCACAATCCTTTCAAAAAAGATATTTTCTTTTCTGATATAAAAGGTTTCAGTTTTCTCTGTACCAACCGCCGTCGTTGAATAAGCTGACAACAATTCCAAAGCCAGACTTGCCACGTAATTCGTTTTTGTAGATGCTGTCATACTATATGTGACTTTGAAATCGATGAGAAGGTGGTACATATCGATTTGGAACTCTTAGGTCTTTTTCAAAATCTCCCGCTATGTGAAAAACTAAACCACATTGATAGGAGCGATATGAGAGTTGCTGTTTAAATGCATGAAACCCATGGCGAATTCCCTCAATCATCTTCTTTTGGCAAATCCGAACCCAGATAAAAGCTATGTCTGCTATCCCTGCTGCGCCGGTTGTCTCATTATTCTCTATATCACTAGATAACACAGTTTTTAACTTTATATTTTTGGGGCCATCTCATTGCACTTCTTGGAAGGTGGTTATGTCTGCTATGCAGCAGATTGCCAATGCAGATCACGTTGCTATAGACATCTCAGCAAAGGATTGCAGTCTCAAAAAAAGAATTCACTACAGCAGTATTTTAACAGATTTAACATTAGATTAGGATAAGGAACAAGCCGCTATAAAACTGAATCATAACAATCTGAATCTAATTTTCAACAGGAAACTAATCTGAAAACCTAATATTCAATCTCTTGCAAAAAAAAAACCATTGGTAGAAAATAGGTTCTTCAACCTCCCATTAATAATTGCCTATATGTCTCGTTTATAAGACTGATAATCACATACGGTGTGGTAGGCCTTACACCAAGCCTTACACACCTGAATCGCTCTAAAAGTTTAGTTTTTCAAAACAGAAGACATCCCAACGTTATCATAGACACAAGAAAGCTTAGAATATTTACGAACTACTTCTCAAAACTGCCTGGACGAGGAGGAGGAGAAGACAATCATCCGCCTACTTTGTACATGTCCAGCTCTCTCAAGTAATAAAACTTCACTTAAGAGTCTTCTTTTACAATGACTTAAGCGATCTAAACAAGAGCTCAAATTGATACCAAGAGTAGGAGGATCACAGACCCACGTAGCATTACAATGGGCCAATAAGTCTAAGAAGATTTTTTTCTCTCCAACACCCACTCTTACTAAACCCAACCTAGCCATCACTATAACTTACCTCTACTTTCTTCTCTTGCTCGTTGATTTAAAGAAAAATTATCACTATGTCATTTGCATACATAATTTGTAAATTTTTCTTAAGGACGCACGTTTTTCTGTTCAAAACTTAAGAACAAGCTCGAAACCAAAACTATCACGTCCTGGAAAAGGTCGTTTTCCAATTACTCCTAACAAGATTATGTGAAACACCAAGCGAGCACCAATACTTCCTACTAAAATTCTTGCCACACACCAACTATGTAGGAAGACATATTGTACATACATACCTACATACATAAATTTACGTATATATCTCTTGTGACATTTTAAGTTTGCACAAGAAGTAAAGGTCCACCGCATCTTCTTTTCGAAAGCTTTTGGATTATGATTTATGGACGTAGTATGCAAATCGAACCCCATCTAGGAGTTGTACGTCTGTCGTACAACTTTAAGACAGTTCATGTCCTTTGCCTGACAAAAGCATTTACATTACATATTCTGTAAGGCATCCAGGTGGTTGCAGTTACATTTCGGGTTTTCAACTTGAGAAAAACAAATGAATAATGGTTTGTCTGGGCTAAAGATTAAGATTCTGTATATCTTTATCCTGTGTCAAAGAATGCGAAACGAGTTGAATATAAATTTAAATTAATCCCACCGATTTCTTAAATGCTTATATACAAAACAATCTTATTTGGTTTATGTAGATTGCTAGAAGCACTTTGGATTCCTATTCGAATATACACAAGTCCTTCCTACTTAGTTAAAAATAAAAAAAATCATCCCCACAATGTGCACATACTCCTAAATTGGCAGTTACAAATTAAGGATATAAAACAACATGGCTTTCAGCATTTCTGTTCAAGGATAACTGGATGAATGGAATAGGATGGAACTTGCTCATTACTTCGAAGATACATGGAGTGGTAAATCCCCAAATCCAAATGGTTTGGAATGAAATGAAAAAACAAAAAAAAATTATAGTACTCGCTAAGCGTTGCACTTTATGTTAGAATCCAGTAAATTTCTTAATTTTTCGGGGCATGTTTAATAGGATCATATGTTTCGATAGTTACTCGTATGCACCATTAAGCAATCATTTTTTGTAGGTCATACATCCAGCATTTGATACCAAAGTCAGAAAATTATCTACTTAATACTACGAAACATTGTACTGAAGCGCTCAGTGAAACCAACAGACTGATCTGATGACACATCTCGTACAATAATTCGAATGTAGAGGCCTCGCAAATATTTTAATCAATAATTAAGTAAGTTGAATATTTCAACCGGCCGCAGTTGGTATATGATATTATTTGTAGTGCGATAAGCGAGCGCATTGAATGGCTACGAGTCGCTTGGCATTAATACAATGTAACAACTCTAAGATAAAATAGACTAACTGCTTCTAACTTCACTTGTGAAACGCCACTAACCCATTGGAATCTTTAGCCCTTACACCGAATATCGATTAATATGACTAACTTTTCAGTCACTAAGCCCACTACACCTATTTTTTTTCAAATCTGACTTCCCTCTAGTTGAAGAACGTTTGAGCTTCATATCCGCAAAACTCCTTTGCGAAAGAACCTTCTTTTTAAGGTGATGCAGCACTTACTCAATTTGTGATAGCAGTATAGCGCAATGCTTCACGTTTGTCAACTTTTCGCTTAACCCTCTTAACAGTTATAATAACAATAGTTTACTCTAAAGCACAGGAAACTCCAGAATCAATCGACGTGTTTAGTGAACTAGATATAGGCTTTTAGTCAATTCTCTTAAAATAAAGGTAATTTTCTTCAAGAGAAGGGGGGAGATTACTGGTCAAACTTATCTAGAGCTAAAGGCTGTCACTATCCTTTTCCCAAAGAACCTAATAAGCTGAATCTCATATATGAAACCCAATCTTCTTTAGACAAAACACGTCACGTCGAAAGCTTCCTAGATGGTATTGGCTTTCTCTAAGAGCTGTTGGCAAAACATGAAACTTCTCACGAAGAAAAGTTACTACACGATTACGACAATATCAATTCTATCCTATGTCCCAGTTTTTTTCTAGAATTCTTCTTCTTTAGGTGGCGCTACAGTCCGGGGTGGACCTGGGCCTCAGTCAACAAGCTTCTCCAGCTAGCTCGATCCCTGGCTAGCTGTCTCCAGTTTCGCACGCTAAGTTGGCTGAGGTCCTCTTCCACTTGCGTGCGCCACCTGAGTCTTGGCCTTCCTCTACTGCGCTGTCCCTCGGGGGCGGAATCGAAGACTTTTCGGACCGGAGCATTGGTGTCCATGCGCTCTACATGACCCAGCCATCTCAGTCTTTGGATCTTCACTCTTCTGGCTAGGTCCATGTCGCTGTACAGTCCATACAGTTCGTCGTTGTATCTCCTCCTCCACTCACCGTCAATGCAGACGGGACCGAAGATCGCCCGAAGAATTTTTCTCTCGAAGAAACCAAGAACATCCTCATCCATTTTTGATAATGTCCATGCCTCTGCGCCATAGAGCAGGACCGGGATTATTAAAGTCTTATAAAGGGTGACTTTTGTTGTCCGAGAGAGGGCTTTGCTACTCAATTACCTTCTTAACCCAAAGAAACAGCGGTTGGCAAGAGTTATTCTTCGCTTGATCTCAGCGCTGGTGTCGTTGTCTGTATTTATAGCAGAGCCTAGGTAGACAAAGTCCTTAACTACCTCAAAGTTATATCTGTCGAGGGTGACGTTCTGTCCGAGACGTCGGTGTTGGTTGTCCTTTTTGCTTGACAGCATATACTTGGTTTTGCCCTCATTGACCGCTAAACCCATTTTCGCCGCTTCCGTCTCAATACTCGCGAAAGCGCCACTGACATCACGCTGCTTTCTCCCGATTATGTCAATATCGTCGGCGTATGCGAGTAGTTGGACGGACTTTTGAAAGATAGTGCCTCTTGTGTTTGCTCGTGAGTTTTGCACTATTCTTTCAAGTACGATGTTGAAAAAATCGCATGACAGCGCATCGCCTTGTATAAATCCTTTCTGGACATCAAAGGTCTCGGTGAGATCTTTACCGACCTTGATGGAGCAGCGTGCATTCTCCATCGTCATCCTGCACAGACGGACGAGTTTGGCAGGGATGCCAAAACTAGACATTGCTCTATATAGCTCGTCTCTATAGATGCTGTCATACGCGGCCTTAAAATCGATGAATAGGTGGTGGGTATCGATCTGAAGCTCATGGGTCTTCTCCAAGATCTGCCGTAGTGTGAATATCTGGTCGATGGTGGACTTTCCTGGCCTGAAGCCACACTGATATGGACCTATCAGGTTGTTGACAAACGGTTTCAGGCGTTCACACAATACGGCGGATAAGATCTTATATGTGATGCGATGTTAAGGAAACTGATGCCTCTGTAGTTGGCGCAGTTCAGAGGGTCTCCTTTCTTGAGAATTGGACAAACAATGCTGAGGTTCCATTCATCGGGCATACTTTCGTCCGACCATATTTTACAGATGAGTTGGTGTATGCTCCTTACCAAGTCATCGCCTGCCGCTTTGAAGAGCTCGGCAGTCAGGCCATCCGCTCCAGCAGCTTTGTTGGACTTAAGCTTTGATATGGCTATCTTCACTTCATCCAGGTCGGGTGGACGGAATTGTTGGTCATCATCGTCCAGGTTGAAAGGTTGATTCTGCCTGACAGCGGTATTTGGTCCGTCATCGCCGTTATACAGTCTGCAGAAATGATCTTTCCAAATCCTCAGCATCGACTGCGATTCTACTACGATGTTCCCTTGTTCATCTCTACAGGCTTCGGTTCGGGGTTTGTTTCCGCGGCATGTTATTTTTACCTTTTGGTAAAACTTCCGAACCTCATTCCTGGAGTAGCATCTCTCAATTTCCTCGATCGCGCGCTTCTCATGCTCTTTCTTCTTCCTCCTGAGAAGCCGGTGTTCGTCTCTCCTCTTCCGCTCATAGAGCTCATGAGCAGCTCTGGTCTTTCTAAGCAGCGCCGCGTTATATGCATCTTGCTTAGCTGCATGTGCTTGCCGGCATTCATCATCGAACCAGGGGTTTCGTTGTGGTGGACGAGTGAAACCCAGCACATCAGAAGCGGCATCTCTGTCGAATTTTCTCACAGCATTAGTTTGTCTTGGCGTAGTTTGGGATATCCGCAACCGTACCTTGGCTACAACAAGGTAATGGTCCGAGTCGATGTTGGCTCCTCGGAACGTACGGACATCCATAATGCTGGAGGAGTGTCTTGCGTCGATCGCAATGTGATCAATCTGGTTGACTGTTGATTGATCAGGAGTTCTCCAAGTCCCCTTGTGTATGTCGAGATGTGGGAACCGCGTGCTAGCCACGACAATGTTTCGCCCCGCCGCAAAGTCGATTAGCCTGAATCCGTTATCGGAGGTGGTGTTGTGCAGGCTATATTTTCCGATTGTTCCACCAAAGATACCTTCTCTTCCTAGCTTTGCATTAAAATCACCGAGGACAATTTTAATGTCATAGCTAGGGCATTGCTCGTAGGTCTTGTTGAGGAGCTCGTAGAAGGCATCCTTGGTGTCGTCATCTTTCTCCTCTGTGGGGGCATGCGCGCATATGAGGCTTATGTTGGCGAATTTAGCCCTGATGCGGATTGCTACGAGGCGCTCGCTCACATGCCGGAAGCTGAGGATTTCTCGTCTTAGTCTGCCTCTGACAACAAATCCGCATCCAAATAAGCGCTGATTTTGCCGTCGATAGCAATTGCCGTAGTAGATGTCGCAGTTTTTCATCTTCTTTTTGTCCGGCCCATCCCATCGCATTTCTTGGATGGCGGTTATGTCTACTTTGCAGCAGTCTAGAGCCTCCGCTAGTTGCTCGGCTGCACGTGGTCTATTAAGGGATCTAACATTCCACTTGCATATCCGAAGCTCATTGTCCTTAAATCGTTTGCGTAGGTTGTCAACAGTAGATCCGTCCATATCCGAGGCTTGTTGATGCTTCGTAACTTAATCTTTTTTTATATGGCCGGGCAGTTACCCCGGCGGCACAACCCCCAACCTGGAGGACCAGTTCCACTTTGAGTGCCCCTAGGACGAGGGGTCGGTTACACCGAAGCCAGTAACCCGTTCCGGGATGTGAGCGCTGCCGTTGGCCCTTAAAGGGCTCGTCCGCCACCATCTCTTTTCCAGGACCCTGACTAAGTCCTGGAAATCCTTTCCGGCCTGAGCTCCAAATATGTCGGAGTAGCCCGGATAAGGTCTTGTTTTATTTTTCCGACACTAATCCTGGTTAATGGCGCAGGAAACTCGCCATTTGCCCCCTTCACTTCGCAACCTCTAGTGAGATTCCCAGATGGCGCCACGGGGAGGCGTGAAGTAGGACTTATTAGCAGAGCTGCAAGATGTTCGGCTGCAGAGGCTCATTCTCGTCATTTAAGGAACCAGCACCTGTCGGAAGATGCTATTTCTACGAGGCCTTGTACTAATCGTTGCCATCTGCATGAATTTTTCTAGAATAATTTTCTATAAATGCAACAGAAGGCTTCTCTGAACGCAATGGAATGCTGAGATCAGTGAGTAACCAATCAGAATGAAATCATGAGAAATGAGAACCTCTCCGAAGACTACCTAAGTCCACGGTAGAGTTGCCATTGGAAATTGACTTTCTTGTGAGCGCAACTACAGAACAAAAGCTTACCGAAGTCTCGAAAAGGTCGGCGCCATAACTTTTGCCTCTCAGCAGAGACGACTATAACATAAACAAATGGATATTTCACAACGGATTTACTTAACAACTCATTAACGGAGTAAGTATCCGCGGGGTACCCGGTCTACGCGTACACCACGTAGAAGATGCCATAACCTTGGTGGTGGATGCTGGTGCCGTAGAAACTTAATCACCCTTTCACTCATCTGTCTACAAAAGACCAGGAAATATTATAAAAACTACAATTGACCAACTCTTTGTTTTAGGAATATGTTTTTTAAGATAAAACAGGGTCCAATAACGATCCCCACTTACCATTATCCGAGCCTCATTTAAAAGAAATCAATATCTGAAGAGCCACCAGCATGAAAACACAACCAATGAAGCTTTCTTTTTCGTGTAAGCACTTAAATTAACTGTTACGTTAGATGTAGCCTCCTCGATCAATATAATTTGTCGATCATTTTTTAACGAATCTACAACCCAATCAAAAACAAAACAACGCAAATGATAATCTTAAGGCTCAGAGAATCCGTTGCGTCCGTTGCATCGATGGACGCACGAACAGGCCTATAGTATAAGCAACGGATATGATGAAAAGGACAGATAAAGTAGGTTTATTTTCTACTTTTTCAATCCGTTTTATCCGTCGGCAGCTCACACATCCACATATTGAAGACCATATTCGTACATTCACATATTGAGGTTCACGCATTCACAAAATGCGAGAAATTACTTTCATTGATAGAGACATTGGAAAACTGAAGAGAAACTATCATAGCAACAAACGAAACACTCTCAGCAAAAAACAAAACTTCATCAGCTGTATTCTGTCAACGCATGTATGCGACGGATTCTATGGGATTTTCATTTCCGTTAAATACGTCACCATAAATCTATCCGGCATCGCCACGGGCATAACGGATTCTATGGACCGGGGCCTTTATACTGGTAACTTTATACAACCATCTGGATCTTATGCAGGCGGAAACCAAGGGTGCTTCCAAACACAAATTTCTTGAACGTTGTTGAAGTAAAAACTGTAAAATGACTGTTGTACCGAAATTTAGGAAGCCGACAAATTACACTGAACGTCACCTTCTTTATTATCTTTACTTCATTTTGATCCAGACAGCTAAAATCTTGGCTTTTCAAATCTAAATATTTAATCCGTTCTGCCAGGCAGAAGAGCTGGTATTGTCTCCGCCGCTTAACCCCCCAAAAATTTCTATCTTTTTTTCTACTACTAAAATTCGATGCTCATCTCTTCAGGTTTCTGTTTGGGTTTGTTGACATAACAGGTTATTTTTACTTTTAAGTAAAACTTCCGAACGTTGTTCATGAAGTAGAGCTTGCGAGCGCACGAATAGCTCTCGTCGGCTACGCGTTTTTGAAGTCAGAACTTCTATGTTGTGTTGCCGAAACAGGGCGATTTTTTAAAAGAAATTTCGGTCGAAATAATGCACCAACTGCAGATGGTGTACAAAAGTTTGTGAAGAAAGTTCATTAGACGAGTTTGCTGATTGATAACCGAACATATTCCCATGTTCATTCTGTGGGCTCAACGGAGAATAGATACATATTTCAGCTGTTACCAAAAGTTAAAAAAAAATCTGAGAATATCAACACATCAGTCGCATGTAGCCTGAGGAAAATTTTGCTATGAATTTTGGATTATTCGCTTACAAGGTTCAACTGACTCAGGAATTGAAGCGATATGACGACCCAGTTCGCTATCCCTTCTCTATTTGGCCTTAAGAGCAGCTCGAAATTGACGATCATTTTGATAAAAAATAAAATCAGTTTTTCAGATGAGGCTTACATTCAAACAAACAAAATCGCCACACATGGACCGGAGGAGCCAATGCATCCTTAACGTATGACTGTTCGGTGTGATTTCAGGAGTGACTTTAAGAAGTTGTTGCTTGTCCACCACGGAGCTGGAATTTGACATAGATGTACATTATTTTTGTTTTGATTTGTTATTAAGGATCGATGCTATGCTCAAGAACATTATTGCTCAAGCTACACGCGAGGTAGAGCCAGAAACAGTCAACAAAATCTTGAAAACTAAGCCACAGTGTCTTTCATTCATTCCATCATTACTCTTTTTAATAAAGTTATAATCGTCTTAAATTATTCGACATCGTTTTTTCATAGCCTTTTTAAAAATAAAAAATGGCTTACCCTTTAGTTGCCTCTTTTTAGTTTTGCAGGGCTATCAACCGTCTCCATCCAAGGCTGTTAGTTACTTCGCAGTAGTAAGGCTTTTAATTACATAGCCGATGAGTAATCCACACGCAAAAACCTCAACTTGGTGGGCTACCTCCTTTCAGGGTCTTCCTGGGCAGAAGGAGTTGGATATGCTGAAGCCAGAACCCTGATTCGGCGGGTATGAAATATAAAAATTACCTTTTTCGTTCGTCAGCCATCATCTATATTTCAACACCCTGACTATCTCTGAAAAATCCTTGTGCAATTCCACCGCAATTCCCTCAAAATGGCTCGTATACGAGTAAGTAGTTTTGTATGTACGTATATATCCTTCTTCAGAACTTTGGTATAACATTACAGTTTTGATTTTTTTTTCCCCTAGCCAATATTTATAAATGCGGCAAGTCACGCCCAGCGGAACACTTAAAACACTGAGCATCACTAGCCTGGTTAGTACTAACACTAAGCAGCGAGCCAATATAAATTACAAGTTTGAATTCACTAGGAGTATCAATAGCTGCTTCAACAAACCAATATTCATAGATTTTATGTAAACTTGACGGAAAAGACCTAAAACCAGGGGGCCAATTGCAACTGAGAAAAACTAGAAAAAAAAAACTTTGATGCTCACCAATATAACCCTATTGGTAGGAATTTTATTAGAACAGCAAAAAATATAAAAATCCATAGTAAGCATTTCATCTTTGACAATATCTTCTAGTATTTGTGCGTACATTTATTCATCCACACTTAAATGTACCTTTTCGCAGTTAATTTTGTAAGCTGGACACGTAAGCACGGTCATAAGATTTAATGAACCATGACTTCAAGATAAGCAAACCAGTAAGCAACCCATTTAACACGTTTTATCGATCATTTTGCGCCTGGGAATTGGGCTTTGCATACAAGTCAACGTTCTCTTATCAGTGCAAAATAAAATTTGATGTCCCATTTGTATCTGCTGAGTAACTTGCAACTTATCTGACCTTCCAATGGTCAATGTGCGTCATATAATCCATACTCCTGTAGTAGAATAATACTTTTTCCCTAAAATCAGTGTTGAAGGACTTTTGAAATATGCGAATCCAGTGTCCAGGGAATGATGATTTATGTCTGCAAGTCAGTGTGAAAACACAAGGACATGTGTAGCTGTAGGGTACCCTTTTATGACAACTAAAATAAAGAAGAGTAATCGATTTCTGAAATTACATTCAAAATTGTGTACCGGAATATTAGGTGCAATAAAAGATGCGAGTATTCTAGTGGTAGTTATGTGGTTTTTAAAAGGGTTCTCTTTTTTTTATGCTGTCCAAGATACTATAAGATTAGTTTTGAAAAAAAAACCATCTAGCCACTGCCATCTCGATGTTTGCAAATGCTCCAATTACCTCTCTGAACTCATTCGAGGAATCGTTGCATTGAATTGCGTGTTTTACAGTCTTTTTGAGAACGTGATTTCAAAATTGGGTTGTAACGTATCGCATGTTAAAATTCTTATGTTAAATAAGTTTATGGAGTTATATTAGATTTTTTAGATATTTGCTTTTTCTTCGGACAGAAATGAATTTGGTTGGGATACGTGCTTACATCGAGGGCAGTTCAGATAAGAGTGTATCTGGACCTCTATCAATAGGACTCTTCAGTAAGCATGCTCTCTTGAAACCGATAATTCTTCGACAAGATTAACTCTTTATTTGATTTCTAACGAATGCGATTACTTAGTTTTACCCTCATCCACGACTAAGCCCGTTCTAGGCGCTTGCATAGCCCTGGTGTTAACTTGCGAGTTGCATAATTTTCTCCAGTACAGATGTTGAAAAGCTAAATGATCTTGCTTAAATCCTTAATTGATATGAAAGTTCTCATAGGAATTATTTCCTACCTTTAGGGAGCAGTTAGCGTTCTCCATTGTCATTTTGCACGATCTGACGAGTTTGACAGGGATAACCCTTGACATGGTTCTGTACTTCTATTGTATCGATTTGGAATTCTTTGGATTTTCCCAGAAGCTGCCGTAGTGTAATGTTTGATCGATTGTGATCTTACCAGTCCTTATAGAGGCCAATCAGATTATAGTTTCAGGAGTTTCCTTTTCTTTCACGGAAACCTATGTTTTCTTTCTTCATTTGCTTATATAACACACGCGCCCCTGTCGCGCTTCGTAGGCAGTTGTTACTCCACGTGCGCTTGCCTACATTTTTTATTAAACCGGCGGCCTCGCGGTGGTCGGATAAAACACAGCATATCAGTTATAACATTTCTGATGGTTTCGTGGTATCAGTTAGCTGACCTTCAGTACTTCGTTGCATAAGATTTGTGAAAAGCGACAAAGATTTCGACGGACTGCGATTACAGCCATTAAACGCAAAATTTTCTCACATTTTTTTTTTTGATGTGTGGCGTTTGAGATATCCATAAGCGTGCCTTGGATACAACAAGGTAGCGATCCGAGTCTGTACTCGCCACTTTGAACGTTTGGACGATTTTCATTTTACCAACGGACCAGCAAGACTTTCTGTGTTAACCTCGCACCTATTTCCGCTGGGATAATAAAGCATTTATTATTATAAGGCGTTCGATTACGTGTCGAAAGCGGAAGACTTCTGGCGTACTGCATGAAATATTTATTTTATTTTATTTTAGGGATTTTCATCCTTTTATTTGTAGAGATGCCCCGGGTAACCATATTGTACGTCCTTGTCCAACCTCTCATAAGCGATGTTTACATCGATGATCACAAAACAAACGGTAAGCAGGCTGCAGAAATGCACACATTTCTTCTGAATATAAGATCTTATATTTCTCTTATTTATGTCTTCTGGTATAACTTTCCCACATTTGAACTTGCTTTATATTCATAAAGAATCGCATATTCTCATGGTCTCTAGTGGAGCAGTGCCCTTGTTCGCTATTCCTTTAAAGTTAATTCGCTACATTTCCTTGTGGTCATTTGTTGCTACAAATGGAGCTCTCCAAAATGTTTTAAATTCCCTTCCACTTATGCTCATCCCCTAAGGCGAGGTTTCCTTCACTTAGTTTGCCCTCCGGGAAAGACTCGACGACTGTTCTTGCCTGAATGCCAATGACGATGATACTACTGTTCAGCTCTTATAGTTTACTATAAGATCTCCTCCCTCAAGGGCCGGCAACACAATCGAGACCTTCAAATCACTCGAAGAGTCTTACGTTCAAAGGGCATTTCACCTTCGCCAACATCCATATTTTTATTATGATCTTATGTAGACACTCGTCTGTATAGCTTGACTAGGCTTAATTGCTCAGTAACTTCCTAGGCTACAGTACTAGCAAAGACATCCTCATTTAATACTAGGGATTACCAAATCACACAAAACAATTTTGGCACTATACTTACATATGACATTGCTGAAATGCTTTGTTTTTTGTCCCTCCATCCCACCATACTTTCTAGATGACGGTAATATCTATTTGATAGTGGCTCTGCTGCATGTTTTAACGCACGTGACCTTTTCCAAGTTCGTACATTCCAGCGCAGTTCTAAACATCGTCCCGATTCGAAGATGTAAGAGCTGCCATTAATTCATTAAGAGTTTAAAATTTTATTGATAACATTTAAATGTTTGCACACAGCACGGACGAAAGATATTTCTTCCTAACTGGTGATTCAGCGACATGACTTTATCCGCCGTACATCTCTCTAATGAAGTCCGGTCATTTCGGGCAACACATTACAGTGTTTACTTTCTTCACATCCTCATCATTCGCTTTAAAAAGTTTCGGAGCTCAAATCATATAAGAAGAAACCAGAACCGGTATAATTGAAAACAAAGTACGGAGAGTAAATCGAAACTCTCAAGTATAAGGCAATAGAAGGTTTAACCAATACAGAAGGCATTTTGATTTGAAGAATAGTAGAACACAAATGGTTTTACGATTTCTTTCAATTACACTTTTTTTTAGTTCTCTGCAGTACGGCTTTAGAACAGGACCCTCAACAGAAGATGCTTTGTTAGACTTTCGCTCCTTCATACAAAATGGTTTGGATAACAGGAAATCATGTGGTGTTCTTTTCGTTGATATACGTGTATATACATATATGATTTTAGATGTAGCTCAAGGATCTGTCTTTGGTCCGATTCTCTTTTTAATTTATGTAAATTCTTTGTTTGAGCAACATTTTTTTTGGGAATTTTGAAGTCTTCGCGGATGATCTTGCGATTGATTAAGATGCAGTAAATCCTCTAAATTTAATATACGCAATCAATGATGATGTCCATATATTAAGGTCATAGTTTGCGGAACATAAGCCTTTGATCAGAGAAAAAACTACACTAATGTTTTTTTTAAGTGTTACATAACTCAAAAGAATTGTCTGATAATTATGTTTCCTTTCATTCGGCTGGTTGTTCTAGAAATAAATTATCTAGTCTAGCCATAAATTCTGTTACAAGATTTCAAGTACCCCTGTTCATTATTTTCAATAGGAATAATCCCCGCTTGGTATATCGAAAATGTTTGTTTATCGGGCTATAAAACATTTAAATGAACTTTCAGAAGTAGAGGACAGACCAAGAAGTGGTCGCTCGAACGAGTGCGAATGTTAAAGCTGTGCAACAACGAATTCGCAGAAGTCCTCTTCGCGAACAAACGATAATGTCCAGAGAATTGGATATATCCGCAAAATCCATGTCAACGCTTATTCGAGATGATCTCTATATGAACATCTCTTAACGCCCAACCTGAAAAAAATTAGACTCTACAGATGCAAAAAATTGTTACAGTGCCTCGCGGTTAATGGACATGAAAATATTTTATTTACTAATGAAAAAATGTTTACCATAGCAGAAGTTTATAACAAACAGAATGACAAAGTTTATGCAAAAAGTTGTTCCGAGGGTTCAGCGCGGACACCATCCCACTTCTGGAATGGTTTGGTGGGGGGTATCGCATCAAGGTGTCACATCACCGCACATCACTGTATGAAAACAGGGGTGAAAGTGTACCAGGACAATGTTCTCGAAGGTGTTGTCAAAGGCTTAACAAATACCCTTTTCAGAGGGGAAAGACGGAGGAAAGATCCTCCAACAAGACTCTGCTCCGGCCAAAACGATACAAAAGTGGCTTAGATGCAATATTCCAAATTTTATGGCTGCTGCAGACTGACCATCAGGAAATCCAGATTTAAATCCGCTAGACTGCAGTTTGTAGTCAGAGCTGGAGAGCATGACCTGTAAGACTCACCATCGAAATTTGGACTGCGTTAAGGCAGCTTTAATAACAGTAGCGTCGTCAATTCCCATCGAGACAGTGCGTGCCGCAATAGAACAATGGCCACAACGTTTAAAAGCCTGCTTCAACGCTTAATGTAAGAAATAAATTTCATGGTAAGAGATTTACTAGACTTTTTTCTATTGCACTTTTAAAATGTAACAGAATTTATGGCTGGACTAGGTACTTCACGAAAAGTGCTCAAGACAAAGTTCTCAGTCACTTTGTAACCCTAATTTCACTTGTAATGACTACTGCTTTAAAATTGATATTCTAAAACACTTCAGATTTTAAGAAATTGCAATAATACTAAAACAGTATTTTCTATTAACAATTCGATGTGTGTAAAATCAGAGAAAATCTTGTTCCAACGCTGTATAGAAAACCGTGTAGAACGGAATATTTCATTCAGAGTGAGAATACGTTATATGCCGTTAAGGAAGTACTTACCGAAACAAACTGCAAAACTTAATTGCACTACAGAAATGTTCCTTTGAAAAAATTGCCAATTCTAGCCGCTTAGCTCATTCCATGGAGTTATTTCCTCAAACAAAGATATGTCCAGTACGACACTTATTTTACTTTAAGGTTTTTAAAAAAATTCTCCTTAATTTCAAAATTGTAAATTATAACTTGTATGAATTCTGTAAACGAGAGTCATGTGAAACTGTCCACAGCAGGGAAACTCCTTAAATTTAAATAAAAACCAAACATAATTATTGCATATGAACCTTTATGTATGTATTTGGAGAATTAAAATTTATTGATATACATAATGTTATACTGTTCTTTTTTTTAATGAATTTGGAGATCACTATTTATCGTCAACCATATCCAATTCGTTTGAGCTCCAACTACTTATCTAGATTCTATTTTATGTTCGTTTTTTTTTAAGCATTGTAATAAAAATTCTGCGGACACTTATCATACTTTAATGGTTGCATTTTGTTGTGCGTTTTCATGTGGACGAGCAACAAACTTCTGTAGGCGAACCCTTTTTGACAAATATCACATGCAAAGGGCTTTGGCAGCTTAAGTTCACTATGCTTTTGCATGTGGATACGAAGCAAACTAGCGTAAGCAAATGCTTTCTGACAAATATCGCACGCAAATGGCTTAGGTGGCTTCTGATCACTGTGTTTTTGCATATGCATACGTAACAAGCTTCGGTATTGGAACGCCTTCTGACAGATATTGCACGAAAATGGCTTGGGGGGCTTCTGATCACTGTGTTTCTGCATATGAATCCGTAGTAAGCTTCGGTATTGAAATGCTTTTTGACAAACATCGCACACAAATGGTTTAGGTGGCTTTTGATCACTATGCTTAAGCATGTGCATGCGTAATAGGCTTCGGTATTGAAATCCTTTCTGACAAATATCGCATGCAAACGGTTTAGGTGGCTTCTGGTCACTATGTGTTTGCATGTGAATACGCAGTAAACTTCTGTATGTGAACGCTTTCCAACAAATACCACAGGCAAATGGTTTCGGCGGTTTCTGATCACTATGCTTTTGCATATGAATACGCAGCAAACTTCTGTAAGTAAACGCTTTTTGACAAACTTCACACGCAAATGGCTTAGGAGGCTTCTGATCACTATGCGTTTGCATGTGGATACGTAATAAACTTCGGTACGTAAATGCTTTTCCACAAATAACACATGCAAATGGTTTAGGCGGTTTCTGATCACTATGTGTTAGCATGTGCATTCTTAGTAGACTTCTATAAGCGTATGCCTTCCAGCATATATCACATGCAAATGGCTTAGGGCGTTTCTGATCACTATGTGTTTGCATATGGTTACGCAATGAACTCCTATAGGCAAACGCTTTCTGACAAGTTTCACATGCAAATGGCTTAGGAGGCTTCTGATCACTGTGCGTTTGCATATGATTACCCAAAGAACTTCTATAGGCAAACGCTTTCTGACAAATATCACATGCAAATCGTTTAGGCGGTTTCGGCTTTGTATGTGTTTGCATGTTAACGTAACTTTTTGAAGTCTGACCATCTGTTGTAGGAACATTTTCGTATCTTGCTTCATGAATTTGCAAGTGCTGATTTAATATATATGTATATGGGAATTCAACTTTTTTATCCCACATTTTACTCTGAAACGTTTTATCGCCATCCATCTTCAATTGTTCACCGCTTATTGGAAATATTTTGTTGCAAGTTATGCAAGTTGGACTATCGTTCTTTGTTCTTGTTGAACGGTTTTTTCTAATCGGAATCTAAAATGAAAACTTTGAACTGGTTTAAGTTGAATTAGAAATTATTTGATTTCGTTTGTTAGTACTCGTATAGCGCCGATATGTGGTGATTTAGTTTTGGTTGTCCAGAACTATCAGAACTGTATGAAATGCTAATGTAATGAAAACGTAATAGTTACGAGCATAATAGCATTTTACCTGTATACAGAAACTGCTTTCATCAGCTTCGAATTTTTCAATGCTTGAATTCCCAATTAACTCATCACATTCATCACCACTTATAGTTTCATTTTTAATAGGTATTCCTGATCCAGTCTCACGGAATTGTTCTACTTGACTAACCTGTATGTATTGTTTACCTGGCTCATTAGCTGTCTGTATCAAATGTGAATTGCTATTAATCCACATAGAATTATTGCCAAATTCGGTCCCAAGGACTGCGCTAATATTAACTTTCAGACTTTGACCCTCTAAGAAAGCAGGCTCAATGCTATCGGCCATAGGTGTTTTCTTTTTGGTTTTAATACCGTCATTGTTCTTTCGTAGAGGATCGCAATCGATATTTCCGACCTTACAAACACTGCAGATAAAATTTGATGAATTTATCTAAGACAGAAATTTAATTATTATAAAAATATGAATTAAAATGCACCCGGGGGTCTGTACTCACTTGTATACTGGTGCCGTTGCGAAATTGTTTGAGATTCTTTCTGGTGCCACAATAAGAACAGGGGTCTAAAACCATTTCACTTATCAGAACACTCATCCAAATTCGGTAATAATTTTATGGCGCTAACAGGAGCAATAGTTATCCAAACATCGTGGTCAACTAGGCTAGGACGAGCTTTTTTTGTGGTTCAGAAATGTCAGTTTTTTTGTAAACAAAAAGAATGTTTTATTGTGGGAGGGGAACACCAACTGTGCGTTGTCTTTTTACTGTCTCTTTCTTATCAGCTGCTAGCGAATACGATGTATCTCATGTGAATGTGGATACATGTTGAGAGATCATATTTAAATTCATGAAAAAAAATCGTTATGTATCCAAACATTTCAATTTTCACATCCTACTTACTTACACCAATTTTGGAATCTAGCCAAAATTTTAGGCAATGATATACGAATTTGCATATAAATTTGCCTTCCATGGATGCCATCAATTCATGGGTCTCTAAATCCGGTAGAACTATCTTACGGACAACATTGGTCGGACTATCTTTAAAGATGTATCTCTAAATATGTATGATGTTTGTCTGGAAAAATGGTCAATTTTAAGGTCTGATTGAACGAGGAAGTGCGGCCAATAACTTAAGTTGGGAAAAACTAGTTCGTAAATACGCCGCTCATCTGTTTTAAGGCTAAAATAGGATGTTAAACAAAACCAAAACCTACCTACCTGGAGGATTACCGAAACTGAAGATAAGGACAAACCTTTCGGGTCGATTAAATTTATATTGAACGTACTGCAATCCCTTCAAAATGGTTTATTTAAATGGGAAAAATTGCATCTTAGAGCGATGCAGCGGAAAACTACACCCAATGGCCCATGACACATGTATGCAATGAGAAAGACCTGAACCTGACTTCAATTTAACGGATTGAACTATTGAGAGATTCGTTGTTTGCGGCAATGAGTTTTGCTCTTCAAATTTAAGTTCCTGTAGTCCTAATAGCAACAGCTTAACCAAAGCATCTTCAACCGAATGGAATTCGATGAATATTGCTACAGAATTCTGCCGCTTAAGCGAAAGCTGAAGTAAACAAACGGAATCGAAACGCAGTAGGGCTTCGAAATCTTTTCATCTCTAGAAGTGCCTTTTACCTTAGCTTTATGCTTTGTGCGAGATTTTATGGTTTTTGGTCGAAAAGATTCTGAATTTCAAAGACTCAAACAAATGTTCGTGGTTATTTATTGCGTAAATAGCTCAAAACTACTAATATATGCACACAAATATCCCCTTTTGCTGCGTGGGCTCAACTGTTCTCCTTATGGTCAGCGGTCAGTTCAACATCCATGTCACCCTTCAATTCAAATTCTTGCGCTTTATTTCGGATAACCCTAATTGTACTTTCATTACACTAACTCTGGAAACTTTAAGGGCAATTGCCTAGATCTCACATATGTATGTATATTAGCTACATCACCAACGGGGCACAAGGCTTCATCATCGCATAATATTTAATATTAAACTGTTGGGCTTCGACAATGCATGTTAAAAAAAAAACCTGCAAAGTCTTACATTCTTCAAGATACCACGGATTATTAAATGTTATTTATTTATTTGTTTTTTTTTTTTTTTTAAAGAATTTTACGGATTTTTTCTAACGTGTCCCCGACAAGACCTACACATGTCCCAAATACGACGATAAATCTAGGTTATTACTATTTCCGACAGAGTAGCCGGGAATCAGAATCCATACAACTACACCATGTCTGCCTGAACTTGTACTATGAGACGAAACATTATCATAGCTATTCACATTTGGATACGGCCATGTCAAATAGACCAAGCTGCGGTCAACAAAACACATCTCCAGTATTTTGAATGCTCCAACCTTCGGAGCTACGAACACCAAACTATTACCTTGTTGTAACCAGATTGCGGCTGCAGCTATCCAAGACACTACTGAAACATGCAAATGCGAAGAGAAATTCAAGGTGAGACAGCCTTGACTACCTGACCCAAAAGATCACAAGACATTTTCCTATGTCGTACGCTGACATTTAATTAATAGTTTTTATTCGGCCTCTATAATCAAACAACTAGTTCGATGACTAATGAAAGATTTCATGAAGCCAAGTGGATATGTAAAAACCTCGCACAAGAGAATAAGAGCTGCCCGAGACCATTTTCTCTAAATAAGAGTGTACATTCGACCATGATAAGGTGAGTTAGCCACATTATCAGATGGATTTACAGGAATCAAGCTAGGAATAACTCTTGTCCTTTGAACAAATAAGACAATTGAGTAGCAAACTCTTATTCAGGGGAATGAAGGTGTGCTTCAAACCTAATAAAGAATAGCTTTTCATATGACAAATGTCCCCGCTACTGGACAATAGAGAGAAAGATAAAGACAAATACGGGCTTCCGGACTTATTTAAAATAAATAGATAAATGGCTAGGAAATGTGGAGCGTTGCGTACCGAGTCTTCAAATTCTATCAAATAGAATAAAACGAAAGATTAAGACCACAACAAAATAAGGTAATTGGGGAAGGTTTTCGCGAGAGTGCGATACCAAATTACAACAGCTAAAGATGATGATTGTTATTGACCCTGGTACTGGTTATAATACCATTGAAAATAAATAAGTACCTTACGGCTTTGTCCAATATATCAGACCGTCTTTTAATTCCATCATGTACGAATTTAATATTTGAAACAGAGGAAAGTCTACATTTATACAACTGCAACCAAGTATTTGCCGATAGACTGTTTTTTTTTTTTGAGTTTTGTTATGTCCTCATAGATCTATATAGAACTTCAAAAATGATGAGAAGACTCACGGTCACAAAGTATGTGCCGTTCAGATGATATGTTCATTTCATCCGGGTGAAATCTCAGAAGTGTCCGAAGAGAAAATTAAAAATGACAACCTTAAGTCTCCAGATAAATTTCTTATTGTACCGAATGTCTCTTAACAATTTGAATAACTCCATGCACTTGAGAGTATTTGCAGACGTCCCATCTCTGAAATAGCCAACAAGCTAATGAAATCAGCAGCCACAAAGTTTACTTATTGCATTATTCTTATTTTGCCCGTCTACGCACATCAAATTTAAATTTTTTAAACAGTCAAAAATGTTGTACCCAAGGTACACTGTTTTCTACTATTTTAAAATACTAATGCTTTTTTTAATACAAACAAACTATGGCACGGAGCTAATCACACATTACTGGAATATGAAAAGTAACATCTTTCCTGGAGTACATATAACGATATCCAAACAGAACAAACCTTTTGCAGCTTAGAAATAGCACAATAAAATATGTAGAAACATTTTTTTGTAAATTACCCATGAATGTGTTACTAAAATTTCTCTCATTGATACAGCGAATGCTGGTGTTCTCTGTTCTTACGCTGCAACTATGTGAAATCCCTTTTATATACACCTATGTGAAGACTGCAGGTAATCTACATGCAGAAAGGATACAAAATGGTCATTCATCTTACAAATGCGTAATCAAATAAACACCATTTCCGTTTTCTATGGATGACATTTATATTGAAGTTTTAATTTATTTATAATTTATTGAAAAATTAGACACGCATCAACCCAATTTACAATTTGAATACATAGTGTCAATTTTTAAAAATTTTTTATTTTTTTTATTTTCATAAATGAAAACTTTACAAAATCACTTAACATTCCTCAATAACACAATCTGATATAACGGCGACATCGCTATCTATTTGATTGATTTCAATGATATCATCAATATACATGCTTATTTGTGAATCATTGAAATCAGCCTCGACCTCATTTGGAGTTTCATCAATTACATCTTCTGGAAAATCTCCCTCACTCATCATGTGGCTCATCTTGTGACGCTTAGCTTTGCTAAGTTGAAGGAATTTCTGAGGGCACTGATTGCACTTGTAAGGCATTTCTCCTGTATGTGTTCTTATGTGAACCATAAGATTGTTTTTCATCGTAAACGCTTTCTGGCAAAATTCACACACATGACGCTTTATACCGGCATGAATAAGCATATGCGATTTTAAATGGGCTGTCTGTCTAAATGACATGCCACAAAGTTTGCAGTCATGTGGGCGTTCATCCGTGTGCAGTAGCATATGTTTACTTCTAGCATGCGTTGTTCGGAAGGCTTTGTTACATGTTGCACATATGAATGGCTTCTCGCCAGTATGTGTTCTTAAGTGATTTAAATGCGTAGTCCTGTGATGGGATATCTTATCACAGAATTCGCACATGAAGATTTGAATTTTGGAACATTTTGGTTTTTGTTTGAGCCTAGCTGGCTTTTTAGGTCTCTCCGATTTTGCTAAATGAATTTTTTTATGATAATGTAAGTGCTGCAATGTTTTAAACCTACAAACAGACATAAGTACATTAAATTAAATTAAAATACAATGTTATCCAAAAGTTCACACTTACTTCTTTTGACAGATCTCGCATTCAATATTTCTTTCATTAGAGTGTTTGGCCATGTGCATCTTTAATACATCCGTTCTGCCAAAACTTTCACCGCATTCGGCACATTGAAATCGCTTTTCTCCATTGTGTACAGAACGGACATGCCGTTCTAGATTCCATTGAATTGTAAAGCTTTTGCTACACTTGTCGCAGGGATATGCAGCCTTTTTGCTAGAATGATTCTTCATGTGCTGATCAAAGCGATATCGAGCACTGAACCATTTATCACAGACATCACAGTGAAATCTTTTGTCGCCGTGAACCTTTATATGTTCGCCATATTTGGTTTTAGTTTCGAATACTTCACCACAAGTCTCACAATCGATTTGCGTTTTCTTAGGCTTTTTACTTGTGGGGCTCTGCAACGAAAATAATATAAAAATTAATTGGATTCATACATGAGTACTTATGAAATTGATTTCGAATTCATCTCCCAACCATGAAAGTTAAAAAAAATTAGAAACTAGTTTTAATCTGTTATATATCATAGTTAAAACGGCCTTTCTGTTTTACTATCTGATGTGTATCATAGTATCTTTTTGCAAAAAAAAAAAACCTCAAAGAAATACAATACGACCTTTTGCCTTTAAGTCTTTTTACATGTGTAGAAAAGATCAAGCCAAAACCGGCAGACTGCTTTGGATAAATGTAAAATGAGCTTGCAGCTGTTTATCAAAAGAAGATGAGGATATATTAAAGGGATTTAAATTCTATTCGTAATTAGTTATATGACGTTATACTACGAGTATATTTTAAGAGTAGTTTCATCATTCAATTAAGATACCTCCTATGTTGTCTGTCTTTCAGATTTAAATTTATTTACCAAGAACACCCTTATGAATTTAAAGTTGCATGTTTAAAGACAAGCCCCACAAAATACTACTGCAAGATTCGGCATTGAAGTTAAATTAGCATGAACCTTTTAGTGGGAAAGATATATGAAGCATGGAAACAAGCTAAAAGAAAAAAATTCAGAAAAAAACAGATAAAAGACGGGGGACTAACTAAGTGGTCCCTCATTTCAACAACTATACATTTCATAGATAAGACAACCTATATCGATGTATGGTGAAGAAATCGAATTTTCCCAACGAAAACAGTAAACTACGTTCAACGAAATCGTCATTAAACATAATTTCTGGGAAAAAGCCGGGCAGAGTCGAAGCTTTCTTCGAATACGAATTAGAAACCCTCTTTTCAAGCTTGTCACCTTAACACTACAAAACTACTTTATTCATTTACTTTTTAGAAAAAACTAATGATGTGCTGATATGATCACAGAAACTATTCTCTTTGGGATGAGATCCTTCATCCCTCATCCGATTAAGAGTATCATAACAAAAGAAAAACCCTAGTACGACTCGAGCTGTAAAGAGGCTGTCACGGTTAAAAAAATGTTTTTTCGGTCCTACTACACCAACCCGACGGAAGAAAACTGAAAAAAGTTCAAATAATCCCAGGATGACTCTAACACCTTTCTTAAGCGTTTCAATACGACCAAAAACCGAGGCAAAAAATGCTACAATGACCCAAAGTTGTTAGTTATTCTTAAAAAACAGTGCTTTATCCAGCGTGATGCACACTTTGCGGCCAGCTGAACATTTTGCTTTGGATCCGCCTACACTTCATCAAATCTTCAATGGGATGAATCCACTTTTGCACTCGTGTAGTAGCGAGAGTACTTTGAGATCATAACATATACAAATCCACTGGATGGTAAATATGTGTTCATCTACGCTGAAAAAACCACTGAATAAGCTTTTTCATTTATCCTGCTCTTAACGACTCCTTCCGAGCAGATACAAAACAGCATTTTTCCAGCCCGTCTATTATGGTGAGCTCTTTTATTTCACAGAATGAGCTGTGACACAGTGAACCGTAAGACGTTGTTTTACAGGCTCTGCGACATAATATGTATGTCTTTTAAAAATTTTTAGGTTATCCAGAAAATATATAGTGTGATACTAAGGCAGCTATACATATATTAAGAAGTAAGAGAGTTGTTCTCTAACTCCATGAATTGGAGTTCCTGGTTCCTACCAGGAGGACCAAAGTAAGCAGAAACCTGTTCAAAGCCCTCCTACTGGCAGAAGGCGTTTGTCTCCAGAAGAACTTCAGCTTATGATTACTACAGGTTATGCAACTTAATCGTCAATTTTGAAAAGTCTACGGTTTTGTTGTTCAAAGAAGTAAGAGGCAAATGCAGTACTAACAAGAGTTACAAATTGATTGAGCAGTGAAGAAATATAAAGTACTTTGAAGAGTTCCTTACGAGAAATCTTCGTCTGAATACTCATCTAGAGGGAAAACTACAGAGTGTGCAAGCAGTTATCAATTTATTTTGGAAGTGCTTGAGATGCTTCAACAGCAAATTTATTTAATTCACAGTATAAATATAAAGT